>CM036618.1:113487148-114093096 GCA_020746105.1 Trogon surrucura | reverse complement strand
CAGGAGCCAGCGCCTTGGTGTGATCCCGTTTGTCTTGTTCTGAAACTTCTCCGGCTCCAGCTCATAGAAATCCTTGAACCTGAAACACCAGGGAGCTCTGAACCACCCACCAGCTTCAGCTGGGCCCCCCGGTACGTGCTGCTCCTGACTCAAGGCAATCTCTACGGATCTACCTGTAACACACCTGAACTCTCGGTGCTGCTTCTCACCCCCTTTCCTCAGCTGTAAAGCTGAGGGTTTCACCAGCTCCAAAGGGAGATGAGTTAGACCTTTCACACGCAAATGAGATGGTCTCCCCAGCCTGCTGTGCCCAACCAAAGCAGACCTTGACACCTGATCGCCCCAGCTAGCCCCGCCAGGCTTGCAGGCGAAGCCCAGTTAGCGGCGAGGTTGTGTTCCTTGGGTGTCTCCCAACTCACACTGAGTTCTTCACAATGTCAGAGTGGATGCGGGCCACGCCATTGACCGCATGGGAGCCAATCACACAGAGGTGTGCCATGTTAATACGTTTGCAGTCTCCTTCCTCGATCACTGACATCCTCCGGAGCCGGTCAATGTCCCCTGGGTAGAGGGCTGCCACGCGCTGCAGGCAGGCCGGCAGAAAGAGAGACGTTAGTGACCCAACCATAGGAACACTCCCATCCTAAAGGCAGCCAGATTGAGGCCCCCAGAGTTCCCACAGCTTGTGATAAGCCCAGGCCCTTACGTCCAGATGCATTTGGTTGAGGGCATAAATGATCTCCAGGTGACGTGGCAGCAGCTTTTCAAACATGGAGACCGGCCAGCGCTCCAGGGCTTCAGGCAGCACAGTGTGGTTGGTGTAGGCGCAGGTCCGTTTTGTGATCTCCCAGGCCTGCGTTACAGACAGCAGGTTAACAGGCACATAACCAGGCCAGGAGGAGAAAGAAAAACCCGTGTGAGGAGAAGACAGCAGCTCTTTCCCAGCAAGGTTGGGCATGGACCTCCCAGCTCTGCTCACCTTGTCCCAATCCACTTTCTCCACGTCCACCAGGATCCGCATGAGCTCTGGGATGGACAGGGCAGGGTGGGTGTCATTCAGCTGAATGGCCACCTGCAACACAGACTTGCTGGGCTCAGATCTGGCAGTGACAAGACCGTGACCATGTCCCGCATGCACGGGGTTGTGGTGAGGCTCAGCCCCAAGCCTCTTCTCACAGCACACACCCCAGAAACAGGCAGAGCTCCCAGGAATGGAGCTATTCAACCTTTGCAAGTTTTGCTCCAGACTGCAAATTTTTAGCCTGGGAAAGCAGGCTTGGAGATCACCTGTTTTCCAACTCAAATTGCTGGTCTTTGTATACAAAGTCCAGAGCATCATGGCCTCCATTGTGATCAGCATGTCTGGCTGAAACGCCCCCGGACCCTCTCTGCCCATGAACTCACCTTGTCTGGGAAGGTTTCAAAGCATGTTCTCACAGGGTCTCGACAGCCAAATTTGGAGGATTTGAAGCGGCGGATGATGTCCTGGAGTGTAGCAGCCACCACAAAGTACTCCTGTTTCAGCCGCAGCTCCTTGCCTTCAAAGAACTGCAAGTGGGGGAACCACAGCCACCAGTGCTGCAGCTGCCATCCCCAGTTGGCAGCCAAACCCTTGCACTGACAAGCTTCCCAACAGGCCTCACAGGTTCAGGACCTTGTCAGGGCAAATGCGGATATTTCTTATCCTGCTTCTGATGGGGCAGCAACTGTAGGGACTGACAAGGGGCTCGGCATCCCAAACAGCTGCTTCCAGAGAACCACAGAACCTGTGACATCCACACTACTCCTACAGAGCAAGCACAGCTCCCTCCTGCAAGATCCTCTGCAGGGTTTTTGGACTCCCTGCAATAGCAAGGAGTCAGCATCTTTGGACACATCAGCTGTCTCCCATGCAACACTACACTTCACACTGGTCTATTTTAAAACACTATCAGGAACAGGAGGGTGCAGGTAAAGTGCAGGAGAGGAGCTTTTCCAGCACAGATGCTAATCCATGACTAGACAGTGAGGGCCCTTCCCTTCCAGATCTGCTGCCCAGAGACCGCAAGACCTGGGACAGTCCCTGCAGTGAGAAATCCCTTGAACCGGGGCTGGAAACAAGTCTGCTCTCACAGCCGCCTCAGAAACAACAACTTACTTTTGCAAAGGGTAAGACACGTAAATTGGTAACTGCCTTCAATCTGAAGGAGTACTAAGTCCGCCCCTCCTTGGAGTAGGGGACAGAGCAGCTGTACAATAGGGACCAGACTCTCAGCTGCCATTAGTCACAAGAGACCCTCTGGAGCCAGCAAGAGCTGTCTCTGTTCACTGAGAATTATGGGGCCAACCTATTGTTTTAAAAATCCTCAAACCACAACAACAAACATCAGGTGGCCATGACCTTCCAGCGTTTGCAAACAAAGCAATACAACTACAGGGATGAAGATCTTGAGCAGCAGGGAAGAGAGGCAAAAGAGTCACTCACATTGTCATTCGGGTACAGGACTCGGGATATATTTTCTGCCAGGTTTCTGTCCAGCACCGCCTCGATGTAGTCACCCACATTGACTGCAGCAAGAGACAAATACACACGGCAGCAGCTGCAGGGATTCAGGCAGGTCCCTGACCCCGCGCTTCTCCCACGTCTCTTGTAAAGAGATACGTAACAGGAACATTCAAGCTGGTATTAACGAAATAAGAATGGGAATGTACATGTGTGAAAGGCACCCGAAAGACAGGAGGAGATGGGATAATAGAAAGCCATATCTCTATGCAGTTTCTCAAGACACACGTATGAGGAAGAACAGACAGAAATTGAAGATGGAGAAGTCAAAAAAACAAGGAAGTGAGTGACCAGTCATCTTGCTTAAGGACTAAGGAGAAATGGGGCAGAGCAGAGAAGCACAAAGATCACAATCACACTCAACTGCTAGAGGGTACAAAACGCTCATCCAAAACCCAGTGTGCAGCTGCTAATCAAGAATTGAGGAGGCACTACGAGGACTCAAGAGTCATCGCCCCTCATCCCACACAAGTTCTCCTGGCAGGGCTGCCTGGACACACACATCTGCTGCACAGAAATGACCCTTCATGGCAAGAGTGTGTTTGCAGCTCATTCTGCGATGTGGGCAACGCAGCAGCAGGTGGCTTATTCACAGGGCAGGTTTTGAGGGCACAATAAGCGTGATGGGGGTGGTGAGAGGATGCATGGGTGTCCTTGTGCACAAGGCCTCTGGAAGTGGTTGGAGGTAGCGTGATCCATGGATGCGCACACAGCGCTGCGTTTTGGAGGTAGCCAGGAGACAAGCAGGCCAGACGGGGAGTGCTGTGCCACGCGCTACACACGCAGGAACAACCATGTCCCAGCCTGGCCCAAAGAGAGGCAGCAGAAGGACAGCACTTACACTCTTGGAGGTTGAAGTCATTAGGCGCTTTTGCAGACCACAGCCTCATGGTGTTTACAGTGTTGTTCTTGTATCCCGGCACTGGCGTGTCATAAGGCATAGCGAGGACAACCTGCAAAAGGACAGCGTTCCCCTCTGATTAGGAGTACAGAGGCCTCAGAGAAGGTGGAAAAGTGGCTGAAACCCCTGCAGGAAGAATCCAGAGGACACAGAGAACTCCTGGCTGTGCTAAGAATCTCATCTTTTCCTCAGCACCTGCTGAGCTTCGCAGACTTCTCTGCTATCATGGGCACTTCCAGCACCCACTGGCAAAGCATTAATAGGAGAAGCAGAGCTGTCTGGAGCTTCATGGGCAAACTGGAGTTGTAAGTCCATCAATGAAATGTAAACATAGAGTTGCAAGCAACATGCTGACCTTCCTATCCAAACTGGTGTTACCTATTAGTGGCTCATCAGAGCACTGCAAGCATCCTCAGCTGGCCACTGTAATTCTGTCTGTTGTGGGGTAGGGCCAGGGTAGCTGGGACCTTTGTGTTTCCATCTGGGATAAACTCCACAGCTTGAATCCTGTTCAGTAGACTTTTGCAGCCTGCCAGGACCAAACCCTACCACTGCAGCACCATTCCCAGAGCAATTCACCTAAGGTCTGTTGAACCTGTCAGGGTAAATCCACTGAAATTTCCAGCACCCAAACCAAACATGAATGTGAAACTATTAGTGCAGTCTACGGCCGACGCTTAAGCATGAGGATGCTGCACACATGGCTACAGGGAGTAACACTGGGGCTCCCAGCTCAGATTACACCAGCCAGGCAAGATACGGGTGTGTGGTTTCAAGCTCGTGTGCTCCAGCTCACTGCTGTGCCAACATCTTCGTGCCTCCAGACCTGCTGAGTGGAAAAGGCAAGGCACCCCAACCTCATCCTGGAACAAAGAGGCTGAAGGCTTGCGGCAGCAGAGCTGAACAACACTTGCAGAGTGAGGCCCTGATGCTGCAGCCTGGAGCCTGGGCCACCTCTCTGACCAGGAGCCAGCATTCTCCTGAACAAGTCAGGGACTGTCCCAAAGCAAAGACATGAGAGGCAGCAGAGAACTGAAGAAGCTGTGCTTACAGGGCAGAGAAAACCCAGGCAGATCAGCATGTTGGCCCTTAACAGCCTCTTCATGCTGGCGTCAGCAGCAGCTCCCCTCTGGGGAAAATCAGCAAGAGCTCAGGCTCTCAGAGCTGCTATTACCAGCTCCGAACATGGAAGCAGGCAGAAAGCCTGCCCTGCCTGAGCCCCGGGACTGGGGCACACATCACATGAACTGAGCGATGCTATATTTGGAGACTGAGTCTTTGGCTTTTTTGAGCCTTTCCAACTTGTTCCCTTAATGCCACTATTTGAAAATTCATCTCCTTGTAAGAAGCAGTGTTCCCACTGTGCTGCTTGGGATCCCTGAAATCCCAAACTACCACTGGCGTCCGAAGAGAAGCACACCGAAAGGCAGTGGCAGTCGGGCCCCAGATGGATGTCTGCTTCCCCAGAGAGCTCTGGCACAGTGCCTCCAGGCTCTTCACAGGGCTGTGGTGTTGAACCCCTACACTCCGTGTGTCCTGGGAATGGCCTAGGTCACGGCACAGCCTTCAACAACCAAGGTCCCTGGCAAAGGACCTGATTTATTTCTTCTCTGAGTGGGCCAGGCAACTCTGCAACTGAGCTTCAGCTTTTGGTGCTGAACAGAAGGGCTTGGTTTTATGACTGTGTGCACCTTATACGCTCAGAGCTGGCTCATCAGGCTGAGGGACTCTTGAACATCATGGGAACAAGGCTAGGTCATGTCCCTGAATCCCACAGAAATTCCTAGTTCTTCCTTCCTCCATCCTGGGCTGTGCTTAGACAAGAGAAGCTGAAATATCTTCAATCCTCTTAATAAATCTGTGCCTCTTTAAAGCTTGCCTTCCTGAGCTGTAAGACTGGAATGCGTTTACGACGCAGCAGCCTGTACTCTGGGCAGGCACGTTCTCCTCAAGCGCAGCACTACCTCCCCAACTGTGAGAGGCTGAGGAAGCATTTGCCCTCCACGATGCCACAAAACAAAGCCTCCAAGCAGACTGGAGACTTGAAACCGTGCCTCCAGCCTCCCCTTGACAGCACTTTACCCATGAGGCTAGTCTGGGAAAAATGAGCTTGCTCTGATCACAAGAGCTCAACACCCACGGGACAGCTCCACAGTCACCCCACCAGAGGAATCTCCACCCACAGCAGCAGTGCCAGAACCACCTGCAAAACCCCGGGGTTTGAGTGAGTGGCAGCCAGGGGCAGTGCAGAAGGAGCTTAGCAGAGCTCCCAGCAATAGTCCTCCTCTGACATAAATCCAAATTAGACTGTGGGGCTTCACCCTGGAGATCAGTAGAGAAGGAGGCTCCAATGGATCTGAAGTTACAGCTATGACTGCATATCATCCCTCTTTTTCCTCAAACCCTTCTGCAGCTCTAGCTAACAGTCACCTTCGTAACTCCAAGTGTAGCCGAGAGAGTTTTGCCTGAAGGGCAGGGAAGCAAAGTCTGACCACCTCAGGCTGCCCGGGCGCAGACTCTCCCCCTCCACACAACCTTGGCCCGTCCTCCCTCAGCCCAGCACCAAAGCAGACATTGTTGGTACCTGGGTGTCGACCCACTTCACACCGTCGGGGGTGTGATCGACACGGCCGTAGAAGTGCACGGGGAGCATGTACTCAGGGCGAGCTTTCTCCCAGGGATTGCCGTAGCGCAGCCAGTCATCAGCCTCCTCCACCTGCAAGAGGCAAACAGAGTTCAAGTGATGGCTTGTGTCTCCAAGTGAGGGCTAAACCAGCAAAGCTAGTTTAAAAACAAAGCTTTAGAAAGCTGGCTTTAAAAATGGATATGTAGAGGCCTCTAGAGGACAGCTGGGCTTTTCAAAACATGGATGACTACATCCCAGCTGGTATAAATAAATCGGTCTCTATGGGCTTTGCAGAGCTGTACAGGTTTAAACCATCCAAACAGCACAGACCACTGCGCTCAAACCTGTCTTGAGGCCTTTACGTACAATTTGACCGCAAAAGTTGGGATGTGGTTCCCTAGAAGCTCATCGGTGCTGTTCCTGGCCACAGACCAGGAACCACCCCCGGTAACACAGGCCTTGCTAACTGCTCTGCCCTCTCTGCTAGGGAGGATTTCTCCTCTCTGCTCTTAACAGCACCAATGAGAGTGAAATGAATTCAGCAGACTCACCGGGACTGATTGTGCACCAGACAGCAGAGGGGCTGAGGCTCCTGGGAAAATGCTCTGTGCCTGCCAGCATTTCTCTGCCGGGCAGGGAGCAGGTCTGAGCCACAACCCAGCATCAACACCACCCCTGTTCTTTTTGAAGTAACGTTAAGCCAGTTACAGTGGCGCCATTTATAGGGCCCAGCATTGCAGCTTCTTTCTCGGGAAGGAGGGAAAACCCACCCTCAAACCTCTCACCCGCCCTGACTTATGGAGAGCTATTTTAAGGAGAAAAAAAGTCCTTTATGCTCAGAACCAAGGCAAGTCTCCTAATGGCAACCATTTCCAGATATACACTAGGGGAAACTGCCAGCTGGGGCAGTGGTTTAGCCTATTTTCACTTGCAAAATACTGTGATCATTAATGGTAGAGGAAAGTGCCTATTTGAGTCCCTGCTGCCAGTCTCCCAGGGAACCCGCAGGAGCAGCAGCACTCCAGGGCACTTGCACATGTTCTGTCACACTCAAATTCATCCTCTGCCAAGTATCTTCGTGAGGTGTTTGGCCACATCTCTGTCCCCAGCCTGACTTCTTGCCCAGCCAGTGCCAGGCTGGATGGCACTTTTGGGTTGTTCCAATTGTGCCGTGGAGCCCCAGGCAGGGAGATCTCTAGTCCCAGCCACGTCCCATAGGCTCAGCTCCAACACCGTCTTACTGGGTTGGTGACTGGATGAGCTTGTGTGTGCTCCTGGGGGAGCACCTGCCACACATACACCCCATCACCCTCACCACTTCTCTTTACTGAGGCAGACAGAGCCCGAGGGCCAGCAAAAGCAGTAGGAACTGATGGCCCATTTGGCACCAGGTGATGAGCTCAAACGTCCAGTTTATCAGCAGCTCAAGGCACTGCAGCGTCACTGGTGTGGCCAGGCCTTGTTCACAGGCAGAGGTGGCCACCACAGCATGAAACAAAAGGAGAGAAAGGGTGACTCAAGTTGGCCAACGTACCTGCCAGCCATCGACAATCTTCTGATTGAAGATACCGAACTCGTAGCGGATGCCGTAACCGTACGCTGCGAGCCCCAGCGTGGCCATGGAGTCCAGGAAGCAAGCTGGAAGAGCACAGCACGGTCATGCTGTGAGGAACCTCACCCCTCACTCGCTACACCTGCTACAGCATGGTGTGCACAGGGGCAAGGAGCTGTCATGACATTTATTACTGGAAACATTTATTATTCAGAGGAAATCCATGTGCAGAAGTGACAGAAGGGGACAGCCAGCAGCAGGACCTCATGTACATCCTACCAAGCCACAATGAACACCCCAAAGTTGTTGGTGATAAGGAGGGATCACCAAAAACCCAAATCCAGCCTTGTCACAGTGAGACCTCTTCTAGGAGGTGTCCACTCCTTGCTCTAAGCCTGCCTGCCCTGTAAAGCAGGGCTTCTGACCCCAACTTGCTGCTCTACCAGCTACTTTGCTATTATCGCTTTCAAAGCAAACCCTTCCTGCTCTCAGTCTGGGGCAGCTCTGGTAAAGATAAGCCTAAGCATTTCCGTCGCGTTAGGGAGCTCTCATCTCCAGCAGTGCCGTGGGACAGGCAGACTAAAATAGCCCCCAACAATCTGCCTACGTGAGAGCTGCTTGGGTGCCTCTGAAAAGTGAGAGATTTCACAGGGAGGTGAGAAGAAAGGTTCCAGACGGCCTCTTTCAGCCGCAGCCCTGCCTGCTGTGCTGCAAACTACACATCTACATCCCCTGGATGCTCTCACTGAGGAGGGGCGGGGGGGCTCATTTCTGGCCAGCCAGGAGACGGCAGGAGGGGACTACGCCGCTGAAGGGCTGCAGGGCAGATGCAGGCTGAGGTCTGGATGCCATTCTGCTGTGGTGCCAGTGGCAAGGGTGTGACAGCCTCCAGCCAGGTCACCCTTGGTCCCTGCGCACTCTGTGCACGGAGGGGACTCCCGTCTACGCATATTTACCTGCCAGGCGGCCCAGGCCTCCGTTTCCCAGACCAGCATCTTCTTCAATTTCTTCCAGCTCTTCCAAGTCCAAACCCAGCTGTTGGGGAAAGAGCCACAGCAGAATGTGTCACCACCCGAAGCCCATGCCCTGGGGCTGCTCTCCGAGGAGGGCAAACACGGATCCCAAAACAACCCACACAATGGGAAACTAAACCCACAACGGTCTCTGCATCCTGTGCCCCCTCCCCACACAGCATGTCACCAGCCTCTGGTCCTCAGGCAGCCCAATTAATCAGAAAACAATTTAACCTATCATCAAACATCTCTTTCCCATGAGCTAGGTTTCCTTATAGACCTCAAACAAAACACCCATCTCCTGGCAGCCCCTCACTCCAGGAAGCCCTTCCACTGAACTCGCTGTTAGGAGACAGGATGGTCAACGGCAAAGTCGGCCACGCAAGGGACTGCCGAATCCTGCCTGGGTACATGCACTGCCCCTCTGCTTGCACCCGCCTGGGCCTTGCGGAAGGGCACAACCACGCTGGCAGCTGGTTACTGCAGCATGCCGTGCCTTCCTGCATCCCGCCACCAGCTCCTCGGCTGGAGTCGGTGTCTGGAAGTGTTTGCCGCCTCTGCTGCGTCTCTCGGGTCATTTGTTCTCCAGCTCGGGGGCTGCTGCCAGATGAAGGCTCAGCGTACCAGCAGTAAGGACCCTCCAGGAGTCAGGATATGCTCAGCAGCACCTCACCTTGGTGCTGGGGGTGACAGCGGGGAGTCAGGCCGACACCACGACTGCTCCCCGAACTGCTCTCCCAACTCTTCAACATCATCTGGGAAAGCCTCACGCACAGTGCAACCAGGTCACAAAAACGGAGGGAAATTCTCTCAGTGACAGAGCCACGCTGGATATGAGACCTCCCATCCCAGCTGGCCCCTGGCCATGACGAGCTCCACATGTCCGAGGCTACAGCGTGGGAAGCCTCCGCTCAAACATCAGGCCAAATCAGCCTTGCAAAGGGACTTGAGGATCCTCCTGAAAAGAAAAACAGCCTGCACTCCGAGGCATGATACCTCGGAGAGGAAATGTGTCGGGTCCCTCCCTGGAAATCTCTTCCTATCGCTTGGCAGGGAAAGTGCTCACCAGGATGTTTCGTCAACAATTGCAGCACCTCGTTTTGAGAGACAGTGACACAGCCCTGCTAGAAAGCGTAATGTGGACCAATCCAGTGAGGCAGGGGCAAAGAAGTGGAGGACAAATAAAAGCTTTTGGGTGAGAAAGCCCAAAACCTCAAACTCTGTCCAAAAGGTCACTGTCCTGCTGCAGAGATGGCTGCAAGCCTACGTAACCAGGGCATTTATGATTGCCTTGGTGGTACTCAGCTCTGTTTTTTCCGGTTTGAACTAATCCAATGACATTTTGATTCAGGCAAACGATTTCCCCCCTTTCTTCCTTCCCAGTGATTCACTTTTATCCGGCAGCACTGCTGCAGCGCCTTGTGTACCTGCATGTATGAACTGTGATTTGGTGCTCGTTTCCCCTTCTGGCCCAGCCTCCCCAATTAGGCTACATCTCCCGTGATGAGCCACCATCTCTCCAGCCTGGGACTCCCTAGTCTTCTGGGATACTGGGTGTTGCTTTCTGGATAGTCTTCTGGATTTTCCCAGCAAATTGTGGGAAAATGGTGGTGTGGGAAACCTGCTGCCCAGGGACCAAAAAATGGTGGTTTGGGAAAAAAACATACTCCAACTCTCAAGGAACCCCAAGGTCTCTCACAGTCATCTCCAGGGGATGAAAAACACTAACAGAGCGCCAAGCCTCCCTCTGCTCAGTCAAAATAACACATCCTTAAGAGGAAGCCCTGAGAAATAAAGATACCCAGCCCTCCAAGTGGGAAAGTTTGGCCAGTTCCTTAGGGGGACGCCAGTACCCTCAAGCCTTCACCTGGTAAATGGCTTCGTCGCAAGCGTTCTGCAGGCCCAGGTTCACCATGGTGTTCTGCAGAGTGCGGCCCATGTAGAACTCCAGGGACAGGTAGTAAATGCGCTAGGGAGGCAGAGAGAGATGGTTACGCACAGCACAGCACTTTGCTTTCCCCTGAAGTCGCTTAAAATCAAGAACAGACAAAAGTGTTTTCCAGAGCAGGGATGTCTTCCCAAACTGGCTCTTGGCGCCTGCTCCTGAACACCACGCACCACAGTTTGTTTGTCAGAAGGACTTCGCGAGGGATGCCGGCCAACCCTCCGCCGCGCCTCTCCCTGCCAACAGCCTTCTATAGAAAAATCTTGTTGCCTGTTAAGTGTTTCCCTAATTAACTTAGGGCAAGAATTATCTAGGATGCTGAATGGTATATTTATACACTGTCGAGCTCAGCTGAGGCGATGCTTACGCTGGGCTTTAAAAGTTTTCCCATGCTGAGCTGAAGCGATCCAGAGCCTGCTGAAAGCTGCAGTGAGCCCCCCACCCCCTGGCCAAGCTCAGGGCCAGGTCTCTTCCCATTTTTCAGTGCTCCTATGGCACGGGTCCTCCTGTCCTCCCTGTGCTGAGTTTTATGCACACATTTCATCCTGTTGAACACATAAACCGTCCCACAGGTGGAGGGGATCCCGGCACAACTAGGCAAGGTGGTGCCCTTCCAAGTTCCAGAGGAGCCATGCCCGTGCCGCGAATGCTAACAAAAGCCTGCTTGTAGGGCGAGAAGCAGGCTGTGCAAACTTCTGCCCTCGCTTGGGCTTAGCGCTATAGATACTTTTATAAATAAACAGGAATTTTCGACAGGGCAGTAGCCGGACTTTAAATTGTGCTTCCCCTTGAGTTGTTCTCCTTCGTAGCTGCGATCCCTCCCCACTAAGCAGCCGGATTACCAGCTCTGCCGGCACTCTGAGAGGGTCCATCTGTTCCT
The DNA here is from genome assembly GCA_020746105.1 of Trogon surrucura. Taxonomy (NCBI): domain Eukaryota; kingdom Metazoa; phylum Chordata; class Aves; order Trogoniformes; family Trogonidae; genus Trogon; species Trogon surrucura. The sequence goes on along the minus strand of CM036618.1, from coordinate 114,081,637 downwards.
TGGGGCTCATTGGAAAGACTGAAAACATCGCACAGTTGCATAAACACTCTGCTCCTTTCAGTCTCCTGCAGCGACGTGTTTCTTGTGAAAATCACTAGAAACAAGGGGACAGTAAGCAAACTCCCTCTGAGCTCCTCTTAGCCCTTATGGGACCTCCACAATCCCTTCTGTTAGCACGGCAATACGGATCAGAGAGCATTTGTGTGCGTGAGGGGAAAAGGGAAAGAGCTCTGGGCACCGGTGTAACGCCCAGTGCATCTGCGGCAGCACCAGCGTGAAACTGCAGTTTGTTTCCCGTGTCAAGGCAATATTCATCACTCCGAGAAAAGAGCTGACTCGGGGAGGCAGCTGCCTGCACGCTGGGAAGGTACATACGTGCCTTTTTCTCCAGCACACACCTGCCCTCTGGGGCTCTCCAGGGCTGGATCAGGTCTTAATTGAAAAAGATCAAGGCTGAATAATGTCCTGGAGCCCCCCAACATCCTCAGTGTTGCCATCCTGACTCGACAAGTGGGGAGGAGAGAAGGGAGCAGGGTCAAGGCCCCCCCAGGGTCTGGTCACTGGGGACAGCTCGTCTGGTTTGCCGGAGGCAAGAAACTTCTCGCCAGCCCCGGAGCCGAGCCGCCAGCAGGGTCTGCAGGAGTGAAACCACGACACGGCTGTGCTGAGACACAGAGGTGACAATGCCCACGGGGGACACCACCACGGTGGTGAGGGTGCAGGACACGGAGGCGCTGGCAGCGGCGACGCCCGAGGCTTGCAGAGGGGTCACAGGGGACGTAGCCGCGACGAGGTGCGGGCAGTCACGGTCCTGGGAATGCCTGAGGGGGAACGCGGCTGCGAAGAAGTTTGTGAGGACGCAGCCACAGTGAACCGCGCGGGGACGCCGCCGTGGCAGGACACTCGAGGGACACGGCCAGAGCCAGGCTCACGGAGACGCAGCCACGGCGAGACGGCCGTGCCCACGGGCAAGAAGCTACAGCAGGGGGCCCGAGGGACACGGCGATGCCCACGCCGCGACACCTGGCGAGGGGACACGGAGACGCCCGCGGGGACCGACGGGGCAAGCGCGGGCCCCTCCCCGACCCCTTCCCCGTCCCCCCAGCGCCCGCGGCGGGGCCGAGGGGGGCTTCACCTTGGGGTCCCGCTCGTAGTAGTGCTGCTGGGTGCGGATCCAGCGCCCGACCAGGTGGTCGCGGACCGTGTGGGCCAGCGCGAAGTAGTAGTCGCGGGGGGTGGCGACGTTGCGGTCCTTGACGAGGGTGAAGTGGAGGTGCCGGTTGAAGCTCTTGCGCACCTCCGCCACGTCGCCCAGCCCCGCGATGCCCCGAACGCTGATCTGCTTCCGCCGCTCCCCGTCGCTCAGCGGCGCCGCCATCCCCGCACCGCCACGGGCACCGGCACCGGCACCGACACCCACACACCGGCCGGCTCCGTCGCCGCCGCCGCCGCCTCTGCCGCAGCCGCCGCGCCTGCGCCTCCGCTACCCGCGACGAGGCGGGGCCCGGCCCGGCCCCCGGTGAGGGAGGGCAGCGGCCTTCGCCCGCCCCCGCCGCGCCCGGGCAGGGGGGATGGGGCTGCCGGGCCCGGGGGGTCGGAGGGAGGCTGGGGAGGGGGGTGGCGGGGACAAGGCGGGCGGCTGGGGATAGGATGGCGGGAGGGGAGGGGAATAATGTCTGTAAATATGTCAAGAGGGAGTGTCAGGAGGACGGAGCCAGGCTCTTCTCAATGATGTCCAATGACAGGACAAGGGGCAGCGGGTACAGCCTGGAACACAGGAGGTTGCACAAAAACATGAGGAGAAACTTTTTCACTGTGAGGGTGACAGAGCCCTGGCACAGGCTGCCCAGGGAGGTTGTGGAGTCTCCTTCTCTGGAGACGTTCAAACCCCGGCTGGACGCGTTCCTGTGTGACCTACTGTAGGTGATCCTGCTCTGGCAGGGGGTTGGACTAGATGATCTCTAGAGGTCCCTTCGAAGCCCTGACATTCTGTGATTCTGTGACTGGGTTGGGGGGCCCGAGTGGGAGTGGGGGGGCTGGAGTGGCGTGTGAAGACAAGGGTGGCACAGCGGGGCGACTGGTCAGGCTTGGTGGGATTCTGAGCAACCTGGTCCAGTTGAAGATGTCCCTGCTCACTGCAGGGGGGTTGGACTAGATGACCTTTAAAGGTCCCTTCCAGCCCAACACATTTGATGATTGGGATGGTGAAGGGACCATGATGGCATGAGGGGACAGAGTTCTCTTGCACTCCTCAATCCACCCACCCCAGCGCCAAAAGCCACACCACCACCACTGCGTTTTCGTTTTAAATCGGGGTTTTATTGTCAATGCAGCGGGGTCCAAGCGTCTCACACACTGAGCAGCACTGCATGCCGCCACGTCTCGCTGCTGCCCCGGGAGAAGGACAAAAGCCAGAGCCACGAGCCCACGAGCCAGGGCACGCGCTGCTGACTCTCCAGGAGGCCGGGCTCTTTCACACCCCCAAAAGACCGCTCAGGTCTTTTTGAAACATCCATACAAACACAACACAATTCCACAGTGAGATTACAGGCAGCACGATGTGTCCTCTCCAGCTCCCACTGCCTCCGAGATACAAAACACAGAGCCCAAGATCACTTCCAGCCCGTGTAGAGGGCACTGGAGGAATGGTGCATTGCAGCTGCCCTGCCATGGCTCAGTGCAACCACAACATATTCATTTATCGAAGTGAGATGCATCTGCAGGAAGCAGCACTCAAAAACGCCGTGTAAATGCATTCATCCTGGACCCTGCGTCAACCTTGCCAAAGCACAAATATCTCCGAGGTCCAATAAGCCGTGCTGAGGGGCTTGCACCTTGTCCATCAATCCTACTCTGACTCTAGAACTGACAAACCCATCATTAGCCCTGTACCTGCTTCCAGGCCTTCCTCGTCCAGATCCAGCAAGTCCGCAGTTGTCTTCCACCATCAGTCTCCCAACAGCCAGGTAGCCAACAGCAGGCTGTCAGCTTTCACCCTAGAGGGCATACAGGCTCTGATTCATGCCTCTAGGTCCATACACAGTTTCCAGAGTACTCCTGAGCTTCTCTGGTTTGGCAAGTGGAAAGCAGAGCTGAGGCTACCACACTATATTTCAAAGCTGCTGCCCGTATAAATGCACTGTCTTTGCATGCAGACGCATGAGTTCACCTTCAAACACGGAAGTAGTAAAATAAAAATCGTCACCGAAAACTGCTGACAAACAGGAAAAAAAAACACCCTGAAATCAGGACGGTAAAGAGTTCCTTCTAGAGTGACCATTTCCTACAGCAACTTCAGCACAGTACAAAGCACATAGGACAGGCATATTCCCAAAAGGTGTGTTTTTCTCATAGAGATCATAGATGTCCTGCAGAGTCCTGGTTTTCTTTCAACAACAGCCAATTTTTACAGCAAGTTGACTGCAGAGGCTGACAAGTCAAGGCTTATTCTTTACATACTGCACTCTGCACTGTCAAAAAGAGCTAGTGATGGAGGGCACTTTGCAGGGGGTGGAAGGAAAGGGGCCTAGATCACGATGACCTCCCAAAGGACTCCAGATGCCAACAGCAGGCTCTTCAACAGATTCTCTTGTGTTGGGTTTTAAAAAACTCAGATTTGTGGTGCTTTAGTAACGCAGCCTATTGAGTGAGTCGATGTAATGAAAAGTGGCTCCCAACGCCCAGCTCGTTTCAACGTTGTCAATTTTCCGGGCAAGCTGGAAAAAACCAAAACACACCCCCCCAAAAAAAGAAAAGTTAAAACACAATTATTTGGGAGAAGGAGAAGCACACAAGGTGAACACAGTGCTGAAGATTATCACAGCTGGTTATCACCATGGTGGGGACACTGTCCCTCCACCCCCAATCACAGAGCACGTGTTGTATGAAGAAGGCAAGTCAAGGACCGAGCTACCGGCCTGACAACTCCTGCCTTGGCACCCTCCTGCCTCCAGCAATCCATTCTGTGCATTACCTTAAACACTTGGCTCTTCGGGAAGCCCAGCTCCTGCAGGAGGAAAGTGATGTACGTGAGGTCCATGCAGAGGAAAGGGCTGCTTCCAGGATTGATTTCCATGGTCTTGCACACTAAGGAGAAAGAAAATAGCATGTGAAGGCACAATGCGGGCTCAGGCCTGGCATCAGCTCAGCTTTGAAAAACTTCCAGTGAATCCATAAAACACCTCTCGTCAGTTGAGCTGCACAGTGCTGGAACCTGTTACAGGTGAAATGGCACACACACGCGAGGAGAAGCGCAAAAGCTTTGGCACACTGGAAGGAAGATCAAGGCATTCTGCGTCTCTCCCCTAAGACATCTAGATGAGTTTCTAGCATCTCTCCAGGAAAGGGTGAAAAGGGCATCCAACTTTTCTTCCATCTACTTCAAGCCTTTAAATATCTACACAACCTCAGGTGTGTTATGTTTCTTGAGCATAAACACTCAACGGATGTTGACAAAATCAAAGAAAATTAAAAAAGAAGACAAAAGAAAAGACAAAACCAAAATAAACGCCACTTCCTTTCTCAGGATGAATTACACAAATGGTAGTCCAGAAATCAGAACTGCAACAATTGTTCAGTCAGTCATGAAGTTTACCAAAATGCCCCGTGTCAGTTTGATCAAAGCCTGCGTTTGTGGTTTTAAGAAAAGAATGTTTACATTTGTAAATCTGCGTAAGCAGTTCTCTCTGTAGTTGATGAAGCGAACAGCCATAAACTGGTTTTACCCCTTTTCTGATTAACAGTGAAGCATATGAACAGATCTTGAGACATAAAGAAAATGTAAACCAGATCAGAACAGGTTATGCTACCTCCATGAGAACTTCCACATCGATTATGAAAGCAGGATTTAAGGACACCTGTTAACTGCTGAGTTTATTAGTAATTCTTGAGAAAGTTTTGAAACGTAAGTAGTATAAGATGTGCCTTATTGGGCTGCAAAAGCAAGTATTAATATAAAAAGAGTTGAGAATTACAGAAATAAGCAGAAACATTGGTGAGATACTATAGGGAGTATAGTATCTTGAACTGCGTTCAAGAAAGGTGCTCGATATTTACTTAAAACAAAAAACCCTGGGGTTTTTAGCATTGTCACCTGGGTATGACTTTACATACAATTAGTAGTGTGTGTTTGATTGTATTCTACTCACCATATTTAGCTGCAGTTTCAAAGTCACCGACAGTTAAGCTTCCTCCTTTTTCTTTATCTAAAAGAAAAACCAAAATGTAATGTGGCCTTTTGCGGGTTTTGTATAAGGCAGTTGTACCTTGAAGTCATAAAAGTTCTTCGGAAATCAAACCCCGAGTCGACGAAATCAATGACAAAACTCACTCTTGCTTTAAAGGTAGAAGAACCTTTAAAAGATTCTTAATACAGCTTGAAAAGCCTCATTGTATTGAAGAACTTTTAGCCTCGTTTCCTGAAGAAACACAGTTTGCAGACTCTCTCACCTTGTCCCCGTGTCTGTGCTGCCCTGCCCTGCGACGCCTGAACGCAGTTAATGCCTTTGGCCTGGTGTGACAGGGCAGGGGTGCTCTGCCACATGCTAAATATGAAACTCTTTGTTAAAACAAAGTGGCTGAGGAGGTGGGTACATTTGTTCAAACAGGCTCGAGAGTGCATCATATATGCTCTACCACTGAAGACAACAGTTTTTTGTGCACCAGCACACCACTGGAAAAGGGACGGGACACATTCTGCGTGCATCTGGGATTTCATCTGAAAAAGGTCAGTGAAGCAAAACACAGAGCCCAAGATCAGTTAACTGCTTTATTGCCCAAGAAATCTGTTTATCTTTCTGAGGGCTTTTTTTTTTTCTATTTTGGATTGTAGAGTTAATCAGACAAATGATTTCTGAAACGCAGACAGTTTGTTTAAAAAACGTTACCAGAAGGTGCAGGTCCTATTTCACAGCCCCAGTCCCTTCTCTCTAGAAACTGAATAGTGTTCAACAGCCAGTCAAGAGCAATATTGCACAGCACTGTAACAAAAGACTGAGCAGAGCACTGTGATGTGTACACGTGCCACCATTTCTTCCACATCTTGTCATTTAAAATGAAATGAGAACAGGAGCAAACCTACCTATGAGACCAACTTCTGCTGCACAGTCATAGTAGTAGGAGAAAGTGTAAAAATCCAAGTTCTTCACTTCCTCAGATTTGTGCACCTTCTTGTAGAGCATCTTTGCTACTTTGCTCGAACAAGACTCGTACAGAGGCTCACCTGAAAGAAGGCATAAGAAACCCAGCACATTATGGAAAGGATCTGCTGGGACACTGGGCTCCCTTTTGCACAGTAGCACTTCGTAAGCTCTTCAGAGAGAACTGAAATCTGTGTCTTCTTCCAGGAGCAACATGTGCCATCCTCATGTCAGGACCAAGTAAGTGACAGATCAGAGATGGACAACATCATCTGAAGGAGAATTTTGAAAGTCCTGGCTGGGGATTGCTCAAGTCCATCCGCCTTACTACTAGCAGCTTTAGGGACTGACTGGACAGACACACAGGAGGAAAGAGCTGCAGAGTCTCTTTAACAGCATGTCAAGAGGAACCAGACAGAACGGTAAACAGAGAATCTAGTGTCTTTGCAAGAGGCTGAGACTATATAATTTACTCTGCTAATAGCATGCTGGCCTAGATAGGAAGAGTGATAAATCACTATACCTGCCTTCTGCCCTTTAATTTTGTACACTATCTCGGCATGTTGCCATTCAGATTTGAAGCCAGGTGGTAAACAAGGGCTGATCAATTCCTCTCCTTCTCCTACTGCGGAAGTAAAACAAAGCCACATTAGGGAAAAATGTAAAGGGTTAATTTCAGATCCCTCTCCCCCAGCCCTGCTCCACACTGTCCCACAGCCTCAGCGAGGCACCTCTGAGCCCCAGCCATGGCTCAGATGTGCTGTGCTCCCCCAAGGCTGGCAAGAACCCAGGTCTCCTGGGACCTAGCAGTCTCACCTCATCTCCAACGCGCCCAGCCATGGTGACAGGAGTCCACATTCCACTCAGGAACCTTAAGCCCAGTGGGAAGGGGACAGATGACTCCTCCCCCCTGCAATGGGGCTACATACCCTATGCTCAGAGCCAAGACTTGAGGAGTGCTCATAACTTACAGGGTTTTCCCTCAACTCCTCCTAAAATGGCAAGTCTTGCTGACATCAGCCCGAGTCCCAGGTAACTGCAAAGGGATAAAAGCCTCTATGAACAACAAACATTCTTCCTCAGATATTGCACTGAACAACTTGTGCTGGGACATGCCAGTCTCCTCTCTGTGGTCCTAGAGAAATGGCTCTGAGTCAGCAGCTGATGCACATAAAGGGAACAGTGTGACAACTCGCTCTCATTATTACCCTTACCCAGAAGGATAATATCTCGTTGAAAAAGCACAGGCTGTCAGCGGTAATCCGGCTCTTGAAGAACTGGGAACGCTGAAGGCATTCCTCTAACTCCAAGACCCCCTCCTCAAAGGCAGCACAGCCTCCAGCATACAGAGCTGCCTCTTTTTTGAGCCCAAACACACCCCACAGCAAACACAGGAGGGAGGAAGCCGCTTCCCTCTGCCCAAAACACAGGGAGCAGGGGAGGAGAGTGAGGAGGAAGGAATGGTAGAGACAAAGCAGTATGAACTGACTGCAACCCCCATCCTTGGGATGGGGAGCAGTGAAAGAGTTGGGAGTGAAGCTGAGGAAGGAGGGAGAGGCGGGGGGAAGGCATTTTTTTTTAAAAAAATTGTTCTTATTTCTCAATACCCTACTGTTTAATTTGCAATAAATTAAATTAACTTCTCGAAGTCGAGTCTGTTTTGCCTGTGATGGGAAGCAGTAAGTGACCTCCCTGTCCTCTTGACCCACAAGCTTTGTCCTATTTTATTCTCCCTGTGCTCTTGATGGACAGCGAGTGACAGAGCGACTTGGTGGGCACCTGGCAGGCAGCCAAGGTTAATCCACCACCATGACATGGCTCTGGTTTCTCCACTTCTTCCCAGTACTCATTTGCAAGGACCTCACTTCAGCAAAGCACCCAGATCTTCACAGAATGCCTCTACCTGTAGAGCATGTTCTCCTTCCCACAACCAACCTGTAAGAGTACAGCCTGTAGGTGTGGTTAAACATCTGAAATGAAGTTGTATGGCCAGCTGGTGATGTCTGGAGAGTTGCCTGGAGGGAGAAAAAGATGTCACTGCAAGGTAGCTGCCAGCCACAGCAACACCAGAACCTTCCAAAACATTAGGAAAAACGTGAAACAATCCCAGCATCGTTCAGAGACAAATGATGAGTTTCCAAGTATTTTGATTTGACCACTGATACACAGAACAACTACAAAACCTGGAGCTAAAACTAGCATCTTCACACAGAACCTCAACCTGTTACGTTTCTATTTGCATCCACGCCAAATTAGTGTATAAAATATTTCTTTTAAATAAAAAGGAATCCTTATTCCAGCTCTTAACTGCTTTTGTCAAGAAGCTACAGCAGCTACCTCTTCACATGATCCCTACTAGGGAAAACTGCATGCAGAATAATATGAAATCCAGGCACGCATTAACTTCCTACTCAAGTGAATTCAGCTGTGAACTTCCACAAGCCGAAGGAAAAGCACATCACTGTGCTTGCCAAGGAACAGAGTGAGGACCAGCCTGTGGTCTGAAGAAATGAAAGGGTAATTGTCTAAAACACTTTGCAGCCTCTTCCCCAAGCGCACTAGCGTGGCCAGCGTATTTGTGGGGAGCTACCCTTGGGCCATGATGCTGTTCACGCTGCTCACATCTTAACCCCAGCTCTAGAATTCCCATCTCCTGGACTCTTCACATTCCCTGTGATTCTGCCGTAAGAGCACAATGTCTTGATTAGCCCAGGCTGCGACACTGTACGTACAGCATCCCAACCCTCTGCTGTTGTGCAGCCTTACAATGAGCAGTATCTCTGCTCAGGCCAGGCGTGGCTTCACATCACACTGACAAACTCTTGAGTCTGTTCCCAAGGGAAACGAATCTGACCCGTTACTGATTTCTGCACCGGCATTGCCCAACCGTGTGCACGTTCACGTTACCTCGGTGCGGGGAAGGAAGGTGATCTGTGTTGATCCACCACCCAAATCCAGCATTCCGACGCTTCTCTTCTGTGGATCATCTAGGCTACCTGAAATGTGTGACAGAACAGAGAAAGCTATGGTGGGTGCTGTGAGAAAACGGCTAGGAACAAAACCAGGAGTACAGTGGTAAAGAAAGAGGACAATCTAACTCCATTTGTCAGCTTCCAGCCAGCACTAAATCATAGTGTCCTTCCGTGGGCTCTAATTTTGGCTTTATCAGGGTGACTTGAAAATCCTCAAATGACAGAGTTTCTCTTATATCTCCGGTGGCTGTTCGTGCTCTAAATACAGCAGCTTTGGTTCTTGGGTTCCTAAACATCTTTCAGTGGATGCAAGGACCCTTTTGCAAACTCTACTCTGGTAACCACTTTGTAACACAGAGGAATGTGGTTTTCTTGGCCACCTCTCCCTGATCCCTTAGTGATATTTCGCAGATTCCTACGGCCAAGAGGGGTGACACACTGAAAAGAGCTGGCCTAAGAGACTCAGCTCTCTTGGAATTCTTCCTGCTGCCAGCCCAGACCTCCCTTCTCATTTAAATCCAGTTCTTCTCAGATCCTTGAAATATACCTTCCTGGCAAGACTAGTATGTGCCAAGTAACTCGGTATATCTCACCACAGTTGATGTTTGAAGATCTCTGACCTTTCTGGTATTTCCTGTGAGCACAAAAATCTTTAGAGCAGTTGTTGCATCGCTCCAGACACTGTGTGTGATGAACCAAGCAGACTTGTTGTCAGAGGGCTTCAGCTTGTTTTTTTCTTTACTCTTCAGCTACGCTTTTCTAACTCAACAGTGTAAACACTCACGGTATTTCTGTGTTATAAATCTGTGAGGAAGTAGCAGAGCACTTTCTTTCATCCTGTGCAGCTGCCAAGCGCATCTAGAATATCCTCTTTAAAAACTGAGCCAGAGCTAGCAGCAAACTCTGAAGAGGAATGAAGTGCTCTGGTACCCTACAGGGAACTGAAAGAAAGGCTACATTAAACATCTAGGGAAAGGAATTAAATTCCTCACTCTGTCAAGTAAATGGCCAAAATCCTAGTGACTTAAATAGGCCAGGCCAAAAAAAAAGCTGCTGACTAATTCCTAGACCCTTCCTTCTCCCACTCCAGCCCAGTGAAAGAGCAAATTCCATGCAGGGGTAGAAAACAGCATGAATTTCACAGCATTGGTCACGTCTTTATGCACGTGCTCACGGACACATACCTGTTAAAAAATTTATTGTGATCCAGGCTGAAATACCTAGTAAAACGAAAGATTCAGAAGACATACCGTTAGGTCATACCGTTTCATTTTATCTAACAACAGTAACAAATAAAGTGAGCCGTGTTACAAGGTCTTCCTGCTTTAGGCTCTGCATAGATGGAGGCCTTTCTAAGTTTTCTCAGACAGTTTAATTGCACTGTGTGAACAAAATAATCAGCAAACCAGAGCTTGTCACCCAACAACAGAGAGAGACACCAGAAACCACCTTCCACAAGCTCCCTTATGCCCTTTTCATAAACAGAGGAATTCTAAAGTCTCCAGAGGATGTCTAGCTGAGACCTAAGCAACAAGGACTTTCAGGAAGGGTGAAGAGGACTGGCTCTGCTGAGCTTCCCTGACCCACTTTGCCCCAAAGCCAGGGTTTCCACAACTGTCAACAGGTGTCAAAAACCGAGATTAGATGCCTTGCACAAATAGAAGGAGCTTCTACAGTAGAGCTTATCCGATATTTGGAAGAGATGGCCCATACATCAAATGCCTGGAGAACTCTGTATTTCACACAGGTCAAAAACTTGGGCAAAACATCACAAAGACTTCGGTCCTTAGCTAAAGGACGAGGAACTGACAGACACTTACATCACTCATCTTCTAGGAAATCATGCACTGGTAGGCTTGTATTTGATGTCGGGCACTCAACGTTCCTTTTGAGTACTGAGAATTTTATCTTTTCAGTGTTCTAATTTTTCCTATTTTCCTCTAAGCACTTTTGTGAGCCTTACTATTTCTGTCTTCTTCTTGTTTTATAAACCTTTTCTCCATAAATTAGATGAATTAGTGGGCATATGGTTAACAAATTCAAATATTTATCCATGTGGTTAAAACTCAAGGCATGCTAGGGAACACGGTCCAGTTCAACCCTTGGCTGAACCAAGGCTGTCACTGCTATTAATGATTTTAAAACAAAACAATGAGAAGAATTACAACATCTTTCTTCCATTAAGCAGTAAAAAAAGAAACTCATAAACAGCTCCAAACAGCTCCAGCTATTTTAAAGTTTGTTTTCTAAACAGACTTAGAACATGTTTCAGCACTCAATTACTTAGAATTTAGACACGTTTCTTCAAATTATTTTAAATCAAGACTGATTCTGGGTTCTGTCGTCAGCATTTTTTGATGAGCATCAATTACATCAGCATGTATTTTCTTCTCTACATATCATTTTTTCAGACTGAATTTACATATTCACTAGGTCAGTCACAATTAACGTTATGGCCAAATACTTCCAGAAAGCTCTGTAGAGCACTGTCAAGAGCAAGGCTGGCAAAATCAGTTGTTGAAGACCATCTCAACGAGCAGAGATACTCAGAAACCTTTCCAGAAGCTCTGACTGTGCAGCAGCTTCACAGTGATCCCACAGGAACTGCCCAGCACCCAAGGGCTTTGAGAATCAGGACAGAGTTCAGGACTTCAAATGGGGAAATGCAGCACAAGATCTCTCGGGGCAGCAGAAAAACTGCCAAACCCACTGCTTGTGGGGTCCCACTACAGTGAGTGGGGACTTGTCACAACACAGCTGGAATCTCCAGGGTTGCAGAAAGGGTCTCCACAAGTGAGCCTACCTTCATCAGTTCCATTCATTATTGACACGCAGTTGTCCCTCACAAAGAAGGGGGAGGCCTGAAAAATCTCCTTCACCTGCAGTTCAAATAAAAGCTACACTCAGAGAAATATTTTTTTCAGCTGGAAAGCAAGTTTAGTTTGTTTTTTTTTTCCTAGACCTCTTGGTTTTACACGACTGCTCCTCTTTCTTGTGCCAAATCCTGATCGCTGCTCACCGCTGCCTTTGAAGTTCAGGGGCCCAACCAGCATCAGCGGGTGCTCTGCTATGAAAGGTTGGCGATTTACACGCTGGCTCTGCAGTTTGGTGCAGAAGCAGGGATGGATGTGTGGGTTTTCAAGCACGAAGACTGCTCAGAAATGTCATTAACAAAGGATGGACATGGGTAGGGAAGGGAACCCAGTTTACTTTGCCACAGTTGGTGACTTGCAGGCTATTATATGTGCATGGGAGAGGCAGGAGATGGACACTCTGGCTTTCAGGAGTGTCCCAGGGAATGGCATTTTTAACAGGAGGTCCTCTGTTGGAGGTCCTCTACACTATATCCTACAAGGGCTAGCAAAGTCCTAGGTTTCCAGAGTCCTCCAAAGTAACAACTGCAGCAGTTCCAGCTGAAATTAAGCACGGAAAAGAACAGGCCAGCTTGCGGGCAGCAGAGAACAATACAGATCAATACCAATGTTTCAACCACACCACGTTTCTTCCTTCTAATTATTGCTTAGAAAAAGAGTACAGTCAGTACACCCTTCATAAACTTCTCCGGCAGCCATAAAGTCTAGAACATAACAATTTCATTTATTTTTATAATATTTTTAAATATTTAACATATTTTATATGCCTATAAATACAATTTCCATTATTCCCCATCGATATAACGGGGCACCCTTGCAGCAGCAGGCTGATAGCCTGACTAATCAAATAGCAGAGAGCTTTTCTCAAAATAGCAACATCCTGGTCAAAACTACCAACAAACCAAGTAGGAACAAGCCTGCGGTGAGTCTTAGGAATATCTTGTTACACTCGTTATGCTATATATAATCTCCATGCTTATTTGGAGCTGTCAGCATGTCCCTGTGTTCGTATCCACACAATTCCTCCCTGCATCCCCCTTTGAGATCAGGTGGCTCCGTGCTGCTTTCAGCGCTAAACGTCAGGAATGGCTCACATACATCAAGATTAAGGAGCATGTACCTTGCACAGAAGGGACCAAATTTTGCTATAAAATTTCTGGAAGGCAAGAAATAGTACCTTATCCAGCAACCTCTGAGCCTTCTCTCCCGGCAACAACCGTAGGCCAGCTGTGGCTTTCAGTACCAGAGGAGTAAACTTCCACAGCTCCACAGGAACTTCCTTCTTCGCCACCTCCAAGAGCTCTTTTATTCCCTGGCTGCTCTGTGAGCAAAGAACAAAAAACTCTTTAGATTTCCCTTTCTTGGAAGGGCAAAAGTGTGACTAGAGGTATGATTCACTGTGGAATAATGTGAAACAGAGACAAGCAAATATCATTTTCTTAAGGGCATCAAAATTCTTAAGGCAGAGATAGGAAAAACATCCACTGTGCTTAATTAACAACATCACAGAGCAGAAATAGATGCATCCTGCTCCTCTGCACGTCAACCAACTTTTACTGTGGGCTTGTAATCATTTGGAGACACTTCCCCCTACTGAGTGGGTTCAACACACTGTACCACAGCAGAATGTGACTTACAGGGCATATCAAAACCAGGAGGTTTTGGCGCATGTACGTTGCTTTTATGGCAACAGAAAGAAAATTACCTTTTCGACATCATCGGCATATGCAGATAGACCTGGCTTCAGTGCTTTAAATGTCTCGTGGGTTAATTTGGGGGTCTCTGTTGAAAAGCAGCATTCCAAAATTAGACAAAGGTACAAACAATTTTGCGTACACAAAGAGAAAACCATTTTACAAATTAGGTCATTAGTGCTAATGGAAGCCAACTGAAGTCTCTGTCTAATCAACTATCAACAGCCACCCGACCTTTAAATACAGCCCTTGCTATGGAAGTCAGCCCCCGAGAAAACCATTTTTAAAAGTGACAACTGATTTTCAGGTGTTGGCGTCCACTATGCATGTATTTTTCACGTGCATTCAGTGATCACCAGATGGGTGCAGGTTGTCTTTGAGCCCTTACACCTGCCGTATGTAGCTTTCCAAACCGCACCTGTAACAAAGATCTCGCACTTCAGCGTGCACTGTTCTTGCTAAACTCAGCTCAGCAAAACTCAGTGGAAGCTTTACCACCATTTTCAAGGGTGGCAGAGGGAGCCAGACCTACAGACTTTAGAAACCTGCAGTACGGACGTTTATACAAACCTGCAGGCAAGACAACGTGAGCTTGACAACATCCTCCTCCTGTACCCAAGTACAGTCCATAAAGTTTCCTGCAATATGTTCTGAAATGGTGTTGAAAGAGAAGCAGGCACAGATTTGGGAGCATGCTGGAAGAAGGAAATCCATGGACTGTTGTTTAATGCCTTTGGTGGCTAAGCCTTACACCAGCCCGTTCTACAAACCTAAGGAGCTGCCCACAGGCCAATCACACCATAAGCACTGCACAAATAGGAGCTGACAACATCTAAAGAAATGAAACTTATGGCTCCAGAGGAAAACTGGAGATTTTTGTACACTTCTGTCTCACTTCTCAGAAATACTTACTGTCCAAATGCAATATACAGCAATTTTAACCAAACAGTGAAGTTTTGCCATTTAAATCCGACACTGAAGCCAAGGATGCACTAAATCAGACAATGCAGAGAGAAGCAGCTCACTGCCAGGAGCTGGACACAGCCAACCTCGTGGCGAAAATTTGGGAGGATAAGGCAGGGTGAATTTATAATCCTCTCTTCAACCAAGCAGTGTGATGAAAAACTGCTCTTCTTCAAGGCAGTGCTCTAAAGGTACAGCTGCTATTTAGTTCACGTTCTGACATTAGAACATTTTCTCCCTGTTGAATGCTTTTGTAATTTCATCCAAACCCACGCGCTCGAATCATAATGAACTTCCAGACGGCTCTCTAGAAAGTGCTGTAGCACGTTTGTACAAGTAATCCCTAGTAAAGAATCATCAATAATCTGCTCCATACGTTACGGAAGAACCAATCTACCGTGCAACAAGCAGGCCATACCTTTTGGCTGCTGTGTAAATTTAAAAATATGGATGCGAGTTCCTGTGCTTCCCGCGTCAAACATAATTCCATAAAAGACCGACAGATCTGTGGTCGGTGCCTGATGGTTCAGTTTGTCTCCCCGGCTTTCAGCAACTCCTTCTGTTGCTCCCATGATGGGTTTGGAATCTAAGTGCCATTTTATGTACGCAACATAAACAGCTATGCATGCCAAAATCCCAAATGCAAAGAAGCGCTTTGATATCTTCATGGCTTCCATCTATCAGAAGTCTTCTTTCTTCCCTTTATCGTACGTTTTACTTCTTGCCCTTCACGCAGTTGTTTTTCACAACACTGCTACATCTAACAGAAAAGAGAAGATACGTTTTATTTTGTAAAGCTGCTGAAAGGATCTAAGAGTATGCCGGTTATCTGATAAGGGACTAGAGGAGTAAACTTGATTTGAGCATTAGTCAAAAAACTGTTAATTGGTTTAGATCTATGATAAAACAGTTGGGCATGATAGTCAAGGTAAGCAGTAAGTCACTGCAACAAACAGCCTGGTAAAAAAAACCCTTATGCACAGAGAGTGACAGACTACTGCTGGCAAGGAAAAGGATTCACGCCAGCAGCTCCTTCGGTGTCTGGAGTAAGACTGAGGTATCAGCTACTGTCTTCAGTGCCCAAATCTCTCTCAACTAACCCAAGAAAACTGCAGTTAGATGCTTATACTATTCCGGTAGGACGGTGTAGAATCCTGCATTTAAAAATCTGGGATTCACCTGCAAATCTCTTCTAAAACTGGCCCTAGCAGCAAAATCCCTCTCTCCCATGTTGCTTGTCTCAACCATCAAATGTTTCCATGGCTGTGGGATGCCTACAAGACCACACGCTCTTCTCCCAACAATTCAGAAGGAACATATCCATCCTCCTTCAGCATGTCATTGAGATCTACAGCTAATTTTAAGACACATATTTTTTCCCACGCTGCTACTGAGGCCAGAGAAGGAACAGAGTCTAGAGAAGCTAAACAAAGCAACTGAGCTGGGAAGGGACCTCAAGAGGGCTCTCATCCAACCTTCTGCTCAAAGCTTGCTCAGCTATGGGGACCAACCATGTTGCTCAGGGCTACATCCAACTGTATCTTGAAAACCTCTAAGGATGGAGAGCCCACGACTTCTCTGGACAACCCGAATCACTTGCAGCTCTCTTCATTCCCTGCCCATGGTGGGGTGGTTGGAACTAGATGTTCTTTAAGATCCCTTCCAACCCTGACAATTCTATGATTCTACGATTCATTAGTTCCTGGGTGGTGAAGGAGTTCCCAAGAGACTGGACAAAGACAATTTAAGATCAGGGTTCAAAAGGCAAGATGGAAATTCCAAGGAATTAAGAGTGGCCTCTCCAGCTCCAGCACCAGCGAAGAACCACAGGGAAGCACAACGCAAGAACCCTACGAGTGCTCAGGCAACATCTCCCAGATGATAAAAAACACCCCACACCAGTCAGTGGTGATTTATGGGGAGCGAGTCACATTTTTATCTTTCCTTTTTTGATAGCGTAATCAGCAAGAGAAAGCAAAGCAGCTGATGAAGCTGGCTTGAACAAGGTTTTGACACACATATATATAGATGTGTATATATATATGTGTGTATATATAGATACACATGTATCTATATATACATACATGTATCTCTATATATACGTGTATCTATATATACACATGTATCTCTCTCTCTCTCTAAAATTATAGATAGATAGATCTATATATATAGATACGAATCCAGGAGGTGTACAGAAGGCGTGAGGGGAAGGAATTTAAATCCAAGGTGATTAAGGTGCACTGCCAGAATGATGGGTAAGGCAAAATCTTGTAAAAATGGAGGAAAGCAAAACCACAAACACACACTAAGGGACAGGTGGGCGGAGGGGGGGGGGGGGAAGGGGAGGAGGGAAGGAGCTGCCATGAAAGAGAAAGCGGGAAGCTGGCATTGCAGTAGATATTGAAATAAACACATAAATCAAAGCTCTTCAGCCGGTGGTGCAGGGGGGGTGCTCACTCCGGTGCCAGAGAGGCCTCAACCCCCGCCACACCGGGGCTGACGGGAACCGGAGGGTGCTGGCAGGGGACACAGGGGACACAGCGGCTGCCGGGCACGGAGGATCCGCCAGCGCGAACCCCCGGCCCTCCCGAAGGGAAGCGGCATTAAACCTTCCCTCGCCTTTTGCCGGCAGAGACCTGGCAGCGAGGGCAAAAGCTTCCCGGAACCCCCGCTCCCACCCGCGGGGACCCCCTCCTCGCACCGACGAACCCCCCGTCCCTTCCTCCCTCGCCCCGGCTCCCGGCAGGGCCCGCACTCACGCCGCCGCCGCCGCCGCCAGCCCCGCCATGGCGACGCCGCCGCTCGCAAGGCGCAGGCGCGGTGCGGGTCGGGCTGCCTCCGTGTGTCCGTATGTCGATGTGTCAGTATGTCTGTGTGTCCGTATGCTGCTCCCCGGTGATCTCCGTGCGGAACGGAGGTCGGGCCGCAGCACTTCACAGCCGCCCCCCTCAGCACCCCAGAAGTGCCCAGCGGAGCCCCTCACGATGAGGGCCCCGAAAATGGGCTTGAAGAAGGGTGGAAGCGCCACAGAAATGGAGAGGGGTGAGAGAAAGGGTCCCCGAGGTGAGAGAAGGAATGAGGAGAGGCAGCTGTGGAGCAGGAGTGGAGGGAGAAGCCCTTTAGCCCTGGGTAAGGGCATGGGGGGCACCACCAGCTCCCCCCCTCCCCGGGGACATTCAGCCCTGTCAAGAAATCCTTACCGACAAGTTGAAAAGCTGGTGAGCTACAGAGTTGTGCTCGCAGAATGGAAGGCCAATTGCATCCTGGACTAAGGGCAATGGTTCTCAGCTAGAGCAGGGTATATTTAGATTAGATGTTGGGAAGAAGCTCTTTCCTATGAAGGTGATGAAATAATGGCACAGGTTGCCCAGAGAGGTGATGGAGGCTCCATCCCTGAAGATAAGTCAAGATCAGCCTGAATGTGGCTCTGAGCAACCCGGTCTAGTTGGAGATGTCCCTGCTCACTGCACGGGGGTTGGACTAGATGACCTTTAAAGGACCAAACCCAAAAGATTACACATCTCTGTTCTCTAATTCGAGGTTTGATGCAGCTCTGAGGCAGAAAGCACTGGTAGATGTGAGCAAAGAACACCCTCAGGTAGCTGCTCTGATTTTTTCTCCATACTTCGTGTTCCTCCAGCAATTTTTCTGCCTGAGTAGTTTCCTTAATGTCTCTTCACCTAGATCATTTTGTCTTTCACCAGCTAAAATTATTCCTGCAGCCGCTTGATGCTCCACCCAGTCTGGAAGAATGAAGAGAGGCAGTTTGAGAGTGAGGATGTGTGAGCGTGCAGCAGCAAACACGAGGCATGAAGAACAGAGATGGGGTCTGACCTCTGGCAGGTAAACCCACTGAGACCTCTGGCGGCGGGGTTGGACTAGATGATCTTCAGAGGTCCTTTCCAACCCCTAACATTCTGTGATTCTGTGACGTTTGGAAATCAGACGCAGAGCAGAGGTTTAAGCTGTGAGGCTACTGTATGCATGTGGGAGGCTCACATCACAGAATCACAGAATCACAGAATGTCAGGGATTGGAAGGGACCTCGAAACATCATCAAGTCCAATCCCCCTGCCAGAGCAGGAACGCCTAGATAATGCCACACAGGAACGTGTCCAGGCAGGTCTTGAATGTCTCCAGAGAAGGAGACTCCACAACCTCCCTGGGCAGCCTGTTGCAGTGCTCCGTCACCCTCACTGAGAAGAAGTTTCTTCTCGAGTTTAAGCGGAACCTCTTATGTTCCAGTTTCAGCCCATTACCCCTTGTCCTATCATTGGTTGTCACTGAGAAGAGCCTGGCTCCATCCTCATGTCACTCACCCTTGATATATTTGTAAACATTAATGAGGTCACCCCTCAGTCTCCTCTTCTCCAAACTAAAGAGCCCCAGCTCCCTCAGCCTTTCCTCATAACCTGTTCAGACTCACTGCCATAGATCTTATTTGTAAAAAAGCACAAAGACAAAAAGGGAAAATACATTTCAGATTAAATTAACTTCAAAAAACCAGCCACATATCAGAAAATAAGTACATTAATAGGAAGACTTCAAATACAATAAATTTATATGCATGTGTTTCTCCCTAAGCAGCATGCTCAAATGTTCCCTTGCCTCAAGAGCACTAGGCTGAAAACAGAAAAACCACCTCCCTCAAAACCTCAAGCACTAAGACAAGTTTCAAAGCCCAGAGCTTGGCCCTCAGTAGAGACACAGTAATTGAGGTGCAAGCTTCACACTATCCAACGGGAAAACTTCTCTCATAGACTGTTGGCAGCTCACTGCAGGCAGAACACCATTTAGCATACCTACTTGTTTTGACTACCAAAAACATGCAAAAATAAAAAAAAGTACCCATCCTCCTGGTGAGCCCTGCTGACACTCCCACAGCTCCCTGCAGGTGCAGACATCGGTGCTGGGACACCTCACTGCAAGAATGAGCCCGGAGTCTCCTGGAGTGTTATTCGTTCCAGTAAATGTCTCCATCATAATAGTGGTTTGAAAATAAATAAGTTTTTTTTCCCCAGCCCTGTGGGCAGCAGGCATTGAGGAATTTCAAATGATGTCTACTACTCATATCACTGGCTATTTTACCTAAGTAAGTGAAACTGATCTTTCCAACTGTTTTCCTAACTGGTTTTAATGTTGTTTTATTGCATTTAAAATTAGTTGAGCTATTAGTGGGAAAATCCTGAAAAGGAAGATTAAGGCACAAAGGCTTTAAATCTTTAAGATTTGTGGCTCCCCGATGACGTGATTGCAACAGAAGCTATACTTAGTTCTCAACTCTCCTAGATCATAAGTGAGACCCTGACACCTAGTGTGATTTCTCCGACAGAAACCTGTCAGAGGCTGCAGGCAGCTTGAAAAAAAAACAAACCACAAACCCAACAGCTGAGAGTGCTCTGGTAATTCCTGTCAGTGTTTATCCCAAAATTGCTGCTGCAGCCCTCCTCCAGGTCACAGCATCTCAGGATCTGGAAGAAGATAAAGAAGGTAGACAGGAGAATCTCAGCAAAGATGCAGCCTGGCTGCTGGGCAAATTCCCTTTATCCCTGAAGCTAAGGGGAGAATCGCTCTTGCAGCCTGGTATGGGTGGCTAGTCATGGTGAGTCTGCACCATGGCATCACCTTCTTCTGACTCGAAATATGAGCGGTTAGCGGATTAAAAACTGTTATGTTTTTCATGGTTACTGCTATACCAGCTGTAGCATAGCGATACCTAGTGGCAGTGTGAAGGTAAGTTCAAAGCGAATAAGCTGAGTTTCAGTTTGCTTTCATCTGAGTGATCCCCTTTCAGTAAAACAACAAAAAATGGGGATGGGGAGTAAAGATGCTACAGGTTTCAGGCCAGGTTGCTGCCCAGGTCTGGAGTTGTCCTTTAAAGTAAAGGCCAGGGAGCTCCATCTCCAATCTTACGGTTGTCACTGGGATTTTTGACTGCTGTGAAAATTCCCACCTAGGAGCAGGTTTCCTGAAAGCCAGAACAGGGTTTTAGTCCCTTACAGTTAAAAATACACTCTTGTCTGAGCTTGTTACAATGGGGGGGCCTGCTACATGAACAGCCTATTTCTTCTCTCAAGTTGCAAGAAAACAGGAATGCCTCTGGAGAGTTACTCAGATTCAAGGACTGCTGCATTTTTTTCTTTAAGACAGAAGATTTAGGTGATATAAATATTGTTTTCCTCATCAATATATGTAGAGGAATTTCTTGTGGAGCAGAGGCGTGGTATTATTTTAAAGATGTGGACAACCCAGCTTAGGCCTAAACAGAGGCTCTGTCCTTGAAGCTGCCTTGGAACACAGGGAGGAGGAGGTTTTATCTGTTTTGTGAGAGCTTTGCGAGATGCTTGGCGGGAGGTGCTGGCCCCGGGGGGAGAAGGGGGGGGCAAGAGTCGCTTGCATAGTGGAATGGCACTACCCAATAAAACGCTGGCGCGTGTAAACCTGTAACCGACCAACTCTGTTAAGGGGCAGGCGCGGGGACACTGCTTAACTGTATATATTGAGCTGTCTGGAGCAATAAAGGATGGATGACCTGTAGCCATATTGGTGTGATGGTCATCAACTTGGCTGGCTCTCCGAAGGGACCCCTCTTCAAATATGTTTTTCAATCCTGAATGAAAGATGCACCTATTACTTCAAATACACTCTAAAAACTGCAATTAAAGAGCCAGCAAATCCTGGTGGTCTTTCCGCTTTTCACTAGAGAGGACTACAGGAAGGGAGGCCCTCATAGAAAAGGAGGCCAGGCCAGCAGAGAGCAGCGTTTCATCAGGAACGCCATTTCCCCAGGGACGGTATTTATTTCTCCTAGTTGAAACAAGCAGGGGGAATTAGAAATCTGTGTGCGGTTGGAGAGCTACGATCTCATTGTTGTTACAGAGATGTGGTGGGACAACTTGCATAACTGGAATGTGGGCCTTGATGGCTACATCCTTTTTAGGAAAGACAGGCCAACAAGGCAAGGTGGGGGAGTTGCTCTTTATGTGCGTAAACAGCTGGAGTGTATCGAGATCTGTCCGGGGGTGGATGAGGAGCAAGTCGAGAGTTTGCGGGTAAGAATTAAGGGCCAGGCTAAACTGTGGTGGGTGTCTATTACAGACCACCTGATCAGGAGGAGAAAGTTGATGAGGCCTTTTACAGGCAGCTGACAGCAGCCTCTCAATCCCAGGCCCTGGTTCTCATGGAGGATTTCAACTCCCCAGATATTTGCTGGAAGGCCCACACAGCCAGCCATCCGAAGTCCAGGGGCGATAATTTCTTGATGCAAATGGTGAATGAGCTGACCAAGAGAGGAGCGCTGCTGGACCTTGTGCTCACCAACAAGGAAGGTCTGGTTGAAGAGGTCCCTTCCAATCCCTAGCATAGTGTGATACTGTGATAGTGTGATACTGTGAAGCAGTGACGGTTGAGGGCAATCTTGGCTACAGCGACCATGAGATGGTAGAGTTCAGGATCTTGTGCAGTAGGAACAGAATACCAAGCAGGATCGCAACTCTGGACTTCAGCAGGGCCAACTTTGGCCTTTTCAGGCAATTGCTAGGGGAAGCCCCATGGGACAGGGAACTGGAAAGTAAAGGGGCCGGAGACCTAGTCGAGAGGTGGCGTCCCTGCTCACAACAGGGAGGCTGGATTAAAATGATCTCTGAGGTCCCTTCCAGCCCAGGCCATTCTATGATTCTATGAGAGAGTTGGTCAGTATTGAAGGACCACTTCTTCCATGCTCAGGATCAGTGCATCTTGTATGGGGTTGGCCTGGCTGGATTTTGGCAGCGGCGGGGAAGCTGCAGATTGGCTTCTGCAAGAAGCTGCTAGAAGCTCCCCAAGTTTGATAGAGCCAATGCCAGCCGGCTCCAAAGAGGGACCCGCCGCTGGCCAAGGCTGAGCCTATCAGTAAGGTGATAGGAGAGGAACGCCTCTGGGGAAAACATATTTAAGAACGGGGAAAAAGAACTGCGCCACAACAGCTGGCACAGAGATGGAGGAGTGAGAATCTGTGCAGACACCAAGGTCAGTGAAGAAGGAGGAGGGGGGAGGATGAGCTCCAGGCGCCGGAGCAGAGAGAGTCCCCCTGGTCCGTGGTGAAGACCATGGTGAAGCGGGTTGTCCCCCTGCAGCCCATGGGTGGGGTGCAGATATCCATCATGAGGATCACTGCGTAGATGTCCACTGTGTAGAGGACTCCACGCCATGTGGGTGGATGCCTGAAGGGGGCTGTAGCCCATGGGAAGCCCGCATCGGAGCAGGTTGCTGCCGGAATCTGCAGCCCGTGGAAGAGGGAATGCCCACGCTGGAGCAGGTTGGCG
Organism: Trogon surrucura; assembly: GCA_020746105.1. Taxonomy (NCBI): domain Eukaryota; kingdom Metazoa; phylum Chordata; class Aves; order Trogoniformes; family Trogonidae; genus Trogon; species Trogon surrucura. The sequence goes on along the minus strand of CM036618.1, from coordinate 114,058,695 downwards.
GGTTGGACTTTTGTGACGCTGCGGGGTGGCTCACGCTGGAGCAGTTTCCCCTGAAGGACTGCGCCTCAGACTCACAAGGAGTGAGTTTGTTATGAATTGCCTTTCGTGGGATGACTCACGCTGGAGAAGAGAGCGTGAAGCTTGTCTCCCATGAGAGGGACCCCACAATGGCCCTGGGGAAGAGTGAAGAGTCCTCCTCCGGAGTGAAGAAGCAGTGAAACCAACGTCGGATGAACTGACTGTAACCCCCATTCACTGTTCCCCTGTGCTGTTTGGAGGGAGGAGATGGAGAAACCGGGATTGATGTTGAGCCCAGGAAGAAGGGAGGGATGGGGGGAAGGTGTTCTGTTTTTAAGATCTGTTTGGTTTTTCTTATTTCTCACTACTCCTCTCTGATTTGTTCTCTTAATAAATGCAATTAATTTCCCCAAAATCGAGTCTGTTTTGCCCAGGACGGTAAATGAAAGTGATCTCCCTGTCCTTATCTCAAACCTTGAGCCCTTTGAAATATTTTCTCCCCCTATCTAGTGAAGAAGGGGAGAGTGAGAGAGCGGCTGTGTGGGCACCTGACTGCTGACGACGACACATCCCAACAGGTAGGAAATCAAGAAAGAGATCCAGGAGACCTGCATGGTTAACCAGGGATCTGCTGGGCAGACTCAGGTGGAAGGGGAGGGTATATAAATTGTGGAAGGAAGGGCTGGCCACTTGAGTGGAGTATAGGACAGCTGTCAGGGAATGTAGGGAGGCAAATAGAAACGCTAAGGTCTCCTTGGAATTAAAACTTGCGAAGGAGGTCAAGGACAACAGAAGGGGCTTCTTCAAATACATTGCTGACAAAACTAACACTGGAGGCAATGTAGGCCCTCTGGTGAATGAGGTTGGTGCCCTGGAGACAGAGGACAGAAAGAAGGAAGAGTTACTGAATGCCTTCTTTGCCTCTGTCTACACTGTTGGAGACCGTCCTCAGGAGCCTCAGTCCCCTGAGGCCCCAGAGGAAGTCAACATAAAGGAGGAGTTTGCCCTGGTTGATGAGGACTCGGTTAAGGCTCAGTTTGAATGTTTAAACATCCATAAATCCGTGGGCCCTGATGGGATGCATCCAGGGGTGCTGAGGGAGCTGGTGAAGTCATTGCTAGACCACTTCCCATCATCTTTGGTAAGTCATGGGGAACAGGTGAGGAGGTCCCTTCCAACACCTAACATTTGGTGATTCTGTGAAATCTCTTGCATATATGTTCATAAACAGTGCTGCAGTTATGACCGGAGATTCCTAAGAATGGGAATTTAATACTGGAGTTTTTCTTCCTCCTTTGAAAGGCATAATTTATGTGCACGGGGAACTGTTCTCAGTCTGTTCTTAGAACCCCCCTTGCCTCATCTGGGGCCCTTGGAGGGAGTGTAGATGGTTTAAAAGGTTTTGTGTTCCTGAGACACTCACACACAGCCCTGTGGTCTTAAGATTAACTCAGGGCGTGTAGTTTGAGGTTTGGAACAAATTTTCAAGTACAATGTCTATGTATTACTGTATTTTTTACTTACACATGCGTATTTAGATTCACAGCTTTGTCTATTATTTATAACACACCTGAGCTAGAATGCAGGTTATTGAGAGCCAGTTATTTGGGAAATGATCTCCGTCACTCCAGTGTTATAAGAACGGTTGTGTTGGATGTCCAAATGGAAATTAATAAATAGTGATCAAAGACAAATTGTACGAATATGAGAAACTGTGTAACTTCAAAGTTATTTCACCAGTTCATTCACGACTGTGGCAAACAGTAACAAGATTATGTTTTAAGTACAAGGTCAATACTTTTGGCACAGTGTACCCATGAGCTGCACGTGATCGGTATGTAGTTTTGTGCAAGCCAGGTGGTAACACACACGAGATTACACAAAATACTCCATCTCCTCACATCCTCAGAGAAGCAAACAGGAATTCGACCAGCTGACACGTGCCCAGTGATGGAGTCTGGGCTGTCTTACGTGGAAACAAATGTGCACGTGCGGTTTTCAACATCTGGTCTCTGAGAGCTCCACAGTTAATTAAAGCTCCTTGTGCTCTGCCCTGCCTGGGGACTGGCTCTTCCACCCGGTGGCACAGGTTTGGGAAGTTCAAAGGGGTGAGGAGTCTGTTCCCAGCTCTTGGCTGGTGCTGGTGCCACTGAAGCTGGCTCCTGGGTGCTCAGGCACCAGCTACCCAACTGCTGTTGCTCTGCATCTTGATTCCCAGCTGTGTCCTGGGTCCCAGATGCTCCCCAGCCACTTAACTAACAGTGCTGTTGATGCTATTGGGTGTTTAAGGTACAAAAGAGTACATCAGATAACTCTCTGAGGTATTTAATTTGAAGATTTTGCAGTTCCTTGGCTAAAGGCAGGAAACCAGAAGTCCTGTCCCACAGCAGGCTGAGTTGGGATTGCCAACTCAGGAAAACATTTTGGAAATGTCAAGAAGAAGAACATTTTGGAAATACTAAGGAAAGGTAACAGCAACTAAACCTACAGTTCAAATTCCCATCTGTTTTTTTCCCTTCATTTCAAAGAAGAAATTATACTAGTGCTGACCTTTAGCAGAAAAATGTGGGATTCATGGAACAGCGAACATTAAGCTTGTTTCCCTGAGGATCTGAGTTCCCCTTTACCTCCCTGCTGCAACCACACCCCTGTAGCATTTGCTGTGGTATTCTGTCCCCATGTCCTTCTCGTATCCCTGGCCAGGATAGGTGGCTCTGCAGTCCCGTCACTTACCTAAAACCCCATGTGGATATGGTACCTGCTGCTCTCTGATGACCTCCACTGTGTTTGCCCATCATCCTTCCCAAAATTTCCCGCAAGGCAGGACTCAGTATGTCCTGTGGCTTCTCTGGAGCTGCATCTGTCCCTCGTCAGAGGGCTGTGGTCATATGTACTAGATAAATCCTGAGTTGCAATCTCCTTTCCTACAGAGAAAGCATAACTTATTTCTCCACCTCCTCTGAGTAACCACCAGTTTTTACAAACTTGTGGAAATCAAACATCCTTGAGATGTTTTAATTTCTGGCAATTGCAGCTGAAGCTAGTAACTGGTTCAAAGATTTTGGAGGGGCAGCAGGCGAGAAAAGCTACCCCATAAGCCTCCTTTCCTGAGGAAATCAGGATCAAAACACACCTTTGCCATATTCACAGGTAGGCCCTCACTGACTGCTTTGCCTTTCTAGCTCTGTCTTTGCTTTTCTCATGATACTCCAATGATTTCTGTGGTCCGAAGTAATACATTTTTTTGACTTCCAGGATTTTTTCTTTTTGAGCTAAAGGTATTGTGTGTCACTAAGTTCAAACTCTGAAGCGCTCTAGAATTGGGCCAAGTAAGTATATTTTGCTTTACAGTAGGATGTAATAAATTATCTTAGTATCTCTGCATTGTGTTTGTCTAGAATAAATGCTGGATGAGCTCCACTGCGTTCTGTGATCGTACCGCAGAGGATGTCTCCCAGGGCTTGTCACTGACATTTTTATAATGGTTGGAGCTGTAGCACCACAAAACAGAGAAACCGAGCAGGTCTCTGCTGCTTCCTTGCTGCTGTTCACAATCCATGTGCAGAAATGAGCTGTAACTTTGAAAATGCTGCCTCAACGTGGTCGTTTTGGTGTCCTACAAGCCAAAGTTCTTCACAAATTTATCATGACCTACATAATCGACCTATATTATGTGTCTGTTTGTTAAATAGGTTACACTAATTAGAAACATGAATGGGAATGGCTTAGTGGTTATTTATTTATACTGAGGTGTGTGTCCGTTGTCTGCAGTGATGTACAGGAGGATCATTTCCAGATTTTCTCCCTCTACCGCCTCTGTATTTGACCTGTGCCTTGGATTATTGCAATAAAACGTGAATTAATTCTGCTTTCAGAGGAAAAAAAAAAGTAAAATTGCTTTTACTACTCCTCTAGGCAAGGGGATATAACGTCGTTCATGTTTGCATGGAAAAATAATTGGGCATGAGGGAGAAAATAGAGCAAAAATTTGCAAACCCCTTGACTTGTAGGGCAGCAATTAGGGGCCGAGTATGCTTTACACTTTGGTCACTTTATAGTGACACCTTTCCAGCCTGGGAAACACTCTGATGATATTTGAATGTTTTCTAACGAATGGGTTTATTTCTCCTTGCGCTTGTGTCTCACTTGCAGAGTGCAGGAACCGTTTGAAATGTAGGGTGCCGTTGAAATGTGGTGAGTTCAGTGGAACTGCACCTGCTCCCAGCAAGTATGAATTTTGCTTTTATATATTTTAGACCGAGGTCTAAAGCCCCGCTGATTGGCCTCTAGGGGCAGATTTGGATCACAGCTTTGAAACAGATGTCTGCTACTACGAACCCTAGCATTTGTATTAACAACGCTGTCAGGCAGTTTCCACTGCTGTGTCCTCATTCATACAGACAGGGTGCGCAGAATGTAATCTAATTAAGGAGAATTCCCCAGATTTTTTTCATGTCTGCTATCAGTGCATTTTTAACTTCTCTGTATTCATTAGAAATGCATCCATCTGTGGGCTGTCACATAGCACTGTGATGAATATTACCCGTAATTCCTTCAAGAAGCTTGTTTTGAAGAAAAAAAATGGTTGGGGAGGATGTGTAAAATGAAAACAAATTTTTAACTCTTCACAATTTCAGGAATTGTTCCCTATGTCTCGTGTTAGGGGAGGGTTTCCAGGCAGTCAAAAATCTTATGTTCTACCAGTGTGTGAGCAAAGAGTTTGTTCAAATATGTGTATTATCCATTAGCTAAACTGCTTGTTAAGTGGTTTGTCTAGCTGCATAGACAGCCTGTGCCTTGACCAGATTTTTATGATCTTGTCACAATCTTGGAGATAATTTTGAATATTCTGAGGGAGAAGAAAGTCCTTTCGCATTTTATCATTCTGCTTAATCTGCAGAAAACCCATCCCAACCTCTTCTACAGAGCTTTTGAGAGCTATTACCGTATGATGTTATGGTTCAAAAAAAGCAGCTTTTGGTAAAAATGCTCTGGTTTTGAAAAACATTTTGTGCATGATATTTGAAACCTAGAATAATTTAGCTTCCAACTGACCTCTTGAGGTTTCCATGCTCAAACTAGGGACAAATTTGAAGTTTGATTGAGTTGCTCAAAGCCTTGTGCAGTTGAGGTTTTAGTATCTCTGAGGATGGAGACTCTCTGGACCCTGTCCCAGGACTGAACCACTCATAAGGTGGAATTTGTTTCCCGATACCTGAAAGGAACTTGCCGTGTTAGAGCTTGCGCTTGCCACTTCTTGTGCTGTCACTGGAGATCTCCGGGAAGAGTCTGGCTCTGTCTTCTCTTCTTCAGGTAGCTTCAGACAGGAATAAGCTCTCCCCTTTGCCTTCCCTTCTCCAGGTTGAACAAAGAAGTGCTGAACAGAGGGTTAGGGTTTCTTCCCTCTCCTCCTGCCTTCCCTTCTGCTAATACAGCCCACAGCAGGCTTGACTGCCTTTGCCAGCAAGAGTGTGCTGCTGATCCTGGTCAACATGGAGCTAGCCCACCATCTATCCCCTTGTGTGGGGATTTCTCTGTCCTGGGGCAGGACTTGGCACGTGCCTTGGCTGGACCTTGTGAGGCCCCTGTCAGCCTGCTTCTCCAGCCTGTCCAGGTCCCCCTGAAGAGCAGCCCTGTCCGCCAGCTTGGTGGAGAGTGCAAATTTGCTGAGAGTACATTACATCCCATCTTCCAGGTCATTAGCAAAGACCTAGATAGTATCGACCTCTGAAAAATGCTTGCAGTAATCAGCTGCCAGTTAGGCTGCTGACTGCAGACAGTAGTCATACGTTCCATGTGATGACTTGCGTCTTTGCCTGATTACTTGTTTTCACGCTGTTTAGTTTGACGAAGAATTTTCCGTGGGTGTTCTGCAATATTTTCAATGGCTATTACACAAAACATGTTAGAAGCAATTCAAAGTTATGAAGAACCAAGCCAAAAGTGTCTGTCTTTTCTTAATGTTGATAATATTCTATAGCTCAATATGTGTAAAAATGGAAATATGGAAAAAAAAAAAAAAAAAGCTAGCTTCCAGCTCACCACTATGTGTATAACCTAAGGTATCCAATCTTAAAATTAAATCTAAGATGAAGAGTTACTAGCACATGTTTCTTCATTGTACAGTAATGTGAGGGGGTCAGATTAAAGAGCAAAAAACACCTCTAGAGGCCCATTTTGATGTGGCAGTGCTGTCTGAGGCAGCACAACCTTCCTTCTCTTTCACTGCATTCCTTGAGCGGCAAGAGGTGTGTCATAGGCTTGATTCTGGTGGGGTTTTTGTAAAAGTGGGGGTAGACTCATGTGAAGCTTTGAGAGCCTCCCTCACTCCCAGGTAGGAGTTGGACCTGCCTCCGGCCAGGGCCAGGCCCATCAGCACCTCCGCCATCAAAGTATTTAAAAAGCAACCTCATCGATCATTTTCTCTTTTGGTTTTGTCTTGTTTTGAGCTGCCTTGTCTTTTATGTTGGGGAGTATTTTCTGTTGGAGGAGGGGAAGCTGAGAGGAGAACAAAGTAACATCGCCCTGAGAAGAAAGAGGAGGAGAAGAGTCCTTGAGGAGAAGGAGAAGGAGGCTGCTGGAGCAGGATCTTTCCCTGAAGCCCGTGGTGTTTGAGATGGCAGGAAGGTGATTGCCTGCCAGCCGGGAGACTGACGGCAGTGAGAACGTCCAGGATGCGTCAGTATGTGCAGAGCCCCAGGTGAGAGGGAAGAGAGACCAAGCATTAGTGGGAGACATGCCCCAAGTGTGTGGCCCTGAGGGACTCATGAGGAGGAAGAGGATTGCCTCCTGAGAGGCGGACACCACGCAGCAGGAAGGAGAGATTGCGAGGAGCCCTCTTTCTCAAGGAGGAGCTGCCATAGAAAACGAGTAATGGCCAGATGGACCAAACCCCCCCACCCCCTGCGCCCCTTGCACTGATGGAAGGGGGAGGAGGTAGCTGCGAAGATGGGAGGGTTGAGGGGGGGAAGTGTATTTAAGATCGGGTTGTATTTATTGATATATTCCTCTCATTATCCTACTTCGTAAATTATGGTGGTGGTGAATTAAATCTGTGTTTTTCTCCTCAAGTCACTCAGGTTCTTTACGTGTCATTTTAAATGGTAGATTATTACTCTCCCTATCCTTAATCTCAAACCCTCGAGCCTTTTTAGTTGAACTGTTTCCCTCCACATCACTGTTGAAATGGGGTTGGAGAGGGGAGAGAACTGGAGACCGTGTGGTTCTTTGTCCCAGCCGGCTGAAGCCATGAAAGTCTGAGGCACAGCTTTGGGGGTTTTGCTCCCTGAAACTTTCATGTCAGCTTTACAGAGGGAGATGTAAATAGCTGCTCACAGGTGCTGTTCCTGTATTTATCTCAGAAGCTGCAGAGGAACACATCAGAAACAAAACTACTTTAATTTACAATACCTTCAAAAATGTGGCACTGTATCCAGAGGACTATGCCCGTCTTAAACCTGTGCATCAGATCTGAGCACAGTATTGTTTTCTTCTTTGCTGAATGTCACTTCTCATGCTCTGAGAGCCATTTTTAGAGATGCTCTGCTGTCCCAGTGCCCTTTGAGAAGTTCGCTGCTCCCAGTAGTCCATGTCATTTTGCCTGACACTGTGCATTGGTAGTGAAAGCTTAGAGTCTTGTAAGGAAGGATGATCCAGAAAGCCACTTCTCTGCTCTGAAACACACCTTCAAAAGAAAAGAAGTGTTCTTCTTAGTTTTTTCCTGTCTTGCACCCAATACTGATAAATAAATTAGTGGTAGCCTTATGATTCGGGATCTGCAGGGCTGTTCTCCAATATTGCTAAGCTTCCTTGAAGAAGCAAAATAATTTTCAGTGGTATAGTTCCTGTGAAATGAAAATATTTTCTAGTGCCCCAGTGATAAATTCACTGTTAGTTATGAAGGACTCATATGCCAGGGTGAATACAGAAGCGCCTGGATGAATAGTTATTATCAGCTCAGAGAAGCAAATGTAGGAAATCTCTGCTTTTCAACCTAAGGCACTTTAAGAAGGTGTTTTGGTTTGGCCTGGCCGGATTTCGGCGGCGGGGGGGGAGCTGCAGGGTGGCTTCTGTAAGAAGCTGCTAGAAGGTCCCCAAGATTGACAGAGCCAATGCCAGCCGGCTACAAAGAGGGACCCGCCGCTGGCCAAGGCTGAGCCTATCAGTAAGATGATAGCAGAGGAACGCCTCTGTGAAAAACATATTTAAGAACGGGAAAAAAGAACTGCGCCACTAACAGCTGGCACAGAGATGGAGGAGTGAGAATCTGTGCAGACACCAAGGTCAGTGAAGAAGGAGGAGGGGGGAGGATGAGCTCCAGGCGCCGGAGCAGAAGGAGTCCCCCGGGTCCGTGGTGAAGACCATGGTGAAGCGGGTTGTCCCCCTGCAGCCCATGGGCGAGGTGCAGATGTCCACCGTGAGGATCACCGCGTAGATGTCCACCGAGGATTCCACGCCGTGTGGGTGGATGCCTGAAAGGGGACTGTAGCCCGTGGGAAGCCCGCATCAGAGCAAGTTGCTGCCGGAACCTGTAGCCCGTGGAAGAGGGAATGCCCACGCTGGAGCAGGTTGGCAGGCTGGACTTTTGTGACGCTGCGGGGTGGCTCACGCTGGAGCAGTTTCCCCCGAAGGACTGCGCCTCAGACTCACAAGGGGTGGGCTGCCCCTCGTGAGGTGTCTCACGTTGGGCAGTTTGTGATGAATTGCCCTTCGTGGGACAACTCACGCGGAGAAGAGAGCGTGAAGCTTGTCTCCCGTGAGAGGGACCCCACAGTGGCCCTCGGGAAGAGTGAAGAGTCCTCCCCCGGAATGAAGAAGCGGTGGAACCAGCGTCGGATGAACTGACCGCAGCCCCCATTCCCTGTCCCCCTGCGCCGCTCGGGGGGAGGATATGGAGAAACCGGGATTGATGTTAAGCCCGGGAAGAAGGGAGGGATGGGGGGAAGGTGTTCTGTTTAAGATCTGTTTGCTCTTTCTTACTTCTCACTACTCCTCTCTGATTAGTTCTCTTAATAAATGTATCTAATTTCCCTAAAATTGAGTCTGTTTTGCCCAGGACAGTAAATGAAAGTGATCTCCCTGTCCTTATCTCAAACCCTGAGCCTTTGGAAATATTTTCTCCCCCTGTTCAGCAGTGAAGGGGGAGTGAGTGAGCGGCTGTGTGGGTACCTGGCGGCCGGCCAGGGTCAACCCACGACAGAAGGCTTTTTTTTTTTTCCAAACCCAGACTCTCTGGTCTTTGAAGACTGGGCCTTTTGGAGCACCCACCTTGGGCACTCAGAAATGCAGACACTGAAAACCATCAATCGCTTAATAGAGGTACTGGCTGACCTTCTGCAGTCCATGTGGGAAGCCCTTCTCATGGGCAATTCAGCTGTTTGAAGGGCCCAGCATCCTAGAGGGATGGGGGAATCAGGTGATAAATCTTTCCTTGTGTTCACAGCGTAAAGGGAAAGAAAAATGTGTTTGGGCTGACCCGGCAGCAGACCGTCTGCCCACCTCTCATGAAAAACCACTTCACCTCTAGCTTGTCCTCATGAATAACAGGGGTTTGAATTTACCAAGCAAAGTGATCGGCCCCTCCAGCCTGCTATTCATTATTCCAATTAAGAATCAGTTGCCTGAAAAATGGGCCAATCTGTTTCTTGGGGAGCCGCATAGAAAATCCACAAGGCAAGCCAATTAGCATACCAGTCCCCACCGTCTAGGGAATTTAATTTAGTTATTTGGTGGATCTAAGTACGGAAATATTGTTGTTTTGTTATGGAGCATATAATGTTTGCTAAATGGCTGAAATCCCCCCGAGGCCCATATGCTGCTGATATTCTCTGCGTCCTTCCGAGCCAGTGGAGGCAATAAGGCAAAACTGTTTTGTCCCGCACATGGCCCTTGTGTTTTCCTGGCACGACACGGCAGCTGGACGCAGGCAGAACAAACCTTTGCCACCCGGGGTGGGCGGGATAGCTTCCCTCCGAAATAGTTGCACACTTGAGCAAGCCCATTGTCTGCCCAGAAAGCATTTCAACCGCCTCTTACCAGGCAGCCGCCGCATACAAAAAGTATGCAGAGCCAGTGTTCGGACAACCTGTCTGCACAGCGTATTGTGTGGGGGCAATTAGTTTGCAAATTGCCCATTTGCACATCGGTGCATGAATTAGTTACATTGCTCCCACAGGGTTTGTTATTTTTATCATTACTATCGAGGAAGGCCCATGAATAAATAAGGTGATTTGGCCAAACGCCTTTCTCCCCGCACGCATGCAGTTCTCGCCTCTTCCTCGGAGAGGGCGGGCAACCGGGTGGGATCCCTGGGAGGAAAAGAGGGGTTCCCAGGGATGTTGCCTCTCTGTGTTTCTAAGCCTCTGGGCTGATGCTGGAGTAATGGTGGCATGCATTGTGCAAAGTTTTTTCTCACTTAATAGCTTTTTGTTTTTTACTGGTGACAGCTGTCAGGTTCTACTGCCATTGCTGGAGCACATGCTCTGTGCTTGGAGATGTGACCCCAATCCTGTAACTGAACTGCTCTTTCATTTCTGGAGAAATCCCATATCGGGATTTCAACAGCCAAAGAAGTACCAGGGCCATCTACACATTGAGCCTGGTTTAACAACACTGGTTTTATTCCAGTCTGAATTTGCTGGAGCTGATGGAGAGCCAAGCTGGAAGGAAGAGAGTCTAACAGAACGGGCAGTCCTGCTCAGTGTTTGCACCACATTCAGTTCTTCAGTTCAAAAACTCAAACTGCAGATCACTGTTACTTAATCAGCAGAAGAAAATTATAGATGAGATGTAGTTCTGTCTGTCATAATTGGGCATTTTGGTCAGACATTTCAACTAATCTGTACATGCCTAAGGATGAGTTTGTGCTCTTACCGCCGTTGAGAGTCCCTACAGGTGTCTAAGGATTCGCTTCTCCAGCTTTGAATCTGCTGATATTTCTCCACCATCCAAGGAAGGAGACGGGCCTTCCTGATCTGGGTTGTAGCTCAGCTGCTTACCTTGCATGCCTTGCAGACCCTGATATAACTATTCATACGTTCATGTAACTCCAGCTATAGCATCACCTTCTGGACCACTGGATTTCAGACAGACATCCAGACCCTTTGCAGTCCAGGGCCTACTGGCAAGACTGTGAAAAGTTATAAAAAAGTAAGTCGTGGTCAGGAGGCATGAATGTGCTACACGGACATCTGCACTTCTAGGAAACCTCAGAGGCTGCTGTTGTAGATACTCTGTAGAATTCTTTTTAACTTTAAGTAATTGATCAGGGTAAAGAAAGAAAACTTACTGCTCTGCAAATATTTTTGACAGCAGTAAAGACTTTTGTTATAACAAATATTTGCTCTTGAATTATTTGGCATAGTGGCTGACTTTAATGAAGGTCTGTGCATTTGCACTAAGTCAGCACTTCATCCCTGTTCAGCCTGGCTCTACTGTCTTGTTCTCTGCCACGTAACTTTGCTCTGGCACTTCTTCCTTCACAGCATTTGTCGTTGCCTGTTTATTACAAGAAAAAGGCATAAAAAGCCCACAGGCATTGCTGTACAGATACGCAGTGCCTGATTTTCTGGGGTATTGTGAGCCTGCAGTGTTCATAGTTTTCATGGGAATTGGCACATGTGAAAATCCAACCCAGGTTATGGATCTGTGTAACTGGTCTGTCATCAGCAGCAAAGCATCCCAGGTTACTGGTGTTTCCCCAGACAGCCAGTATCTAGCTGAACGAGACCAGCAAGGGATGACCAAGGCAATGTGATTACCATGATGCTTTTGCAATTTTGTAGGCTACTATTTTTTTTTCCACTAGACTATTTGGAAGGCAAAATGCAAGAACTCTTCCTTTCCAATCACAGAATTTGTGAAAGCAAAAGAAGTTGCATCTTCCCTGACCTTCTCCATAAATTCAACACGTATTTTCTTGTGCACTGATTAGGTGAGTTACCTATGGCAAATCTCTGTCACTTAGTCCCATGGGGCCACTATCTCTGCCTCTATATCTTTATGCTCTGATTTCCAACAATGTCTTTTCTGGAGGTGAATAATTTTACTGTACCTCGTGTACACATGACACTGTGAAAGAACAACAAAGTTCATAGTTGGCATGGTTAAGAACAGCCCCCCCCTTTTTTTTTTTTGCAAATATGGCTCTTCTTTCTTATCCAAGTTCATGTCACTTCAGAGACAGAATGTGTTCCAACCATGGAATTTTATGCAACCTTTTCTTCACCTCTTTTAGGCACCATCCCAAATGTCTCCAGTCACTATCTTTTTTTTTTCTGTGGAGATGTAGAGTTGCATTTGGCTGTAGCTTTCTTGAAAACAATAATGTATTCCTGCAGGTGGTTAAATTTGTCTGCGTATTTGGCCTGACCTTGTGCTATTTAGTGCTCATTTTTGACTCCTCTGCAGATGTGATGAAAGCCCAGTAACATTTAATGTTTCTTTGCAGCCCAATGGTTAACCAAACTCTACTGGGCTGAGAAAAGGCTGATGTTGATTTGAGGATTTAGCAGTTAAATAGATTGAAAACTGGTCAATATGGGCAGAGCCAATATCACTCATTTCTTTCTAAAGCTGAGCAAAATCAAATCCGTTTGAGAAGCCAGAGTACTATTTTATCAAACTCCTTATACACTTTGAGCCAACTTCTAATCCGATGGAAAAGGATCATTTGTCTTTTCTGAAACCACAAAAAGCACAACTTCCCTGATGCTGTGTTAGCTCTCCCAAATTCTTTACAAATTAAGTCATCTATAAGTGTTGAGGAAGTTCCCCTAGGAAAGTTAAGGAGCTGGTAGTTTCCTGCAGCTGTCATCAAAAGATGTGACCACTGTTCCGTCCTTGTTTGCAACTGCAGAATTTATTGACTAAAAGAAAATCAACCTGGACTTGAATGGCAGCTTAACAAGCAGTGTATTGTAGGAAAGCTGTCTAACAAGCAGGTGATAATGTTTGCTCTTGTTAAATGTTTAGACTTCCTTCTTACTTTCTTTGACTCCGTTAGCCAAGATCTTTTTCAATGCTGTTTTTATATGCCTGTATTGGTCCTCATAATTTCCTGCCTGCCGGTTGGTAACCGTTGGTGCCATGATTTCACTGGAGCTACTGCAGTTTACAGCAATTAGTGACATGATCCTGTCTCAGCCCACACGGATGGTCGTACAATTTGCGGAGCTCAGGCTGTGCACAGGGTAATGAAGGGCCAGGACCCAGGTTACCCCATACAGCCCACTACTTTTTGGCCATAACTGTGGTTGAAATGCTTTGGGAAATGGGTAACTGCTGCATTTTATTAAAGACACGCAACTGAAATTATAATCGGATAAAAGGATCATTTATTGTCAAACGATTATGGAGCTGCATTATGTGATTTCGTATCTTTTCCTTCAAAATCTCTGCCTTTCAAACCAGCTTGTGGTTTTACTCTGTGCCATTAACACTTTGGTATTACACAGGAGTATATTTCACATGGCAAATTCTGTGGAATATGGATTATGTTATCAGGAAATAAATAAAAATTTCTCAAGTTGGCCTTGGCTCTGCTGGTGGTAATCGTGAAATTGTTTGTCCTTAAGCTACAGCAGAGGATTGGATTCTTAAAAACTGAGTAGGGAAAAATGCTTTTAGAGTGATTTCTTTACAATAAAAACATGATAGTCTTAAAGCTAACTGATAATCTTTTTGAGTCCATTCCACGTGAAGCAGGGGAGCAACCTGATAGATTCCCAGCTGATGTAAGTCAACATAGTCCCATTAGCTGACAAAGCCGGGTCAGTCCACAGCAGCTGAGGATCCAGCCCCGTGACTTTGAAAGAATCATCATCTTGCTGGCAGAATCAGGAAAAAGACTATAACAGGATTTCATGAGGGCAAATAATATTAGAGAGCAAATAAGATGGGCTGGGGACCAAATAGGACGGCTGTTTCGTCAGTCATTTATTGAGGTCTCTTTTTATTGGAACATGCACCGATGTAGACAAGTTGTCTCACAGAGCTGCTCAGGGCTGTTAACCTTTTTTTAATACTGTTTAGCATCTATCACTGTAGGGAAGTTAGACTCATGAACAGTACACCTTTAATAACAAAACTCCTGGGTTAATCTCCTTTAGAGGTCTGCGTGGCATTACTAGCTACAATCTAACCCTTCCAGGTTATTGTAGATGCACGTATGGGCATAAAACCTTCTTTGGGAGAGTTAGGTATTTTCTCACTATGCACGCTAATAACTTTTCACTGAATATCACTAAATTTCCATGAAAATCTGCAAGTTGCAGAGTTTACCCAGTCTATAAAAGAGGATCTTAAGAATTGTCTTCAAAGAGTTGTCCTCTAGCTATCTCTGAATTATGCAGGTGAGAGACTCTCTGATGAACTGATGGAAAATGAAAGCAGTTTGCCTTCAGAACAGGCAAGCGCACGATGTGTGTGGAAAAAGAAACGCTGAAGCAGATGAGTCCCTGCTCTACGTGGAGCCATTTCAGGACAACGGCCTGAGGGCTGAAGCATCCACGCACCTCCAATCCTTGCCCTGCCTGCAGGACCTCTTTGCCATGTGTCCTGGGAAAATGTGTGGCTGCTTGGGCTCAACATTGACCAGGTGCTCAGAAGGTGTTTAAGGTTTGCAGGGTTGCATGTGCACACCTAAATTCTGAGCCCCAGGCAGCTAAAGCCTGTATTGGATCTGGTCTTTAACCTCTGTCTCCCAGCTCCTTTGGTGAAATAATGAAATAATTCTCCTTTCCTCTGCCCTTGTACGTCTAAGTTTAGCAAGCTCCCTGGGAAGGGGACCTTCTCCTGCTTTGGGTGTCATGCTGATACTAAGTAACCGCAGCGAGGAAACCAGAGTGACTATGGCAAGAGGAGCTGTGATTGCATCGCTAGCAGCAGCAGGCATCTCCTGCTGAGGAGCTGACCCTGAGTTGTGCCACAGATCCACTACTGATCTTGTCCCTGCCTGGGACATTCAGAAGTGCCTGAGCAGAAGGCCTGTCAGGGCAGTGGGTGCCCGGGCTCCTGTCCTCCACCCTGGGAGGCAGGCACTGGCTGGTGCCAGCTACCTCACGCTCATCGCAAGGTGGATCAGGGAAATCAGGTCACAGCAGAGACGGGTTGCAGCTTTGCCATCTGCAGAGGAGTTTGAGAGAGTCTGACACGCTGGGTCAGTGGCAGGTGTCCAAGGCGCTGGAAGTATCGGAGACTCGTTTCCCTCCTGGATTACAAAGGACAAGGAGGACTCTGCTGGCAGATGATGTCTCCAGACCAGTCTGTAGGGTCTCACCAGAACCCAGCTACAGCTGCAAACCAGTGCTAGTCTATGTGCTCTCCAGATGTTGTATTGCTGGAATGTACATGTTCATGGAAACCTTTGTTGAGAACATAGCTCAAGTGTGATTATGTCCCAAACTCTGAAACACAGTAAATGGAGCAAGCTGGTGCATGCCCATTTCGCACCATGGCCTGAGCATGGCTGTGGAAGATAATGTAGTGTTTAGTACTGTGAGGTCTTTGATGGCTGTGTTGTGAAAAACAGTCTCTACTCCAAGGTGCAGTTACAGAGGATAGATCTGGCAGAGGTATTCCCTCCATGTCCTAGAGAGCTAAGTTTTCCAAGGGCTTACTGAGAGCTCACGGCCAAGCTGGAAGTCTAATGGAAGGCTCTCAAGTGCTGGAGACAAGTCCCTTACACCTTCCCTTTCTACCTAGCTCGTCTCGGGCCCTGCGTGCCATTCGCCTTGGGAGGCTGCCCAATGCCGGAGAAATCCCAGGCTGATCTGTGATGCTCTTGCCAGCTACTTTTGTTTTGGTTTTGTATTTACTGCTTTTGCTTTTAAGAGAGTCGATCTATGGGACTTGGCTTGAAGAGGGGCTGAAATGCCACCACACTGCACCTCATGAGAGGAAGTGCAATTAAGCCACCTACCTCTTAAATGCACAGCATGCCTTTGAATAATCAGGGAAAGACAGCAAAAGGGTTAAACACTTTATTTAGATGGCTTTGTTTGTTACGTGTGTGCTTTGCTTGTTCTGAGAATTAACAGAAGATAAGCTAAAAGTTCATTTATAAGAGTATTAAAGGATAATTATGATGGAGTAAATGCAGCGGGTCGAAAGGCATTATGATGAACAGAATCATAATATAGGGCTTGGGAAAATAAGCTAAAATGTACAATGCCTAACATCACTTACTGAATGCCATGGGAAGTGTACATCTCTCTGCTTCTTCATTCCCAAGCTAAATTAATGTTGCATCCATCAGCACTCTGCTGTTCGTGCACGAGCATGTAATGATAATCAATTGCAGTAACGTAAATTAAAGTTTTGGGCAGGCATAAATATATGACCTTTTAATATCAACAAAATGATAAAAAAGATTTGGTAGGAAATCTGTTTCAATCAGATTAGAGGAGAAGTGGGTAAAGCTGATTACAAGCCCGCTAAACACAGTATTTGGGCAGTATTTGTTCAGAAACAATAGCGTTAATTCTACTTTAACAAGTATTATCGGGAAAATCAATAATTAATGGGAACCCATTATCAACTTGTAATTTAGCACAGAGATTAAGTTGGGGGAGAAGTGAAAGCGAGTGGGCAACCTGCTTTTACTTGACCTGTCAGGCTGATGGATTAGCAAGCGACAGCAGGTTTCACATTTTTTTTGAAGAAGAGGTGGTAGAAATAAGTCAATTTGGGCCTCTTGCTGTTTGGCACCACCTCACTGTCCTGCTTCCTCGCGCTCTGCAGAAGAGCTGCCCCGCTCCAGCCTGGGAGAAAGTGTCTTCAGTGGTGCTTGGTCCTGCGACAAGGAGAGACATTGCCCCCAAACCCAATGGGTGCACGGTGAGGGGTGAAGGGAGAGAACGGTGGCAGGTAAAGGGGTGCTGCTTATGGATGGCATGAATGGTCACACCACCTTGGGTTAGCTTCCCAAGGGGACAACTCCCTTCTTAACATCTTTCTGCACCTCCCAGCTCGCCCAAGTGCCTCCTACCATCTTTTCTCCTTAACTGATGAGACTTGTAGCGACATGTGTGAATGCATGTGAACAGCCAGATTTCCTCCAGCCGGCTCCTCCCTTCCCCCCACCATATCAGCTCTATTTGGAGAAACAACCTTATTTGTCCTCTGTGCTGTGTTGGGACTCAGATGTTGCGCGTGTGGGTCAGAAGTGGCGTGCGCGCGACTTGTCGCTGGAGTAGGTCATTGCAACAGATGCCAAAGAGATAATGGTTTTGCGAAGACAACATACTTCCAGGGGATACAGATGTTCTGATCAAGGATCTGTGTGCGTGTGTGTGTGTGTGTGTGCGTGTGCATGTGTGTGCGTGTGTGTGTGTGCATGTGTGTGTGTGTGTGCGTCTTTCTGGCTATCTCTCTGTGTGTTTGCCGAGGCCAGAACAACCTTTCAGAAGAAGAGCATGGCTGTCCACTAAATTCCAGATGGACAGCAGCAAGCATTTTCACCTCACTGTCAGCTTGCCCATCTTCTCCTGCTGGGCAGGATGCATGCCTTTTTTCCGAATCCTGCCCAATGCATCTTTTTTCCTCAGAGTCGAGTTTGCTACCTGGTTTTGGGCAGAGAAGGATGCGGTTTGTGTGCAGTAGCAGAATAAGGCAGTAAAAGGAGACGGATTTGGAACACTGTAAAGCAAGTAAGCCAGTGCTAGAGGGTATGTGGAGCCCCCTGCTGCAGTTGGACACTGCTATGTAGATACCCGTGATTGGGATACTTTTTATCTTACTTGAAGGCAATGGTCAAAAATGCAATTGAGGAAGACACTGCTGACACAAGCAGTGGCTACGGATAGAAGAGAGCCAAGCGAGTAGGGACACATCACCTCTTTTAGAAGAGCAATGGATAGAGCTGGAAATAGTGATATCTCAGGCTGGCCTCATGTTTCCCATCAAACCTGCCCTCACTCGTGATGCGGGTGCAGGGCATCACGATGGGATGAGGCGGCCCAAGAGCTGTACCTGCATCTTTGCTTCCACTGGCCTCGTCCTTCATCTCCGAGTTGCAGTGACAGTTGTTCTGGTCCTCAGAAGGTGACTGAAAGGCTGATGTACAGATATTGGCTGGACGTAGGCTGGCCCTGGGGCACGGCATGCAGCCCTGGTTGTGATGGGGGCTTCTTGACAGTCAGCAAGGCGGGATGCTCCTGGCGAAGGGAACAGATTGAAGGCAGATTGTGTGGGTGAAGCAGCACCGTGCTACACAGCTAGGGAGTGGCTTCAGAAATGGCATTTAATCATTCAACATTAACACAAGACATCTGTCACCATCCTCGGCAGTGACGGGGCTACACAGCAAAACAATATGTTCTGGCGCTCCTAATCACTGGAAAAACACTACTTTTTGCAGAGAGTTCTTTTAGTGCCCAGCACAAATCCTTCTATTTTATTATAGCAATCCCAGCCAAATCCTCCAATAAATGGAGTTTTTATTAATGTGCAGCTGTTAAATGAGAAAAAATAAAACTCAGAAATAAAAATGAATCCCTGAATAATCGGGCTGATCCTAGGCGGTAAGAACAAGCAGACCGACCACATACTTACAGCTTTTTGGTATTATTTAAAAATATGGTCAGGGCTTTTCTTTTCCCCTCTGTTTTTTAACACAGGCCTGATTAGATTTTGCTCAGGAAGATCTGAGCCACTTCAGTGGGCTGGAAACGCTGCAAATAGAAGTGAGAGGTGCTGGGACAAGGGTCACATCCAGCGCGTGTGCCTGGTATTGCAGTTGGGAATTTGCTGTGGCCTGGGAGGGGGGTGGCGGGGTGGCACCGTGCCCAGGGCAGCTGGGGTCTGGCTTTGCAATGAGAGAGGCGCTTGCTTCTGTGCAAAAGCGAACAGAAGAGAATGCCAAAAAAAGAGGGTGGAAAGAGGTGAGTGACAAAAGTCCTCTGACTGTTGCAGCTCACATCAGAAGAATGGGACGGTTTGCCTTAGTCAGTCACGGTTTTGGGGCTCTTCACCTTAAATTGAAGCTTGCCAGGTGAAATGTCACTCCCCCAAGTGCCATTTTGCAGTTAAAAAAAGAAGGAAAAGTGATCCTGTGGCGATGTGGTGGGTGAGGCAAGTGCTGATTTTGGGGAAGGAGCAATGCCTGCCCTGGATTTAGCCCCAGGCCCTTTCCCTGTGCATAGGTCCTTGCCTGCCAAGGTGTCTGCAACCCCCGTGTCATGAGTGGAGGGGTCTTCAATGAATGGAACAAATCTCCTTCCTTTATGCTGACTCCTAGGAGACCCAGTCCAACTCCTCAATACCCACGGCACAGCCACATGACCACATGGGTGCTGGAAGCTGGGCTAAACCAGGTCCCAGGCTACAGTCCAGCTGGCAATAAAATGACCATCAGGGGCCATTTTCTGATGGCTCCAATCCAAAGGAGAGTGCTGAGTGAGCAGAGACGGAGGAGACCTGCTGGAGCTGCTATCAGATGCACACATGTGTTTCCAGGTAGCTGAGACCTCAGACAGCCCTGTGGGGCTCACCTAGAGCTATGTCTCTAATGGGAAGGCAAAGCCAGCCCGGGCAGCTCCCCCAGAGTGGATGAGGCTTTTGTCCTACCCGAGGTGCTCAGAGCTGAGCTGTGGCCATCGGGACAGCACTTATCACCAGCAATCAGACCGTGGTCACCCAGCGATGCTGCCCAGCATACACAAGGCAGGAGAGAATGCCCTGAGCAGATAGCATCCTGCCCACAAAATGGCACGACCACCTCCCATTATTCATTCTGATTAAATTAGAGTCAAAGTAAAGCCCTAATTCTTCTGATTAAAGCTTAGAAGTTAAGCTCCTCGGGCAGGATGCATGCCTTGCCCTGTGCTCTCCTAAACCACTTTGTCCACTTGATGAAAAGACACTAATAACACATTCCTCTGCGCTTCTTCTTGGACATGCATGATGCCCGGTCCATAGGACATCTGTTTCTGGCACATTCCACAACTTCTGTCTGAACAGAGGTATTTATAAGTGGTGACCTGGCTTTTTTTGGAAGTAAGGAAGTAGGAGAAACTGCTCCAAGCAAAATAGAGGTCCAGGTCTGCCACGGTTTAGCATTTAAACAGCTTGGACTTTTCCTAGAGCAATTGCCCTGGGAGAGATATATGCCCAGGTATTGGTTGAGGCGTTACCCAAATGCTCTCTTACATCAGGTGCTCTACAAGCATGGGAACAGCCCACAGTCACAGCCCTGTAGGGGATGGGTAAAAATCAACTAAGGTTAAAATGATGAGTTAGGATATCAGAGACAGAAACAGATTTAATTTGCACTGGTTTAGCCTCAATGACTGGGTGTTTTCCCCCAGAGTACCTCTGTTATCAAGCTTTGCTCAGGTGGTCTGTACCCTGCTTTTCTGCTCTGTGGGACCTCCTGGGGACGTGCGATGGGATCGTGCATGGGGCTCGCCTGCCTCGCCTTGAAGGAGGAGCTCCCGGCACCCTCTGGGAAGCCTGTCTGTGGGCAAGACCCGGTCTGTGGTTTCAGCAGGGCTGGAGACACATCCTTATGGCCCCGTCCTTCACGTACATTCAACTTCTTGCAAGGAAGCTGGGAAACTTCCGCCTCTAACATCTTGCATGAAGAAGCTCTCCCGTCCCTCCCCCTCTGCACCACAGGCAGAAGCACAGCCTGGTATTGTTTGTCACAGATCAATGCATCCACCCATGTGGAAAAATGTCATTACCACCACGGCTCAGCTTTTCTTTCCCCTCTAACTGCTCCCGCTGTGCTGGTGAGGGGCTGGCTAATTGCCTCTTTTCTCAGGTTGCCCCTGGGGATGGCCGCCCCCAGCTCAGGCCAGCCACGGTTCACGTCAGTGCTCTCGGGGCTTCCCCCAGCCGCAGTGTCTCCTTTGCCAAACAAATGAACACTCAGCCGCCGTGCGGGGCCACAGGTCTCTTCGTTACATCTCCCATCGTGAGCTGAAGAAACAAAGCAGAGGGGTCACCTAAAAGAAGAGTTCTCTCTCTCCTCACGGGGGGGGCCATGGGCTCCCAGTTAGGAGGGGAGATGGAGGTAGCCTGCTCACCTGTGCTCCAGGCGACAGATTCACACAGAATCACAGAATTGTTGAGGCTGGAAAAGACCTCTAAGGTCATCAAGTCCAGCCTATGATCCAACTGTGATGGTGCCGGGATGGCCAACAAAAGTTAAGGGGAAGTGCCAATGATCCCCCAGGGGAGAGGTTTATTTCTTCCTCTTAATCCTTTTCCTCCTCCTTTTTTTCCCAGAGCATGACAATACCAATAATATAAGCACTTATTCAAGGTGATTAAGTAACTGTTCATTGTTGGCAACATTCAAGCTGTTAATTTTGGGCAGTATGTTCCCTTTTGGCATCAAGGTCCACCTTGACTATGTTGGAGGAATCATGTCAAAGCAAGGATCAGGAGCTGCAAAGAAAGCTGGAAAGTCTTTTGTGTTCAATTCTGTAATTTATTATAGGAAAAAGTTAATCCCACCAAAAAAATTTACACATTTTACAAGTAGGTGCTGCCAATGAAGAGAAAAGAAGAGAAAACGATGGCTCAGGAGTGACATAATGACAGCAGAGCTGAACTATGGCAGGAGAAGCAGGCAGGGAGAAGTCCGTGCACATTGAAAGCTGTTCTTTCTGCATCCGGAAAGAAAATTGCAGAATACTGTGTCAGAGCATAGAAAACATGTCCCCAAGAGCGTGGGGGTAAGCCTGACATGAAGAACTTTTCTGCACAATCAAGTAAAACGGGGGAAGTGAGCTAAAGGCGCTGCCTCTTTGTATCTGTATTTCAAATGCCAAATAATGTGATTGCCTGCAAAGGTGAGATGACCAAGCACATATGCCTCTACTCACATGAAAAGGAGGATCCATGCACGGGGATATATTTGATGCCACTTTTCTACTATTTCCATAGGTCCTTTAGATGGTCTGTTTGGGCATGTATTTCTTCAGTAAAGGGTCATTTTCTTGTATGGTGCCAGGTGGACTCCGTGAGACAGACGCATGTCACTCTCTTTAGCTGAAAGATCTTGGTTTATGCCTCTTGGGATTCTAGTCCTTAATGGGCCAGGGGGGTTGGGAGCGGGGGGCTGCGAAATGCATTAATGAGTTATCTGCTCAGTCTGAAAGGAACCAGAGACATTGCCTGGTATTGGGAAGCCATGCTCCAAAATCTCCTGGGCCTTCTGCCAATGCCATCTCCCCGCTCAGCTGCAGAGCAGAGAGCTGGGGAAGCCCAGGGTATCACTTGTGGCAGCAGAACCAGAGCCATGTTGCTGGTGCTGAGAAAGGAACCCAGACCCTGTTGCACAGCTGAAATCTCTCACCTTCAGGCAGCGGCGCTGTGTTTCAGCATTTGTTTGCGTTTAGCAGAGTGGGTCTAGAAAGCAGTATTAAAAGGAAGAGTGAGAGTAGCCGCCTGTGCGCGTGGTGTCCTCTGCTTTAATTAGGTTAGCTTCTTTCATGGCAAGTGCTGTCATACCGAGCTGAAAAATCAATACCATATGGCACAGCACTCAGATAGCAAACTTGGAGATTAATTAAAGGAGAAGTAATTCTGTCAGGTCTCATAGTGTAGCGCCTACAATTAGACATGGCTGAACTGGTTTGGAAACGCAGAGGCTGGGCAACACCTACACCCAGAGCTGAGCTGGACTCTTTACCCCTTTGGGGTCAGAACGAAGTGAAATTCCCCTTTCTCTATCCCCAACAGAGATACATTAGAAATACTGAAATTGCTGTTTCATGTGTTTTCCTGGATTTCCCTGTGTCTGTACGGCCAGCCACTTGCTTCCAGCTTGCTGCAGGTTAGGTCAGGGAGGCAGGAAGGGACGCATTTGTTCTGGGAGGCTTCTGCTTGGCGAGGAGCTGAATATGAACGCGGAGAAGGTGCTGCCTGGTGGCTCGCCGTGCTCCTGAGCTGGGAGCTGGGAAACCCAGGGGAGGCAGCAGAAAGAGGAAAATGCAGAGAGGTTCAGATGCTGTGACGATGAGCACTGGACAGGCACTTGGAGAAGCAGAGAGGCGGCTTGGAGGCTGGGATGGTAGAGCTGTCTGGGAGGCAAAAAAGGCTGTAAGGTACAGAAGAGGTGAGGCAGGGTAAAAACATCAACCTTCAAGTCACCAGAGGAGCAGATGGTTCACACAAGGACCCTTTGCAGCCCATGCACTTCTCCATCACTCTTTCACCTCCTGGGATCTGTGACTTCCAACACAACTCAGTTGTCTCCGAGCTTTTCCAAAACCCCTTGCAGTCTCAGTGCAGGGTGAGGTAGGAATACTCCCTATTCCCCAGTGTGTTGCTGGGTATCTGAGGGCCAGCCAGGTCAGGAGACTGAAGTCCTGGAGCCAAGCCTAGATCTCCCTTCGAAGCAACTGGTGTGTCTGCCGCAGACAGGGATGTTTTATGACGCATGTTTTATGAAAGACCCTTCCCTTCCCCCTGCCCAGTCCACGTAGTGCACAGGGCAGCCGCCCATCACCGCTGACATCCTCCTGGCTAAAGCACAGCGAGCTCCCCCAAGCCTCCGCATCTAGACAGCAAATGCTAAAACTCAGAATGTCGGTCGATAGTCTTAGCTGTGCTTTAACTTATTTTAACTTCTTTTTCCCCTTCATGCCATTATCTAATTGAAGGCCAAACATCTGAATGAAGAAACTGGCAGACAGTCTTCCTGTCTGGAAGTTAAGAATCTAGGTTCAGTTCAAAACCCACTAAGGACAGTAAAAATCTTCCAGGGGGTTTCATTGTCCTTTGGGTCAAGACCTTCATGGGACCGAAAAAATTCTCTGCTCTCCCAAATGTAAAAGAAACCTGAGGTGGTGGCAAAATGTTAGTTTACCATTAAAAAACAATAAAAAAAGAAAAGAAAAGAAAGAAATCTGACTCTATCGCCTGGGAAGTTTCATTTCCAGGGCACGTACCAGAGTGGGACAATGTCTACTTCTCTTTTAGGAGATGCTGATTTAATGATTGTGGCAGCTATTGTGTGTGCTTGGGAGCCTCACAGCCGTTTTTCTTCTGCTGATATTTTCTTTTCTTTTCTGCTTTAATGAGTGTTTCTCTAATTGACTTGATGATTTCTGTTTAATTAGCACATTTTGGAGGAATGATCAAAAAATAATAAGATAAAGTAATCGGACAAGCATAGTGCGGAGGAATAATAGCTCCTTTGTGGGGCTAATTGGAGTGGACAGTCCATCGGCTAGTTTGGGGCTCCTCACAGTTGGATATTCCCAGCCTAGCTGTGCCGTGTGCCCAGGACTTCCAAGCACCCACATAGACCCAGCTCCGGTAGTCGTTTCAATTAGCTTTAACGAGCTGTGAATGAGCACCAAGGAGAACCAAATCTGGACCTGCCCTGTTTTGCTGTTGCTCAGATTTTGGAGAAGGCTGGGGAAGCAAGCAGAGTTTGCCTGGGATCTACGGCAGGCATGGGTCCCTGGGTGCCACCAGGCAGAGCATCCCCAGGGAGGGCTGTCCCCCAGCTCACACATCCTGTGTAAGGCAGGAGAGGGCTGTGAGAAGAGCGGATAAATGGGACTAGAAAACAACAAAGTGGAGTGAAAGCGAAAAGCACCAGCTGAAGGAGCCATCGGAAATCCGAGTTATGGCTGTTGTTCCTGCTCTACCCAGATTTCTTCCTGAACAGCCTGTCTGCCGTGTTCCCATATATTACCTAAAGGTTTACATTGCTGGGACAAGCCCCAGTCTCCTCCCTAGGAGCAGGGAGGTTATGTCAATTATAGCTCCTGGTGACACATGGGGTGAGCTCCGCTTGCTCACTGGTTGCCAGTCATGCCTCCAGTCGCAGCTGTAGGTGTAGCACCTTGATGGTCATTTGTTTGCCCTCTGTTTGGCTAGGAATTAATTAGGAGATGGGCTCCAGGCTGCTGTGACAGCTGTCTGCGTGCGGCACTTCCCAGCAGTTTGATTAAATCTGCGACACTCCAGATGTGAGAGCCCTGCATATCGGCACATGGTTTGCTCTTAAACTCCACTTAAACCATGACTGCTCTTCTGGTTTTAATCAAAGACAAATGCCTTAAGACAGAAATCTGTGCAGAGGAATTAGTAGGGATGTCTCTGGGGCATAAGGAGTGGGACATGGAAAGGGACCCCCCCTCTTGGTGCCAAATTAGGGCCACTGATGCACTTGTAGTAAGCTCGGCTGACGATGCTACAGCACTAAGCAGGTGGTGTGTGCGACCAGCTGTGGCCGTACTCACCCTGCAAAGCCTTTGCTTCAGGTAAACTCGAGCTAGAAACGAAACACTTCCCGCAGGCCAGCAGTGCTGGGAGCACAGACTTCCCCATTCGTTTTACCTGGCCGTGCCACCTGCCCCTGCAAACCCATCACCCCAAAATGGAGGATATTTGGCCATTACACATATTTACTCCTAACCGGCCAGCAGCACACATGTAACCCACCACTCAGCCCTGGCTGCAGGCTGAGAAAAGTCCCATCACCTCCACCACAAGGAGGAAGCCCACCTGTAACTCAGAGGTGGGGATTTAGCCTTGCAAAATATGGGCTTACTTTGACACTCCTCTCTGCTACCTTCTCCCATCATGAAGCACTTACTTCTCCGTTCCTTCTCACCCGTGTGTCAGAAGCAACGGCCATCACTTCCCTGTGCTCCCAGCAGGACATGGACGAGGTGGAAGAAAAGCCCTTTTCCTTCTGTTCATGCTGAGGAAGGGACCTTCCCTTCAGGTTCCCACACTTGCCAAATTGCCTGTGTTGCTGTCGGCTGACTGCTTGCCCTGCTGTGCTCCATCCCTGAGCCACCTTATACCCATGCAAGATCCACCAGGGCCACCATCCTGGGGACCAGGCTCCGACCTTGCTCCCATGCCAGGTTTCCAGGAGCTGAAGTGGGTGCACGGCTCAGAGCCATTGAGGAACACTGGTGGCTGTGACTGCTGTTGTGGGTCCAAGAGGTGGATGTGTGGCGCGAGCCTGACTTTTGGAGAGAGTTCTCTGTCCAGCAAGAAGCACGGGAACCTCTTCCACCCCAAGCTGCCTGCAACTGTCAGATGGTCCTTTATTATTGACCTGATTCATATCTAAACCAGGGAGGTGAAAGCTGTCTTATCCCATTACTAATCCCCTAAACTAGGCCCTTCGATACCTTCTCCTTGCTACCCACTTCTCATTGCTACAGCAGGTGGTTGCAAGCCCAGTGCACATCCTTCTGGGGTTTCTCTGAGTTCCATGACCCTGCAAAGACAGAGGCCCCCAAAACCCACCAGCTGCTGGCTTGGAAGCCACCATCAGCTGAGAAGGGTCTGCCAAAAAGTTGCATGTATCTGTAATCCCCCAAGAACTCGCAAGGCTTTTCCCCAGCGCCTGAGGGGGGCAGCCCATACCATCCCACCCTGTGTGCCCTCATGATGCCATCCTGTAGGGTGCTGTGGGGCACGGTGTGTGCTGGAGCAGCCACGGGGAGGAGGGGACACCTTGGGGACTGTCTCACCTCACAGTGCCCCAAGTCCTGCACAGCGCAGCTGGGAGCAGAGAGCAGTGGACAGGGACGCTCCAGCATTGCCCGTGGGTGGCACCCACCCCGGAGACATGGGGCCTGGGTGCCCTCATGG
Organism: Trogon surrucura; assembly: GCA_020746105.1. Lineage (NCBI taxonomy): Eukaryota > Metazoa > Chordata > Aves > Trogoniformes > Trogonidae > Trogon > Trogon surrucura. The sequence goes on along the minus strand of CM036618.1, from coordinate 114,032,097 downwards.
AGGGGATGGGTGCTGGGGGACCCTGGTGCTGCCAGGCTGGCTGGCACAGGAGCCCTGCACACAGGACGGGGGCGGGCAGGAGGGGGAGAAGCCCAGGGAAATTAGAGCAAGGGGCGATGTTTGATGTTCTGCTCTTTAAGCGATTAATAATCTTTCGGCGTCGGAGAATCAGTTGAAAATCTTCCCTGGAAAATAATGAGCAGAGAAACATTTACTGATTAGTCTAATCCCAGCTAATCCTATCTGATGAGCATATATCAAGATATCCTTTAACTGATTTATTGTCCAAAGGACCAGTGGAGATGCCCCTCTCCATCGTAGCCCCAGGGGAGCTGGTGGTGGTGGCAGCAGGTGTGTGCCCCCCCCACTCCTGTCCCACGGCCCTCTCCCGGGAGTGGGTGCATGCCCCATCCCTCACGGCACCACTTTGGCCACCCTCCGCCCCGGGAGGCAGCGCTGTATCCAGGCCACCTCACAAGCGCTGGGAGATTTAATCGCCATTTCCATTTCTGCATCTATCGGCTTTCTCTAGGGTTTGAGCTTTTATGTTTCATAAACTGATTAGGAGCAATTATACGTGCTTTATCCCCAAACTTTCCAAATGCCTAGGCCATATGCATATTTAAGGCTTCATCATTTCCCCCAACAGCTCAGCCTGAACGTAAACTGCTGAAATCAAGCTGATTCTGGGACAACGTCAAAAATTAGGGTTTTATCCACTAATATCTGCTCGGGCAGGAAATTTGTTGTGGGTGGTGGTCGGATTATGGCTTCTAATTACTGTGGTAGATCCTCCCTGCCTAGCAGTGAAAGTCTCTGATTCCAGCAAAACTGCAGCAAAACCACTCTGGAGAAGCGAAGGTGCCCAAGGGGACCCCGGGGTGCCCTGTCCACATGCGGGGTGCAGCCCTGAGTAGGGATGCTCCGGGCATCCCTGCATCCCAAGCACATGGGGACCCCCAATTACTGTCTTTGGGAGTGTGACCCCCCCTCCCTGCACCTCCTGCTCCCCTAGCACCCATTTGCCTTTCTTGGTGCGAAGCGTGATGTCCCAGAGGGTCCCCCCCTGCCAGCCCCCAGCGCCGGCCACGGCAATTATCCTAAATGAAAGTTATTGTTCTGCTAATCCTGGGAACAGCTTGCGAGAGGAGATTTGGGTCTTTCTTTAATAATGCAAAGTTAATGCGGAGTCCCCTTGTAATTATCTTTATCAGAAGGACCCTCGGTTAATCTGACCGTCCAGCGAAGGCCCGGATCAGGCGGCCCGTGTAAGCCGGTTGTAAATCGGTTCCATCAACAGATGAAGGAAAGGGGGGAAAAAATTGCAGCCCAGGTGCAAGAATCTGGGAGCAAAAGGGAGCACGGAGGCCAGGCACGAGGTGGCCCTGGCCCCACCCGGTGGAGGCACACCTGGGGTCAGGGGAGGGTCCTGCCCCACAGCTCCCCGTCGTCCTTGAATCCCCGAGCAGAGGAAATGGGGCAGTCTGGGGGGGATGCCCCGTCTGGGATGTGGGGCTGAAGAGCCACCGGGTGGGGACCGGAGGAGGCCACTGCGGGATCCCGGAAGAGGGGACATGGGGACAGAGCAGGGGGGTCCTGGGAGGGAATCCATGGGGATGGAGGAGGGGTTTATGGGGAAACTGGGTGTCCGGGACCGGGGACGGAGTGGGGCTGAGGGGGTCCTGGGGAGGGACTGCAGGGGACAGAAGGGGACCAGGGGAGGGGACCCGGCCAGGGGACGGGGAGGACCGAGGGGCGGGGGCCGAGGGGAGCGGAGGGAGGGACAGCGGGAGGCGGCGGCGGGGGGCCGGGGCGGTGGCCGGGGGGGGTCGGGGGAGGGGCGCGGGGTCAGTGCGGCGGAGGGGGGGGCCGAGGGCCGTTAATCCGGGGATTGGGAGCGCCCCCCCGCCGGCCCCGGGTGTGATTGGAGCCGGGGCCGGCGGCGGGACGATAAAAAGGGCGGCGGGCGGCGGTGCCCGCCTAGGGCCGGGCCAAGCGGCGGCGGCGATGCCGGGCCGGGCGGACCCGTCGGGGGGACGCGGGGCGGCGGGGCCGGTGGCGGTGCCCGTACCAGTGGCACCCGGGGCGGCGGCGCGGCCGGGCGGCGCGGGGCTGCGGGCCAAGGGCTTCGCCATCACCGACCTGCTGGGGCTGGAGGCCGAACTGCAGCCGCCCCCCGGGCCCCCCCCGACTGCCGCTGCCGCCGCCGGTGCCTACGAGGGCGCCGGGGCGCTGGGGCTGGGGCTGGGGCTGCTGTGTGGCCTGGGGGGGCCGGGCACCCCGTGCCTGCTGCCCGCCCCGCTGCCGCTGCTGCCCGCCCGCGGCCCCCGCCCGCCCCCCGGGCCGCCGCCCGTCGCCCGCCGCCACAAGGAGAACATCTCCGGTGAGCAGGGACGGGGACGGGGACGGGGACGGGGGCCGCTCACCCGCGCAACCGGGACCCCGGGAGCCGCTGCCGGGGCTGCCTCGCGCCTGCGGCCACGGGCACACGCGGCGGCGGCGAGCATCCTCCCGCCGGCCCGGGATGCGCCCCGTGCTTCCCGTCCCGCCTGGCTCCCGGCCCTCCGACCCCCGGCAGGGGTGGGAGCCGACCCCCTGCCTCGGGATAGCGGCACCGGTGAGGTGCTCCAGCCTCGGCCGCGGCCCTGGTGCCGCTGGTCGCTGTGGGAGGGGAGCCCTGTCCCGGGCCCGCTCCCCGCGGGCAGCTGGAGCCGGTGTTTTTGGGAGATGGGTTTGGTCCCCTGACTCCCAACGGGAACGTGACTCTTGCCCTCCCGCACGCTGCTGCTCCTGCCAGATGAGGACAGCCTGTCCGGGGACGCCAGCGACCTGAAGATGTCCACCTCCCAGATCAAAAGGAAGAAACGTCGGCACAGGTAGAGCCCGAGAGCGGGGCTGTCTCCGTTCTCACCTTCTCGCAGCCTCCCGCCGTCCTGCCGCTCCCCGGGCTGGGGCGGTGGATGCCCCCAGGGGAGCAAAAAGAAAAGCGAGGGCTGCGGCTGGGCTGGGGGGAGGATTTCTCAGAAGGAGAACATAAGTGGGAAGGGGGCTGCCAACCCCGCTGCTTGCCGTAAGCATCTGGACTGTGTCACAGGATGCTCTCTCCTCCCGGCAGGACAGTGTTCACAGCTCACCAGCTAGAGGAGCTGGAGAAGGCTTTCAACGAAGCTCACTACCCCGACGTCTATGCCCGGGAGATGCTGGCTGTGAAGACGGAGCTGCCGGAAGACAGGATACAGGTAGGTGGCTGCGCCAGTCCTCTCTCCCTGTGGAGTCTGCAGGTGGCTGGTGCCCGGCTGTGTCTTCTGCTCTTATGGCCAGTGAGTAAAAGTGTAGTGTGGTGGCACCGAAACAATGCAGGTAGTGGGAAAGTGGTGGCACTGATGTGCTGCAGGGCACTAGTGGGGGGTAGCTCATCTTCTGCCCTCCTCCCCCCAGGCACTGAACAGGCTCCAAATGGGGATGGAGCTGGCCCTGACAGCTGCTCGCTGCTGGCAGCTCAGCTCTGTCCTCCCAAGACCCAGTCCAGGCAGGAGCTGAGAGCAATTCAGGAGCTGAGAGCGACTCAGGAGCTGCTGGGCCAAGCTATGTCCCACTATCTTGCTCACTTGCTTGTCCCTTTGAATGACATGTGGCATTTTAGGGCCTGATCCTGCCCCATTGTGGAGCAGCCCATTGGCTTAAAATGGAGTGGTGGCCTGGGGAGCAGCCAGGCAGTATCTGTACCCCTTAGGCCTTCGCACACAGAAATGGGGTGGGGAGAGGGACCTGAGCACCCTTTGTCGTTGTTGGTCACTGCACAATGGACCTCTTTTCTGGGGGCGTCGGTGCTCCGTGCAAAGGCGGCAAGAGGAGCCCTGTGGGCAAGCAGAGCGTAGGGTGACTTTGGCTGGGATTACTCTCCTGTGTCACAATCAGCCTCGTGTAACGTGTGCTCCCTCTCCCCCTCTTCCTCCCCTCTCTCACTGACACCCACGTGTCTGCCCTCCTTCAACCCCCTTCCCATGCACCGCCTCGGCCGCCCTCTGCATCCACACCCTGCGCTCATGCACCCGAACTCCTCCACACACCCCCGTGGCTGCCCCTTTGCCCTGGACGCCCGCTCCCCGGTGCCCGATGGGCCCTGGCCGCCCGGCCGTGGGGGCCGTCTCCTCCCAAATCCCACCCGTCTGTGCTCTCCTGGCTGTTACCCCTGAAGGTTTGGTTTCAGAACCGAAGAGCCAAGTGGCGGAAGCGGGAGAAGTGCTGGGGCCGGAGCAGCGTGATGGCCGAGTATGGCCTCTACGGGGCCATGGTGAGGCACTCCATCCCTCTGCCCGAGTCCATCATCAACTCCGCCAAGAGCGGGCTGGTGGGATCCTGCGCCCCATGGCTGCTGGGTAAGTGGGAGCTCGGGGCTGGGAGGGGTCGGGGAGAGCTGTGGAGTGAACAGGCCTCCCTGTTTTGTACAGCTGCCCTTGCCTTTTCCCAGAAAGATCGAGGCCTCAGCTGCCTAAGCTGTATGAGGCCTGACAAATGTCCCGGCTTTTCCGCTCCCTCCTCGCAAAGAACAGCTGGGAAAGGGAAAACCTTTCACTGCTGCATCATGGTTAGGTATCATTTTCTAGTTCTAGCAGCCAGCATGGGAGCTGCAGGGTGCCTAGAAAGTCGTTGCCCTCCCCGCCAAAACTGAAGATAATGTTAATGCTACTGCAAAGCTACCCTGTGCTCCTACATGGTCCTACACTGAGGTGGCACTCGAAATCCAGGCTAGGATGGGCTTTGGCAGCACCCCTCTCCCTTTAAGCGTTCCCCGCTGCAGGGGTGGTATAGACCGATTCTGCTGCAAGCCATCCTTTCGGGCTGCAGAGAGCACTTGGCAGGGATCCGGGTCAGGAAAGGCTGGCAGCTAGCGTGATTTTTCCTCGGGGTGCAAGTGAGAGGTGAAAGCAGCAGCAGGAGGACAGGAGGTGATGCTGAGCAATCCTGCGCAGAAATAAGCAACTAGAGCCCTTGGCTTTGCTCTTTCTCCCCTCTGCAAGGCATGCACAAAAAGTCCATGGAGGTGAGCAGAAAGGCGGAGAGCCAAGAGAAGCTGGCAGATGGCTGGCGAGCGGAGCAGGAGGAGGAAGAACTCAAAGGGAAGCAGGCCAGTTCCCAGAGGGGCTCCGACAAGCTTGGCCCAGCAAAAGATTCGGAGGACACAGCCATTGACCTCTCCAGGACAGCCAAGCATGAGAAGAGGGGCGTACTGAGGCAGTGCATCAACGGGGACCCCCCAACAGAGCAGAAGAACAAGGACCACTGAGCTTGGGCTGCCCTGGAGGAGGTCAGACCTCCCAGCTTCCTGGCGAGATAATATTTATTGATTTATTGATATATATATATTATTTTTTTTAAAATAACTGAACTTTTATCTGAATTCAGGGCATTTTCAAACTGGGCACACACAATCCCCTTGTCCCCCTCACTTTCAAGCTGGTCACTTCTCAGCAGGGCCAGAGTAGAAGGTGTGAGAGGTGTCCCAGCAGCTGAGATCGGTGTGAAAACGAGACCACGTTGTGGTCAGCGTGGGCTGCTGCTGGGGAAGAGCCTCCCTTCCCCTCTGGGCTGTGAGCGCTTCCCTGGCCAGCCAGGGGCACAAAAAAGCAGCAATGCAATGGGAGTCGCTCCTCTCTCAAACGCGCGGGCGCAAAAGACAGTGCGGGAGTTTACAGACGCCTTCTCCGAGCACTTCCACCCCTACACGGCGCCCGTGTGGCAAGTCCCTCTGCTTTGAACACACAATTCTTCCACCTCGAGGAGCAACAGGGTTTTTTAAACATGGTAGGGTTCGTCCTCAAGGTGGTATAGCCCGACAGACGTACCGGTTTATACCTCCTGAGGATCTGGCCTGCCAATGCAGCCTTATCACTGGATTTACACTGTGTAGCTTCCTTAACTCGTACTTGGGAGAAGGGGGTAAAGACATTTTTTCTTTATGCAATGATTTTGTACACTCTTGAATGTTGTCTTCAACACTATGCATAATAGAACTGACCTTTTTGAAAGGCAAGCCATAGTACCCTGGAGCAATTAAACAATTTTGTGAATTGAAATAAGAAGATATTTTGTAATTGTCTGTAAAAAGTGTTAATGTCAGAGCTGTTTCTTGGTCGTCCTATATTTATGTCTAAAAGCACTTTAGTGATCTGGATTTTTGAATGTGGCTCTTCCTGTTTTGTCCACCATTTATTTATTACACATCCATAAATAAAATTGTGGTGTATCTTTGGTTTTTGTGCTGTGTGTTGTCAGTGTGTACTTTCCTTTGGCACATCTTGTCGGAGCTGCTAGCTGAGCAGATCTTCCACAGACTCATGCCTAAACTGGGGTGAAGAGCTCTGCTGGACAAGCGTCGTCATTCCAAGGGGGACAAACTGAAACTGTTGTGTGTCTCCCCAGAACTGAGGCCTCACACATGCCACAGGGTGATTGATTTTTGCCAGTCAAAGAGCCAAACCACGGCTGATGAGTTAGATGTTCTGAATTGGAGCACTCATCCAGTTCCTGAGGGAAGTTACTGGGAGAAAGTTGCTCCCTTCTCGCAAAAGCTGTTGAAAATTCTCCTTGATACAGCTCAGGTGTGAGGTTCTTCACTGAACTGCTTGCTGCCTGGATGGCAGGAAAGGTGCTCTACCTCTCCAGCCTCTTCGGAGTGCTCTCATCCTCCTCTTCCTGCTTCAAAAAGTGCAGACTTGGACCTGGAGTCCCCACTTCCCTTGTGGTTAAAGACAAGGAGCAGCTGCTCACTTGGGCCAGATGAATGCGTGGTGGGAGGTACTGTTGGGGGCACTGTTGCCTCTTGAGGAGGCACACATAGAGCGGTCATGTGGTCCCGACCACACAAGCACCTCCAGCGCAGCATGAGTGCGTCGTGGCCGTCCGACTGCCCAACTCCTGGCTGCAACGGTTCCTCAGCCCATGGCTGGGCTGAACAGGCCCGCTCACACATCGCAACAGCTCTCCTGGAATACATCCAGTTTCATCCACTGGCCAAAACATAACGGAAAATTATCAAAAGGTTTTATTAAAATCTGAGTAATTCCAATTTGGAAGGTTTCCTAATACAGCTCAGGGGGTGCATGGTCATGTAATGATGCTGTCACCTGTCCCCGCCTCTGCTCCTTGCACACAGGCTGTGCCAGGAGGGGGGACAGCGGTGGGACACCGGCTGGGAAGAGCAGACAATAAAAGTGGCATCTGCAGATTTCCTGCCTTTCCCCTCCTCTGCTCATCCAGGCCCATCTGGGAGGGGATGGAACATATGCATGGCAAATACAAGCTTTGCAGCAAAAAAAAAAGGTTTGACGATGGAGGGGGGCTGTGGGGAGCACAGTTCAGGGAAGGACCAGCCAGGGCTTATTGCAGCAGCAATTAGGCTCACTGAGAGCCGAGACTTAGCACATTGGAGGCCTAATCCTGCCTGAGCAGCATCTGCAAACCTTTTATTTGGACCGTGCCATGCTGGCACTGGATTCCTGCAATCATTTATTTAATTTTTTTTTTTGCCCTGCCCACGTGCAGATGGCCTTGGCTCTTCGCCTGGTCCTGGGTGCAGTGCTGCAAGAGCGAGCAACGTCACCACCGTGATGGTGACAAGGGGAAACACCACAGCCCTGGCCCCGCACGGGGTGCAGACAGCTCTCCCAGTAGGGCCTGGTGGGCTCCCAGCAAACATCTCACACTGGTGAAAAGGGAGTCAAAGGTAGGGCTGTTGGCCTGAGGCACTTTTTGTGTGCCAGGAAGTAACTGCGGGGTGCAGCCAGATGAGCTGGGCCTCAGATGTATTCCTGCTGCTCCACTTACAGGGCAAGAGCCCGCTTGGCCTAAGTGGATGGTGCTGGTGAATGACAGCGACTGCCCAAAGTTCAGCTCCTAGTCACCACCGGGAGCTGGTGGCCAGGTCTGGTGGGGCAACTCTCAGAGCAGAGACAGTCACTTGCCTCTTAGCTGCCTGAGCTAAGCCTGGCAGGGAAATGCTCGCTGTTCTCCATATGTCACTGTGGTTGTAGCGGCGGCAGGAGCAGGGCAGCACGTTCCTCTTGCCGTTGCTTCAGATTTGATCCATCCTGAGATTAGTGTTAGCCAAATACAGCCACAGCTCCTGCCAGTCCCACTTCAGGCCAGGGCCAGCCATGACAGTGCGAGAGAAGAAACCCTGACCTATGGCAATGACTGCTGCTTGCTCACATCTCCACTGCTGCAGTGGGGTTGCCCATTCCAAACCCAGCAGCACTCTTGGTGACCGCACCAGGGCCTGGCTGGCAAAAGCTTCCCTCTGTGAGTGGCCCTGGGGATCCCACAGCCGCAACGGCTGGGTTTGCTCAGGCAGAAGATCCCCTTGATGTGGTTTGGGCAAAAGGAGTCAGTAACATCAAAGCTACTGATCAGCAGCCAGTGCTGCCGCAGCCTCACTTCAGTTCATCGGGGCTGACATCCATTCAGGAACATCCAGATCTTCTCACAGCACCACGTGTACAGCATTAGCTGCGGACTTCAACAATCTGTGAAACCGATCACGGAAGAAGGGAAAAGCGAATAAAATAGGATTATTTTGGCATTCTTCGGCTCCTATGGGACTGGATGCTAACAGGCATGCACATCTTGGGGGCTGTAAGGAGGTGGTGGGGATGTTGTAGCAATGGAACCAAAGCAGGCCAGAACACAGAATGCTGCAGGGCTGCATTTGTGGAAGCATCTTCATGGTGTCATTTCCGTACAACTTAGCAATATTAATTCCTAACAGGCATTTTGTCTGGGCCGATTCTCCCAGGCTGCTGGCTGGATTTTCAGAGCAGGAGGTTAGGAAGCGAGTATGAACGTTTTGTAAGTGCTCCCTCGTGTGGAACTGGGCAACGCGACACAGCGAGTACCCCAGCAAAGGGGAAGGCTAGTTGGGAGTCCTGGAGATAACCAGAAGCCTCAGTCCTTTACCTAAGTCCAGCTGAACCCCATCTACCTATGGGGCAACACGCAGTGATGCAGAATTAAATAATCCTATGGGGGTTTGTTTTTCACTGCTCACTTCTTGGATCACCAACAGGTACTCGGTGCAACAAGCAGCCCCTGCCCCAGAGCAGGCCGGGTTCTGGCAGAGGGCATTGGCCCTGAGCAGAGGCTCAGACTTCTTCCACACCGCTCCTTTCCAAGATTAGTTCAGCACCAACACAGTCGCACTCTCACAAATCAAGCGCACACGTTCTGGCATTCAGCCTGCTAATCCTCACCGGGTTGGAACAGGCGAGGGCAACCTGCCTGTACTGCCCTGCGTGCCCTCTTATTTCACGTTCCGCTGGCAGGAGGTTCGGGAAGGGCAGCAAAGGCCTCGCCCGCCTTTCTGGCCCCATTCCCAGCCTTTGGTGTAGGTCCCAATGGAGCCCGGGGCTGGTGCCACCGCGCCGCTCTGTGGCCGGGCCGCCCGTTTGGGCTGGGGAGCGAGGCCTGGCAGAGACCTGGCCCTGGGGTGAGGTGTCCTTAGCAGGAAGGCGACGCGCCAGGGCCCAGAGCTCCTCTGTCGCTGCCCGAAGCTGGGCCGAGCCGGGCTGCTGCGGAGGAGAACCAGAGCCTCGGTGCCCACTCTATAATCCACTACCCCGCGGGGCCGCTCTGCGCCGCCGCTCTATGGCGTTGGCGGAACATCAGGAGGCCCGGCCGTGCGCCCCGCGCCTGCGCGCCGCGCACTCTCTAGCCGCGCGTCTCTATGGTGGCGGGGCGGGGTCGTCCCGCCCCGCGGCTCTATGGCGGTGGCGGTGCTGCGGCCGCTGGACGCTCCGCCGGCGGAGCTGGCGCCGGCCACGGCGCTGCTGCTGGCTCCGCCGCCGCTGTGCGCGGCGCTGCGCGGGCGAGGAGGCGGGCTGGTGCTGGCGGTGCGGCCGGCGGGGCGCAGCGGGGCTCAGGCCGTGCTGCTGAGCGCCGTGGCGCTGGAGGGGGAGAGGCGGAGAGCGGAGCTGTGGCTGCGCGGGGCCCTGCTGCGGCGGCTGGGGCTGGCGGCCGGCCGGCGGGTGGCCGTTTGGCCGGTGCGCCGCCCGCCGACGCTGGCCTGGGTGCTGCTGGGGGCGGCGGCGGGCGGGGGGCGTGCTGGGCGGCCGGCGGGAGGCGCTGTGCTGGTGCGGCGGGGCGAGGCGCTACCGGGGCCGGGCCCGCTGGTGCTGGAGGCGCGGCCGGCGCTCCAGGGGTTGCTGGGCAACGGCACGCGCACCGCCCTCGCGCCCCCTCCACCGGCCCGCGAGCCCCCGCCTGGCAGCGCCCCCTGCCGGCGCCCCGCCGCGCCGCCCCTCGTCTCGCGCTTCGCCGCCGGGGCCGCGGGGGGGGGGGCGGCGGCGGCGGCGGCGGAGGAGCCGCGGCTGCGGGCGGCCCCCGGCGGCGGCGCGGGTGGCGGCGCGGAGGTGTGGGTGAGCCGGCGCGGGCTGCTGGCGCTGGGGCTGTTCCAGGGGGAGTGGGTGCGGGTGGGCGCCGAGGGGGCGGCCCGCGAGCACCTGGCGGCGCTGCTGGCCAGGCCGCCGCCCTGGGAGTACCCGCGGGCCCCCCGCCGCGGCACGGCCGACGGCGCCGCCCTGCTGGCCCCCGCCCTGGCCTTCAACCTGGGCTGCGACCCGGCCGCCGCCGCGCACCTCCGTTTGCGGGTGAGCGGGGGCCTCCGGGCGGGGGGGGGGTGGGGGTGTGTGGAGGCGGGCGAGGGCTGGCGGCGGGGTGTCACGGTGCGCCCGTTCCTTTCTCCGCAGAGGTACGAACGGTCCGGCGCCGCGGATGGGAAGGGCAGCCGGTCCGTGCTGTACGTGCCTCCCTTCGCCAAGGAGCTGCACCTGGAGATCGTCCGCTCGCCGGTCTACAGCTCCCGGGGAGGCTACGACCGTGTCCTCTACAAGCACTTCGGGACGCCCCGGTGAGCGGCGCGTGGAGGAGGAGGTGGCTTTCCCTTCGTGGGAGGCACCCTCGCTCCGGGTTTGGGGCACCCGGGTCGGGTACACGCTGGTGCTGCGCATAACCAACACTTTAACGCTGATGCTGAGTTGTCTTAGAACATCCCCTTGTACCGTCTTCTCCTCATGAGCATGCTTTACCTGCACGCAACACCTCTTGTCCTGTCCTTCTGAAGTCACAGAATCATAGAATGTCAGGGGTTGAAAGGGACCTGTAGAGATCATCTAGTCCAACCCCCTGCCAGAGCAGGATCCCCTAGGGCAGCCACACAGGAACGCGTCCAGACAGGTTTTGAAAGTCTCCAGAGCAGGTGACTCCACAACCTTTTTGGGCAGCCTGTTCCAGTGCTCCATCACCCTCACAGTAAAGAAGTTTCTCCTCATGTTGAGGCAGAACTTCCTGTGTTCTGGCTTACACCCATTACTGGGCACCACTGTGAAGAGACCAGCACCTTCCTCTTGACACCTACCCCTCAGGTATTTGTGTACATTAATAAGGTCCCCTCTCAGCTGTCTCCTTTCAAGGCGAAACAGCCCCAGTTCTCTCAGTCTCTCTTCACAGGAGAGATGTTCAAGTCCCTTGATCACCCTTGTAGCTCTCCGTTGGACTCTCTCCAGTAGGTCCCTGTCTCTCTTGAACTGGGGAGCCCAAAACTGGATAGAGTATTCCAGGTGTGGTCTCACCAGGGCAGAGCAGAGGGGGAGGAGAACCTCCCTAGACCTGCTGGACACACTTTTCTCAATTCACCCCAGGATCTCACTGGCCCTCTTGGCCACAAGGGCACATTGCTGTCCCCTGGACAACTCACTGTCCACTGGGACTCCAAGGTCTTTCCCCACGGGGCTGCTTTCCAGCAGGACATCCCCTAATCTGTACTGGTGCCTGGTGTTATTCCTCCCCAGATGCAGGACTCTCCACTTGTCCTTATTGAACTTCATGAGGTTCCCCTTCGCCCAGCTCTCCAGCCTGTCCAGATCTCATTGGATGGCAGTACAGCCTTCCTGCGTGTCAGCCACCCCTTCCAGTTGTGTATCATCAGCAAACTTGCTGAGGGTGCATTCTATCCCCTCGTCCAGGTCGTTGATGAAATCATCGTCAAGTCTCCCTCCTTGTGTTCTGCCACTCGCTGCTGAGAGCTCCGAAGGGCTGTCCGCAAACCTGCATTGTGGGACATGTTTGTAACCTCAGTTTTCAGCTTTGAATGAAGTTGAGTAATCGGGGAAACTGGATGTGTTGCCATCTTCTTTTACGACACCTGCCCCCAAGTCTCTTTCATTTGGTGTCAGGGCTTTCTGTTGGAATTACACTCAGCCGTGCCAGGAGTAAGGAAGCTGTTTTGTCTTGTTAATGACATTCATCTTCTATACGTTCCCAGAAGGTTCCCCTTAGTAGTGTTGATACACCTGCTCTCATCCAGTGCATGTTAAGTCTTGATGTGGCTATTTATGATTTTATTTACAGCAAAGGAGTGAGTCGGTATGAATGGCAACATTATTTTATGTAAAAACACCCATGATATGGTGCGGGGAGGACTCATGACCGAAAGGATTTACTCTCACGCTCATGAAACTCCCTGGGTTTTTTTGTAGGCTTGTCCAGGAGGGAGACATACTGTGCATTCCATCGTTTGGATATGCTGAGTTTTTAGAAGCAAACACAGACAAATTCCTAAGGTAAGTGGCAACAAACAATGGCTCTAATACATGGATACTGCAAGAGAAAAGATAATTTTCCACTACTGACTCTCTTGAAACAAGACGGTTGATTCCGTCCTGGTTTGTTCCTGGAGTTCTGAGTTTATCTGCCTCTTATTTCAGGGGGAGGAGGGAGATAGTTTTGTTGTATTAAGGAGGGCTGCAGCTAAGAGGGAGGCCTCCCTTGCCTCACTCGGTCATGGAGGGAAGAAAAGAAAAAGAGAGAAACTGATGGAGAAAAATAATGAAGAAGAGAAAGTGATGGCCACCAATTCTCCCTTCATTGGTTTTGCTTGTATGGCTTTGAAATAGTTCTGTGCTAAATGAGAGAAAGTCACCTTTGCACCAGAACGTAGGGGTGCTTGCAGTGAGGTTTGGCTGATGTTTATAAAGCTTTTAGCTGTGTCAGTCAGGGAGCTGCCACAGGTAACTGAGGTGTGGAGTGCAAAGAATTGCCTTGAATCGTTCGTGCAGGATATACCAGCCACATATTGTAATGCTGCTCAGCTCCACTATGTATTTTTAAATTTAATAGTTTTATAGCATTACTATTCTCTAGGCTATTTCTTGAAGGGAGAGAGGCAGGACCGTAGGAGGCACAAGTCTTCTGCCTGTGGAAGTTTGTTATATATTAGCTATGTGGCAAGCCAGAGAAGACAGCAGAGTTCATGGGACCTAAAGAGCTTGAAACTCTGTTGGTGTGTGAGTGGCACAATTATTCAGCAGGTGGAGAAAATCACGGAGGAAAGTTCTGCATATCCCTTAATCTGTTCAGTGGGATATCAATGTAGGAAGAAGTGTTTTTCCTGCTGGCTGCCAAGGGCAGGATGCTTAAAGGCTGTAGTGGTATTTGGGTGAGTCCTAGTCTGCAACCTAGAGGACTCTGCACTGTAAGATTTTATACACTGCAGGTGAGTCTCTGCGGAGTTGAAGCGAAGGAAACAATGACAGAAAAAAGAATATCTTGAGCTTTTAGATGAAATAAGGTTGGCACAGCTCTGCTTGTGGACTGAAGCCATCAGCAGAAGCTATAGCTGTTGTCAGTCCTGTTGGTCTGTCTGGCCAGACAACATGGTGGGGTTCGTGAAGGATATATATGGATGCTGGGAGAGGACAAGAGTATCTCTACTTACCTGTACCTTTCAGGTGTTGTCTTCTTAACAACTATATTGTTCCTGTGTTCAAGATCTTGATTCACCAATTTAGACTGCTTATTTTTTCCCCTTAGGTGGCCAGAGCTTTACTTCAAAGTGAGGAAGGTTTTAGGCACAGTGGAAGGCGAGCCGTCTGAGGGTTACCTGGTGGACACCCAGAACACCTCTCTCTATCTGGTAAGATGTCAGTGGAGAGTAGGGATGTATACAGGAGTTCTGAGGCTGAAGTTGCACTGTGGAGTTGCCTGGGGAGGCTTGTGTTTCCTGCCATTGAAAAGTGGCATTTTGGGTCAGACTTTGTCACCTGTATTTTTCAGAGGTGATTGTAGAATCACAGAATGTTCGGGGTTGGAAGGGACCTCTAGAGATCATCTAGTCCAACCCTCTGCCAGAGCAGGATCCCCTAGGGCAATCACACAGGAACACGTCCAGACAGGTTTTGAAAGTCTCCAGAGCAGGAGACTCCACAACCTCCCTGGGCAGCCTGTTCCAGTGCTCTGTCACCCTCACAGTAAAGAAGTTTCTCCTCATGTTGAGGCAGAACTTCCTGTGTTCTAGCTTACACCCATTATGCCTTGTCCTATTACTGGGCACCACTGTGAAGAGACCAGCACCTTCCTCTTGACACCCACCCCTCAGATATTTGTGTACATTAATAAGGTCCCTTCTCAGCTGTCTCCTTTCAAGGCTAAACAGCCCCAGTTCTCCCAGTCTCTCTTCACAGGAGAGATGTTCAAGTCCCTTAATCATCCTCGTAGCTCTCCGTTGGACTCTCTCCAGTAGGTCCCTGTCTCTCTTGAACTGGGGAGCCCAAAACTGGACACAGTATTCCAGGTGTGGTCTCACCAGGGCAGAGCAGAGAGGGAGGAGAACCTCTCTAGACCTGCTGGACACACTTTTCGTAATGCACCTAAGTCCATTAAGAGAAGTGCATTAAGAAATCACCTGTGTGATGTTCCGCAGAGTACTATATCTTCACTTCCTCACAGGTGGGTTCAACAAACAGTGCTGTCCCTTCTGCCCCAGCATTTAACAGCCATGAGTTCTGGAGCAGTTTATCTCCTGCTGGACTTTCTGATGTCGTGAAGCAGCTCTGTGATGCTCTTCGGCCTCACCTGAACACTCGGTGAGTTAGAATTCCTTCTAGCAAGCCCCAGGGGAGCTGGGACCCTGCTCTCCAGTCACCGGGACAACTGCCTCTGTGTTAAAGGGCGAGTGCACTGAGCGGGGCCGGCAGCGTTCTTCTCTCGGGGCCAAGCGGCAGTGGGAAGCTGATGGCCGTCAGAGCTGTGTGTAGCTGCCTCAACCTCCACCTCTTCAAGGTAATTCCTCCTGCGGTCATCTGATCGGTGGATGTACAGCATAAAAAGAATTGTGGAAATGCTCTTTAAGTTAGCCGTACCAACGTCCCTGCTGCAACCATGGCATGAGCCTACTCGGAAGCTGCTTGCATGCAGATGTGTAGGCTAAAGGAGCCTGAGTGTGCTGAGCTTTAGCAGCTCGCTCTGGCGTGAGTTACCACTGCTGGTGGGCAGAACCTCAGAGCCACCCTTTGGATCAGCCTAAAGGTCCCTCTAGCCCCCTGGCCCATGTGTGAGACTGGCTGGTAACAAATGCTTAGGAAGAGGCCATAAGCGTGAAGACGTGTTTCCTCCAGTGCTCTGGAATCGGTAACGTAGAGATCGCTTGACCCAGGGGTTGCATTTGTGCCTTTCTTTACCGACTGCTGTTGCTTTCAGGGTGATCTATTTACAGATACCACAATATGCAGTTGTATTTCAGCAGACTAACTTCCTGTGATTCAGTAGAGCACTGAGTTGATACTGTACCCCAGAGGGTGGCAGTACCAAAAATATACTCAGAGAAACTGGACAGGTGACAAGGACAGGAGTTGCAGTTGCATTCAGTGTTTTCAGTTGTCCTCACATGGCTTGGGCAAAAGGCATGCTGGCAAGTGAGGCCGAGATAATGCTGAGATCTTCTCTAGCTGGGTGAGAAGCCTAGAAAAGAAATGCAGCCCTTAGTTTGATAGCAGCAGGTGTGCCAGATCTGGTTCAAAATCTTGCAGCCTGTCAAAGAGCTGCCCTGTATCTGTGTTCACATTCACCACCACATCCCCCTGCAAGAGAAAAAACCTGCCCAAATCTTCCATACCAGTGCTTGGCTTCTGAAAAGGGGAACTACATCAAAACAAGGTTTCTTTAGAAAGAAAGAATCAGGCAAGATAAGTAAGTTAAATCTGCTGCAGAGATGACTGAGGGTTGCTGTGCCACAGCGTGAGGCCACTGCCTAGATTATGTTGGGAAGAGCTTGAAAACAGTAAATGGAAGACGAAACAGATGAACAGTAGGGAAGGGGCAGAAGCTGAAAACAGGAGGCATTCTTCAAGAGGCTCAAACCTGTAGAAGGTTGGGGTGAAGGACAGAGCAAGCTCTGGGATTTTCAAGGGTTAGGGCTGGGCTGGCCACTAAATGCTGACAGGTGCTCTCTAATGCTTCTCCCTCACCAGTGGAGAAGGAAAAGGGAATGAGGCAGAGAGACTTAGGGATTGAAAAAGAAAACAAAACACTTTAATAAAACAGTAATAGTACTGATAAGGGAATAATGAATTATATGAATTAAATATGTACAAATATATATTGACTCGCTCCCTCCCTGATAGCAATCCCCACTGATGCTGCAGAGCAGGCAGGCACAGGGGAAGTCCCAGGCTCAGCAGCAGAGGAAAATCAGATACAGCAGCTGGATTTTCAGGAACTCAGGGTCAGGATCAAAGGTAGAAGATTGGACAGAATCCTTCTCAGATGCCGGCCGTTGAAGAAGAGGCCTTAACCCCTGTGATCCCTCAGTTTTATACTGAATGTGACGTGTATGGAATGGAATACTCGTGTTGGTCACCTGTCCTGTCTGTTTCTCACCAGAGGTGTGACCTTTTACTTGCTTGGGAGCCTTTTATTTCCCAATGTGGTATGTAAGATTTGGCAGTGACCTTGGCTACTATAGGAGCAAGCATAAGCAAGATCCTTTCTGCACACCAATAATTGATAGCCACTATAAACATCAGGTGTTACCACTTCTGAAAGCAGACACTGGCTGCAAAAACATGCTGTTAACTTCAGGAAGTGCAGTCGCTTGAAGAGACCTAGCTGAAAAGTAAAATCACTGAACGTGGTAGGTCCAGGACAGGGATGACTTCACTATTTGTGAAGAATCCATGTAGTTTCTGCAACGGTAAGTCCTGGCTTGTAAACCTTCAGAAAGTTACTTGAAGGTGTTACAAGCATAGGGGGAAGATGTGGCCAACGCAGTCTTTTTGGGTTTCGAAAAGGCTCTTTGGGAAGCTGAGTGGTGGTGGAACATGAGTGAAGGTCCTGGCATGGATGAAGTGCTGGATAAAGGTTGTGAACAGGATGGGAGTAGTTGGTGAGTCTTCACAATCAGCAGTGGAGCTCTGCCTGCATCTGCACTGGGAGCTCAGAAATGACCTGGGAAAGGGGGTGAATGGTGATGTGATGGTTTGTTCATAACTAAGTTGTTAAAGGTAAGAGAAAAGAGAGACAGACTGTCCTTGGGCTAGAGAAGAGCTTTAATGAGACTGAGTGACTGAGCAATGAAATGGCAGATAAAATTCCCTATAGTTAGTTTTACAAGGAAAACTGTGATTTCAAGCTGATTGTCACCAGTCAGTATCAAGAATTTGGTTTTGTGTCAATGGCATCATGAAAACTTGGGCTCTGTTCTCTTTAAATGACAAAAATCAGATCATTTTCGGAAACAGACTTGAAAGTAGGTGCTGGTGCTGTGCAGAGCCATGTCTTGCCTCAGCTTGAATATAGTGCCAAGTTCTGGTGTCCCCATCGCAAAACCATAAAGCTGAACTGGAAAAATTCAGAGGAGGCCAGTGGGGAAGATGAAGGGTTTAGACCAGTTCCTGTGTGGTGAACAGCTCAACAAGCTCTTCAGCTTGAAAAATAGAGAACTTGGGGAGAGTTTGGTAGAGGTTTACAGGATCTTGAGTGGCCGTCAGAGAGTGGAAAGTATTTACTTTTTTCGGCACCAGCATGAGGCCTGGGACTGACAGGTAAAGCTGCTGGGAACAGGCAAGCTAAAGGACGTGGTTCCTTGTGTAAGTAAGAGTATTTGGAGGAGAAATTTACTGTTATGAAACCACATCTGACTGGGCAGGTCCCCTTTTGGTGGGAATGGTAGATGGCTGGAAGAGTACCAAGGGGAGAGGGTTGTGTGTGCTTACTTTGATCTTACTCTTTCTGCAGCAGCCTCTTGTGGTCATGTTTGGAGAAAAAAAAAGTGGGCTAAATGGACTCTTGGTTTGAACCAATATAACCATTCTTACAGCTGTGGCTGTTTTGGCTGAGCTTGATGGCCAAAATGAGGTCTAGCCTCTGTCTCTGCCCAGCACTGGAGGTTCTGGGCACTGAGGCAGTCTTCACTGACTTGTTAAAAATACTGTTTTCCATCTGCATGCTCCTTTTGTTCACTCTGACAGTCTGAGTGTATCCCACAAATTCTTCACTCTCCTTGAATCTGTAGAGTTATGTTTGCAAAAATGAGGGGATTGGAAGTGAAAGAGTTTCTGAAACTGAAGGGAATTGGAAGAAGAAGAAGGGTGGAAAGAAGAGAGCTGAAAAAGTTCCTTTTTTTGGAAGGAAAACACAGGCTTGCTTCTTTTTTGTGGGTATTTTTAGAGTAAACTTATAGAAAACAAGCTAAGCATTTTGGGTATTTGCATTGCATTAAGTTGACATTGCTCATTAACTGTTCTATCCAAGTAAAGCCTTGGGAGTGGGTCAGTGCAGGGGGTAGATACAGCCTTGGCCAGCTGCTCTGCAGCTCATCTTCCGGATGTGATCCTTAGGAACTCCTACTCCTCGACAGATGTGCTGTAGCTCTTGAGATGCAGTTCGAGGTTGGAGAGACTTCATGGGACCTTCAGATCCACATACAGGATGTGTCAGGGAGCACTGTGGCACTGCCATGTCCTGGCAGGTGGCCTCAGGTTCTAGCACGGTGTTCAAAGCTATAGCTCTGGTTTTGGTGTACTGCTTTTGAAGACTAACACTCTTACTGCTGAAGCCAGATGTATTTGCTGTCCATCTTATTCTCCTATCCCACCTTTTAGACTCTCCCCTCCCTTTTCTCACTTACTGCAATGCTTACATTACCATTCCACCTTTTCTTCCTTTTGTCTTTTTTGCCTGTTCTCCTACCAGGACACAGTGGTTTTTCCACACTGTAATCTCCACCACTTAATGATCATCAGGTTTTTGTCTTTTTTCTCTTTGCCCTTCTGTACTTGCAATACAGATTACTCCTGCTGTTTGGCTGTGCCTACCACAACCCTACTTCCTGGTTTTGTAGGAGTTTGCTCTGCATGCCCATCCTTACCCTTTATTTCAGCTCTTCAGGTGTTTCTTCCTGCTCCAAGCTACCCTTTCTGAGGACAAAGGGAATCCCAGTGGTGGGACGTCGCAGCACCAGGAGGCAGCACTGCCTGTTACCAGCAATATTCAAGCCACTGTTCAAGGCTCACCAGTCACCACTCTATTTTGGACAACTGTGCCAAATGTTTGCTTTGTAAACAGTGTCTGGGCCTCAAGCCACCTCTGACTTGCCCCTGCCCCTCACCTTCTACCTTCCTCTTGCACTTTGAGCCTGTGCAGTGCTGGGCTGAACAGTTTCCTGAGCCTGGCCCTACATTCTTTGCACTGTTCCTCTGAGACACCTTGTTCTCCCTGTCTTGACCTCTTCCGTGGCTCTCCCGTCCCTTCTAGCTTAGGTTGCTGAGCCGTGACATCCACTGTTTCAACCTCTCTGGTTCCTTGGCCTCACCTCTTTCAGGCAAGGCTCTCCTGTCCCCTCACTTCCTGCAGAGAAGCAAGAAACAGCCATTTTTCCATGCCAGGGAGACCTCAATGTGTCTATTTTGAACGTGTCCTGAATGTGTCTCTGAGAAACAATCACTTTGATCTCCTTTTGACTGTGAATTGCCCATGGCAAGCTTTGTGGAAGTGAACGTTGTCCTGGGTCCCACAGCCATCCGGGTTGCAACCACTACAGGCTGTGTGCTGTGTGGTCTGTCTCGCAGGTTGATTGCGTTAGTTTGTGTGGGGACACCAGTGGAGCCACAGAGGAGAAAGTACAGATGGCCTTCGTCCAGGCCCAGCAGTATCATCCGTGTGTGCTCCTGCTGAAAGATGTTGAAGTGCTTGGTAGAGACCGGGACAGGCTAGGAGAGGACGCCAGGGTCATCGCTACTCTGAGGCAGCTCCTCCTGGACAGAGACCCAGCACTGAGGTATGTGTATCCTGCACACTTCCTGTGGGCATCTGAGGTGATTGTTTGCTTCTGCCATTCCTAGGGCAGCAGTCACCGTTACATCGAGGTGACTGATTGCTAATGTGCCCTGTTCTATTTTTAATCTGGTGGAGCCTGTCCCAGACTTGCTTTGTTTACTTCAGAGTGCCTTTGTTCTTCCAGCTTAGTGTCAGGGGGAAGCTTCGGTGTCTGAACCTGAGTTCAGGTTTCTGAGTTGTTCAAATGAGCCATCCTGGTGTGTTTCCCTGCCAGGGGTCGCAGGGACACTGGAAGGGAGCTGCACTCTGGGAGAATGTTGAGGCTGATGACAAGTACCAGGGTGCAGGGAGGGAAACATCAGGTGAAGGAAAAAGATGTCATTTAAGGGCCTTGACTTTGCTACTGAGCTAAGTTAAAAAGCAGTTAATGGGAAAGCTGGAGGAGGATGGCTGCAAGACACCTTGGCCAATATGAGCGTGCTTCTCAGAGGAAAGAGTAGCCACTAGAGAGTGACTTGGTATGGATGATGACAATGTAAGAGTGAGGCTTCCATAGAGCTAAGACCATGCACTGTTCCCCTTTTATTAACAGCCACCCTGTCCTGGTGATTGGCACAACCTGCAAGCCCCAGGATGTTCCTACAGATGTGCAGAGCGCTTTCCTTCATGAGGTGAAAATTGAAGCCCTGTCAGAAGAGCAGAGGAGGTTGATGCTGAGCGTGCTGACTGCCAGTCTACCTCTGGGCAAAGAAGTGAGCCTGTCCAAGCTGGCCCGCAGGACTGCAGTGAGTGAAACCATGGCAGTGTGTGGAGATGGGCAGCCCAGGAGTGCTGAGCCAACCTCCCCTGCCTGACCATGGAGAAAGGGGGGCAATTCCCACATCCCACTCAACTTCTTCAGTAGCTAATCCTGGCCTTCAGACATCAGCTTTGACTGCAGATTTCTAGTGCTTAAGGACTGACAGCTTTTGCAGAGTTGTTGGCCGATGCTCGTCTCTGCTAGAAGATAGAGCCAATAGGAAAAAAAAGAAGCTAGACCCTTTAACCAGAGCACAGAATTCAAAAAACAGCTCTGCAAGGAATTTTTCCCCACACACCTTTTATGACCTAGCAGGAGTTATGGTCAGGGACCAAACTGATGCTGTTTGTTTCCGCATTCACAGGGCTTTGTGCTGGGAGATTTCTGTGCCTTGTTGTCCCACAGCAGCCGGGCTGCTTGTACCCGCATCCAGGCCTTGAGGTAGCACAGGGCCGGGGAGGGCAGGGGCTGATGATGCCAGGAGTGCAATGGCGCCTGAGTCCTTCCCTTCTCTTTCCTCACCAGTTTTCCAGGTGGACTGAGTGAGGAAGTGGAGAGAGATTTTTGTACTGCTGGGTTCCCCATGCTTGAGGAGGACTTCAGTGTTGCACTGGACCAGCTGCATGACGCCCATTCACAAGCGGTGGGAGCCCCGAAGGTAGGATCCTGTGGCAGAGGAGTAGGGGTTGGTTCTCTATAGCTGTGCGGCTCGAGATACTTCTTGCAGACCTCTCCAGGCAGGGCTGTGTTCTGGCACATCACTTCCTGCTGTGTCCTTCCACGTATTCACCCAATCGTGGGTGGGAAACAGTCCCACTGTGGGCTTTCCCCCATAAGTGCTTTTCACAGAATCATTGGAGTTGGAAGGGACCTCTAGAGATCATCTAGTCCAACCCCGCTGCCAGAGCAGGTTCACCTAAAGCAAGTTGCACAGGAATGCATCCAGGTGGGTTTTGAAAGTCTCCAAGGACAGAGACTCCACAACCTCTCTGAGCAGCCTGTTCCAGTGCTCTGTCACCCTCACAGTATATAAGTTCTGTGTCATGTTTAGATGAAACTTCCTGTGTTCCAGCTTGCGCCCATTGCCTCTTGTCCTGACACTGGGCACTACTGAAAAGAGTCTGGCTCCATCCTCCCTGCACCCACCCTTTAGATATTTATAGACATTGATAAGGTCTCCTCTCAGCTTTCTCTTCTCCAGGCTAAATGGTCCCAGCTCTCTCAACCTGTCCTTGTAAGAGAGATGCTCCAGTCCCCCAGTCATCTTTGTTACCCTCTGCTGGACTCTCTTCAGTAGTTCTCTGTCTCTTGTGAACTGGGGAGCACTGAACTAGACACACTATTCCAGATGTGGCCTCACCAGGGCAGAGTAGAGGGGAAATATGACCTACCTTGACCTACTGGTCACACTCTTCTTAATGCAGTCCAGGAGACCATTGGCCTTCTTGGCAACAAGGGCACATTGCTGGCTCGTGGTTAACTTACTGTCTACCAGGACTCCAAGGTCCTTCTCCCCAGACCGCTTTCCAGCAGGTCTGCCCCTAACCTATACTAGTGCATGGGATTGTTCCTCCCCAGGTGCAGGACCCTACATTTGCTCTTATTGAACCTCATTAGGTTCCTCTCTGCCTAGCACTCCAGCCTGTCCAGGTCATGCTGGATGTCTGCACAGTCCTCTGGTGTGTCAGTCACACCTCCCACTTTTGTACCATCAGGAAACTTGCAGATAAACTCTGTCCCCTTGTCTAGGTCATTGATGATTATGTTGAATAAGATTGGACCCAGTACTGACCGTTGGGGAACGCCACTGGTTACAGGCATCCAACTGGACCCTGCACCATTGATCACAACCCTCTGGGCTCTGTCACTCACCCAGCTCTGAACCCACCTCATTGTCCACTCATCTGACCCCCACTCCCTGAGTTTCCTAATGAGAATGTTATGGGAGACTGTCAAAAGCCTTGCTGTAGTCAAGATAGATGACATCCACCTTGATTCACCCTCTTGGCTTTGAACTTGGCCAGGGAAGCCCTTGGCCGCTCTAATTAGAGGTGGCTCAGTTGGCCAGTTGGTGCCAGCGATGTGTAGCTTAGCCTTTAAAGACATGAAAACAAGTGCAGGCTGGCTGCCTTGCCCAGGTCTCTGCACCCACCTGGCATATGCAGACAGAGAGGTGGGGCCCAAGCAGACAAGGGAGTTTGCCCAGATGTGTGAGAAGCCTTGCATTTGATCACTGGCCTTGGGCACTACTTGGGCTGGCATGGGCTTTTCTGACAGCCAGGCAGTTTGAAGATCTGGGGATTCTTCAGGGAAAGGGACATGGGGTGTCAGAGAAAACCATTGGAATCAGTTTCTTGGGAAGAGCATAATCTGCCTCTGGCAGCTCAGTACCCAGGGAAACAGCATTTGGGTGAACGTTTTCACTGGGCGACAGTGTTAGGATGAAGCAAAGTGATTGGAGCCTCTTTTCACACCCTTGAGTGTAAATAACTGAGCTCAGCCCAGGACAGGAAACTCTGGCCTTGGAGTGGTTATCCTGGCACCATCCCCAGCCTGCAGTCACAGGATGATGCCTTGCTGATGTCATCATCCAGGAGCTGCTCCGGGACTTGATTCATTCATAGGTTTAGTACTAGAGACTGAAACTAGCTCTACTTTGAAATGTGTTTGCCAAAATGGCTACGAGACAAAGAGTAACCGTAGAGCATGTTTGACAATTAGCTGTGTGAATGGGAGCTAATTTTGTTTGTATTTCACAATCATTTATCAATTTCTTAGTAATTGGCTGTGGTTCAGAAAGCCCATTAGCAGACCTGGATACTCTCAACATACATAACTTTCAACTCCTTTCTTGCATTTTCTGGTTAGTCACACATTTGTTTGCAGTTACAGCTTAAGCTTCTGAGAGAGAACTAATTTCAAACCTCCAGTTACCAGCAGTGCCTGCAACATGTCCTAAACTTATGATGTTCTCCCCTGAAAACAACCTTGTCGCAGTTTTCCAGCTCCCCTGGTGATGTCTGTGGAGCTTTTTCTAGTGAGGCAGTATAAGCAAGAGTGCAGGGGAGAGGGCAACAGTTCCAGTCATTGACACGGAAGAATGGACCTTTTCCTTTTAATAGTTTTTTTTTTTCTGGAAATCCTTGTCTTGTCTGGCCTGATTTTCGTGGTGGACTCGCTGGACAGCTGGAGAAATAGCATGAGATAACATCATCTCAAGT
This sequence comes from Trogon surrucura, assembly GCA_020746105.1. Classification (NCBI taxonomy): domain Eukaryota; kingdom Metazoa; phylum Chordata; class Aves; order Trogoniformes; family Trogonidae; genus Trogon; species Trogon surrucura. The sequence goes on along the minus strand of CM036618.1, from coordinate 114,007,974 downwards.
AATGAAGTAGAGCCAAATTGTCTGAGGGGAAAAGAATTTTGCTCTGGCCTATTTTTAAACTCCCCGTTTGTGCTGGCACCTGTTCCCCACTGAGCCAGCATTGGGGAGAGGGGGCGGGGGGAAATATTTTGGCTATTCATTTTCTCTGCACGTTCCCAGGAGAGCTGCTCTGACTCTCAGGAGGATCTGTCTTGCAGACTGTGGCATTCCTGCTATTTCTAAAGCCGTGAGCAGAGCAGCAGCATCCTCTGAGATCACTTTGCTCAGCATGAAATACCGAAAGCAGCATGGCTCACCCCTCTCAAGTTTGCTTTCTTTCCTTTCTTTGCAATGATCTCTTGTGTGTTTGTGGTTGACCCCATCCCTGTCTGTTTCTTGTAAGCATTTATGGGCTTTGTTCTTGCATCCACTGCACTTTCAGAAGCAGCTGAATTTTCTGTACAGTGTCCTCCAGGATGCCTGCTTCTCACATCCTCCTTCACATGACAGAGGTTCTAGCAGCCCAGGTTATGTCACTCTGGTGTGAAGCTCTTGTGCACTTTCACTGCCCTGGGGGACAAGGTGCCCTGAACAGAAGTAGGTCGTACTTGCTAGGTCCAAGTTTTGTTTCTTTTTCTTTTTTCTTATTTTTACCTTCTTTCATGTGTCCCAAGAGCTGTTTGCAGCAGGACTCTCCCTGCAAAGCTGCAGGCAACCCTGGCAGATAGTTTGCCTAGGAGATTTTTGGTGACAGGTGATAAGAGGTGCAATGGAGGATTGGATGTGAGGTGGCACACTGCGAGCACACCTTGCTTGGGGACATGCAGTTTGTTTTCCGCATTGCAAAGCTCAGGAGAGGGGAAATGTGGATACTGGGGGATCCCGCAGCCAGGACGGGTCAGTGGTGCAGCATGGGGCTGACTTGGCATGAGCTCATGGCATGAGGGGCTGATATCCAGTACCCCACTGAAGCAAGACCTCTCCAGACCTGCTTGGGGCTCAGGAATAAGTCTTGAAAGGGACTCTCTATCTGTTGGCAGATCCCCTCTGTATCCTGGCAGGATGTTGGTGGACTCCAGGAGGTGAAGAAGGAGATCCTGGACACTATCCAGTTGCCCCTGGAGCACCCGGAGCTGCTGTCACTGGGTCTGTGCCGCTCTGGTCTGCTGCTGTACGGGCCTCCAGGAACAGGGAAGACCTTACTGGCAAAAGCTGTGGCAACCACATGCACCATGACATTCCTTAGGTGAAGAGTGGGGGGGGTCACTCAGTGGGACTGACTTTCTCCTGGCAGCAGATGGTCGTGTTCTAACTGGCTCCCTCTTCTCCCTGCTCCACAGCGTGAAAGGGCCAGAGCTCATCAACATGTACGTGGGACAAAGCGAGGAGAACGTGCGTAACGGTGAGCAGATGCGTCCTGCTCCTGCATGGGAGAGGGTGGGGCTTCTCTGTGGTGCTAGAGGGAAGGAGGTAGTGCTTAAACCCCTCTTCCCAACTCCCACCCACAGCTGCCAGCAAGGGCATGCACCCAGCTGTCTCCTACACCCTGTCTGTTCCCTGCCAGCAAACGCATGCAGCCGGCTGTCTCCTCCTACACCCAGTCCGTTCCCTGCCTGCCACAGCTTCCCCTCCTGCTCTCTCTGCTCCTGTCGCTTTTGTCCTGGTGTTCCTGGTGGGAAGGCAGCCCCTCAGAGACACAGCTGAACATCAGGGAAGGAGTGATCTGAATTTATTGGGGGTTGGCAGTACTGTCTTCATACTGTCGTGCTTTGTTGGCCACTTCACTCACTGTTGGTACCCCACCATCTCCATCTAATGCCCAGACCATTGTTGACAAGGTGTGCTTATACACTGGTGGGGCACTCCTCACAAACATCTGAATAACGGGTTTGTGGCAGGGCATTTCATCAGGGTTTAAAATTGTTTGTGGATCGCTGTAAATCGCCTCTCTCACTGCTAGTTCTCTCAGGAACTTAATGCCTTTTTCCGTGCTGGTACACTTGGTGAGACAGTGGGCAGCTGGTTTCCACCTACAGCTCTTCCCTGCTGGTGATGTAGCCAGTTCTGTTGCTGCTGCCTGCTCCTCCAGGTCTTTCTCACCTTTTGTGCTGTCTCCTCCCAGTGTTTGCCAGAGCCAGGGCAGCTGCTCCCTGCATCATTTTCTTTGATGAACTGGATTCCCTGGCCCCCAGTCGTGGGCGGAGTGGAGATTCAGGAGGTGTCATGGACAGGTGAGTGTGCACCATGAATCCTTGGAAGAGCAGCATGCCTGCATCACCTTGGGGGTTGCACAAGATAGCTGCGCAAGGCAGAGTCCATCCCAACACTCTTTCTCTCTTTCCCCTCCCTGCTCCCTTCAGCTCCTCTGCATGGCCTGTCTTCTCTCTGGATGTTAGTACTGCTGTTTGCATTGCTGCAGATTCCCAATTGCCCAAGCTTGTTCTGCAAACATTTGGTTAAGACAGAGTCTCCTCTAGCTGCTTCTGTGGCTGCCAACTGCTCCCGTTGGCCTCTCCAAGGTCATCCTTCACGCCGCTGCAGTGCTCTCCTCTTATTTGCTGTTCCCCTGCCATGGCAAACCTTTCAGCTGCCTCTGGTAGAAGTGAAGTATGTACAGCTTGGAGATACCCAGAAACAGGATTGTTTCCCCCAGGCCTCTTCTGCTGAGCTGATAGTCCCCATCCAGTCTTCCTCTGCATCCATGGAGGAGGTCATGTAGGAGGTTTTCCAGTGACACCGTGTTCCCCCAGTATCCATCTTCACACGCAGAAACCAGCAGCTCTGGAAGGGACTTGGTGTGGTGCTCACTGGTTGTCTCAGGTGGTCCCAGAATCTGGTAGAGATATCCTTGTTCCTGGAGGCCTCTGCTGCACTGAAGTACTGGTGGTGCTAGACCAGCTTAAGCCCTGTGGCCACAGAACTAGGTCTGCAACATGTGCCTTTCACCACCCTGAGGGCTGTTTGGCAGCGTCACTGGCGTTCCAGGGTGTCATCGGCATGGACTGAGGGGGCAGCCTTGCAGCTGAACTTGCTGGGCAGCACCACATAGCGAGGAGAGTTAAGACCAGCCAGCACTGTGGATACCCTACATTTTAGTTAGCTGTGCTGGCAGCACTGTGTTGCAGAGTTAAGACTTTTGTCCTTGAGCTCTTTTCTAAACAAGTGCATAACTCTTGCTTGCTAATTATGAAAAGAGACCCTGACCAGCCAAGTACAGCTCATGTTGAGAGCTTGCCCGTGAGAATGAACAGATAAGGTGCTTCTTGTACACAAGATGTGCATGGGAGTGAACGGGAGAGTATGATCAAAACAGACCTGGCAAAGTCTGTTTTCCCTGTGTGATAACAGAGTGATTGAAGGAGTACATGAGCTAATAACAACCCTGGCTGTATAGTCTGATCTCTTGTTTGTAACCCAAAAATAGTGCTTCGTGCTAGTAGGTATAAATATCTGTGCCTGCTTGCAATAAAGTGAATTCCGTTTTCCACCATCTCGGAGTTCGTGCGTGCTTCTCAACACAGCACAACAGGTAACCCGAGCCATGGTTGTGTGTGCCTGCCTGTGTTGCCAGTGTCTGACAGCAAGCACAAGCATGTTGTGGCCATCCTGGAAGGTTTCTGAGCCAAGCACAGGCCTGAAGAACTGTCTTGGTACTGGGGGTTTGCACTCCCTGTGCAATTTGCTCACAGTGCTCACTGGGGGTGTCTGGATGACTGCATCAGGGCTCCTCAGGAAAGAAAAACATGAGCTGAAGTCCAAGGCATGGACCTGCCTGTGGCCTTGCTTATTCCTCTTTTTGTTTGGTGGCTGATGGTGACTGTGGGTGACTTGCCAGGGCTTAGTTGTGAGCATCCTGTCTTGCTTCCTGCAGAGTTGTCTCACAGCTCCTGGCCGAGCTCGATGGCCTTCATTCCACCAGAGAAGTATTTGTCATTGGAGCAACAAACAGGCCCGACCTCCTGGACCCAGCTCTGCTCCGACCGGGCAGGTATGTCATATCCTACCTACCTTGCTCCAGGGTAGTTCCCCCTGGAGCTCCTCAGGTGGTGAAGAGCTGGACTGTGTCCCTGCCATGTTCCCTCCACAGAAACTGTTCCTAAAGCCCCCTGGCCTTGGCTTGTGGGGAGGTAGAAAGCCAAGGGGAGGCCAGTGCCTATGGCTGTAGCAGCGGCACAAGGTACCACTGCTTGTTACCCTCCACCACTCTGGTTATTGCCCCAGCAGCACAACAGGGAAATAAGGGACCTGCTATGGCACCAAGCTGGTGGAAGGAATCAGTCCTCCAGGGCCTGTTGAGCAGAGCTGCCACCCAGCCTGTCCTCATGCCTGTGGCTTGCCCATCCTGGGACAAGACTTTCTGCTGTTCCTGTCAGCCCATTTCTCCAGCCTGCCCCAGTTCCTCTGAAGAGCAGCCCTGCGCTCCAGCACTGCTTCCCTCTTGAGCCTTTTATCATCCACAAGCTTGACAGTAAAAAGAGCTGCCCCAGAGCCACCCTTCAATTTGTGGTGCACAGGGCTGAGCAGCAGTGGCAGATGTGTCTTGTCCTGTTCTCACCTGCTTCTTCTCTTTGCTGGCAGGTTTGACAAGCTGGTCTACGTGGGCATAAATGAAGACCGTGAGTCACAGCTGCAGGTGCTGAGTGCCATGACCAGAAAGTGAGTGACCCTATGCTCTCGCAGCAGTGTTCCACCACCCTCCAATGGTTCACAGTCTTCCTGGGCCTGATGCATGCTCCAGCTTGGCTTCATGTCTGAGTCCTGGGGAGCACCTGAGTCACTGACCCACAGCCAGGGGAAGAGGATGGGGCAACTTCCAGAAGCAGAACTGCGGCTGGTGTTCCCACGAGGTGGGAGCGGCTCAGCTGGCTGTCCAAGTGGAGGACGGGTTTGCTAGGGTTCTCCAGCCACCGTGCCCGCATGCTCAGCCAGATCCTAGCAGTGTGTTGAGACTGCAACACTGCAAGGTAGCAAGAAGCTCCCCTTTGCTTCCTGCAAGTTTCCCTAGCACATCTGCCATTTGCAGGTCTGAGGGTGAAGGCAGCTCCATTTGTCTTGCTGCCTCTCCTCCTGCAATGCTGAGGGGTGTTCAGCGTGTGTTCCGTGTGTCTTTCCAAACACCAGTTGTATGGGATCACTGAGCAGCAGGGTTTGGCTGCTTCCCCAGTTGCTCTGAGCTCCTGAGAGTATCTCTGGAGAGAGAAAAGCGAGCTCTGCAATTCAGGTGCAGAGGTACCACCCATGACAGCTGGGTGAGCCGCTGTGAATCCATGGGTTGCTGTGATCACTGCTGCCTTTGACAATAAGCGGGGAGCGTGGGCTGGCTGCAAGCATCTTTTCACATTGTGTGGCTCAGCAGTCGTGCCCTCCAGCACCATGCAGAAGGAGGCTTGATGTCTGCAGCGTGGCTCTGATTGGGATGGTTTAGTGTTACAGTGGTTTGTACTGTCTGTAATTAAACATGTTCTTAGCCAGCCCTGGCTGTAGGCTGTTCCCAGGCATGGAGAGAACTTAATTTCTCTAAGTGAGAACTCAAAGTTGCCTTTGATCCTACTTAGTGAGAAAGAGGACCTTGCTGTGGGGATGTTTCAAAAAGAAGTGACTGCACCAAAAAAAACAAGCAAACCAACCTCTTTTGATTTTTTTTTTTTTTGGAGCATGTAGAGCCGAGTCCTTAAGTGGCTAAACATGGGGCCTCCCATTCCTCCTGCCCAGTCATGCTGGCTTCCACGTCTCTACTGGTCTGTTTTTCTTTGTGGCTTTTACACCTGCACTTTTCTCTCCTGGCAGGTTTAAACTGGATCCTTCTGTGAATCTCACCACCATCCTTGAAAAATGTCCATCCCAGCTGACAGGAGCAGACATCTACGCCCTGTGCTCAGATGCCATGATGTGCGCTGTCAAACGCAAGGTGGAATGGATTGAGGAAGGTAGGGGTCTGGCCCCTACCTGTCCCACATGTTGGGGTGACCTAGTGAGGCCAGAGAGGAGAGTTACCACCACTGGTGACTGGGCTGTGCGAGAAGAGCCTCGATGGCTTTGGGATCACATCTGAATGCCAGGCTCTGGGTTACTGTCAGGCAGGCAGTTTCTGCAGATGTGCTTATCTTTGCCTCCAGTGCTTGGCCCCAGGGGAAAGGAGGTTTTCCTTCCAGTGGTGGCTGGAGAGAGGGCTGTTGGATCTTGCCAACTGCCCCTGCGCTTGGCTCTCAGCCTTTTCCTCTTCTTTCTCTTGTGCAGGGCTGGATACTGAGAGTTCTGCTTTGATCCTCACCATGGAAGACTTCCTGCAGGCTGCTGCAAGGTTGCAGCCGTCGGTCTCTGAGCAGGAGCTGCTCAGGTACAGACTCATCCAGCAGAAGTTTGCTGCTTGCTAATGCTCAGCAGAGCTGGGACTGGAGGAGCCATGGGAACAGGCTGTGAAGGAGTGGAAGAGAATAGGCACAAACAGACACCCGCCTGCTCTTCCTGGAGGTCTCTTGGGCCCCTTTCTTTCAAGCACAGGTGGAAATAGTGGCTGTGTGATTTCTTGAGCCAAAGCATGGTGGAAGTGCTGCTCTGCTCAGCCAGGCTGGTGCTGGGTTCTGTAATAGTCCCTCACAGCTTGGGAAGCACTTTCTGCCTGCTAGGAGCATACTGGGGTGTCTTCTCCACGGGGAGGGAGCAGTGTCATGAATGTGGGCAATGCAGGAATGCCTCCACAGGTGACAGAGGACATGGGTGGGGGAGCAAGGCCCAAACTGCACCTGGGTTGGCAGCAAGAGCTGGAGGCAGATGCTTGTTGGGGTGTCAACCTCCAGCAAGGGGTGCTGGCCAGAGGGCAGCGGGACACAGGGCACTGCTACTGCAGCCAGCCTGCACTCAACACGGTCTCTGAATAAACACAGGGTTTTGGCATTAGATGTTCACTGCGTGGCCTCGGGTCTTTGCTTGTTGATGGTGTCTGGGCTCAGGACGGTCCTTGGGTGTTGTAGAACAACAAATGTCCTGGAGGCAGAAGAGGAGGAGCAAGACCTGGGAAGCAGGCTGGGACCACCACCATCTGGCAAAAGTTGCCAGAATGGCTGGAGCCCATGGTGAATGAGGAGGGGCTGAGGGAGTGGGGTTTTCTCAGCTGGGAGCTGAGCTGCCTCGAATGAGGGAGTCCAGTTCTTCCTGAAGGCACTAGGTGACAGGACAAGAGGGACAAGTCTCAATAGGGGAAATTACCACTGCATACTAAGAATAACTTGTCACAGGGAGATGGAGGTCTCCAGCCTTGGAAATAACCCCTGGCTGGAGCTGCCCTGTCTGTGCTAACCTGTGCTGGGTGTGAGCTGGGCTCACACCCACCCCCAAAGCCCTGTCTTGCCTCCTTCTGCAGCTTCATAGCAGCTGCCGGTACCGTCGCGTGTCCTGCTTCCCGACCTTTGTTAAGGATGCCAAATAAATCCCCACTTGAGCTGTGTGCGCCCGCCAGCTGCCCTGCAGCTGCTGGCGCGGCTCAGGGGCAGGCCCTCAGCCAAGTGTGGCTGTCGAGGAGCAGCTCACCACTCTGCTCCTCCCCAAAAGGCTGGTTCTTCAGCAGCTGCAGGCATTTTTGGGCAGGAAGACCCAGCTGATGTGTGCCTCCAGCCCCGTTGCTCCAGCTCTGGCACCTGAGCATGTTCGGGCAGAGCTGTCCCTGACCACAACATGCTGCTGGATCTGGCCGCCAACTCTTCCCCAGGGTGGAGAAGGAAGGAGCTGCAGCCACAGCAAAAACGCTGACAGGGTGTGCTGAGCCTTCCCCTACCCTGGAAGCCGTGGAGGGGGGTGGGCACTTCTGGATGGGACTCAGGGAATGTCAAGAAAAACACCTGGTTGAGGTGAGGAGGGGGGTTCAAAAGAGAAAACGGGTTGTGGTTCCCACCTGTGAGCAGTGCTGCAGTGGCCTTGGCAGGGACATGCAAGTATCCAGGAGACAGCCCACCCTTGCCTCTACTTCGGAGAGGGGGGGGACTCCAAACCCCACACCACAGGCATGAGTGACACCTGCAGCCAGGTTAGGAGATGAAGCTTCCCCCCAGGCTGGGTACTTCCTTCCCTGGGAGTCCTGAAGCAGCTGTGGCCGTTCCCCTCACCCCACACTCTGTTCATACACGACACATGAACCACGGGCTCCAGTAGCTCTCAGAAGTGCTCTTAATTAAGGGAAGGGGGCTGCCAGGTGGCTCTCAGCAGTGTCCCCAGCCCCCTAGCTGCTTGCAGCTCTCGACCACCACAGTCCCATCTCCATGGCCCCCTCAGGCCGTCTTCTTCACAACATGGATGAAGTAGCAGGGCACGTGGGCCTGCCCCGGCGTGTAGGGCTGGAAGTCACCCAGGACGCTGTGCTGGCATTTCCCCTGGAAGGCACCTTTCAGCAGGGCTGTGAAGGCCTCGAGCTGGTGCGGGTAGTACGAGAGCCGAAACTTGCTGCAAGGAGGCACCAGTGATGATGTGGGGGTGACAGCAGGGCATGGCCCAGGCTGCCCGCTCCGTGCCAGGAGCCACCCCCACAGGCCCTCTCACCTCAGCTCTGGGGCTGCCCCCGCCTCAGTGGGGGGAACCTGCACGGTGTAGTCAAGGGTCACCATGTGCGCCTTGTTGTTCACCAGCAGCACGGAGGTGGTGATGTCCTTGGTCAAGTCACTCTGGGGACCGCAGGAGGATGTCCGTTTCCTGCAGGGATGTGGCGGCCCCCAGCCTGGGCAAAGCCCTGCTCCCTGCCCCGCCTGGCCCCCTGGGGGTCAGGGGACTGGGGCAGAGGGGAGTGGGATGGGGCAGGGTCTGGCGGCCACCCACCTTGTAGTAGATGTTCTTGCCAGGTGGTGCGCAGCCTGTGGCCAGGATGTGATCGTAGTTGCGGTGGTCGATGACCAGGACACCCCCGGGCCGCACCATACTGGCGATGTTCCTCAGGGCCAGCTTGTGGTCACTCTGGTCCCCTGGGGAGGAAACCGTGGTGTGCCCAGGCACCAGCTGTACCCCATGGCAGAGCCCACAGGATCCCATCTCATCCATAGACACAGAGGTCCCCCTCCCCAGCCTCAGCTTGGTGAACCCACAGCTCCACCCGTGGTATGAGCTCAGGCACGTTCTCAGCCCCACAGGCAGAGTATGCCACGTGGGGAACCTACTGCGCTGCTTGTGAGACAAGTCTGTGTGTGTTTCCAGCCTTGCCAGAGATGTGACATAGATGCACACAGCTTCACCAGCACGGGACCCAACGGCCCCACTCATGCCGTGAACTGGGGCACGTTCTCAGCCTCCCTGGAGATGTGCCATGAAACAGCAACTGCAGTGTGCATAATCAACTGCCTCTCTTACAGCATGAGTTAGGGCACGTTCTCAGCCTGCTGGGAGACATTGTACACACATGCATAAGTACTCCTCTCCCCGCTTCCCCACCCCGCCAACTCACCTTTGAAGTCGGGCAGGTGCGCAAAGGAGTTGCCCAGGCAGATGACTGCATCGAACCCATCCCCTGGCTTCTCCAGGTCCTTCTCCAGCGTGAGCCAGTTGGCCTCCTCGATGACTGCAGCACAGGGGAGTGGATGAGGGCAGGGACACCCCACCTGCCCAACAGTCTCCCCTGCATGCAAACCCCCAATCCCCAGCACCACTCAGCCCTTCCCTGGCCTCCTGCAGGTGCTGGACCCGGCCTGGGGCCAGCAGCCGGGCAAGGGCCCCAGCCTGGGCTTGCCCAGAGCCAGCAGGTCCCTGCCTACCCCACAGCAAGGCCACCCCGTCACTGGAACCCACGAGTGGGGCCAGAGACAGCATGCAAGGGCCCTGGCACGCCAGGGGAGGGAGTTCAAGGCAGAGGCCCCCAGCACCAGGGTGGGGGTGTTGGTGTCCGCATGCCCACCCCGGCCCCTGCAACCCCCCCCGCACCCCATCGGTCGAAGGGCTCCTCCTTGCGCCGCTCCCAGCGCTCCTTCAGCGCGTACTTGAGCATCTTGTCGCTGGCGTCGACGCTGGTCACCTGGAAGCCCTCCTCCAGCAGCATGATGGAGTCCACCCTGGGGACACGGTTGTCAGCGGGGCCGGGGGTGGCTCGGGAGGGGTGGGGTGGGGGGCGCTGGGGGCATACGGCCCAGGGTAGCCCCGGGGGAGGAGGGTCTGGGAGGCGGGCGGGCGCGGGGCGCGGTGCCTCACCCGGTGCCGCAGGCCACGTCGAGGACGGAGCGGCAGCGGTGCTGGCGGAGCAGTGCCAGGAGCCAGCTGCGGTACTCGGCCGTGCGGCCCCGCGTGTCTCCGATGTAGAGCTGCCACACGCGGGCCGCCCGCCCGTCCGCGTACTGGTCCGGCAGCCCCTCCGCCGCTACCCCCAGCGACCGCGTCCGGTACACGCTGTCCACCATCCCGCCGGCACCGACCCGGACACGGACACGGCCCGGGCCCCGGCCCCGCTCCTCCGCGCCCCCTCGCCCACGCCCCCGCCCCTCCCCGCCCCCCCGCCGCTCAGCCAATCCCCGCGCCCCGCCCGCCCCCTCCCCCCCCGACCTTTGTACCGGGGCGGAGCGCGCAGAGGGCGCGACCGTAGGGGCGTGGCCAGAGCCCGTTGTCCCGCCGGCCCCGCCCAGGGGGCTCCGCATCGGCCTCCCCGGCCCCGCCCGCAGCAGGTGCTGCGCCTGCTCCGGTATGGCGGGTGAAGCAGGGCCGGCAACGGTCCTGGGGAAAAATGTCTTTATTTCCAGCCCTGGCAGTGTGCGGGCAGCGCGGGCGGGACGAGGAGCCGGCCCCGGGGCAGCGCCCGCGGCCTCTCCCGTCGCTGGAGCCCCGGCAAGGAGGCAGCAGGTCTGGGTCGACGGCTCCGTGACAACCCCCTGGCTCGCAGGTTCGCACCCAGGCTGGCACGTCCGGGCCAGGCGCTCCAGGCTCCCCGGGGTGGGCACGCCGTGATGCAAGTCCCTCTTCCTTTGGTACCCACAGGACAACACGGGTGGGGTGAGGGCCTGGAGCGGGCGGCCCGGGGGCTGGGGCTTCTTGCCTACAGCTCGTCGGCTGGGCTGTGGGTGAGCGGGGCCTCCTCCTGGACCTCGCTCTCCTCCAGGACCTCCCCTGCGGCCGGGAGGCTGGCAGCTCCCTCGCTCTCATCTTTCCGTCCCTTCTTCTTCTTCTTCTTCCCGCTCTTTTTCTTGCTCTGCTTCTCCCCCACACTTGCCAAGTCACCCTTCTTGCCAGTCCACTTCTCGGCCAGGCAACCTGGAGAGGAGAGGGGTAGAGGGGTCCCTGAGGGAGAAGCAGGACTCCCTGTGCCCTGGTGGGGCCTGCCCCTGCTTCCTAGCATGCCTGCCCTTCCCTGGCAGCAGCCAGGACTTACTTGTGTCCTTCCCTTTTAGCACGTGGTTGGCACAGAGAAACTGGGAGAGATCCTCTGTCTGGTGGTGCCTGTACCACTCCTCGATCACGTCTTCATACTCCTCCACCAGCACGTCGCACTAGCGCAGCAGAGAGGAGAGACGAGCTCCAGCCATGTGACACCAGGACAGGACCAGGGCAGCAGGTCCTGCTGTCACCCCTGTTCCCAGCACTGCACCCCCAGACCCTCTCTGCTGCCGCACGGCTGTGACAGCTGCCAAGGGCCGATCCCACCGAGCCAGGTACCTGCTTTTTGAGGTCAGCCACTTCAGCGGAGGTCTCGTTCCACAACTCGTAGGGGATGTCCATCACCACCTTTACACCCTTATGCACCAGGTTGTGCAGAGTCTCAAATGTCTCCGACATGCCCTGAGGGAGCAAGGCCACCTGGTGAAGCAGCATTCCTCCCACCAGGCCTCCCCCGCTCTTCCCTCCCATCACCAGCCACACATCCCTGCTCAGGGATACAGGGCTGTGCACGCCAGCCAAAATCAGGGTCCCTGTGGCATCACCATTACCAGGAGGGAGTTCAAGTGGTAGCAAGTCCCTCTCTGCAAACCCGCTCCCAAAAATAACAAGATAGGCTGGGCAAGACAGCCTCCGGTTCCCTCTGTGCAGGTGAGGGTGGGGACCTGCCCACCCCCCGCCAAGGACAGCACCCCACACCTGATGTGGGAGGCAGCATGGCCTTGCATGCTGGGAGCTGGCAGGGGATCCAGGGGATGTGAGGAACGAACCCCAGTTCAGCGCCCCAGCAGCGCAGAGGTGGGCAAGGGACACTTGGGAGCAGGGGGCCAGAGAACATCCGCTCACCTTTGCGAATCTGTTACTGCCACTTCTCTCCTTGTGCAGGTTGTAATCCAACAGCCGCTTGCAGATGTTCTCTGTCACCTCGATTAACCGGATGTCCCTGCAGGGAGAGGGAGGAGGGTACAGGTTCAACACAGACCCCTAAGAACAGCCAGGGCACAAGGGTGAGCCTCAGCCCAGCGCTCTACAGCTCCCAGAAGAAGGAACCCCCGGCTGCCCTTCCTGCCCCACCGAGGTTTAGTTTCCTCTGAGGCGTAGTCTACTGAAGCCCTCAGCTCACCAGAGTGCAGGAGGAGCCCACCCGTCCCACTCTCACTTACGACTGCGTGTACTTGACGGCGGAGCCTTTCCCGTCCAGGAAGCCATACTTGGTGTCGATCACCTCCTTGGTCCTGCCGGTCTCCTCGAAAGCAGATTTCAGCTCCACCGCTACGTACTTGCAGACTGCGGGAGGGAACGCACAGGTGGGTTAGGGCGTTTTGCCGCTCTGATGGGCAGGCAGCGTGACACAGCACCCAGGGATGGGCGCAGAAACAAGCACCAGGAGTCTGACACACTAAAGCTGCTGTCAGCAGAAAACAAGATGCCTCAGCCCATCAAAGAAATAACCGTGAGCAGCTCAGCTGATCCTACTGGAGATCCCTTGAAGCAGGAACAGCCAAATTGGTGTAAATGCATCTACGCAGCCAGCTGCTGCGGCACAGCCGGGAAGGCAGATGGCACTGGTCCTGCCTGCAGGTTTTCCACTTCACAGCTGCCAAAGCCTCTGCCTCCCTGCTGCTTCCTGCCTCCCTTCCTCCTGGGAGGAAAGGGGATCTTTTCACAGCTCTTTCCTTGTGACTCCAGCACTCTCCCCGGGTAAAGGTTCCCCCAGCACCCTGGGGACACAGAGGCTGCGTTGGGGACCAAGCAGCCACAGGCCTCAGCGAGCCCGGTGGGGGGACAAGATGCTGGCTACAAACGGTGTCACCATATGACAGGTTGTCACCTCCAGCAACATCGCATGGGGCACTGCCCGCAGCAGAGACCACAACACCAACAGCTTTATAACAAACCACGTTTTCTTTTACAAAACTAAATTTAAAAAAAAAAGGAAAAAATCCTTTATTTGTTCTGTAACAAAGAGTCTGACAGAGCAATAGAAACACAGAGCAGGAGAAGTATGTTAGGGGTTTACAAGTGGAAATGTGGAGGGATGGAAGCCAAGCACGGTGAGGCCCTTCCTCCCCTGAAGCTGGGGTTCCGGGAGGCTGAAGCAAGCTTTGTCCTGTAGTGCAGGCTCCAGTTTGCTGGGAGCCACCTCTTCTTCAAGCCCTGCTTTGGGAGAAGGGCCAAGCCCCAGCAGGAATGGTCTGAGCCACCGCATCTTCTCCCAGGCAACTATGTGAGTTGAGAGATGTGCTGCAGGCAGGAAGAGAGTGAGGTGGCTTCTCCAGGGGTGCTGTGACTTCGCTGAGAAGCCCTGTGTGAACTTCCTGCACTTTCTTTCTCTGCTGCCACCAGGGGCTGAAGGTGACCGCAGCAGTTTCTCAGGTGGGACGTGTGCTCCCTTCCTACAGCCCCTCTGGACTCGGGCCTTGAGGACGTCCCTCCCCACACCACGTGTGCCAGGAGCACTCACTGCTGGGTCCAGTTATCCAGATGCTGCCCATGGCTACCGCTGCACGCTGACATAGGTTCCAAGCCTGAGCAGGAAAAGGAGCAGTGTGTGGTCAGTGCTCGCTACGATGCTTCTCTTGAGGTTATGCAGGCGCCACAGCACAGCTCAGACATCAGCATCTCCAGAGCCGCTTCCCCGGGAAGGAAAGTTTTGCAAAGAGCTCTGCAGTTTTATTTCTTCCTTTTCTCTTTGCTGTCAAAGTCCACATGTCCCTGCACAGCAAAGACAGAGGAAACCACGGCAGACAGCAAAGGTCCGTCGTGACCTGCCCTGGATTTCCTGCGAAGCCTTTGACTGCTTGTGAATCAAGGGGTTGCTCGGGGAGGAACCATCAGGGAAGGAACCATGAAGGAGGAACCATCGCTGGACTGCGAGCAGCGCAGACAACCAGCCCCAGCGACGAACCGCCAGGTGACCGGTGCCTGCTGGTAACAGCACTGACTGCCCCACAACCGCCCACCCAGAGGGGCAGCCCGAGGGGGCGCAGCCGGCCCGAGGGGCCTCCGCACCACTACCTCCCCCACCCCCCACCCCCGGCCCCAGCAGCGGCTCAGCACCCCCGGCTCCACCCGGCCAGCCGGGCTGAGGCGCTCCGACGGGGCCCCTCCGGCCCTACCCCCGGCCCCGCTCACCCTCGCACTTGCTGGGCAACCGCACCCAGTCCGAGTCGTCGCCTTCCGCCACCGCCGCCAGCAGCAGCAGCAGCGATGCCACCGCCGCCGCCGCCATGGCTCCCCTTCCGGAGGCCGCGCTTCCGGGAGCGCTTCGCCCGCCCCGCCGGGTAACCATAGCAACCGCGAAGGCGCCAGCCAATCGCGGCGGCGCGCGTGGCCCGCCCGGCCAATACCCGCCCAGGCCCCGGCGCACCCTCAGCCAATCCAAGACCGACGTCGTAATCGCCTCCGGGTCGTCCCGCTGAGCCCGCACGTGGCCCCCGCCCGGAGGGGCGAAGGCGCCTGCGCGGCCCCGGGGGCGGTGCCCGCCTGCCCCGTACCCAGCGCCCAGCGCCCTGCCCGAGCCACCTGCAGCCCTCCAGGGCTCCTCCCTGCCCCGGATAACATGGGGTCCTGTCCTACCCCTTGGGTAAATCAGGGCCCCCTCCCCACCCCCGGTAATTCGAGGTCCTTTCCTGCCCCCCACCCCCGGTAATTCGAGGTCCCTGCCACCACGTGGCAGCCCCTCTCCCTCCCTGCCCACACCGGGTTCTCCCCTTCGACCTTCCAAACACCATCACGTCTCTGCCTCCCTCTAGAATTTGGGAGTCTCCAGCACTTGGGGGGTGCCTCTACCCTCCAGAATATTTCAACCACCTTCCGCGCCAAACCAGGGGGACTTACCTGTTGGGAGTGGGCCTCCGCCCAGGCCCTCAGCTCTGGGCAAGGAGGATGGAAGTGAGGAGGGCATCGGAGAGCGCGACCTTCAGCAGCACCACCCGGATGGCCATGAGCAGGGCTGCTGAGGCACCGGCTGGTGGCGCTGCGATGGAGGGGACGGGTTGACAACAGCCACAGGCACTCTGCTGCCCCCACGTTCCCTCCAGGGCTGTGGTGGGGCCAGGTTGAGGGGAGGGAGTATCCCCAAGGCTTCAGGTCCAGTAGGCTCCCATCATGGGCTTTTGTCACCCTCATGTGTCCCTCAGAGACCTTGTGTTGCCCTTACGCTGTTCTGGAGAGCAGGCTAGCTCTTGCTCACCTTCCCCATCCTCCCCACCAAGACAGACCTTCATCCCCTCTCCCCCAGCCCCACAATGCTGTGGGGACCCAACCCAACCATGATGCAGCCCCAGCCAAGTCTCTGCCAGGAGCCCAGGAGGGTTTCTCCCCCAGTAACTGACATTCTCGTGGCAGGAGGGCCTGGAGACTCACCGGCCATGCTGCTGGGACACAGTTCTGCCATCTCCTCATTGCCTGTGGGATGAGAGAGCAGCTGGGGAGGCAGCAGCAGCCCAGTGCCAGGTGCGTGGCACGGCCAGCCGCAAACCCCTTCCTGCAACTGCCATTTGGGGGGGGCCAGCGTTGGCCCATGGGGCCTTGCACCTGCTCCCTGCCAGCCCCTGAGTCACTCCTGGCCCCCATCTTGGGGGACTGCCGGGGCAGCGGGGCCATACCTGTGATGTGGAGCGGGCTGGAGCTGTGTGCTGGGGAGGTCCTGTTGGGCCCCACGTGGCAAGTGAGATCCCTCTTGGCCGGGGGGTCATCGGGAAGGAGGGAGGTGGTGCAGACGGAGCCACCATCCTCCTGGGAGGCCCCATAGGTGAAGGACTGCAGGGTGCTCCCGTTCCCGCCGGAGATCCAGACGGCGTGGCTGGAGCCGGGGAGCAGGTCACTCACCACGCAGACCACCAGCTGCCGCTGCTGCCCGGCCACCACCATGCTCAGCGGTGGGGCCAGGGTGGGCAGCGGCTCCGCAGCCCTGCCAGCTGCAGGGGATGGCACAGGGGTTAGGGTCGCCGCATCCCCCACACATCCCATGCACCACGGCTGCCAGCTCTGCGCCGCGCAGCCTGCGCTGCTCAGCCCTCTCACCCTCCTGGGGCTGTCCCCGACCCTGTCCCTCCCGGGGGTACTCACGGGGCAGCAACGGGAGCAGCGCGGCGGCCAGCAGCACCCAGGGCACCTCCATGGCAGCCGCAGCGAGCGGGGCCGCCGAGGGCTCAGCCCCCAACCGTCACCACCAGCTGCATCGCCCATCACCTGGCGTCGCGGCGGGGCGGCCCCGGGGCTGGCACCGGCACCAGCACAGCGGTTCCACCCCCTCCGCAGTGGCATTGCCCGCCTCCCCCTTCAGCAGCAGTGGCACCGTCCTTCCCCCCTCCCCTGCAATGGTACCGCCCGCACGGCGGTGGTACGGTCCGCCCCGCCCCGCCCGCGCCATGGAGCGGCTCCCGGAGCCGGTTCCGCCGCCGCCCGCTCCCTCCTTCGCCGAGGTGCTGCGGCTGGTGCGGAGCGGGCAGGAGCCGCCGGGCGTGCGGCGTCCCCAAGCCTCGCCCACGGGGGACAGCCCCACCGCCTCCCGCCTGCCACCGCCTGCCAAGCCCTGGGAAAGCCGCCCCGGCCCCACCGGGCCCTAAGCCCCGGTCCCGGAACCCTCCCCCCCCACCCCGCCGACTCCCAGCAACGGCTCCGGAGACAGGTGATGTAGAAACGTAGGAAAGAACTTTTTTTAACAAGATGTGTAAGGTTGCTGCCGCCCCGGGCACAGGGCCCGCCCCAACCGGGGAGTGGCCCCAGCTTCCCCGGGAGGGCAGAGCGGGAAGGAGGGAGGAGACGGGGCTGGCGGGACCAGGCTTGGGACCAGGCTTGTGCACGGTGACAAGGACGGGACATGCTTCTGTCCCGCGGTGTCCACACAGAGCTACAGGGCCATGGCCAGGCTGGAAAGCCCTCTGCCCGCTTCCTTCTTCTTCAGGCAAACACCAAAAAACCCCAAACCCCGGTGGGGTACACCATGCCGTGACAGGTGCTGGGTTCAGCGACACCCAAACACCCCCGGGACAGGCCTGGCTTGGCCACCTCGGTCACTTGTGGTCAAGGCTGCGGCTTCGTGCGGCAGAACTCTGTGCCTTCTTCTTCGAGCTCTAAGGCACACGTATTGAAAAGAAGCAAAACAAAACATGTCCAATCACTTTAACACGTATCCATCATTAAGGCATACGTTTTGCAAGGGTTTTTCTTAAAAAAACACATCAAAATAAATCTCTTTTTCCGTCATTTCGAGCATTCACTTCATGCCTTTTCATGACCTCTTCATCTTTGCAGCTGCAGCCAGCACGCGGAGAACAAAGAACCTCCACAGCTTTCAACCCAGCAGCCTGGTGGGAGCAGTGATATCGCTTGATTTCCAGACACCGTTATCTCAACAGCTACTGATCCTTTAAGAAGCACAAACTGAACTTCCAACAGAGCCGTGTTTCCTCGCCCATAGAGCTTGGCCCCATCTCGATATAAACATCAAATTAATCTTGCAAACGTCTAAAGAACCTGAGAACTGACTTAACGCTTGAAACCTGCCCAGGACAGAGCTACTCCACATTGAGTTTTGTTTTTATGTTCATGGCTGCCAGCTCAGCCACAAAGTAACGGAAGACATGAGGCACAGGGACAATCTCAATGGCGTCCACCTCGCTGCAGACAGAGCAGGAGTACCTCCTGTTGCTTGTCACAGAGGAGGAGTGTGCTGGTTTCTCCAGCACAGGGGAGGTCATGCTGCCGCAGCTTGTGCAGACGTAGGCTACGGAGCCGTCGGAGCAGTTGAACAAGCGGTCTTGCAGCAAGAAAGACGTGCCGTGAGCCAGCAAAGCGTCACGCTCCATCTCGCCGAAGCGAATTCCACCTTCCACGTTCCTCCCCTTGACGGGCTGGTTGGTAACAGCGTCTCGGGGCCCTGTTGTTCTCACCTGGAACTTGTCCGAGACCATGTGGCGCAGGCGCTGGTAATACACCACTCCCACAAAGATCTCTGCCTCCAGCTCCAGGCCGCTGATGCCACTGTACATCTTTTCCGTCCCAAAGAAGTTATAACCTGCACTCACTAAAGTCTCGCCGAAGTACTTCAAAGCGGAGTTCTTCTCCGTGAAGGTGAAGGGAGTGGCATCGTAGGAGATGCCGTGCAGCGCTGCCGACTTCCCAGCCATGCTCTCGATTAACATCCCGATGGTCATACGGGAGGGAAAGCCGTGAGGGTTGAAGAGGATGTCTGGAACCAACCCGTTCTCCGTGAACGGCATATCCTCAACCGGCCAGAGCTGGCTCAGGATACCCTTCTGTCCATGACGGCTGGCAAATTTGTCTCCAACAGTTGGATTTCGAGGAACCCTCACCGTGATGCAAACCTTCTTGAATTTCCCAGTGCCACGGTCATTACTGCACAACCTGATGTTGTCCACAATGCCAACTTCCTTATTCCTGTGTAGGTGGAAAAAACAATCAACGGCAAAAGTGTCAGAGGTGATAATGATTTTTAGCTAGGAAAGGAAGCAAAAAACCCAAATCACTTCTTAAGTCATAAAACGCTTGGGACAGTTGGGGAACAGCACCATTCTTGAACAACACTATTCAGTAGAGTGAGGGAAACTGACTGCATCAGAATTAGGGCAACGAAGAAATACAATAGCATCACACAACTCCCATTCATTTGTTTTTTCAAATAGTAGAAGCACAGCTACAACTCTCAGGTCATCAGGTTAGTGTGCCCCTGCGTTTTAAAATAAAGATCATTTAAGGCTGGTTCACCTGTATCGTGCTTTATCTGACAAACTGCATCTCAGGACCATTTGTTGTGAGTTAAGGCAGCAGTCCTTCCCCTTACCCGCAATAAATCCACACCATCTTGATGGGATACCACAATAAAGAACAGTGCAAAACAGTGAGGAAAGCATGAGGTCCTAACGAGCAGTGTTTGTGGAAGGTCTGTACCTCAGTTTAGCTGCTCTTTCAGAGCTTACTATATTATTATACAGGTCCAAATGCAACCAGGGTACAGGTCACTGGGAAAAAACAACCTAACAAAAACCCCCCTGTGCTTTATTAAGTCTCTTCCAAGTTTGTTTGAACTTTTGGTCTCAAAGCCTCTGCCCACTCTCTTTTCCAAGTCACTCAGAAAATCTAGCAGCATCTGCAGCACTTAAGACTGCAGGGAGAAATCCCTCTTAAGGGCTCCGGGATGCTGGGGCAAACAGGGGGAAGAAGCCAACACTAAGAGCCGGGAACCTCATCTGTATTGTAGGAACCTAAACAATTATCCGATTTGGACCAAGAATGAACAAAAGCTGAATGGCACAGAAGTAAAAGGGGTCTCTGGATAAGGAATCAGAATTAAGACTGGGCTGGCACAACAGAGCTGGAGAACAGGAACACTGGGTGGGAGAGCCAAAGAGGGCTCTGCAAGTGCAAGGGCAAGGCTGAGCTTACAGATCCTTGTGACCACATGCTGAATCTCTCTGCCCTGCTCTACAGCCAGGATGACTAATTCTTTGAGCACACGACAGTCTCTGCAGCGCAGCTAAGGCACCATCTGTTATGGAGTAATGAACAATAACTTTCCCAGTAATGCCAGTTACTGTGTTATCCAAGCGATTCTCAAATTAATTTGCCTTCACAATACAAATAACTACACAGCATTACCCTCCCTCTGTCAATGCTGTAGAGAGAGACAGGTAAGGCCTGAAGTTGTACAGACAACTGGGAGTGCAGGATGCATTTATATATATATATATCGAGTTTTACCAAAAGTGTTTGCTTCCCCTTCCTGAAAGAATTAAGATGACAATTTTAATGAAAGCCTCAGCAGTTTTATCTCTCTCACATGAAGTTCAAAAATCTTACAAAACTTATCCCTGAAATATTCCAGAAAGACAGAGGGGTAGAGTTGCAAGTTGCAGTTTGGAACCTGCAGTGTTAATAAAAACACTTTTTTCAACTTCCAATGCTGTAAGAACCTTGTTTACAAGGTTTTCTGGCAAGTCTCTGGGACCAGGCACCTTTGTTTTGGTTTTCTGTTTGGTGTTTTGTTTTTTTAGACCTTATACAAGTCCATTAACAAAAAGCTGCAGAACATGACTGCGGGGGACGGGAGAGAAACAGTCCTTGAGAGACAGCAAAATATTTCTGCAAATTCTTTCTTTTTACCAGCCTCAAATTCTCCTCCTGGGATGAGTCAGCATACAGTGGCTTAGAGAAAACAGTGATACACAAGTGGGAGCCACTTACAACACGAATCTCATGCTTTCTTGGTCAAAACATGGACATTATCACATGAGATGAAAAGACAACACCTGGAGGAAAAGATACTGAGAGCCAAATGCTCCCAGATTGCTCACCACCGTGTGTGGAGCCAGCAGGGACAAGCTGTACTTACGGATAGTACACAGTGAAAGTCTCCCCTGTGCTGAGGTTCATGAAGCTGTAGAAGGGGTCCCCAGGCTGCAGGATAGAGCCAACAAAAGGCAGTCCATCGGCATCCAACTTCCCCATAACATTCGGATCACCAGGCTTGACGCCAAACACTAAATTATCACCTGACCTGCTGGCTTTAAGGGAAAGGTCAATGCTCTCCATCTTGATAACGCTTCCATAGGCAAACCCTCTCTGCCAGGAAGATTTGTTCACAATCTAAAAAGAAAAAACAAAGGTCTGTTAAAGACTTGCTAATAACTTCAACAAAAAAAGCATTTCTGCTCCCATTAGATGCTTACCTTATTAATATTGCCTTCCTAAACAAAACCTCCCAGCAAACTCCTAAACAAAACCTCCTTGTTCCAAAAGGCCCAAAGCTCCTGTAACCCCAGTATTTGTCAACGCTGGAAGCCCATTGCCTTGCACAAGGGAGCTCCACTCTGCTCTCGGTACCTCCGGCATTACCTGCAGTAACAGCACTTAACCACTGTACTCCCGTATCTCCCCTCACAGAGTCTTTGCACTAGCAGAAAACAGGCCGCTCTTCTCAGCTAGGTACCACCCTTCTTCCCAGTCTCCCACATCAAATTCCCTTACTGGAAAGCAGGATTTCTCCTTTTGGTGGCTTACCATTGCATCTTCCATGTCATAGCCGCTGTAGGAGATGACAGCAACAATTGCATTGGTGCCAACTGGGTAGCTGTCCATCCCATAGTAGTCATACATGCTGGGCCGCACCAGAGGGCTCTGGGGCGTGTGAAGGTGGTACAGCTTGTTATCTGAGCGGTCCTTGTAGTTATAAACTGGAAACCCCATGGTTTGCTTTCCTATAAGGAAAGCAAGCAAGCTGGATTTATTCAGGATCAATTCAAAATTACCCTATGTTTCATCCTTAAGTGTATCCTGTTATGAAGAAACCTGGAAATTCTTACAGTTTAGAGGCCTCAATCTTAAAGCCCTTGGAATTTAATTTTTGCCATTAAGTCCAGCTACAAAAGTGTCTATGAACCACAACACTCAATTTGTTTCACAGCATTTCATCAGGACTTTTTGTAATTTTGCACTTTTCTACAATTTCAAAATCTCCAATAATGTTGGTGTGATGCTTTTTCTTGGGTTTTTTTTCCCCCCTTTTTTTATTATTGTTGTGGGGTTTTTTTTGTCTTTTCCTCTGCCCAAAGTTTCCCACAGTGAATATACATCTTAGGTATTTCAAGGCCAAAAAGTGCTAAAAAGCGTTTGCTTCTACAGTATAGGTGCATTGGCAAGGAAAACAAGTTTTGAACATATTCACATTGGTACTTTCAGAAAAGCAAGAAAAAGTGGTAGCTTCCTAAGGACATCCTTCTGATAATATTGTCAGAAATGTAATACGCTAGCAACACTACCAACATAATGAAACCTGCTCTCTTAAAGTCATATTTTTTCTCTCAGCCTGCCTTTTTTTTTTTTAATAAGCTTCTCGCACATCATTTGCACCTCAGCTGACTGAACTTCATTGCATAATCTATCCCAACTTCTTTCAGACAACCAAATAAATCAATTTAAATCTCAGTTAAAACTGTTGTCAGTTGTCTCTTACAACACATGCCCAGGGACTTGTAGCATGAGATAATGCAGCACTCACCCATCTGGCACTGGTACATGTTTCGTGGACTTTGGTTGTGGTCAGAGAAGGGGATGAGGTTGGCCACCACGCTCAGAATGCTGTGAGGGAAGAGCTCCTGATGAGTGGTTGTTCCAGGCACCACCTCTGACTCTAGTGAGGCCACGTTCATGAAGATCTGCAAGCACCAAGTCAGACAGTGCTTGTTTACTTACGTCTCTTAAAGGTAAGAAAGCAAAGCTGCATCCAGCATTTTTTTATCCATTTCAGCTTTGGCTGTGGTCGTCTGCACTTCAGTGCATTAGCAGACAAGAAAACTATGAGCTGTTAACTACCTCATCACAGAGCAGATTTTAGTATTTCAAAAAGACCACTTACATTCCACCTAAGACATTTACTGAAAACACGTTAGCAGGAGGTGAGAAAACCCTCTTGCGACCT
This sequence comes from Trogon surrucura, assembly GCA_020746105.1. Classification (NCBI taxonomy): domain Eukaryota; kingdom Metazoa; phylum Chordata; class Aves; order Trogoniformes; family Trogonidae; genus Trogon; species Trogon surrucura. The sequence continues at coordinate 113,985,221 of CM036618.1, read as the reverse complement.
ATTCTAGCCCTTCAACACAGGCTCCCGATGTCCCATCCTCAGCTCCTTTCACAAATATTTTCCAAAACACTGTTTTCGATGCCGGGTACCTCTGTAATAGCACTTTCTACAGGAAATACACAAACCTCACCTGTTCCAGAGTACCGATCCATTCATTCCTTCCATAGAACAGGTTTCTGACAGGCCGCACCATCCGGCAGGGGGTAGTAAAAATGAACAAGCCAGGATACAGACTGGGCTTTCCTGTCATTGGGATAAGGACCACTTCTGCCCGTGCAGGAAATCTCTTCTCTTGTGTTATCTGTTTGTGCCAAGAAATACCATTTTAGAAACACAAACCAATGCTGGTTTAGTTAAGCTACATCTAAAAGAGTACACAATGAAAATGCCAACCACTGGTGTAGCGACTAATATAAAATAGTGGAGAAAAGAGAGGTTCTCCTTCCCCTCTACTCTGCCCTGGTGAGACCCCATCTGGAATATTGTGTCCAGCTCCGGGCCCCTCAGTTCAAGAAGGACAGGGAACTGCTGGAGAGAGTCCAGCACAAGGCAACTAGGATGATTAAGGGAGTGGAGCATCTCGCTTATGAGGAAAGGCAGAGGGAGCTGGGGCTCTTTAGTTTGGAGGAGACTGAGGGGTGACCTCATTAACGTTTACAAATATATCAAGGGTGAGTGTCATAGAATCATAGAATCATAGAATGTTAGGGATTGGAAGGGACCTCGAAAGATCATCAAGTCCAATCCCCCTGCCAGAGCAGGAATGCCTAGATTATGCTACACAGGAACGTGTCCAGGCAGGTCTTGAATGTCTCCAGAGAAGGAGACTCCACAACATCTCTGGGCAGCCTGTTCCAGGGCTCCGTCACCCTCACTGAGAAGAAGTTTCTTCTCGAGTTTAAGCGGAACCTCTTATGTTCCAGTTTCAGCCCATTACCCCTTGTCCTATCAGTGGTTGTCACCGAGAAGAGCCTGGCTCCATCCTCGTGACACTCACCCTTGATATATCTGTAAACATTAATGAGGTCACCCCTCAGCCTCCTCTTCTCCAAACTAAATCATCCCTTCATCATCCTAGTTGCCCTGTGCTGGACTCTTTCCAGCACTTCCCTGTCTTTCTTGAACTGAGGGGCCCAGAACTGCACACAGTATTCCAGATGGGGTCTCACCAGGGCAGAGTAGAGGGGAAGGAGAACCTCTCTCGACCTACTAACCACCCCCCGTCTAATACACCCCAGGATGCCATTGGCCTTCCTGGCCACAAGGGCACAGTGCTGGCTCATGGTCATCCTGCTGTCCACCAAGACTCCCAGGTCCCTTTCCCCTGTGCTGCTCTCTAATAAGTCATTCCCCAACTTACACTGGAACCTGGGGTTGTTCCTACCCAGATGCAAGACCCTACATTTACCCTTGTTGTATTTCATTAAATTTTTCCCCGCCCAACGCTCCAGCCTGTCCAGGTCTCGCTGGATGGCAGCACAGCCTTCTGGTGTGTCAGCCACTCCTCCCAGCTTGGTGTCATCAGCAAACTTGCTGATAGTACTCTCTAGTCCCTCATCCAAGTCATCGATGAATATATTCAATAATACTGGTCCCAGTACCGACCCTTGAGGGACTCCACTGGATACAGGCCTCCAACCAGACTCCGCCCCATTGACCACGACTCTTTGGCTTCTTCCCCTTAGCCAGTTCACAGTCCACCTCACTACCCGAGAGTCTAGACCACACTTCCTCAGTTTAGCAGCAAGGATGCTGTGGGAGACTGTGTCAAATGCTTTACTGAAGTCAAGGTAGACCACATCCACCGCTCTGCCATCATCTATCCACCTTGTTATATCCTCGTAAAAGGCTATGAGGTTAGTCAAGCACGACTTCCCCTTGGTGAAGCCATGCTGACTGTCTCTAATGACCCTCTTATCCTTGATATGCCTTGAGATGGCACCAAGGATGGAGCCAGGCTCTTCTCGGTGACAACCACTGATAGGACAAGGGGTAATGGGCTGAAACTGGAACATAAGAGGTTCCGCTTAAACTCGAGAAGAAACTTCTTTTCAGTGAGGGTGACGGAGCCCTGGAACAGGCTGCCCAGAGAGGTTGTGGAGTCTCCTTCTCTGGAGACATTCAAGACCCGCCTGGACACATTCCTGTGTAGCATAATCTAGGCATTCCTGCTCTGGCAGGGGGATTGGACTTGATGATCTTTCGAGGTCCCTTCCAATCCCTAACATTCTGTGATTCTGTGAAATATTTAAAAAATGCTTCTAGAACAACCTCCACCAAGAAAAGGACAGAATATGTCTATCTGGCCTTTTTCAATGTCTAAAAATGATGACTTCATACACCAAGAGACCAAACATAGGGATATAAACAAGAAATCAGAAAAGCCCACTCCAATACTAACATACAGCCAAAGATAACTTACTGGGTCAGATTAAAAAAATAATAAAGGGAAAATTAAAAAAAAAGTTCCAAACATGCCTATTTTTGACCGCTGCATGTTGAGGATGTTTACCTAAGAAACATTTTAAACAAACCTTGAAACGGCGGAGCATTTCTGTTATCTCAGGAGCCAGCTCCCGCTCTACCCAGCCCACCACAGAGCCATCCAACACTACTTTGTAACACTCTGCATACGGCTTGCTTGGAGTCGCATCAATGGGGGTGACACCTATGAGAAGAGGGGGTTGGCAGAAGAAATGCAAAATGCAAACAAAACACGTAGGTTATTTCTGCAGGAGGCCTCATTCCACACTAAAAAGCTTTACAAGACATCAAAAAAATCAGACCTACAGGGCAAAGGTGTAGATTACTTAACGAAAAACATAAAACGCGCAACTAAGAATGCCACCTTCCTCCCCACTTTTCTGTCTGAAATGATGATTCTCATTACTGCAGTCATCACAAGTGAGATGCAGCTGAATTCAAGTCACCAGCAGCATGAGAAAGTCACTGTTTGGTCCAGTTCCTTACAGTCTTGTACTGTGCAGTTTCTTGTGCTTAAGTGAACATCCTTCACTTCTACGGCACGCAACTTAAGAGGCATTTACACTGAACTCTACACTCTCCAAAAGGTTGGCACGCCTGTACAAGCAACATGCCCCTTACTGCTAAGTACAAGTAAAAGTATAACTTGATTTCACCTTCTCAAGTAAACAGTGTTGGTATTTGGAGGCTGCCTGGAGCGGTTGTGGAGTCTCCTTCTTTGGAGACTTTCAAAACCCGCCTGGACGCGTTCCTGTGTGGCTGCCCTAGGGGATCCTGCTCTGTCGGGGGGTTGGACTAGATGATCTCTAGAGGTCCCTTCCAACCTCGAACATTCTGTGAGTCTATGATTTCCCAGACACGGGTTTGCAGGGCAGAAAGGTAAAAAGAAAGGCTGCTTCATTAAATGATCAAGCCAGCAAAACATACCCAGGGAGCATAACAAAGGTGGAATGTCTGTCGTGGGCACCATCTCCGTCACTATTTCACACACAGCTGTCATGTGGTTCATCAGGCCGCAGGGTTCTCCATCTGGGGTATCCACAGGGCACAGGAACCCCCAGGATTCGGGCAGCAGCTTGCGGACAGTTGTAGTTCTCATCTGGGAAAATGCTGCTCCTCTGTGTATGCAGCGGAAGTGGGAAAGGTAGCGAATGAAATTCAGCTTGTCTCCCACCACACACAGACCGCTGTCCTGTAGCATGCCCAGGCCTTGGGAACAACATCAAGATTTACGTCACGAATCCATCCAGCTTTAACAAATAAAGCACGATCTTACAAGGCAGTTTCCTATTTTTCCCCGGCAAGCCCTGAAGATGCTCACACGGGGATTCTGACAATAGCAGGCACATGTGCTGTCACAACTCAGTGACCTGTAAGAGGCCTAGAGACTTTGAATTCCGAGCTATTGCTTAAAATCCAACTCCTTTTGTGAAAGTCGTGCCCGGTGAAAGTCATGTGAAAGTCATGGCTGGTGAAGCAACTTTGGGATTTGCAGCTGGTACTTTTTACTAAAATCCCGTGGCCGCCTAATCTCATTTCATTTTCTAGTGGGCATTCCACTAAAACATCATCACACTAGACATTTCAGTGAAGCACCAAGTAAATCTGAAATACACGAGTGAAGCAGTTTCTCGCCATTTAAGCTCACGTGAGCAATGGAGTGATCCTAATCAACAAATGCCCCTTGTCTCTTTTACACTGCACCTTCTAAAGGAAAAACAATCTTTGGAACAACAAATCAAAATATCGACAATGCTAACCTTAGTTTCAACTATTTATCCGAGTAGAGGCTCTGCTTTAATAACTAACCTGTTTTATATCACATGTAAAGTCTGTGCTTGAGCAGAAATCTTGCCTTCTTCCTCAACTATCTCTTTCGTCAAACCACTTTCATTAATTCAGTTACAGAGTACAAGGTTGCATACAAGCATCTGTTTCAGTTAAGAGCTCAGTTTTGTTATGTTGTTTCTCATTTTGTTTAGCAGGGGGAAAAAAAAAAAAAAAGAAAAGGTTCTTAAGCCTGAAGATTTACCGGTTTTAGATCGCAGGTTACCAGTTGCAAGAAGATACTCAAATGGTTTGGTAACATCTGTTGCCAGGCTGAATGCCTTCACCAAGCTGTCTGCATTTAGGTTGATATCTACCTTCTCTGTTCTTTTTTCCAAAACGAACTTAACAGATTGCAACCAGGTTTCAAGCCTCTCCTATGGTTTAAAAATGAGAGATTTGAATTTAGAACAAGAAAATAAAAGCTTCAGTTAGAGCTTCACATCAATTGCATGTGCTCCAGAAACCCTCTGAAATCAGCAGGATGGACAACTTCTAGTGAACTGACAGTTTTCCAGCCACATTTCCCACACTGACTTCATTTTATCAAAACGCTGACAGTATCACACCAACACAGACCTGCAAGGAAAACACTCATCCAACAGCTTCATAATCAATTCCACCCAGACTGTTTGCTCGAATCTGCCAAGCAAAGTACAGAGAATTTCATGAAGAATTTCATGAAGAACAACCAAAACCCAAAGCAGAAATAATACTTATAATCTGACCACAAGAATAACTCCACTGATTAGGCTGCTAAGTACAGTGATGGATTAAAAACATATTACGACGTAAGTTTAGATATCAAAACGTGAAGGCTAGGGACACACGGTATAAATGTTGCTGAGACAATCTGAGAAAATGGACTGGATTTTCATTTTAACTGTGATTTTATCACTTCTGTGATCTTAGATACAATAAAAAAAAAAACAACAGGAAAAAGGACATATGATAGCCAACAATGCATTAAACTCTTAGTAAAAATCCACTGTATGCAGGAGGCTGTGTCTACTGTATGCTCTGGTCTATTTAGGATCTCTGCATTCTGGGCTCTGTTAACTCACTTCCCACTGCTGATCTGACAGGGCCAGGTGGGAAAGCAACTTTTTCTGGTGCCTGTTAGCAGTTGCATATAGCACTAAAATGCTTCACAGAACTCACTTTTTTATTTCTAAAGCCACTGAAACCACTCAAGTAGTAGAGAGGTTTTAGTAGTCTTTCACCAAAACAATGCTGAAGAAAATTTTGGCTAAAATAGAAAAGAAAGATTAAAGAAGAGTTATCTAATAACTCAGGGAAGTATCTTTACTTTGGGATGGGAACTAGGATTCCACAATGATTTTCATGGAATATTAAGCTTCTGAACAGAAACACTTTCCTCCTAGCATCCTAAAATGAGGAATCTCCAGAAATGAGGTGAATTCATATTGAACTGGAGTGTATTAGGAAATCATGTTTTTATATCACCAGTAAGAAATTAACTATGTAAATCAGAAGGATGCCACCAACTTCCTGCTGCAAAATGGAATTTAGAGATGGGAGAGTGACAATACCATCATGAATCATCACTTTCTAAAGATAGGGGTAGCAGATATTTTTCTTGCCCATTTGCCACGTTAAACAGCAGCCACACCATCACAAGCTAGACCTTTACGACTCCCATACCAATTGATACAACAAAGTACGCTGCTTCAAAACCCTCTTTGAACACCAGAAGGATAGGTATTCCTCCTTCCTCACATTCAAACTCTGAACGGGGCCCTTTCATTTGCTCCGGAAGGCTACGAAGTTCTTTATTCCAGGTTTTGTACAAAGCTTTGTACAGGCGTTTCTTCAGCAGATTTAGCACCCCTCACTGAGACAGCCAGGCCTTCCCAACTACGCTGTCTGGTTGTATCCAGCATTCTCTCAGCCTATGTAACACATGTGGGCTCCACACTCTCCAGCCTGGCTCCTGCACTTCTCCCATCCCCATGTCTGGACTGGATGACCATTATATTCACAAGCTTAAACCCCTTACCTTTAAGAACATAAGGAAAAGCTGTCCTGGGGTAAGCACTTCTTGATTCATCAGACTGTCTGGATTATCCTCCATGCACTCCCCTTTGGCAAAAGCGTACAGCTTTCGTGTCATCATACAGAGCAGGTAAAACTTCTCGGTTCTGTTTGTCAGGTGTATGCAGATACACTTGCTGGAGGACGAGAAACAAAGAGGACAATTAAACACCATCTCTTCTTCAAGTTTCTCCAAAATAATCACAAAATTATTTCTTTGGCTAAAAAGCCTAAAAAACACAAGCTTTTCTGGTTGCCCTTAGTATTACATGAAAATTCCAAGAAATAATAACAGAACTCCCCAGAGACTGAGCTGAAAAATGACCAACTTGTCTTTTTAAGGGGTTGGTTTTGTTAAGGATATACCTGGTTGATCAGATGAAGGTGAACCTTGTCAAAGATTGGTTCTGCACACTCGCATTTTAGATGTCTGTATAAGTATATAGTTTATGTAAAGAGATATTTATACCTGGGCTAGTCAACAGATGAGGTTTGCCTGTTATTTTACCGTAGCTTTGACATCAACCATACACACACACAGAGTCACATACATGTGCCTCAGCCTACTACATCTGAGCTGGAAGCCAGTAGCAAACCAAGAAACATTTCTGTTAACACTATCTGTGTCCTGCCACAGATAATCCAAATCTGCTATCACCCCATGTGTGGAAAACTGTGGGCTGAATAACACTCGAGCACAAAGAAAAAGGAAGGTCACACCTAATTCCCACTAAAGCTGATCTACTGCTTTCCAAGAAACTTGAGATCACTTCCAAGACACCAGTGCAATGCTCCTCCATTGGCACACCTGTTCAGACAGGTTCCAGTTCCAGCACTCTTATACACAGGGTACATCCCAATTCATGTTTTCACTATTCCTCCTCTCTCCTCAGCTGAGGCAAGTAAGATGTACAGAACATATCAGAGGGAAAAAAAGAAACAACAGTCCCACAAACCAATCATCCACTGCAATACTTGGAAATATGGAAATCAGAGTAATTCCTACTTTCCTGAAACTATTCACCTACATTTCCCTATGCAAATTTCTGTGCTTCAGCTACTCTATGGACTTTTAAAGTGTTCTCAGTCACCTGACTACACCTTCTTTACAAGTACTTAAGGACTTGGGCATCCAGATGACCCTTTTCATGTGCTAAAAAGAACTCCCAAAAAGCAAACACCTACTTTACTAGAAAAAGAAATTATTCAGTTGAACGCCTGTCACAGTCTCAAAGCCAGCTCTTCCATTCCTTTCTAACTTATTCCACAGAAGATGTAAGGTTTTAAAGCATCTCATACCTACCATTTTAAAAGATAAAACTAATTCTCATCATAGTTGCCAATAGCTGTGTGAAACGGATTAAATGCTACAAATTACAGTAGGAAGGCACTAGTCATGTAATCAAAAGGTGACCAATGGACAAATTTTGTGTAACTTCCCTTTCCTGTAACCTGTATAAAGCCCTACACCCTTGCCCCCACCCCAAGGAGTGTGCTAGCTCTGTGAACTCTTGCCTCACACCCCTTTCTGTACAGGCCTGCGTTAAACACAAGAAGCTGGATCTCGACTCTGTGTGCTCAGTGCCTCCTGCACACCGGGCACCAACCTAAACCCTGAGAGATAACATCTTCCTTAGTCTTTATGTTTCTTATCAAATACATCAGAAAATCACATCTAAATAACAACTGACAACTCCTCCTGAAACAATTTTGAGGAAACTTATGTCATTTTGTTACAATACGTATTTCTGAACACTACAAATACAGATTATCATAATATCCTGGAGTACCATGAAAAACTCCCCACTGGCTATGGTTTTTTTAAATGCACATGAAAACCATAACAAAGTGTGAGGTAACACGGCAGAGTACCCTTAAACCTGTCTATAATTTCAATAAAATTACAAGCAAACATACATACTTCAAAATGAAATCTGCAGCCTGTTCATTGCTGTACCACTCGGGAAGGTTAAGTTTTACTCTGAAGCTCCTTCCCAGGTATTCGAGGACGTTTTGCTGTGTAAGACAGCCTGCATCCACTACCGCTCTCAGCATCTCAGTAATGCAGTTCACGTAAAAGGTGTCACCTTCCTTTTCTTTGACCAACTCTTCAAAAATCTGGTAGTCTGGGAAATTAACTAGTGCCTGAAACAGAAAAACAAAGTCATAGCAACATCTGTCCATAAAACATAGGAAAACAGCTCGGGCACTCCACTGATTTTGGTTTTCGCTCCTCTGGAAATAACCCTCAATCAAGCAAACTGAAAATTCTGAGGTGCTTAGAGAGTACCGCAGGGGATATTCATAGCCTGATGATGATCACAAGTACTCCCAACCCAATGACACCCCTGGAATAAATCTTCACCCTCAACATTAACAGATTTCCTTTGTTTAGGTAAGATTCACTATTATCTTTACAGAATGAGCTCACTTAGAAACATTCATTCAATTCACCATTGTCTTGAGCTTTTTGAGCCGCTACTTATTCTCATGCAAACCAAAAGGCAATTTAGCCTTTTGACGAAGGTTATTAGGACAAAGTTTCAGTGCTTTGTATACTAAAGCACATACTTAAATCCAATGTTCTAAGCTCATGGTGTTTTAATGGCTTCCTAGTTGTTTCTTTACCTTAGCAACAGAAAACTATGTTGCTCACTAAAGACTTGTATTTACTGAAAAATGTGGCTCATCTTAAAGCAAACTATTTGTTCACCACATTTAAGTAGGCCTCAAAAAAGTTCGGGAAAAAAAGGAAGACACTCACGCAGATTGTTTTAAGAAAGGGTGCAACTGCAATGTAAGCTCAGTTCTGTTGCTTGGTAATCACAATATATACAATTTGGAAGCAGCCAGAGCACTTGCTGCTCCTTGTTCAGCACACGCTGCCTCTTGTCCAACAGAGAGCACTGGGATGATGACACAGCAAGATGAAACCAGAATTACAGCCAGAAGCACAGTGGTGCCACAGCAGCAGTCTGCTGCAGTGGGATCTGGACTGGCCACAGAAAACCAGCACAGAACCAAGGTTAATTAATGCAGGGAGGGAGAATGCAAACCCAGAGAGCGACTGCTTACAGGAGAATTCCAAATTCAGACAGCACACTGACTGCTTATCCTGAGATGTCATGAGCTATAGTCAGTACGATTTCTTTGTATATTAAAATAACAGGGAATCAATTACTTTTGGTAACTACTTTTGTTGAAATAAAGCTGAAGAAAAGCTTTGCATAAAAAGTGAAATGCATTGTGCAACAGTAATGTGAATACAGCAGGTTGAATAAAGACGACACAAATTCACTGAGGCTGATTTATGTGACGTGTCCATCATGAAGTGCCACAGACCTCTGATCTAGTCTAACATTTGGCTGCTGTAGGTAAAATACACGGCTGAATTACTCTGGTGCTGTTACTAGAGAAAGCATGCCTTTAGAGGAGTTTGAAATCTGGGCTCAAGTAAGACTTTTGCCTGCTATTCAAAGAACAGTTTACATCCATCAAATGTGCTCAAAGTCCTTCCAGATCTTCATCATTTCCAGTTCCAATCAGAAACAGTGTTTTATTTTTCTCCTTCAAAATAAGTCAGTTTGTTGATTTACTTCTGGATAGGACAACCTGACTTTGATGATTAATGTTCATTCACTGAACACTCAGCTGTCTTTCTGTTTTAAAAAGATTACTGAGATCTTTCACATTAGGTGGCAAACTCTTATATGCCCTTCCAGAACTACTTATCCAGAGCATTCAGTAACAAAAACCCAGGAAACCTTTGCGTAACTCTCCTCTCCCACAACCACTTGATCCTGCAAACACCTGCCTTGCTGCAGCCAAGCATTACAGGCATCGATTCAGTCAGCACATGAAGTACGACTGAAAATAGTTAATAAGGAATTAGCTTCTTTTCATTATTTAAACAAAAATGCCTAGCAAAACGTGCATGTTTATTCAACATGGAATGTACAAGCACTAGTTGCTTACTTTGAGAGCAAATCCCAAGGGAAGGAAGAACAACTCTTTCTGAAAAATGAAATTCACCATGACGCAACCGTTTTCCAAGTAGTGAAGGTTCATGTTTATGGCAGTGTGTTCATCCTTAACGCAGTGCATCACTACTCCTGAAAAATTAAGGCAAAAGATCAACGTGAGCTATACAAAACCACCTGGCTGCATTGCTGTGACATGTCCAAGCAGGTGTGAGACAATTCATGACAGAAATGTTGGTAGTTCACAGCTCAGAGCATGAGGGAGATGACCCAGATGAGTTTCAGCATCAGTTTCCCATTCTAAAGAAATACACCAGCTCAGTTCAGTTCTTCATGCACAAATGCCTCAAGACAGCTTAGAGGCTTGGAAGACACAGTTTTTAAAAAAAGGAAAGCCCCAAGCCTCAGCTATTCTGTCTGTAACCTTAGGCTGTAAGACTCAGTAACACGCAAGTACTCTCCCTAATTGCACTCTGGGTCAACTTTTCATATCTCTGTGTTTGAGTGGTGCAGCTGAAGCAGAGTCCTGTCCCATGCTCTTCACTGTAGGACAAAGAAATATAAAACAAACGAGACCGTTTAAACTGCCACTGCCTCAGCAGTAATTGCTGTGGAATTACAGTGTGTGCTCAAGCACAGAGTCCAGTCAAATCAGCATCCGGTAACACCAGAGTTCAGAACTGTAACTTTTCTGGTTTAATTGAATTTTAAACTCGTTTTACTGAGTATACTTGACAAATGTATGGGATAGTCAAGAATCTAGTTACTCTGCTTCATGTAAATGAAATCTGCCATCCTGACATATGGATAAACAAACTCAGTGCAATCAGTTCAGCAGTCTACACTGACTCCTGCTGAAGTAGGGCTTTAGTTACACCTTTCCCATAACAAGTTTCGATGTACTGCACAGCCTGCAATACAATCTCCTCACTCAGCACGGGTGGCTTAGACGGCTCCCACAAGGCCAGCACTTGCCTCATGCTCATACCATTACGGTGGCATTGACCCTTTATTTTTGTATGCATTAAAAAAAAAAAGCATTATACAAAAGTTACACCAAAATCAACTACCACAAGTCAGCTGTAGATAGTCATCCTGTTTGTCCTCAAGTAGCTACTAGCATGGTGCTGCTTACCATACTCCGTGAAACCAGGGCCTCTGTTTTTCCACTTGTGTCTTGTCATTGCAAGAGGGAAATTTCGTCTGGGCATAATCAGCATCCTAATAACTTTTTCTAAGCCATTAATTATAAAGTAGCCTCCCATTTCCTGCCAGAAGAAAAATCATTTTAATGTGCCTGGAAATTCACGTGCAGAAAACCTCTTCCTGGTCACATACAAGTGTAAGACTGATAACTTCATAGCTCCCCATACGGTATGTCGTTAGACAAAGTGTTTCAGCAGCAAATAATACTATGAATGAAGGTACAAGCAGCATGCTATGGGGGGCAGCAATAGTAGGCCATTGTAGATCTTCTTCCATAGTTTGCTCACTCTTTTCTTGAGCAAAAAGTACAGCACTAAATAGTTCTGTATTCAATTACTGACAGCTGACATGCTACTGGGGAGATGAGGAAAAACCTGCAGAACACAACTGAGCATGAAAATCTCTCCCTCAGTGCTTGTTCTCCCAATCTTTGTCTCCACAGAGGTCCACTTATAGCTACACAGCCCATTAGCAGTTGAATGGAAATGTAGGTATCCGCACCAAACAGATCCCTTTATTTAAAGGCAGTTGTGACTGCAAATTTTTCAAGATGCTGTGTAGAATGCTGTAAATAGGGTATATTTGGAGCAAATAGCAAGTAAAAATTGAAACAAAACATAAATGCTTGAGTCCTGTAAAGAGAAGCTAGTGTGAGATATTGCTAATGTAAAATTCCTGACCCACAAAATCCCCATTACCTCTTCCTCCTCATGGTGCTCTATGAGTTCTTGTAGAGAAAGATTATAGAGGTTGCACAACTTGGACTTCACCATGATTGGAATATACCCCAAGGGCTGTTTAATAGTCCCTTGTGGCATGCCATTCACGGACCAGGTGATGTCAGCCTAAAACGACACAACACCAACAGTGAGCAAATCAGGTTGCCCTTTTAATTTCCTGCTCTATTAACTGTACATTTAAGATAGGCACAATTTGTTGCACAAAATTCTATCATTGTAAAATGACAATAAAAAGCAGTACTAGTAGATACATGCATAATGATTACTCCATGGAAAACAGTCAACATGGGTTTACAGAAGGAAACCACAGAAGTCTAGAACTAGGTAAAGCAGCTGATACTAGAGCGAGCAAAGCTGATACAGCCTACTTTGACTTTTGGACCCTCCAACAGGGAAGCCTAAATCAAAAAAGGGAGTCACAGGATTAGAAAGGAAACCTCCGAAGTTAACAAAGTTAAAAGTAGAAGAAAACAGAATGTGCTCAATGAAAGGACATGCACACTATGAACCTGAAGAGACATTTCCCAAGACCTGTTCACTTCATATGTTCACAAGTGATCTGAAGAGCGAGAAAGGTAAGAGTGTGTGAAAGGAAATAGTGTGCTTACAATAACAAGATCTGGCAGTGGGTCTGCAAGACATTTTGACAAGGTGGCAAAATGGGAGCAAACAGTCCTAACCTTACGCTGCAGAAAGACAGGCTTTAAAAGAGCTGCCGTGTGTAAAGAAACACCAGCAGCGCAATACAAAAACAGTGGTTCAATACCTGACAACAGTTAGAAGAGTAAACTGAGTCCTGGGAATTGCTAGGGAAAAGAAATGTTACTGCACCCCTCCAAATCTGCGGTGCAGCCTTACACCAAGACTCCTACATAGCTCTGGTCTTGAGCTGAAGCGATGACTAAAGTAGCTCCTGTGTGAGCAGCCACCTGGCAGACCAGGGCAGAAGGGTTCGCTCATCACTGCTGGGAAGCAAGAACCACAGAAAGAATCTGATGGAGCGGTATGATGTTTAAGGCAGTACAGTGGAAACAAGGAAGGACTACACACTTCTTCCTGATGCACAAGGGCTGGGAGTGAGAGAGACCAACCAACCTGATCCAGCACAAGTCAATACCTTCTCACAGAAGGCATGTAGAAGTGTTACATTCCAAACATTTACTTGGAGTCAATAAAATAATTGAACAAATCAGCACTGGAAAAAAAGGAAAGGGAAATAATTCAGGTATGAAAAGAAAAGTATCTCCAGTTCAGGAAAATCTAAGAGCCACTGGGGAAAATGCTGTGAACAATCTGCCCCACTTTCATGGTCAGGTAAGACACTGCACTTATGGCCACTTTTATCACCGTTAGTTGTAATGCTTCAGACAAAGAAGAAAAAAAACCCAAATCACTGAAATTGAAACAAGCATTCCCTTGTGCCTCACGCAAACGTACAGTACAGGCACAATTACACAATTTTAACAAAACAGCAGTGGCTGTGCAATCCTTTCATGGTGCAAACGAAAACATTTGCTAAGGATGCTTATTATTCTCTAGGCAAATCTCAGAGCAATTCAGAAAAACGACAAACGTATGATGCGAACGAGAGAAGTAATCGTAACTCTGGACTGGGGAGCAACACTGCTTTTGAAGCCTGCAGGAACAAGATTTGGGCTCGTCACGCTTTCTGGGATGACACCACTCTCCTTACGAGGTCTTATGAACCGGCTGGCTGATTGCGAGGCAGATCTGACAGCGAAGTGGAGCCCACAACGAGGACCCTGTGGAGAAGAAGGACGGCGGCGGGGCAGGAGCCCGGTGCGAAAGGGAGTTTGGGCAGCGAGCTGGTACTTCACCAACTCCCGGAGCTCCACGCGGGACGCAGCTCTGAGAAATCCCCCGCGGGAGGGGGAGGAAACCGGGAGCGGACCTTTAAGGAAGACAGAGAAGGGAAGGCAGAGCAGGGACAGGCGTGTCGGGCAACGCGACTTACGGCGATGCGGCCGCGGTAGGTGCTGCGAAGGCCGCGGCACTCGGCAGGGAACACCCTCCTCTCCTGGCACACCGTCCCCGCCGGCACGGCGGGGGGGGCGATGGACACGCCGGCCACCGTCAGCGACACCCGGCTGTTCTTCAGCGCCAACTCCACCGGCGAGAGATCCTGCAACGGCACCGCGTGAGGCACAGCAGGGCCCAGGCCCGCACCCCTCCCCCCCCCCCCTCCCGCCGCCCCTCAGACCTGCACGGCGCGGTAGACGCCCTCGCTGACGGCGTAGTTGAAGGACTCGATGTGGGCGCCGGGCAGGTCACGCCGGGCCGCGCTGCGCCCCGGCGGCCTGGGCCGCAGCCGGTGCGGGTCCCCGCCGCCCTCCGCCATGCCGGGGCCGCAGCTCGCGCCGCCTCACGGGTAAGCGGCGGGGGCCGGAGCGGGGAACACGCGGCGTCGGACCGCGTGCGGCCGTGTCGCCGCGCGCCGCCGCCGGGCCGCCGGGGGGCGCTGCCGCATCCGTCGGCGCGCGCGGGGAGGGCGCGTGCGTGCAGACACGCCGCCGCAGAGCGCGTGCCGGGTGTGTGCTCCGCTCTGCGCGAGCGCCGGCCCTGCCCGTCAGGCTGTTCCCCCCCCCGGAGCCGGGCTCCCCCGCAGCCGCCTCCACCCACGGGTCCCCCAGGGCCCCTGCAGCAGCATTAGGGCAGCTTTGGGACCCCCCCACCTCCCATCATTCCCACCACCTCCCGACTCATGGACTCCCACACAGGCCTCCCGCTCTCCAGCACCCAGCGGTGCTGGCACACCGCGAGGTCAGCACTCCTTACGCGATGCTGCTGCCTCAGGTTTGTCATCCCAAGATGAGGAAGGGGGGGGGCTGGGCTGGCTCCTGGGGCCCCACATGGCCAAGGGGGGCAACACCGCCAGCACCCACGGGAAGGGACCCGACCCCCCAGGGGCCCGCTGCCCCAAGGAGACACCGCAGGCTGTGGCGTTTGCATGTTTTAATGACGGTTTAGGAGAGATGTGGGTAAGAGTCGCTGGAAATCCACGAGCTCGGGCACCTGCCTGCCCCACACGCGCATGCTGACGTGAGAGCAGCTGGGGACACAAACCAGCGCCTGACGGGCTGCCAGCTTGGCAGCGCTGTACATACCCCACCATCCTCTCAACACCAGAGTTTTCTGAGAGCTGCCATCACAGATGCTGCCAATGGGACATGATTATGAACCTATGTATGGCACAGCACTGCTCTCCTGAAGGAAGAGCTGCATGTGGAGAACAAGAAATGCTGGGAGCAGGCACATGCAAGCAGTCCTGAAGGGTGCTGGTCACAGCTGGGCTGGGAAGCCGGGCCACCTGGATGGAGTGGCTTTCTTTCCGTAGGCTGTGGCCAGCCACCAGATTTCGGCAGGAGCACAATAGCTCTTGCATGGTAATCACGACTAATGTAGTATGAGACAAGCCACATGGGAGTTACCTGAAACCCAGAGCCCAGCAGGACCAGACCCTGCTGGAAAACACAGCCAGAGCACCTGGGTTTGAAATCCTTCACGGCTGACATGAAAGGATACAACTAAGACTAGAGACATTCTGCTATATGTAAGTGTCTTCTGGAAACCCAGCACCATCCTTTGTGAAAGCTCAGGAAAGAGAGGAGTAAGACCTTTTCTATTGGCCTTTTAGCTGAAATAAGCTAGAAAATATTTATTATTGTGTATTCCTAAAAAAAAAAAGAGCAACAAACAAAAGCCTCACAAGGCCTTGTGAGCATCACTTGCACGGTGCAACCATGGCTGTAATATTCAGGCCTCAGCTGTACACACATCCTCTACTCCACCTCGTAGCTAGTACGTTGAGCAAGACCTTAGGCACTGTGCTCTCTATCCTGTATCATCTACCTCCTGTGCTTCACCTTGGGGAGCACCTTGAAAGCAGGTGGTAAATAATTGTGATACCTGCTGTTTTCTTCCAGGGGCTGTTGCTTATTTCTGAAAATTCAGGAAACAAGCCAAAGCATCCCTGAATCACCCCGAACCCAGCTGAAAAGTCAGGGTATGAGTAGCTGCATCGCCTGTGGGTATGGCTCTACCATCAGGTTGAAGCCCCACTTTCAGCTGAGCAGCAAAAACAGCCAGCTGCTTATGTGCCACAATGCAATCCGGGGTGAAAAAGGGGGAAGAAAAAGCCTTAGAGTTGGGCAGAGGCTCCCGAGTTATTGCTCTTCCTAGCGGTATCACCTGTTCAAGCGGGGACCCTTGCTTTTGCCTGCAGCTTTCTTGCCCACCGCATTGCAGGAATGTCATGTTCCTGTGCAGGGAGTGATTCAATTTTTGTAATTTTCCTTTGGAGGAAAAAAGAAGCAGCCCAGAAAAATGAGCATTTCTCATTTCATTACAATGGGGAAAGTTTTCTTGCTTCATGCTCTGGTCTTGTCTGCCCTAGAGTTAGCAAGTGCCCAACTTCTCTGTTACTTCAGGCACATCCTGGAGCAGAGCTATTGCTATTAGATCTTCCTTTTATTGGGAAAAAAGGTATAACTGTTAAGTTCACATGAGCTAGCACGTGAAAATGCCAATGGAGATGTGGTGAACTTTCCAAGTTAAGTTAACAACCGTTAGAGCCTACATTTTACCTTGGAGTGTTACCACTATGCTTCACCTGGCCTGCAGTGGAATTTTGATGTCTATGGGCTACCATAAGGTTAAAAAAACCCAACCAGCCCTTCGCCCGCACCACTCTCCTAGCTTATCACCCAGTGCTTCCCTTCTTACAAACTAACGCATTCATGGACCCTCTTCTGAACACCCACAGGCCCAAATCCAGCGGCAAGACTCAGAGCTTGGGGCCTTGCTGCGAGTGAAGCCACCTGCCAGTGCCTGCAGCACAGGGGAACAAAGCCACATCTCCTACTCCCTGTCACTCCTCGGCGTGCAGCAGCATCCACCACACCTTCTGCAGATGCAGATCCACATCATCGACAGCTTTGGGATGTGCCACCTCCGCGATGTTGCTCTTTCTGTGATGCTTCCACAGGGTTTTCCTAGACGCTCTGTTCCCTCTGGGATTTGAGTGGCACTGCATGAAATGGTGTCACTTGTGGATTCACAGCATGTCAACGAAAGTCCATCCCATGACAGCATGATCAAAATGTATCACTTCAAGGAGGCCTGGGCACTTCAGTCCTGCCTGCAGAAGGATGCCAGGATTGTCTGATGGCACGAAGACCTTTGAAATCTCTGTCATGAGCAGAGACGAGCATGCCAAAGCACTAGGAGCTTCTGGAGGCAAAAATCCCATCGCTTGATTCACTTCCCATTACACACTGGCAGCCAGAAGCTTGTAACCTCCACAGTCTCTTCCTGTTTGTTTCGGGTAATAGGAACCAGTTTATTTTGGAGCCAACCACCTCCTCCTGCCAGAGGCAGCAGAACACAGCCCTGAACACCCCTCGCAAAGCCTGCTGCTGTTGCAAGGGCTACCGTGCTCTGCAAAGAGCTCTAGCTTAGGAGTGATGTGCTCGGCTCACACTGAAAATTCAGATACACTTCACAGGGCAGGCAGCACACCAGGGATTTAGGTTATACTTAAAGTAGATGCTAGCTCTGAAATTTAGGGACCTCAAGGAATTTAACCTCCCCTCCCACCCAAAACACCTGCCTTCCCAGCTGTGTGACAAAGCTGGACACAAGAAATCTTTCTCCTGGTCTACAGAACTTTACCCACCTTCCCCCTAGTTAGGACCGAGCTGTGGACTGTGTTCAGGGCAGAAAATTGCAGTATTTGTCAAATGGAGCAGAATAAAAATGGCTGGATTGAACAGGGCAAAAATCATTTGGGTTGAAAGGTTTCAGATTCAAGCCTCAAATGCACAAAGGTGAAAGCTGAGAGGAGAGCCTAAATTCACTGCAGGGTCTTGGAAGAAACTGAGGAGATTGGGTTTCTGCTCTATGAAACACTCAGCACAAAAGTGATGCTAGAAATCCTACAGCCTGCCAGTCAGTCCCAAGGAGGGGTCTCTCAACCTCCTTTAAACAGAATCTAACTGCATCAGCCTGGGATGGATGCTGACTCAAATCTCATTAGGGAAACGGATAACTATAAATAAACAAAATTGCCTTCCTTGCTTGGGTTAATTCACCACCTGCAGTTCAGCACCCTTTTGCCAGTCGTTGCCTGGGTGTTCAGCCAACCAGCTTGGAAAATGAACTAAGGAAACTGAATTCTCGGTGTTTCTGGTTTTATGCATCCTGCGATGCAAGAGAGCTTGCTCCTTTCTATGTAACAGAGCAGGAACAAAGGAAAGGAGTCACCTATTTGGAGCTGAGCTAAGGCACTAATGATGCAGCAGGTGAGGAAAGAGGAAACACAGCGGGAGGAGGACAACTTCCCAGCCACGATGTCCCAAAAGATCATCGTACTCTTCGCTCAATTCCCTTAAAAAAACCCAATGGTATCTCTATAGAAAAGGAGGAGCTAATACAGTATTATAGTATCCCTGTTGGGGTTCCATTTGTTGTTGTCCCAGAGAGATTTGTTTCAGGTATCAAAGTCACGTGAGCTGTTTCTAAAGTGGATTTTGGTGAATGCAGGCAGAGTTGTCTGAGCAGCTCTGGCTCATCGCAGCTCTGTGTGGATGCCTGATTTGTTGTTTTTCCCCCCATGGTTTTCCAGAAAACAGGAAGCCTGTCTCTATCACTTTTTGGCATGATACTGAGATAAGCCACCAAACTGTGCTGACCCGATGGGTGCAGTCTCTCCTTGTGCATGGCAGAGGCATTCCTGTTATCATCACAGCTTGATAAAGATTGAGGATGGCTGGCTCGTCTTCTGCCCAGTGTCATTGAGGGGGAAAACGCTAGAGATGGCTACATCCACAATTCCTTGGCAGAGCTCTGCATACAGCTTCCTAAGAGATGAAAGAAAGAGAATCAGATGCCCAGCCAGGACAAAACCTGAGCAAGTTTCACACAGATATGTAAGATCCTGCTCCCATTATGGGTAGCTCCCGGGTAGCAAATGAGAGGAGGGTGGCATCTCTTCCATCTCCTCCTCACCTACCCCATGAACCATAATCTTTTTCAACGGTGCTCCAGTTCCACAGTATTGCTCTCTGCCAGATGGGGCTACAAAACCCATTTTTCAAGTTTACTGTCAAAACAGGCTGCTGAGCAGAGTCTCCACACCCTCATGCCCCAGACTTGAGCCACCACAAGATGCAGAGGGGGCAGACAGCAGCTGAGCCCCTCCTGTACTGGCTTTCCAACTCAGGAGACACGATGATCACACCCTGTTTGTGTGGGGATGTTCTCCAGCGGGACAGTTCCGATATGTTCATGGTTTGAGGAAATGTGGCACTGAGGTGCAGCCATGCACGTCAGCTTGCAACCACACACAAAGACTTCACAGGACCCTATGGATGCGTTTCACCATGGCACAGCTCATGCAGAGCAGGATTAGGGAGAGGAGAGTTTGAGAAACGAGTTAACAATAACTTCACTTTCTGCTGAAGGAAATACATATGTAACCTTCTTGAACATTCTAGCATCTGGGACATTTTTAGTACCTGCCCTTCCTAGGGTTAACAATGTCTTTCACCCCGTGCCTTTGGGGCTACATGACAGTAAAATCCTTTCTCAGCTCCTGGGAACGTTACTGCTTTCAGCTGCCAGTTTTTGTCTCTTAAATGGGGATTGTGTGATAGAAGTGCTATAAATTAGAAGAAGCCCGAACAGGAGAAGCCACAAATAGCCAAAACGTACCTCAGTTGCTTTTGATGGCTCCCACACACCCGCAGAGGCACAAAAGCAAACAGGGTGTTGCTGCAAACCAAATCCACCCAGCAGAAGCGAAATTGTGCTGATACAGCAACATAAGGAGGTCCACGGCAGTATCACACCACGGTGCAACTTGGTGAACAGAGCACCGAAGGCTCCCCAAGCCCTTGCTCTGAAAAGGCTGCTGAACAGGCTGCCTAGTAGGCTTGACCTGTATTTTTTGTCTATTATAAGCGATGATCTAACCTAATTTAATCTACAACTCATCAAAACCTAATGTAGTGATGTACAGCCTATTTGTTTTGCTGGGCTTGTATATGATACAGATGCCCATTATGTGAAGATTTCTAGTCTCCCACAGTTGTCTCAATCACATAACAGGGCACTGCCCACTGTGCCAAGGCAGAGATGCTCCTGACCACAGCTGTCTGGCTGTCCCAGCCTTCCTGTGGCTGGTGGAGGAGGCTTTGATCCAATGTCTGCAGCATCCACAGTGTGTGCTGAGGTCCCGCTGACTGCTAATTCAGTCGCTCACTTCCAGCTGCTGCCCTTAATGCTACTCATTTATCATGTGTTCAGGCACCTGTGGCTCCACAAGAGAGACTGAGAAACCACCTGACACCCAAAGTATTAATTCTGCAACATGCCTTTAAACCAACGGTGTCACCAAAACTTACACAAGTTATATTCAAACCCATTTGTTGAAAAACTGAGGTTAGTGCCTCATCTCACATGGGAAAGCAGCTGGGGGATACCAAACACCAAGACAGAAGCAACAAACTTGTATCAGCCGACTCTTAGAGCAGTGTCTGGTACGGGGTCAGCCCGGAAAACTCCCGTCATTCACTTTCTTTCAGCTTTTTCACTTGGAGCTGGGACACAGCCATGTTTGAATGAGGCATGTGAATGATGATATTGCAAGGGTATGACAGAAACCAACTGATTACTCACTGGGCACACGCTGGGGCCCCATTGACTTCTATCAGCCAGACCTTCAGCTCCTCATCCACCATGAAGTCAAAGCCAAAGAGCTGGAAGCTCTGGTAGTGAAGATGTTTCGTGCTGATTGCAGGCTCTATACACATAAGGCAGCTTCTGTGAAGGAAAAAATAGAAACCCAAGACTAAAAACCCTGCAGACACACCTGTCGCACTGCAGCTTCTGAAGGCACGTGCATAGCACAGTTGAAGGGTCCCTTCTTGTCCTGGGACTGCCCCAAATTACAAGCTATATCCAACACACATCTTGGCAACCAGGTCTCTGCAACTGACATCATGCAACCATCAAAACACATGTGGGGACACCCCTGAGTTGACTCCCACAGACCTGGAGAGCAGCATCCACCATCGCTACTGGAGTAGGAAAGCTGAAAAACATGTAATTAAACAGGTAACTAAGAACCTGGAGCAGAAGGCAGAGCTACAAAGAACTGCACCAGGTTCCCAAGGAACTGCCATTGGGAGCTTATTTGCCTCCGAGTCCCTCAAGACTATGTTACGTCTTTTTGGTGTAAGCAACAGCAATGGGGTACTTGCAAAGTAATTTCCACCCTGAAGGATCACTCTGTCAAGACCTGGATTCTCTGGGGCACGGTGATCTCCGAGATCTCTCTCCAGCCAGCTGGCTCTGTTGTAGACTGAACACGACAACCTACGTCAATGAGAGGTGTTGCTAACGGTCACAAACTGGAAAACAGGAGGTTCAAGCTAAACAGAACTTCTTTACTGTGAGGGTGACGGAGCACTGGAACAGGCTGCTCAGAGAGGTTGTGGAGTCTCTATCTCTGGAGATTTTTAAAACCCGTCTGGACACGTTCCTGTGTGACCTACTGTAGGTGATCCTGCTCTCGCAGGGGGCTTGGACTAGATGATCTTCAGAGGTCCCTTCCAAGCCCAAACATTCTGTGATTCTGCACTGTTTGATGACGGTGCGGGAACCGGTGAGATTCTGCTGACTCAAGTCCAGATTCGTTTCATCTCTCATACCCAGTACCTTTTCTAACCTCAGCCTCTCCCAGCCCTGTCTTCCAACCCTTTCTCTTCCCTTACCAAATGACCTCACTCCATCCTCTCCAGCCATGGCTGGCAAAATGCAGTCACACTGACATGTACCCTTGAAAGAACAGCACCTACAGAGGGGCCTTTTCATTGAGCAATGACATTGGGGTGCTTATTTCTTTATCTTAAATTTATGCAACTGAAGCCCTTCCCTTGTCGGTCAGTCCACTTCCCCAGCTGTATCCATACATATTCTCTGTCACCAAAGGGTTATGCTCCCCTATGCAAAAGGCAGCTGGCTACCTTATTATGTGTTTGATTTGCAGTAAAATGCTATTCTCAAGCGTTGTGTTCAGGGCTTCCATCAGATACTGGTTGAATTCCTCGAAGAACATTTCATTCCCTTCCTCATATCGCCCGTAGTTTTTGGAATATTCCTTCTGAATGCAGTGATTGGTCAAGTGGCAGGTTTTGTCCTGGAAATTAGCACTGTTATATGGTTCGGAAGAGGTCCGCAGGACACCCTCTCTGTAGAGGTAGATATTATATTGATGATCCACGAGAACCCAGCTCCTGGGAGGCAAGAGAACAAACCCTGGTCTCAGTAGCTTAAAGGAAACAGCACAAAAATTAAAACTGGCATTACTACAAAAGCAGAAAGGGTTACCTGATGTCAAACTTCCGATGCCCTGGCTCTAAAAGCAGAGGCTTCTCCAGGTATTTCTGAATAACATGCACTTGGCCCTGCTCATCGATGAAGTCCAGGAGTTCTGCAGCCTCTGAAGAAATGAGGATCCCTTCTCCTGGCACAGAAAGATGGAGATGAAACTAGGTAGAGCATCCCCCTACCTTTGCTGGAGCTTTTTCAGGGCCGAAGTGGACGTTGGCTCATTTGTCCCAAAAGCCACGCAACATGCAAGAACCCATGGTCCCAGGGCTCATGTTGCCCAAGTGATGTCATGTTCACCCAGTGTTCTGCAGCAAACTTAACAGTGGAGGGATCTCCCTGCTACCACATCATGGGGCGCCTGGCTCCCCAATAACCAGAGGGGCGAAAACGAGGGTGTCCAAGATGGCAGGGCCTGCCTGGGGCATGTCTGTAGGAGTGGATATTTAGGTGCAAGGGGATACACAGCAGACAGGGCCCTTGATAAGCGGTGAGGCAGCTGCTTCCTTTGGGGGATCTTGTTTCCTTTTCCAGAATTTTTTTTCCAGCTGCATGGGGCAGGTGGGGCACATTCAGCATTGCTGAAATATTTTTTCCCCTCTGTTATTCAGCAGTTTGGAGAAAAGCAATTTTTGGCAGTTTGTGAGATTTTTTTTTTAAATTTTTTTTTTATTCGAGGAGGGAGGTTTTTTGGGTTTTTTTTTAATCCTAGACTAAGACCTTCTCCCTCTGCCTGGCTTCTCTGGCTGCCAGAAGCTGTCACACATACATACTTGTGCAGTGTTGCCCTGTTCACCGAGTTAATTTAAGTTACTATTTAAATCATTGCTGAATTAGGAAAAGAACTATTTCAAAATGTTCACCCATGTAGTCAAATGTTTTCCCCTGCTGTGGGAGCTCTTCATTAAATAAGTTAGATGTGCTGTTTAAATACTGGCACATTTTGGCTGAAACTGTCACTGTTCATGTATTGCAAGAGTCCAGATTTGAAATCACTGGTGCAGAGCAATGAAGAGAGAACATACCGCTTCTATGATATGGTAAAGGGATGGCACAGTGCCACATGGGGGATAAATCAGCTTAGGTAAAATTACTTAACACCTCTCTGGCACTATGTGCTGTCTTCAGGCATTTAGTTAACTTTTTGGACTAAAGCTCATGACTTAATTTTGTGAGGACTCTTTTGGAGGAAATACCGAGTAAAAAGAAACAAATGTTCTTCAAGGGGGCATCGCAGGGAGAGCACAGGTTTGGGGCACAGGCAGGGTTTGATAGGATCATATGGAAAATACTACTAGCTGTGAGGTCTGAGGGTTGCTGTCAGCACAGCCCTACAGTTACTTTCACCACTCCAAGCTTCGCGTACCTGTGAATCACAACTTCTCATTCCCACTGACCCCCTACCCGTCCTAGAGCCCTTCACCAAAAGGAAGTCCTTCCATCAAAGTGTCTTTCTCAACCATATTTTAGTGGGGTGCAGGGACAAGATTTTCTTCCCCTGATCACAGCAGAGCCAGGCAGAAACTTGTATTGGTACAACCACAGGCTGTGCAGCAAAGGAAAATATGTCTCTGTAAGCCAGTAAAGCCTCTGCAGACAGATGGTGAATCAAGGGGGAGGTCAGCTTAACTACACCTGGTCACCAACCCAGGCAGGCAGCAAAGCAGCTTATGTGGGGCAGCTGTCCCTTCTCTAAAAGAAAACATCAGAACCTCTAACCACAGTTGAAAAACCGCTCCCTTTAAGTCAGGACATCCTAAACTTTTCCTTTTATTAATGGACAACCAAGCTTCCACTAGACCTGTCCCAAGTCAGGGGCTGTGCCTGAGTTGTATCTGCCTCGGCAATTAATGCCGACAAGCTTTCCTCTTCATCAGACGTAATCCTCAGACATTTAAAACTTCCTTCTAAAGGATTAACACCAGGGTTCTGCTTTCCGCTTTAATTCCCAGTTTGAGTTCTGCAGCACACTGACGAAAATGAAAGGTTACTCTTCTTTAATGCAGAAAAGCTAGGATCAGACTTGAATAAAGTACGTGGAGAGCTTAAACGTCCCCATCCAGCAGCGAACCTCAGTAATTGCCTCTTCAATTGACCAGACTGTTTTTTTGCCACACAGAAATACATTCCCTCACTGGCATAACCGGATTCATCTTCCCTTTCTCCCTGATGAAAATAAGCACACTCTTCCAATGCTTCTTGGTAACACAGCCAAGAGAGCAGAGCAGTGAAGGAAGCCACCATGAAGGACAGTTTTATCATGCAGCCTCCCTGCTGCCTCCTCTGGCTTTCACACTCTCTCGTGATTTTTCTAAGACTGCATCAAAAGTGTCTCTGCAAATATGAGTAATACATGTGGGCTTGTTCCTTTCAAAAAGACCAGGGTCCTGCCTCAGGCTGGGCTCTGCACACATGGCAAGTTTTCATAAAGCCATTCTGACACTGTGCCCGTGATACTGGCGTAACTGACTGACAGCAAATAGTTCCCAAAGCATTACATCTACAGTTGTGTCCAGCTATCTCCCCTAGTAGCTCATTATTTCTGCAGAGCAAGTGATGCAATGATCACGGAATGAAGAAAGACACAATAACATTTAGTTATCCATTGTCTTATTCCAATTAAAGGGACATACAGACATTGCATTGCTTGTCTTTGCTCTGGTGCCTTGTCCTGAGGTTTGGGTGTAATTTCAATGCACTGCACTCACAGCTGCTCAGTCACTCTCTCACTGGCACCAGGCACCTGGGTTTGACTGAAAGACAAGCAGTGCTATTTCTGCCCAGGTGAAGCCAGGCTTAGATGCAGAATGGAGAGCTGTGCTCCTTGTTCTGTTATCTCCTGATGGTCCCTGCTGCCTTCTCCCTGCAGCAAACTTGCCCCTCTTTTGAGGCACATGTGCAGAAAAGTGGAGACCCTTTCGCTGCCATCCCTGCTCCTAGGTAGGATGTGCATGTTAGGATGTGCGTGTTACAGTGCTTGTCTGGAGCCCCATGTCACTGAGCAGACAAAGGGGAGCCCTCTGCTGGCTTGACTGGCATGGAGTTGGTAGGTGAAACCCTTCATAGACAGGCGAGGCTCTTTTTTGGCTCAGCCAAACACCCAAGACTCTACCAATCATGTAAAGAGTAAGGAATAATCAGAAGGTGACTCATTTTGCTGGAGAACAAACCTTTGGCACCAGCTGAGGACTTGGCGATCCACACGTTGCCTTCTTTGCTTTCCCGACGCTTGTTGTAAGCTGCCAAGAAGACCTCCCGCTCATCTGTCCTCGTGTTGTTTATGAGATGGCGAATTCCGTTCTGTGCTGGAGCCACAGGGGTCTTCAAGTTTGTTGGGTAAATCACATACGACTCTGGGAACCATGTGCAGGACTCCGATAGTTCAGGGCTTGTCTTGATGAGCCTTGGGAGAAAAGAGACAGGCTGTTAATCTCTGCAGTGCTCCCACTAACATGGACATCATTTAATAAGTAAAAATCATCATTAACTGAGCTCTTCTGCTTTGTGATGAATAGCAGCTTACGGATAGTCTGTGTTAAATCATATTTTCCTTAGACCCTTGAAATTAGGGTTTTCCTAAAGATATCATGGCATTCTGAATGTGCAGCCAAGCACTACTCTTTGAACCAGACTTGCACACTTTCATTTTGTCCATACTATGGATATTGTGGAACAATCAGCAGAGAAGTTGCCATCTAACTAGACGAGGAAGAGGCCTCAACTTGCACCAAGAGGTTTAAATTGGATATTAGGAAAAAAATCTTCAACAAAAAGGCTGCCAAGGGAAGTGGTTGAGTCACCATCCCTGGAGGTATGTAAAAGACATGTTGATGAGGTGCTTCGGGACATGATTTAGTGGTGGACTTGGCATCACTAGGTTAATGGTTGGACTCAATGATCTTATAGGTTTTTTTACAACCTAAACAATTCTATGATTTCTGCACACAGGGAACTGAGGCATTTGCTAACAGAGAACGGGCCAGGAAGGATGTCGTTATCACAACAGGCAAAGGAAAGCCAGGGCAGTAATGTTCTCTGGGCTGGTGCTTAGCTCTTGACCCCATCCCCACCAAGATCCCATCAAGTGTCCCAGTTGTTAATGAAGACCACTGGGAACCCACTGAAAGGAAGGACACAGCTACATGTTTCATGTCCCAAGGTATCTGGGATCCCTCCTGCATCATGCAGTCTCTAATCTTTCTGGCACATCTCTCTGACCAGTAATATCTAGAGATGTCAGTAAACTTCTCTTAGCAGAGCCCAGGCCCGCTTTCTTTTAGAGTCAAGGGAGCTGCCCACCTCTCTGGATGCTCACTCTGCACTTTGCTTAAGGCCAAAAGCAGAGCTTGTGACTTGCTGACTCTCTCTGTGCATTTGTAGCTCTTTGTTGAAATGAGTCAGCAACACCCTGGGAGCCCTGAGAAACGTCATTTGTGGTCCCCTGGGATCTAAAGTAGCTTGAGGCGCAGTTGACCCCACAGTTAGAAAGTTCAGCCAAGCTTCAGAAGAGACAAACAGGTGTGAAGCGCTGCCCACGGACCACCAGCTGCTGAGAAATCCAGCTGGTGAGCACCATGAGTGCTTGTTTAAAAAACCACTCTGCTGGTTCCTGACAAACACCATCATCACTGTAAAGAAAACAATGGGGACCAGGCTCTTCACAGGGGAAGGAGAGGCCTCAGATCAGCACACACAGTCTGCAGGACTGCCTCTGTGACAGGCAGCACAGACACTGACATGGAATCAAATGCCTGAAGGAGACCAAGAGCTCTGACGTGAAGATGCTCTAATGGCCACAGAGTTTGCACAGGGACGAGGGTTATCTACAATGAAAGCTCATCTACGTTTCCTCAGGAGACCCCGGCATGGCCAGTCATGCAGAACTAACTCCCAGAGCTCTTCCTGGAGATGTCTCCAAGCATTTGTTTGACCAACAAATCTGATTAGCCAAGGGCATATTAGTGTCTCATCTCTGTAAGGAACAGAGAATAAAAGGAGTAGGTTTTAATTAAATGTCTGCAAGAAAAAAAGAGCAGATATGTTTGTGTTTTTTTCTTTTGATTTGGCTCTAATCTGATTCAGTACAAGGGGGGTGGTTAGTAGGTCGAGAGAGGTTCTCCTTCCCCTCTACTCTGCCCTGGTGAGACCCCATCTGGAATACTGTGTCCAGTTCTGGGCCCCTCAGTTCAAGAAAGACAGGGAACTGCTGGAGAGAGTCCAGCACAGGGCAACTAGGATGATTAAGGGAGTGGAGCATCTCCCTTATGAGAAAAGACTGAAGGAGCTGGGGCTCTTTAGTTTGGAGAAGAGGAGGCTGAGGGGTGACCTCATTAATGTTTACAAATATATCAAGGGTGAGTGTCACGAGGATGGAGCCAGGCTCTTCTCGGTGACAACCACTGATAGGACAAGGGGTAATGGGCTGAAACTGGAACATAAGAGGTTCCGCTTAAGCTCGAGAAGAAACTTCTTCTCAGTGAGGGTGACGGAGCCCTGGAACAGGCTGCCCAGAGAGGCTGTGGAGTCTCCTTCTCTGGAGACATTCAAGACCTGCCTGGACACGTTCCTGTGTGGCATAGTCTAGGCATTCCTGCTCTGGCAGGGGGATTGGACTTGATGATCTTTCGAGGTCCCTTCCAATCCCTAACATTCTATGATTCTATGATTCTATGGTTTCCAACAGATGTAATTCAGTGGAAACGGCATTTCCCCTGAAGTTACAAAGAAGTCTTTGCGCACACAGATAGCTCTAGAGACCCGCACAGGAGTGTGAAGACAGCACATGCTGGGACACTCCCAGGGCAGCTGTTCTGCAAAATACCCTCCAAACAGGTTCAACACTCAGCAACGGTTAAAAGAAAAAAATTCTGCCAACCCCACGTAACATTTCAGTGAATTTCTTACTTCACCAGAGATGCTTTGCGGCACAACTTGTCTGCTCCCCTGTAGTAATTCACCAGCTGCACAAGTCCGGGTTCATGGCCTAAAAAAGGGAAACAAAGAGGTCAGACAAACTTCTCAACTAATGAAGGAAAAACAGCTGCTTGGTGCAAAGGACCTGTGCAGCAGGGAAGAGAACGGAGGCCATTCCCTTATAGAAGCAGGCTCTAAGCTCATACTAGCTCCTGTGGTTTCTTTCTTTCAGTTATGAAAAAACATTTATTTACTCAAGTCTGTTTTGAATCCAAGACTTCCATTTTCCAAAGGAAAATAGTAATCTCCTAATTCAGGCTGGGAACTGGCAGCGCCATCCAAACATGTTTTCCATTTGCTCATGGCAGTTTTTGAAAGTCAAAATTTCAGTTACTCTTAAATGCAGTAGGATGATGCAGGGAACCAGACCACGATACAAAGATCACAGCTTAGGAACGGGCCTTGTTTCCTAGTGATGTACAGCAGGATTCCCTGTTGGACCTGATATCACAAAACACTGGGCAACATTAAAAGACTTGGAATCTTACTTCCCTCTGGCAGTTTGCAGCAAACTCCCCTGGATAGCTGAGGTCGGAAGGGACCTCTCAGGGTCTCCGTTCCTCTTGTTTGGTCAAAGTCTGAGCAGCTCCAAGGATGAAGATCCTGCTGTTTTTACAGAATCTTGTCCCAGTATCCAGCCATGGCCTCCTGAGTGGCAAATAGAGGGCCAAATAGATGGGTATCTCCTTACCAATACTGGACTTCACACCACGGCCAGCCTGCCTTCCTTCACTTTCTTGTGCTACATGAACACCTGTGCTCAGCTGGATGCTCTCTAGGGGGACAGGTTGGCAGCAGTTGTCTGAGGCGTAACACAAATCCAGGCAGTGCCACACAGCTGCTCCCACACAACCAGTACAGCCAAGTCACCCAGGGCAATACCGGGGTCACCAGCAACAACAACTGACAAGAGCATCAATAGGGAAAACATAACAGAAACCTGCTCTGGTTTGAAATAACCTAGGACCAGGAGAATCCATCAAGCACGGCCATTACCTCCATCTACAACTTCTCTTTTCAAAGAAAAATGCTTGTGCGAGTGATTTAGACGCTGATAAAGGATTCAGAGTTTTAGTTATCCTCCTTGGTGTTTGCCTGGGAAAAAACGCCTGGAGCAAACATCTCGCAGCTGTGAGATCACAGACAGCAAGTATCCATTTCAACCCCAAACTCACAGCCCCGACCTGGGCTACTATTTTATTCACAAATCTTTAAACACAAGACAGTTGAAAGCCATCTTCCAGAAAGGATCTATAACTTCAGGCACTTCACTGTGGAGCTAGAACTGCCAGGCACTAATTTACAAGAGAAAAAAAAAAGGTGCTGAACAAGCTGGAGATCCTCCCATAGTCCGGCATCCTCTGCTTCGTGAGGCCTCTACAGCCTCTTCCTCCTTTCCCTCCCCAGAGCACAGACTACTTTTTCATTAGATGAAGACTTGGATGCAGACACTTGCAGCTTAAGGGTGTGATCCCCCAAGAATCGGGGTATCAGTGAGAGCAACAGAAGTCCCTGCAGCTGGATAGAAGCAGCAGCATGTGCAGAGTTCCCACTTCTACCTCTTTCCCACATCAAATGATCTAGCTGAGTCCCTGAGTAATGCAAATCCCTACAATTCCCTCAATTAATGTCTGCTGCCACTGATTAGAACCTTTAGGAAAACCAAACCAAGCCAGCTTTGATGAACAGTTGCTCAGGAGAACAGCTTTACGAAGATGTACCACAGAAGATACAGCTTTTTGGAAGATGTATCAAAATAACCATGTTATTTTTGGTCTGCATCTACTGATTTCAGGCAACCAGCTCCTGCTATAGGATGATGGGTTGAAGCCAGTGCCAAAGAATAGTCCCTCTTTGCAGGTTACAAATGTGTCCTGGCTGTGAGAAACTGTGAATTTTTGGGCATTCACAGAATCACAGAATCACAGAATCACAGAATGTTAAAGGTTGGAAGGGACCTCAAAGATCATCTAGTCCAGGCCCCCTGCCAGAGCAGGATCACCTACACTAGAGCGCACAGGAACGCGTCCAGGCGGGTTTTGAATGTCTCAAGAGATGGAGATTCCACAACCTCCCTAGGCAGCCTGTTCCAGTGCTCAGTCACCCTCACAGTGAAAAAGTTTTTCCTCATATTTTTCTGGAACCTCCTGTGTTCCAGCTTCCACCCATTGCCCCTTGTCCTGTCAGTGGACGCCGCTGAAAAGAGCCTGGCTCCATCCTCCTGACATTCCCCCTTGACATATTTATAAACATTGATGAGGTCACCCCTCAGCCTCCTCTTCTCCAAGCTAAAGAGATCCAGCTCCTTCAGCCTTTCCTCATAAGGGAGATGCTCCACTCCCTTCACCATCTTTGTGGCTCTACGCTGGACTCTCTCAAGCAGCTCCCTGT
This sequence comes from Trogon surrucura, assembly GCA_020746105.1. Lineage (NCBI taxonomy): Eukaryota > Metazoa > Chordata > Aves > Trogoniformes > Trogonidae > Trogon > Trogon surrucura. The sequence goes on along the minus strand of CM036618.1, from coordinate 113,954,155 downwards.
CCTTCTTGAACTGAGGGGCCCAGAACTGGACACAATATTCCAGATGCGGCCTCACCAGGGCAGAGTAGAGGGGCAGGAGGACCTCTCTTGACCTACTTGCTACTCCCCTTCTAATACACCCCAGGATGCCATTGGCCTTCTTGGCCACGAGGGCACACTGCTGGCTCATGGTCATCCTGCTGTCCACTAGAACCCCCAGGTCCCTTTCCCCTGCACTGCTCTCCAGCAGGGCAGTCCCCAACCTATATTGGCACATGGGGTTATTTTTTCCCAAGTGCAAAACTCTACACTTGCCCTTATTAAACTTCATAAGATTTCTCCCCGCCCAGCCCTCCAGCCTGTCCAGGTCTCTCTGAATGGCTGCACAGCCTTCTGGTGTGTCAACCACTCCCCCCAACTTCGTATCATCAGCAAACTTGCTGACAACATTCTCTAATCCCTCATCCAGATCATTGATGAATATATTAAACAGCACCGGCCCAAGCACTGACCCCTGAGGGACCCCACTAGACACAGGCATCCAGCCAGACTCGGCCCCATTGACCACAACCCTCTGGCTTCTTCCCTTCAACCAGTTCTCGAACCACCTCACTACTTGGTCATCCAGACCACACTTCCTCAGTTTACCTATGAGGATGCTGTGGGAGACGGTGTCAAAGGCCTTGCTGATGTCCAGGTAGACCACGTCCACTGCATGGCCACCATCCATCCACCTGGTTATGTCTTCGTAAAAGGCTATCAGGTTGGTCAAACATGACTTCCCCTTGGCAAAGCCATGCTGACTGCCCCTAATAACCTTCTTATCCTTGATATGCCTAGAGACAGTGTCAAGGATAAGATGTTCCATCACCTTTCCAGGGATGGAGGTGAGGCTGACCGGTCTGTAGTTACTCGGGTGAACTCGGGTTCCATGGCAACAAATGCTGAAAGGCTCGCCAAAGCCCTTCCATAACCCCAAGGAACTTTTTGAGGAGGGAACAGGGTAGTAAGAGATGGCCACAAGCCCACCATGGCTGGATGTGGTGTGCAGGCCCACCCAAAGAAGCGTAGTCATTCTGCAGCGAAGCCCAATGATCACAGGTCCTGCCTGCTGGACACATTAAAGCACGGGTCAGCTTGCTGTGCCTGACTACAGCCTGAGTGAGCATCCTCACTGCTTAAGCCTCTCCCAGTGTTTCCCTGCCTGCTGCCGACACCCCGATGCCGGGAGGTGACCAGATGGCATCACCATGTGGTGGGGACTTTCCACTCACAAATGCCTGTTGGAGACAAGGAAAGAGATGCTAGAGCCAGTGACTTGCAAATCTGAAAGAGCAATTGTGCTGGGTCTTAACCATAAGAAAGGGTTGAAAAAGCCATCCTGCCCCAGAGCTGCTGGGGTGAGAGGGCTCCTCCCGCTCCGATGTTTCTGCAGCCAGCAGCAGTGCTGCAAAATCACTCCAGCGAGGAAGAAACCAAGGCCAAGGGCAGGGAGAGAGGCCAGGAGGGTCCTGCCCGACATCAGATGCAGACGGGGCAACTACAGGAGGGAAACACTGGGGTTTGCAGCATCCTCACCCCAAACCTGCTCTGACAGGCCTCGTGACAGGAGCCAGCACAGCAGCTGGCACCTTGCACGGAGACCTGCCAACCTTGCGGCTCCTTGCCGGCTTGCCCCCAGCTGTGGGCAATGACAGTGCATCTCTGCTCCCCGCCGCCAGTGCCTAGTTTGGCTCTCCCTGCCTGCTGAGGGCTCTTCCCCACCCAGCAGCGCAGGCAGGGGACAATCATGCCCAGAGAAGCCCCAGGGTTGGCAGCGTGACAGAAGGGGTCTGGCAGCAGGTAAAAAGGTGTGTAGGGAGAGTGGCCTGGCCCTACACACACACAGAGCATCTCGAATAACCCTCGCCCTGTTCCAAGCAGGGACCAGCAGTGCTGTCACCCCCACCGGTCCCAGCTCTGGGGTGAAGGTTTCAGCGTGCCTGGCTCAGACTTGTCCCAAACGATAAAGAAACATTCCCCTAACGCATAAGCTCAGCATCGCAACCCCTCCCAGTCCAACCGGGCAGGGGGATGTCATCGGCAGCACCGCGCTTCCCCGCGAACGACTGAAGCCCCCGGCGCGGTGACCGCGGCCCCCGGCGTGTCGCTGCAGACCGAGGCGGGAGATGGGGGCTGCACCCGGGGGCGCTGGGACCCCGAGGATCTGCGAGAGTGGGGGTCTCTGGGTTCTCTCTGCTGCTCTGGGTGGCTGGTTTTGGGGTCTTTTTTGGGGGAGTGGGTGGAGGCACCGGTGAAGCCACCTTCGAGCCCTGGCTGGGGGCAGCGGCCCCCGTCCCGGGGCCGGTTTCTGTAGGGACCCCCCCCGCCCCACCCCGGTCCCCGCCCTTTGTTCTGGGCGACGCAGGCCGCGGCGGTCGCCGGGTCCCCGCGGCAGGGAGCCCGGCACAGGGCTCTGCCCGCGTTGACAGCGACAGGCCCGGGCACAGGGGCCGAGGAGGAGGGCACGGCGGCACCCCCTCCCAACCCGCGGGGCACCCCCGGCGGGGCACGCCCTGCCCGCAAGAACGCCCGCAGGGGTGAGGGGGGCCGCGGTGGAACCCGGTAGGCTCCCGGGGGCGGGAAGGACACAACGGCAGCCGGGCGGTGAGGGGGCGGCCGAGGGGAGGCGTGTGCGGGGGGTGTCCTTACCCAGCCTGCCGAAGGGGAGCCGGTTCCTCTCGCCCAGCATCAGGTTGAAGCGGGGGTTGTCCCTCCGGAGGCGCCGCCACTGCCCGCTGGCCAGCAGCAGCCGGCTCACCTCGGCGTACACGCTGCTGCCCTCGTCCCGCACCACGAAGGTGTACATGGCGGCGGGGAAGGCGAAAACCCCCCGACCGCCGTTCCCCGACCCCCCCCCCACCCACCAACCCGACCTACCCCCGCGGGCTCCCCAGGCCCATGAGGCCCCGCCGCAGCCCAGGCAGGGCCCTGCGCGGCCGCCGCCGCCCGCACCGGCTCCGCATGGCCGGCACCGCCGCCGCCTGCCCGGGGCGGGGAGGAGGGGGGGAGCGGGGCGGGAGGGGGGGGTGTGTGTGGGCTGACCCGGCAGCAGAACCGCCCCTCCCGGAGGGGAAGTGACGTCACGGTCGGTAAGGCAGGGTGAGGCGGTGCCGCTGGCGGGGGGGGGTGGTTTGGGGTGTGTTTGTGTGCGGGGGAGACGCGTCGCTGGGAGTCGCCCGGCACTGGGGCTGGAAAGGCAGCAGACTCCCTCTTCTTCGCCCGTTTGACTCCTCAGACTGCATTTCTCTTGGTAGCTTTTAAATTCTCCTGAAGTTGCCCCGTTGTTTTCTCCTGCGTTGTTTTCTGTCTGCGGAAATGTCTTTTGCGGACAAGTCTGCAGCCGAGCAGAGACGTCTTAATCTCACGAATTCAGAACCTGGAAGGTTCCCCCTGCCCGAGTGAGGTTGGTCATAACAAACCTATAAGTAATGAAAACTGATTTCTGGAGTTGGTTCAGCATAGAGCCGTACGATGGTTTGAGTTGGAAGGGGCGTTAAAGATCATCTAGTTCCAAGCCCCTGCCACGGGCAGGGACACCTCCCACTGGAGCAGTTGCTCACAGCCCCATCCAGCCTGGCCTGGGACACTTCCAGTTATGGGGCACCCACAGCTTCTCTGGGCAACGTGTGCCAGTGTCTGACCACCCTCACAGGGAAGAACTTCCTAATGTCTACTCCAAATCCACCCTGCTCCAATTTAAAACCTCATCCTGTTGCTACACGCCCTTGTAAGCAGTCCTCCAGCTTTCCTGTAGCGCCCTTCAGGTACTGGAAGGCTGCTGTGAGGTCTCCCCAGAGCCTTCTCCAGGCTGAATGTTCCTGGTTTTCCTACAGACGCTGCATGAGGAATGACGTCAGCATTGCCGTCAGCATTGCATGCTCATGTCGGTTGCTGTAAATCATGATGTGTTTCCAACAAATCAAGAAGGTTTTGCTGAAGGAAACTCAGCAGTGTGGTAGGTTGGTCACAACTGGCACGCTGATGTTGTTTCCTTTTCTTCTTTGACAGCACAAGTGCTCTGTGATTCATGGACAATTAATTAAAAAAAACAGTTGTCATCTCATTTTCTCCTGCTAAATTATTCAAAATGTTTTTAATGTAATGCTTTTCGCCTTGAAAGAATTATGGACAGGGACAACAATTAGTGTTTCTAAGCTGGTATAATGAAAACACCTATTTTACTGGTAGTCTAAGGAAAATATCGAACACTTAACTATAGGCCAAATGGATGGTAGCAACATTCAAATGTAAAAGAACTGTCAGATTATTTTTTAATCAACTTTCAGAGAATTCCAAAGTGGAGGCTGTTAAAATGGGACCCTAGTGTGTATTCTGTTTGTTAGTGGGGTGAAACTTGGGATACTGAATTAAGTCTTTCTGAAAAGTGGTGGTTTTTTTCCTGAATATAAACCAGGAACAATCAGAGCTTAAAATACCTCCCCAAGAAAAACAAAAGGGCTTTAAGGCAGTCTCAACTCGGCCACGTAGAAGGGAGCCACAGTAATTTTTTAACGCACACCTCGGTTTGGTAGGAAGAGCCTGTGCATGAGCAGAGTAGGAATGGAGAGAGTGTCAACCCTTAACCCCATTATTTTGGGACCCTATCTGTTGTCCTTTTGACAAGACTAAAGAGATGGGAAAGAAACCAGGACATTAAAATCTCACCCTTCTCCTGCTCTGGAGTGAGATTTTATCTCCTTTATTGAAAGTTTTCCTGGGCTAGCACTTGCCAGGTTGTAGCAAAGTGAATTTCACGCCTGTCCTGGATGGCCCAGAGTAATGTGCCGCAGCATTAGTCTGGTCAGGGCCCTCTGCCAGCAAAGGAAAAAAGTCCTTTCCACCTCTCTGATTGCACCTAGCAGGATGGCCAAGATAAGGTGAGGCTGTACTGCTCCCAGGTCAGAAACTGATGATGGCATTACAAACATAATTTAATAGACTTGCAGGTGTGTAGAGAAGATATGAGAAACTCCTGTGATTATTCAGTGTGAACTGATGAGACATACTGGGCTTGTTCAGAACCAGAAATTTCTACTGATTTCTGCTCCTCGACATGCTGCCTCATGGCACAAGCACATTGGGATTTCTACACCATGTATTTGCTGTAGGTAGGGGAATGCCCTGAAAAGGTGCCTGAACAAGTGCTCTGCCCATGGCATTTTTGGAGGTATGTTGTGCTCTATAATTAGTGTTAACTTGTGGCTAGCTGATTATTAGCTCTGGTCTGCCGCCGATGAAGCCAAGGCAGTGCACAGAGAGATGCTCTTTTCCCAGGGATTTGGCAGGTTATTTGACCCAACTTTTAAGACAGAGGTACATGCAAAATGGTCTCAGCCTTGGGGTGGTTCTGAGGAGTTCCCTTCCGTTATGTTGTCTTAAAGTCAAAAGGTGAGGTATAAAATATTGCCAGGCAGCTTATTTCTGCTAGGAGGCGCTCTGTGACCTGAGATGGGATGGACTTCTCCACCCGCCTTCAGGTGCATCCTCAGCTTGCGTTATCCTCACGGGCTGCGCGGGGCTTAGCTTAAAACACCTCACAGCCCAGGCAATCGCGTTGCGCCTGAGGACTCACATCCTGAGGCCATCCCTTCTTCCCGATTTAGGAAGGTGCTGTCTGTCCGGCTTCCAAATTTATTGATTATTTGGTAGCTCATCTTTGTTGTTTACAGAAGTGAGTGCAAGAGGCAGAAGCATTCCGGAAATTTAAGATCAATGTGTTAGACCAGTAAGCAGAATGAAGACCAATAATGAATTAATTATTCAGTATTCCATGCAGCAAGGTGGTTTGACTTTTTTTTTTTTTTTTTTTTTTAGTTTGAAGGATGCTTATTGCATATACACTAGATTTAAATAATCTGCAAAACTTTTTTCTTCTTTGTATATGGGGGACAAATGCTTTCAGTTGTCCCATTCTCAGTGAGATGCCTGCATGTGCTGGCTTCGAGCCTCAGTGTGAAAAATGTCCACACCATTTCCAAATTCAATAAATACTTGTAGCTACAGTTTATGGTTTATCCACTTAGATCGATTTGAGATCATTTGGGTTTGTACAATTCACACTCAGTAATTTTTACTGCTGCCTTGCATTTCTTGTGGTGTGTAAACGAATGGATTGTTGCTTCTGGAAGGCTGTGCAGTGAGCTGAAAGGTGCTGCTAACCCGACAAGGCCAAAGACTGGAAGCACTTAGCATAGGGTGCCTTTATTTGCACAACCTGTTAGACCTCTGTGTTCTCACTCCTGGCCATGGTACAGGTTGAGTTAGCTCCCTCCAGCTGGTTTCATGATCCACCTCGTTCCTCCAGTGTCCTCAGCCCCACTTCCCTGCAAAGAGGGACTGGGTGGGCAGTAAAGGCTTGTTTATTGGCAGGTCAGAGCACGGCTCGTGTCTGCAGTCCTACGTTGTGGCTGTCCCACAGAGTCTGTCACTTCAGCAGAGGCTGCAGCGGCATGCTCTTGGGAGCACTGACTTGTGGTGGCCCTTTCACTCTGAAAAGAGAGGAAGGCACTTTTGTGCTGATGGACAGAAGAACAGGAAGCCTAATGGCCCCAGTCCCCACCGGGCTGTCCCTTCACCCACTGCCACCCACAGATAAGGAGTTGCAGAAGTCAGAGAGGGATGTCCTCTGCCTCTCTTGGCAGACGCCACGTGCGAGGCGTGATGGAACTGGACTCACTGTGCCTTCTCGATGTCCTCGATGCCTTCGGGCAGGCGCACGTTGAGTGTCTCAGGGAGCAGGAAGGCCACAGAGCCGCAGCAAACTGCTACACCGCAGTACGTCACCTCTGGCAGAGAACCCCACACCTCATCCAGCAGAAACACAAGTGGGGCCAAAGCTCCGCCAAGGCGTGCCACGAAGGAGGTGTACCCCATCCCGTTCTGCCTGGAAAAGTGGGGCACCATGATGGTGCAGACCACCACAAGAAACAGGTGAGTACTTCTTTCATATCAGACTTTGGGAAAAAAGTGCAGACCCTCTGTCCCTTCCCCCTGTTTTTCTGTAGTGCTGAGGCTTTTTGCCCCCTGGGTTTTCCCTCTGTCAGGTTTTTTCTAGGTTGGTTGTTTTGTTGGTTTTTTTCTTCATATCTTTCTACAATGATAATATTTCCCAGAGAGCAACTATAGCTGTTGTGAGAAATAGATTTATGTCTCTTACAAGAAAGAAGCTGCAGTTCCACATTGAAATGATCTGCTCTAAAGTCATTTCCACTTTAAATGTCTGAAATCTTGAGTTTATTTTCTACCTATCCCCTAGTAAGTCTTGTGATCTCCTGAGAGAAAATCTAAGTCCCTCCTTCTCCCAGGTACTTCCAGACAGGTGGCATGCACTAGAGTTAGCTGTGAGCACCTTTGGTCCTGCTGTAGCTCTAAGCCCAGGATAGCTTGTAGAGGAGGCCAAAAATAAGACCTGAGACCTGTTCCATTTACTAATTTTGAGGGGATGGGTGTCATTTCCCACTGACTGCAAGGATCCCAGGACCTACTTGTGTGTATGCAGACTGAGTGCTGCAGAAGGAACCAACATTTTTGGTTTGTGTCTGTCAATGTCTTGGAGCACTTAAAAGTACAAACCAATCTGAGCAGGGAAGCAGCAGATCAGTGTGCACACTCTGGTTTAAATATGCGTCATTCCCCGCATGTAACAGACCAGTGAAATTTAAAGGACTATATGGCAGAGAAGGGTACTCTGGGCAGTGAGGGGCAAAGGTGAAATAAGCCACAAAGCCTGCTGTGATTCAGGAGAGTTTTTTCAGACTTTCACAAAGAAACCAGTGAGGTGACACCCTCAGCTATATCCTAAATTATGCCAATGCTAAATCTGGTTTTATGTCACCATTACGCAGATATTTTAAATAAGTTCTCTTTTTCCTCCTGAAAATCTAGTTAATCCCTGCTTTAAAATCCTCTGATGCCCAGAAGACTGTCAAACATGTGATAGTATGTATCTCTTATAAAACTTGATACTTCACATGATAACTTTCCATATCTTTTAACAGTTACTGGCAGATTGTCACAGGGAACTAAGAATTTATTAAGCACTGTTGCCTTATGGAGTGCAGAACTTTTCCTACACAGAATACTCCTCACCTTTTGGTACATCTTCCTTTCAATATAACCTAACCACACGTGACCCAGTTAAAACAAGGGTAGCTATCTTCTCCTTTCTTGTGAGTATGTGCCATCCCTAGAACCTGCTACTTCTAGAGGCAAGGCATCAGTCCCTCAGTCTTGCCAACAGCACGTCCTGCTGTGCTGATGTGGAAGACCTGAGAGTGACATCCCACTGAGGCTCTGGTTGTGCACTCAGGCGAGTGTCATCTCTTACCTCAGTACGGTGGGGTAGAGCTCGGAGGTGTACAAGAAGACGGTGGTGAATGCAGCTTCTGAGAAACCTTTGCCCATAACAGCTACTACAGAGCGTAAGGTGGTGAAAGCTAGGAGGAAGAAAAAGATGTATATGACAATGACCAAAGAGCAGCCTCTAGGAAGAAGTTTCTTGTAGTCTCAAGTACAAGAAGGTTCAGTGCTCCTACAGATATAACAGGAAGCTTCACAGCACTGGAGCTGCTGATCCAAAGTCTGGATCAGTAAATTTGGTAACTGTTAGCCCAAGTGGGAGCTGAACTGATGAGAGGATAGGTCCCTACATTTCCAGTTGGACAATGTCTGTCGTAAAGATAGGCACTTCACCTCGCTGTCACTGCAGCCTTACTAGCCACTTTGCAGTGACTGGAGACAATCTGCTGCTACCAGATATTAGGGCTACCCCACCTTAGCAACCTTGGCCCAAGTTACTCTTCTAGGAGGAGGACGTCTCCATATAGAATTGCCTGTGGACAAGATCTATGTTTCTCCCTGCACGGAACAGAAACCTCGCCTTCAGCAAGTACTGCCTATGGCAGAAGAGTGTCTCACGCTTGGGAATGATGACGTTGGCTCCTATGCATAGTCCGGTCAGGATGAGCGTCCACGCCTGACACTGCCGTCGTCCAACTCGATTCACCAGCATGTACATGAACATCTTGGCTGGAATCTCGATGATGCCGAAGACAAACTGGGAGAGATACATGCTGAGCCCAAAGCCAGTTAGGTTCATGCTCATGCCGTAATAAGAGAAGGCAACACCAAACCTGCAGGGAGCGTGTGGAGATGGGGATGAGGGAGATCCAACCGAGGAACTGCAGGACAAATCCCCTGTGCAAAGTGACGCTGCTTACCACACGGCCCCAGAACACAGAGAGATCTTCCGCAGGACTGGTGTCCTGAACAGGCTGATGTAGGAATAACTCTCTCCTGGCTTTTTGTCTGTTACCATCTTTCTGAGGGCCTGGGAGAGGTGGAAAGAGGGAAATAGCTCAGCTGCTGTACATTTAGGATTCAGACATGAAACCTTAGGCAGGCTGGGGCCTGTGCCCTTCCCAGCTCTGCCTTGCGTTTTCCATACATTCCCATTGCAGAGCAATTCTCTGGGCATGCATTATCAGAGGCATGTCTTCATATAACTTTATAGGTTGCTTGCCATTTTAGACCTCTTTTTCTTCCCTTCTCCTTTCTTACCTACATACCCCACGTGGCCAAAAGAGTTGTAGAAAAATGGCAGATCGTGGCATTAGCAAAGCCAGCGTTGACCAGTTCCAGCCTCTCCCCTCCGGTGGTTGCCCACGGTTGTGTCAGGTCTCAGGCAGGAGCTAACAGTGAGCTGCATGCTTTATTTTCGTGAGTGCATTTATGTAAAGTGTGATTATTTTTATATCAGTTTATACAAATACAGTATATATATATATATGCATAAAAAGTCAGGCACTGAGAGGTAAGCCCTGCACATAAGGAAGAAGAGGGCTTAATCACAGAGTCTTTTAGCAATTGATTGAGGGGCAAGTACCAGGAAAGTCGGTAACTTCTACTCACTGGCTGAGATGCAAGAGACTCAACACAGCTACAGGTCTGCAACAGAGGCAGCTATACCTAAGCTCGGGGCCATAGGCTCACAGGGTTCTTCATGGAGATCTGCAGTGGAAGTGATGGAGTCATTTCATCCTAGAGCAAGCAACGGTTTGTGGTCAGAAGAACCAGCCTCCATCAGCTATTCATTAGATTGCAAACTGTAAAGGAGACTGCAGACAGCGATGATGTGGACACCTAACGCTGGGATGAATTCCTCTCAGGAAGAGATGAATTCCTGTCAGGACAGCCTTGCTTCATCATGTCCAAAAACCATCAGCAAATTCAAGGCAGGCCATTACAATGGATGAGATTGCAAATCACAGGAAACCTTGAGGAGAGTGTCTGGTTAACTAGTTATACATATTCTCAAATCAATGTCCTCTTTGGAGAAAGAAAAGCCTTGGATGAAGTTTTTGCGTAAACACTTAATCTCGGCCACAGAGCTGTATAGAGAACATACAACTTAGATAGATGAGGAGGGCCTGCAGCATCCTGGGTCAGATCTTCTCCAGTGCCTTGTCTCCAACAGCATCCTGCAGTGGAGCCCACAGAAGAGCTGGTCCAGCATATAGAGATATTCCTTTAGAAATGTCACCACCTCTAGCCATTCAGGGACTTTCTGAAACAGACAGGGTGTCTGTCTGTTTAGCACCTCGATGATCCTCTTCCACATTATCTAGTAGTTTGCTGAACCCACATTTTTCTTTTATTTTTGTATACTCCTCTCTGGATCTGGTAATTTTTGTTAATGCTGCAATATGGAAAGTAAGTTATTTTTTGGGGGAATTTTTTTTAACCTTTTTCACAGATAAATTCTGTTCACAGACATCCTATTCATTCAAATGCATAGGATGAATCATAGCACTGATAACAGACTACTCCTGCAATGCTGAGAATTTCAATATTAAATTCAAGTTACCCTGATGTCAGTCTGTCCTCCAAGTTGCGTGATTTGCTATTACAATGGATAACAATAGACACCAACATGGAAACCATCTTCCGGTATGTGTTGTTAACCAGATTTCTTGGCATGTGGAAGGACAACTGGAAGAGCCAGAACAGCAAGAGTCCCAAGAAACTTAAAATTCACATAATTTAGTGATGGCTGAGGAGGGAGGAGGGTGAGGGATTCTGCAGGTCTACAGCATCACCTACAAGTAAGATGGTTCTGAACAGTTCTGTGTGCTGGGGACTTTTGGAAATAGCTAATAAAAGAGAAATCCCAGCCAAAAAGGTTCTCTGGTTAAAAGAATTGTACAAAATGAAAGAAAGAGTTAGGAAATGGAAGAGGGTAGCTATATCATGTTTCACTAGGGAAGAGCTAAGATTTTATTTCTAATTGCATACTATTCTTTGCAGTTTTGGAGTGAGTGACAAAGCTTTTCATACTGAAAAACGAATTTCAAGCTGGGAAATTCCTTCATCAGTTTTGTAAGACAATGTTATGAAACCTAAGAGTACATAAGAAACATGCTGTGCAATTATCTGGAAATCATACAGCTTTCAAAGTTCAGTCCTCTGAACTAAAGAAAATCAGTTGTTACCTTAATAAGCCATCAGAGCACACTGACGCACGGTCAGATCAATTAAGCAAACTAGAATCGTGGTTCTGTGTTGCAGACAGGAAGAAAACAAGTATGTCCCCATAAACCTCACGAATCCAGCAAGGTGTCATGACTGCAAACCTTTCTTGATTGTGGTCCAGTGATCACCGCACGGTGTGATGTTGTGTAAGGATGTGACAGAGGGGAAACCCTCGCTCCATTTCCTAACCATAACAATGGTCTGAGGGTGCAGGCCCGTGCTTGTTCCTGGTGAAACACTGAGAGTGTCATCAGCTGAGGCTGAATGAAAGAGGCTGTAACTTGTTATTTTTACATAATTCATCTGAACTACCATCTTGATTAAAGACAAGGAAGAATCACACTCCACTCCTCTCTGCCACGACCTATAAACTCCTAATTCTTTGCATGATAAAACACTACTTTTCTGTCATAAGTCAAAAAGGCTAATTACTTCTTCAACAGATGTTAAGAAACTGCTTTTAAAAAACAGCATGCTGGACAGGATAAGAAAGGGTGTAGATGCAGGAGCAGTGGGTGCACATGAAGATGCAGATGGACCGTGACAGCAAAGCATAAGGCTCGTGTGCTGGTGCCAAGGGTTTCCTATTTTCCTCTTTTGGTAAGAGGAAAACCAATGGACACTACAGAAGAGATCAATGTTTAATGAGCCACAAACTGCTGTACTCACTGGATTTCATAGGTGACCTTTGTTGCTCTTGAGAAAGTCAAGATAAATCATGTGGACCAAATTAGTCAGAGGTGAGAGATACGCAGCCATCCAAGCTTGGCAGTGAAGGGTGGTTGTGGACACTGACTATGCTCTACTGTTTCTCCAAAGAGAGAGACCAGCTTCTGCCTGGCCCCTGATTCCTGCCTAGAACTGGGCCATCATCTGAGCTTATCACCATCCCCTGGAGTCAAGAGGGTGTCCTTAAAAGAGCATTGTGGAGCAAGGTCTCAACATCAGTGAGTCTGACTGCAAAAATGCATTTTTAAGATAGAACTCAGCACAAGATGAAGATCTCCATATCAGCCTCATACCCTGAGCTTTGGAGTTGAGGATAGGTGGCTGTTTTTTAAGGTTCTCCTTCCCCTTCATTTGTTCAGTCATCTAGGTGAGCATCTCTGCTCCATCCCTTAATGCCTCTGGGGTCAAGCAAAAATGCACTGAAACCAGTGGGTGTATGCTTATGTTGCCCAATGCCTCACCCTTGCCACATTCCTTTTAAAACTGCTGGCAGAGCCATGACTGACTTGAAAGCAGAGCTTTAACCAGGCAAAAAAGTTTATTATGCTGAGTGTTCTTTACACTCACATTCACCGCTGGGTCACTATGGCTGACAATATCTTGGGTTCACATGTACGGCCTGAGGTGGACTAGCCTTTGTGGTTCTGGGTAGCGCTACATGCAGTATCTCAAGAAAGAAAATATGCTGACTATGTGCTATTACTCTGTGTCTAATTTCTGCTAGCACTGTACCAGCACTTGGCAAACACTCTGGCAGTCAAGAAGGCAAACACTGAACGGCACGAATTGCTCCTGCGCCTGCACACTCTCCTCTTTCTTATGGGAGTGATGCCTTATTTTTTTCAGGTTGTGCTTCTCTCTCATTGCATATTTAGCCCAATGTCCTATAAATTGAGGCTTTTTGTCATGGCAATAACAAATGGAAACATGCTCCCCCTATTGAAGGTTCTGGCCTTATGGGAGCTGAGCTGCCTCTTTGTCTTCAGGAGTGGGTGTAGCTGCTTTCTAACGTAAAATGGACCATGGCACCCTGTGGTCCCGCAGATCACACTGCAGGCTGAACATTGCTTCAGCTATCAAACAGAAGTAGAACGGAGAGAGAGAAAATGGGAGAGGAAGAACATGTGTCTGGATCTCCAGTTTCTCACCTCTGGTGAGACAGTGAAGTCTTTCCTTCCATTCATTCTTGCACATCTAAGCAGATGCCTGTGGGCTTCCTTCACTCTGCCGTTGGCTATGAGCCACCGGGCAGACTCTGGGACCCACCTGGTGTGAGGAGAGAAGACAGTGTTCCCGTTGGCACTCCATGTTTTCCATGCCACATACATGACCCTGACCAAAGAGAGTAGATCTTCCCTATGAAACTTCAACCTCAGCTAAAAATAGCAAACGTGGTGTGTGAAAACAAAAGTAATGGAACACCCTTGTTACAGGTGCATGCTGTTCTACCCTTAAAGGAGTACAGTCTGCCAACTGAAGTATGGCTAGCCAAAATTTTTATCACATGATGTTTGATCAAAGCTTTAATTTTTTGAGTTGATTGAAGTTTCAAACTCTTATCAATTAAAATTGACCCCAGAGAGTTTATATTTACAGATTCAAGCTTTTTGGGAGTCTTTAAATTTTGAAATTGTAGGATATAAAAATTTGCCATGTAGAGAAGATTTAGCGATCTCTACACATACTTTGTTTAATTGCTAAAATTTTTTTTTTTCACAATAATCAAAGCTTTCTACACAAGACAGTCAACTGGGGTGGATCTAAATCATTGCAGCTGCAGCTTCCAGTGAAGTATCCATGCTGGCCATTGAGTGACAAGGGATGCTGTACTGCTGTAGAGCTAATTAGCAACACTGAGAGGTCTGCTTAACAGAGCTGTGTAGAGTGGGAGTCCTCTGACTCTCATTTTTCTGTCTGTTCCAGCACTTGTCATAAAATAACATCTGCAACTCCCTCTCCTTGGACTTTTCTCTGACCTTGCTATTAATTCATGGCTAGGTGGTCCTGTTCAGCCTAGAGCTTCCTAGATCACAGTGCAGCCCATTGGCTTGGAGGGTACATGGTATTTTGTGGGTCTGCATAGTGCTCAGGGTCCAGAAGACATTGGAAATATTCCATAGTAGTTACATCCTGCTATAGCAGCCAACAGCTACCTCCTGCTACCCAAATCTGTCCCCTCAGAGAAGCAGAAAACACAATCTGCTCTTCTCATGGAGAGTTGCAGCTGAGTGTCCTGTGCAGTCAGTGGAAGACTTAACAGCCGTGAAGAACTATGTGGGTATGAGATCTGCTGAGGTCATACATGTCAAAGTCTCTCACTGAAGTCTCCCACTGGAATGGTCCAAGACCCCTGTAAACTGTTGATGATTAATGTCCCCTATATGAGGTTACAATAAAACTAATGAACAACTGCTGTGACTGCTCAAGAAGTAACTGAAAAGGATGTGTAGAGCAAAAACATTCTCAGAACTGTTCTTCTGGAAAGTTTTCAAATCCTTCCCATAAGATTGTAACCCAGTGCACCTCGGGAGATATAAAGAATGAAAGACAGCATTTTGCGCTCTTTGTTACCATCTCCAAAGTATAATATATCTTTTGGTTGTCTGATGTCTCAACTGAGTTCTGACATTGTGTCGACAACGTCTACAGAGTGTGCTAAATTAGATTTTGATTCCATACTTCAGCGGCTTTTAATTATGCAGCAATCACTGACCTCTTGGGTGCTTGGAGTTTGATCAGACTACGGTATAATTTCTTGGAGAACTAATCTCCATAAAAGACATTAACAGAAGAGAAACAAAACAGTTATCATGAGACATGGGTCCAAATGTATCTGTGAATTTCAGCACTTCCCAGGACTCAATTTTTAACAGCTGGCTGTCCTAGCAAAAGGGCAAAATACCTCTGGCTAAAAAAGTCAGCAGATCATATATTTTAGTTGCATTGGACTTGATCAGCAAAATATCAGATGTTACTCTTTGCCAGAAAACCCTCATCACCAGGGAAACAATATGTCTTTTTGGATCATTGGTGAACAGCACCAGTTTATACTCCATTTTTCGTAAGTATTATTTGAGATTTTTTTGCTAGGTCTGTGCAGCTATTTAATCTGCTGCTTCATGCTGATGGACAGACATAGCAAGCAAGCAAACCAGAGTCTTTAGAACCCTCTTTGATGGCAGCTGAAAGCCACTTTAGCATTTGGATCACTGTTTCTGCTCAGAAATTATGCATATAATTTTGGAGCCCATGTTTCTAACAATTGGAATTTATTCTGCATGATTTCCAGCCAGAGCTCCCCACTGCCCTGAAGGACATGTCTGTGATTTCTGCACCACACCATTGTCCAAGAACTAAACAACCGACCATAAGGTGAAGGAGACACAGATTCCCATTTCTGAATAAACAGTATCAGCTGATTGACCATGTATTTTACTCTGTTTCTTTCATTAAATGAACCATCTCCCATTTTAAGGCTTAAGAGATGCCAGGCTGGATGGGGCTTTGAGCAACCTGGTCTAGTGGGAGATGTCCCTGTCCACAGCAGGGGTGTTGATCTTCAAGGTCCCTTCCAACCTTAACCATTTTATGATTGATATTTCTTAAATAAAGCTGCAGGAGGGCAACAGCTCACAGAAAGTGAATGTGTTTGACCCATCAGGTTGGTTACACAGCTGAGAAAGACTGTGAGAAGTGCAGAGATAAATGTACCTGACCTAGCCACAGATGTAATTGGCTCATATGGAAAAATTGGTACCAGAAGTATCCTCTCCAATGAGGTGGGGACAGAAGATAAATAAATTATTTGAGTCTACCAGGAGCAGAGGATGGATAAATAATTTATCTTGCATCTACCAGGGAGCTGACCTGGTCTTGCTTCCCTTTTTTGGGATCTACTTTCTTGCTCTGAGCCATGTCTGATAGCACTTGCAGCACCAAATCCTGCTCCTTTGTGTTGCAGCCTGTCCCTCAAATGATTGGCCTCAGCCCGGGAGGCAAGTCACAGCTCACACCCATTCCCACCGGCCATCCATCTGCAGGTCACTGCACTCACCACAGGCAGACAATGCTCAGAAGACAAGGTCCTGTCACGGCTACCAGTAGCCAGTGCCATTCCCGCACCAAGTACGCTACCATGGCCAACAGCATGTTCCCGACGCTCCAGAAGATGCTGGTCAGGATCCCAGAGAAGGTGCGATGCTGTATGTCCACCCACTCCATCCCTGCAAGAGGCAGGCAGCGTTCAGCTGGGACACAAATGACTTCTTCAGAGAGGGATCTGCAGGGCTTTTTAACAAGGGCAAAATGAGGTAACGACCCTAATTTTCTCCTCCAGGGAAGTTTCACTGTTTGGCTGACATTTGGCACGTTTGAAATGTTCATGCACAAAGCTTAATAACCTTTTGCAAAGCTGTAAGCAACTAAAATAAAACCTTAAAAGAAGAAATCATAGAATCATAGAATCATAGAATCATAGAACAGTTCAGGTTGGAAAAGATCCTTGAGATCATCGAGTCCAATCATTAACCCTACACTACAAGTTCACCCCTAAACCATATCACCCAACACCACATCTAAGTGACATTTAAACACATCCAGGGATGGCGACTCAACGACCTCCCTAGGCAGTCCGTTCCAGTGTCTGACCACTCTTTCTGTGAAGAATTTCTTCCTAATGTCCAGTCTAAACTTGCCCTGTTGCAACTTGAAACCATTCCCCCTGGTTCTGTCCCTAATTACCTGTGAGGAGAGACCAGCACCAACCTCTCTACAATGTCCTTTCAAGTAATCGTAGAGCATGATGAGGTCCCCCCTCAGCCTCCTCTTCCTCAAACTGAACAGTCCCAGCTCCCTCAATTGCTCCTTGTAAGGTCTATTCTCCAGGCCCTTCACCAGCTTTGTTGCCCTCTTCTGCACTCGCTTCAACACCCCGATATCTCTCCTCTACTGAAGTGCCCAAAACAATATACTGAACATATAGTAAGAAACAGTGTTAAAACCATTTTAGGTGATACTTTTCAAAATCCTATTCAATAGAATTCAGATGGTCTTCATCGAGCTGATAATTTTTTTTCCCTTAACCATCTGGCCTGCACAATTTCACATTTCTCTTCTCACTCATTATACTAGATTAGAGAAATATATTAAGATGAAATGTTGTTCATGTGGAATCTATGCAGAGTAGGTACTAACGCCTGTGCAAAGCCAGAAGAGATGGTGGTTGCCTTGTTGTTGTGTGTGAACTAAAAGCCAATTTTGCTCCAAAGATCTAGAAGTCATCTAGCAATCAGAAATGTCCTTCCCAAGCTCTACTTTGCCTTACAGGCATCAACGTTTATAGTAATAAAAAACCATAGCAGCCCTTGGGATTTCCCAGGTCTCACTGAAGCTATTTTAGCTTGATTTTGGCTATATCTGCAAAAATCCTGGAAACTTTTGCAGCACCTGTAACTTGCCCTTGGGTACAATGATTCTTGCCTAGTCTCAACTCTATTTACAAAATTATGCTCTGTTGGGCACTCTGAAATTCAGAGCCTGTTCTTATTATATAATTACCTACATACTTCAGCTTCCGTTTTATTTGGCTCCGTATGATGTTTTGGTTGGGGTTTTTTTGTGGTTCTTCTCCCACTCTTCCTAAATATACAGACTCGGAACTTACAAAAACTGTGACCAAACTCAAGACTGGGGAGCTAGAAACACCCTGCAAATCACACACTGTCCTCTTGCTGAGGGCACAGCAACGCTGATGGATTGTCTTAACAGTATGTTCAAAGGGTGAGAACTTGGTATCAGAGAAAAGGGGAAGATACTTTGGTTTGTGGCTTTTATTGTACTTCTGATGATTAGCTCACTTGGTTAGAGTGTGGTGCTGATAACACCAAGGTCGTGGGTTCGATTCCCTTTCGGTCCCCATGTGTTGCCTGATCTAGTTGAGAGGTGTCCCTACCCATGACAGGGAGGTTGGATTAAATGTCTCTAAGGTCCCTTCCAGCCTAGGCCATTCTATGATTCTATGATTAACAATCCATTGGCATGGATTGCACATGTTAATGTTGCAACAGAAATGCTAATAAGTGGTTACCGTATTTTGAGTAGACTGTTAAAGCATTAATTAGACTAAATGAAAACTGTGATTCTTGGATCCTCCCAAGAGGGATGTTCTTTTGGCTGCCTGGAGTGAAACTGTACAAACAATGATTTCCAAACTCCTGTTCCTACGACCTCTGCCTTGTCTGGCAGACAAGTCCATACCCACAGCCTGCCAGGAGTCTCCCTGTACAACTGGGCACCCGCAAACCCCCACATACTTACCCAAAGGCAGTACAATAAGGGAGACACCGCTCAGGCCCACCCCGGTGAGGGTCCGCGTGATGGCCAGCATGCTGTAGGAGATGGAGGCGGCGCTCAGCATCCCAAATACAACGGAGCACACGAGGGACAGCAGGAGCATGGCTTTCCTTCCGAACCTGCCACGAGCACAGGCTGGGTTACAGAGTGAATGGAAACCTGTCCCAGGAGTAGTAGGGTTTGAAATGGGGCAAGGCAGAGATTCGGGAAAGAAAACGAAAATATTGCCCTCACTGCAAAGAGCACGAGGCCCCGGAGAGGAGGAGACAACTCTGGATGTAGCTGGTGCCACAGTGGTGCAATCCCATTCAGAGGGCCAGCCTGCCCCATGAGCACGAGGCTCTCCAATGGAAAGACCAGCACTGAGCGAAAACAGTATATCGGGATTCCTTGTTCAACACCATCATCAAAAGCAGTGAAGTTAGCTTGAAATCCCATGCTGCTGGCACACCCTGCTCCCTCCGGTGTCTGTCCCCACACCTGGCTCAGCATGTCCTCCTCCTGTGGCTCACTTGGGACCAGCCACTGCCACTGCTCTCAAGGTGGAGAGAGAACTGTGACACTTTCACCCCAGTCTTTGGAAGGAACACAAAGATCCCAAAGGAAAAAGAAAAGGAATCCAATTGTCAGCCCACGTGTGCAAACAGCCCTGATGTCCTAAGAAGTCTATGAGGAATCTACTAGGAGGTCATTCCCTGAGGGGTTTGGAAGTTGTAGGATCATCTTACTCCTGGTGCAGAGCACTGTGTGGAGAGTGTGGAGGAATACAGAAGAAAAAATAAACACAAATGTACATATATACACACAGAGAGAGATAGAAATATGCGTGTATGTATTTCTACACATGAAAAACTAAAATTCAAAACGGAGCACAAGGCATCAGTTTTGTGATGAACATCAGCACTGCATGTGATGAAAGCTTGGGTTTAAACTGGAGTAGTAAATTAACCCTGTCAACAGGCAGTGTTCAGTCTGAAATCCTGGTCTGATTCTGGCATTGGGGCTCTCTTAGTGGCTGCCTGAGAAGGATGGTGGCAAGAATGATTGCTCCAGGGGAAAAAGTGATGTGCTGGGACATAATGTCACAATAACATTCCTAAAATTGATCAAAAATTACCTCATGCAGCAGCTAGTTAATGAAATTATTGGGAAAAAAAACCCCAACAACTTGTGGTTTGGGCCCAAGCAGTTTACCGGATCTACTTTAAAAATTAAGCAGAGCTGGTTTGCAAAAGTCGTCACACGTGACCTACTGTAGGTGATCCTGCTTTGGCAGGGAGGTGATGATCTTTCAAGGTCTCTTCCAACTCCTAACATTCGGTGATTCTGTGATCGTGATGCCCCTGGGTCAGAGCAGCAAACACACAGAAACACACCAGAGGTGTATCCAGTTTCCAGTAGGGTAACTGCCTAAGAAAGAAGACACTTTTTTTCACATGGAGATTTTTGTTGAAAATACAGTAAAAAGGATATAAAACCGTAAGATTCCCTGCAGGGTGCAAGGCAGCTATTTATGGAGCCATTACTAGAGTCTCTCAGCAAATGCATGCCACCTGCTAGGGAAACCAGAGGCGAGCTGGCAGGATTGAACGGCAGGCTACAGGGAGGCTGCTAGAAATAATGCTGTTTAAATTTGTCTTCAAAGAGAGAGGCAGGAAAGCACAACCTCTGAAAGATTGAATGTAGAAAATGTAATAAAAGGAGCGAAGTGCACAAGCATAAAAATTAGTAAAAAAAAAATCAATTTTCATAAGTATCCCAATCTGGAAGTCTTCCAAATACCTATTACAAGGAAAGATACAAAAGGAGTGTTTGGAAAAGAGCAGGCAATAACAAAATATATACACATATATCTATATATAAATATAGATATAAAAATATATAAAAGCATATATATCTTCACAGTGAAGGTTGTTGGAGCGTTTACCAGGCTAAAATTTGTAAGTAGAGATGTTGTCAAATTTAAATGTCTGTAGAAGCTTAGGGCAAAACAAATCTGAACTGTGGCAGAATGCTGGGACCAGATGGTTTTCACCCTGGAGCATGGGAGATTAAATCTCTGCATTACTGTTAGCACAAAGAAGTGGGACCTCTCCTCTGTTAGAGAAGAAGAAGGTTGCTAACAGGATGTCAGCATTTCAGAGGTCTTAGGGGAGATGGGAGCGGCATGACACCTGAGGTTGAACAGATCTGCCAAATTTACTACAAATTTACTTGATGAGCTGGCACTACTGCAATTATACAGGCTGCAAGCCTTTCCAGGCAGCTCAGGTGGTCAGTGCACAGCCAGCTCCGCTCCAGGCTGCTCACAGAGGCACAGTGGGCTGTCAGACCCTCGTTAGATGCCACCTGAGCAGCCTGAAAGGTCCTGGTCTGGCTAAGTGGAAGCCAAGCCATAACTTGGTCTTATTTGTTAGCTTTGCTGAATTTTCTCCACTTCTTCTGTATGCTTTAGACATAGGGAAGCTGGACTTGATCTTAAAAGTCTTTTCCAACCTACATGATTCTATAAAATCTAAATGGCACACAGTATTAAAGATGTGGGGCCACCATACATTTACATGTCACTGCATAGTGATATTCTCTATAATTTTATATTCCTTTCCTAATGATTCTAAATTTTCCATTTGCTTCCCCAGCCACTACTCACTGCTGAGTGGATGTCTGCCTAGAGCTGTCTGTCATAACCCTGAAGGCTTGCTTCTGAGCAGCTACGGTCAGCTCAGAGGCCTCAATTTTAAATGAGAAGGTAGAATTGTTTCTCTTTATTTTAGATTGATCTACCCTGAAATTTTGTCTTGTGATGCTCCCATCCAGTCACGGAGCTCTTTAAGCTCCTTCTGCAGTTCTCCACACTCAGATCTCATCTCTACCATCCTGGCCTCTCAGCATAACCTCCTCACTTGCTTCTTTTCCAGACAAATAATGTCCCTCAGGGGTCTGTGCTGGGACCAGTGCTCTTCAACATCTGCATCAATAACATAGACAGTGGGATTGAGGGCACCCTTAGCAAGTTTGCAGATGACACCAAGCTGAGTGGTGCAGTCGACATGCCAGAGTGACGCGATGTCCTCCAGAGTGACTTGGACAAGCTGGAGAAATGGGCCCATGTGAACCTCATGAGGTTCAACAAGGCCAAATGTGAGGTCCTTGCGTGTGGGTCGGGGCAATGCTCATTATCAATACAGGCTGAGGGATGATGTGAGAGAGAGCAGCCCTACAGAGAGGAACTTAGGGGTATTGGTGGACGAAAAGCTGGACATAAGCTACCAACACATGCTTGCAGCCTGGAAGGCCAGTCACATCCTTGACTGCATTAAAAGCTGCTAGGCCAGCAGATTGAGAGAGATTTTGCCCCTCTACTCTGCTCTGGTGAGACTTCACCTGCAGTACTGTGTCCAGCTGGGAGCCCTCAACCTAAGAAGGACATGAACTTGCTGGAGTGGGTGCAGAGGACGACCACAAAAATGATCAAAGGGCTGGAACACTTCTTCTACGAGGACAGGCTGAGAGAGTTGGGGTTGTTCAGCCTGGAGGAGAGAAGGCTCTGGGGAGACCTTATAGTGGCCTTCCAGTACCTGAAGGGGGCTACAGGAAAGCTGGGCAAGGACTGCTTACAAGGGTGTGCAGTGACAGAACGAGCGGCAATGGTTCAAAACTAGAGCAGGGTAGGTTTAGATTAGATGTTAGAAAAAAGTTCTTTACAATGAGGCTGGTGAAACACTGGAAGAGGTTGCCCAGAGAGGTGGTGGAGGCCCCATCCCTGGAGACATTCTAGGTCAAGCTCTGAGCAACCTGATCTATCTGAAGATGTCCCTGCTCACTGCAGGGACATTTGGACTAGATGACCTCTAAAGATCCCTTCCAGCCCAACACATTTTATGATCCTATGATAATTTATAAATGTGCTGAAAAGCACACAAAGCCGAACACAGGTCCCCACAGGTCTCCCTCCACTGTCACAACTGAACAATTAAATCTCCCCTCTGCTTTCTGGCTTTTAATCAATTATTTAGTCATGCAGAAACCTTCCTTCTTATCCTGGGAGAGATCAGTTTCTTTAGGAGCCTTTGTTAAAGAAACTTCTTGAAATCTGTGTAGATGGTATCTCCCCTGTTCACATGCCTGCTGGTGCATTCAAAGAAATCCAGTATATTTGGAAGGCATGGATCTTTTGCAAAACCCCCCTTGATTCTCCACTAGTATCTCATACCCACATGTACAGCCACTGACTCCATCTTTCAGAGTAGTTTCTACTAATTTGCCTGGTACAGACAGATGTCAGGCTGCCAGGAGCGTAGTTTCTGAGATCTTTTTTGGAAACCAGTTTAAAACTGATTTGATACATGATACCTTTCTCTGCTGTGGAGGTCACACAATGCCAACAGTGTTCCAGCTTTTTCATCCCAAAGGTCCTGGAGGTCTCTAGGATGACCACTCCCTGTCCCTGGCAGTCTGCTGGCATTCCCCTGGTGTATTTCTCTCTCTTCTTCTATTTGCTTATTTTAAAGCCCTAGCTCCAACACATTCTGCTACTGTGAGCACAAGCTCATTTCTGTCTCACAACACAGCCTTTTTATTTCCAGATGCTCCTTTTACACTCTGATCTTCTGCTGGCTCTTCACCCTCACAATCCATTTGAAAAACAAATTATTTTTCATTTTGCTCTATCAAACACCTTATCTTCTGCCATATTGAGTCCTGCTCCTTTTCACAATTCTGAATTTCTTTCACTCCACCTGTGCCATAAAATCATTTTGGATACAAAGTCAAGACACACAGTCTGAAGACCAGCCGGGTGTCTTGGGTCCTTCTAAAAGTATTCTGATGTACTCATAGGCAAACAAATGTATGTTAAAATTCCCATCTTCAGCACTAAGTCTCTGCATGCTTCCCCTCAGTTCAAGAAAGACAGGGAACTGCTGGAGAGAGTCCAGCACAGGGCAACTAGGATGATTAAGGGAGTGGAGCATCTCCCTTATGAGAAAAGACTGAGGGAGCTGGGGCTCTTTAGTTTGGAGAAGAGGAGACTGAGGGGTGACCTCATTAATGTTTACAGATATATCAAGGGTGAGTGTCACGAGGATGGAGCCAGGCTCTTCTCGGTGACAACCAATGATAGGACAAGGGGTAATGGGCTGAAACTGGAACATAAGAGGTTCCGCTTAAACTCGAGAAGAAACTTCTTCTCAGTGAGGGTGACGGAGCCCTGGAACAGGCTGCCCGGAGAGGCTGTGGAGTCTCCTTCTCTGGAGACATTCAAGACCTGCCTGGACACGTTCCTGTGTGGCATAGTCTAGGCGTTCCTGCTCTGGCAGGAGGATTGGACTTGATGATCTTTCGAGGTCCCTTCCAGTCCCTAACATTCTGTGATTCTGTGATACTGTGAAGCTGTTTCCCTTCTGCTCTGCAGTGATTTTGTAGCCTGCCATACGTTGCTCCCAGAGGAAGGAAATTGGGAAGCGGTTTCCTGTGCAGGAAACTCAGACATTAAATAATGACAAGCGTACAGCAAATAGCTCATTCTTGTTGCACGCCCGCATTACGCATTCTCTGGTGGGCTTCCTGCTTCTGCTGGTAGCAAAAATATTTCATTTCTTAATTGATGGCCTTACGAGGTTATTTTTTTTCAGGTTTACATTACCACATTCTAACATTTAGCCAGAGAGAGCAGATTTGTTCCTGTTTTCCTCATTGCCTCAGCTCTTCCACAAGGAATGCCTCCCTGCCACTAATAACCTCCTTTACCGTGTTTCTCTAGTGATAACAGAGTCCATTTTTGCTTTCTGTTCACTTTTTTTTTCAGCTATGGCATGCATTTGCTCTGAACCCCTTGTTTGCATGCCCTTAACCAATTTCCATGTGACTCGCAAGGAGTTAACTCTTTGAGCCACTTGTTTTGGTTTTGTTTTAGCCAGCTTTCCTCTGTTTTAGACAGTTGTCTTCTCTGACAGTCTCAGCCAGTGGATTTTTTCAGTTTTTACTGTTCCTGCAGTTGTGATCATCGCTGCGGTGTACCTTATGCCTAACCAAGGCCAGAGTTGCTTCTCTGCTGGGCTGCTAACTGGCTGATCCATGGGAACATTTAGCCCCTGCATTGCTTCCCAGTATGACCTTAATTTTCAAATGGATTGTTCAAGCTGGATTCTCCCTTTATGGTTGTGTTTTCTCCTTTCCCTGCCCCTACAATTGCCTTTTGCACATCACAGGTTTGTGAAATTCTTGCCATGAAACTGGAGGAACAGCCTGAAAGGGGTCAAACCTGTCTGAAAGGTATCCAAAAACCACGGCCCCCATTGTAACGCCAATGAAGAAGAAGGTTGCAGTCGCCTGGTTCAGTCCACGCTGCTCGCACACGAGGTCCCACTGAAACACAAGGCCAAAATGACATTTAGTCCCATTTCACACCCCTGTCCTCCATCAGGTCTTGCAATTTACATTGTCCAAATCTGATAGAGGGATAGAATCCTTCACTAAACTGCAGTGCCAGAGTCCAGTTATCTACCCCCGTCATGACAGCCTCTCTGTGGACACTTGTTTGGCA
This sequence comes from Trogon surrucura, assembly GCA_020746105.1. Classification (NCBI taxonomy): domain Eukaryota; kingdom Metazoa; phylum Chordata; class Aves; order Trogoniformes; family Trogonidae; genus Trogon; species Trogon surrucura. The sequence continues at coordinate 113,928,981 of CM036618.1, read as the reverse complement.
TCAGAGAGCTTTCCTGGGTAACAGTCATCATGAAGAGATCCCTTTTTTCCTCTCCTGTCCTCTGTGGTAGCTGCTGTCAACCTGCTTGGGGGCCTGTCATCCCCAGCTTCTTCTGCCATGCTCCTGGTTCTGCCCTGGTGATGTGAGTGTTTTTTTCCTAATTCATTCAATGAGCATCATTTTACTTTCTTGGAGGTGCAAATGTCACTGATCATTACATAATGCTGTGGCCAAGCTGCAGAGTTCATTTTCTATACGTGCCAACTTGGCGAAACTTAATTTAATCATCAACTCAACCTCACAGTCTCTCTCACAAGGCCAGCCAGACCTTGAGCAACCTTTCTTGCTGCAGGAGCAAAAGACTCAAGAGAAAGCCTCGGCTCCTTGAACATGTCCTGAGGCCACTGCATCATGGGTGCAGCAAACATGCTGTGGAGTACCTCCCTTGACTTTTCCTCCAAGGGTTCTTTACACCTTTCTTGCTGAAACGGTGCAGAAATCAGGTGCAGACCTGGTGCTCATCTGACCCCCAATTGCGTGCCTGACAAGAGCGGAGGTGGTTGTACAGTGGGCAGGAAGCACCAGCTCTAGGTTAAGACTTGTCCCTGCTCTCACTGACACAGTCACTGCTATCATTTCCAACCCAACTGTGCCCCTTTCATGGAACCAAACTGTCCCATGACCTAAGACCTCCTGTGATTTGGGCTTCTTTTCAAGGAAGGTAAAGCATTAACACCTAGAGGTATCACTGTTCACCCTAGCAAAGTGTTTCAGAGGACAGATGGTTAATGTTTGATGGGCAGGGACCTTGGGCAGGCTCAAGGTTATGTTTGGCCGGCATGCTGCATCTCAGCAGGAGGTCCTTGGAGACCCCATTTGACTCGACAGCAAGAGACACTGGTGGAAAGAGCAGAGAGGCAGCACGATCTTGGGGAGAAGAGAGGGAAGTGGAGATCAGTGAGGAGGGGTGGCCAGGGGAATGGAAGTGACAAACTGTTTGGCAAATCAAGAAAGCAAGTCACGGTCTCATATTAAACCCTGATAGGATGTGATCCTGTGCAAATGCCGTGTGGCCCAACCAGAGAAAATCCTGTATGTGTGTCTTCTTCCCACTGCCTCCAATATCTTGATCTCCTGGAGAAACTAAGATGCTTTTAACTAGAAATATTGTCTTCTAACTATCAATCTAAGCAAGATGCTTGTAATAATAACAATAATAATGACAATGACAACAACCAATAATAATAGGCTTCTAACTCTACGCTTCCCCATCCCAGGAAATCTCTAAGCAAGTTATTTCCACTGGTTAAAATACAGATTCCCCTCTGTGCATCCAATGAACACTTCTCCATCTGCTCTTCAATACACTGAGCTAGCTTCATTTTTGGGTAGACTACAGACCAAGCGTTACCTGGGTGGAGATGGTGGAGGTGAACTGCGAGTGGTCATAGACCCATCCATGCTGGCAGTGCTGGATGCTGGAGTTTTGTGGTTGCAGAGAGGAATTGAGCAGCAGATGAAACTGAGGCTGCGAGAACATCTCACAGGACCTGAAAGTGCCATCGGGTTCCTGGGGGATGCTGATGAGCCGAACTTCCTCCATGGTGAGGTTCACAAATGCCTCTTGGTATGGAATTGCACAGTGATGAGAGGGAGTAGCAGCAAGAAAATTGTGCAGCAGGAAATGCATAGGAAGATTGATTCTTGGGAGGCAGAGGATAAACAAAATCAAAATCTGAAATCTGCCAAAGCCACCAATTTCCAGCAAGAGATCCTCAAATTTCATCTTTTCTATGGAGTTTGCTCATTCAGAGCAGCTGTGTACCAAGGAGAAGCAACATGAGCTTGAGAAGTGGTGTCTGTCCTTGAAGCTCAACTTCCCATAGCTTTTCACACAGCCGCTTCACTGGACTTTGAGACCTTGCTGAAAGGTTGTCAAAAGTCACAGCGAAACCCTCAATTTGGGGTAGAGCCAAAGAAATTATCCTTTGTGCACACAACATGGCCATTTCAAGTGGGCTCAGCACAAAGCACCTTCTCTTTTTAGACTTCTTTTCTTCTGCTGTGGTATTTGAGAGGGAGATCCTTGCATTAGGAAATATACTTGTTTGAGATCCCCAGGATAAAAGCTCTCTGGGGCTCCTGGAACAGGTGACAATCACAGTGGGGGACAGAGGCAGCTGTGCCTATGGGGAGGATTGGTCAGGTGATGCAAATGTCCCTTCCCATGCTGCTCTGTATGAAGGGGCCCCTAAGAGACCTGGAAGCTCTCAGTACTTGGTACTTGGGTGGTCTCCCATCTGAATGCTAACTGTACCTGACCCTGCTTAGCTTCTGAGATCAGACGAGATCAGGCATTCTCAAGGCACTGGTTAAATCTGTCTAAGCTTGGCCACTAAACTCTGACAGATGCTCTCTGTGATTCCCCACCCAGGGGAGGATAACAGGGCAACCAGGGAGAGAGACTTTGAGGTTGGTGGAAAAAAATACTAGCAGTAATAATGAAGACATTAACTATATGCAGATATATAAAAATATGTAAAAATATATATATATACACACACGCAAGTATGTAAAAATATAAAAAAGTTTGCTGACGACACCAAGCTGTGTGGGGTGGCTGACATGCTGGAGGGTAGGGATGCCATCCAGAGGGACCTCAAGAGGCTGGAGAGGTGGGCCCAGGCCAACCTCATGAAGTTCAACAAGACCAAGTGCAAGGTCCTCCATCTGGGTTGAGGCACTGATATAGGCTGGGCAATGATTGGCTTGAGAGCAGCCCTGAAGAAAAGGACTTGGGGGTACTGGTGGACGAGAAGCTCAACATGAGCCGTCAGTGTGCACCTGGAGCCCAGAAAGCCAATTGTGTCCTGGGCTGCATCAAGAGGTGCATGGCCAGCAGGTCGAGGGAGGTGATTCTCACCCTCTACTCCACTCTCGTGAGACCTCACCTGGAATACTGCATCCAGTTCTGGAGCCCACAGCACAAGAAAGATATGGATGTGCTGGAGCGTGTTCAGAGAAGGGCCACGAGGATGATCAGAGGGCTGGAGCACCTCTCCTATGAAGACAGACTGAGAGAGTTGGGGTTGTTCAGTCTGGGGAAAGGAAGTCTCTGAGGAGACCTTATTGTGGCCTTCCAGTATCTCAAGGGGGCCTACAAGAAAGCTGGTGAGGGGATTTTTAGGATGTTGGGCAGTGACAGGACTAGAGGGAATGGATTGAAGCTACAGATGGTTCGGTTCAGATTGGACATTAGGAAGAAATTCTTCACCATAAGGGTGGTGAGACACTGGCACAGGTTACCCAGAGAGGTGGTGGAAGCCCCATCCCTGGAAGCGTTCAAGGCCAGGCTGGATGGGGCTCTGAGCAGCCTGATCTAGTGGGGGATGTCCCTGCCCACGGAGGGGGGGTTGGAACTGGATGATCTTTAAGGTCCCTTCCAACCCTGACAAGATACAAAAGAATCTGGTGATATGGAACCCATGCCCTCTGGATGGGAACTAGGTCCCAGGCTGTGAATGCCACGTGTGGCAGGAGCTCCAGAAACTTTTATCCTGGTGCTCTCAAACCAGGATGAGGAAGGAGGCAGTGGGAAGAGAGCTGTGAAACCCCATCGTTTCTAGTGTGGGGGTACCATACAGCACCTCAGATGCTGCAAAAAACTCCATCTAGTGTGAGCTGATCACCAGCCAGCCCCACTGGATTGTAAACCAGGCCCTTGGGAGAGCGGGGCTGAGCCACTGTGTAGGGATACCCAAGGGTACCAAAGTCTGGTTGCTATGTATCAGCTTAAATGTTTTTTCATATGGCTTGTGTCATGTCATGAGCTGGGAGCGGGGAGTATGGAGAGGGTGAGAGGGTGCCCAGAAGAGAAGAGATGAGTCTCTGGATGGATGAATACAGGGATGTGAACACTCTGGGAAGAAGGGGTAGGCTGTAGGCAAGGGCCACCTGCTCACCAATGTGCTCCAAAAAAAAAAAAAAAAAAGTGAAAATATTTCCCCACAAAATCCCTTTCTCCACCTGAGAAAATGCTTTCGCAGGATGCGTGCAGGGAAGTGATGAGAGCTGCAGTGCTGGCAAGCAGAGAGGCTGCACCAGCTGTGTTAGGGACTGTGACATTCTTCTGCAAGGTCACAGCCATGTGCTGGTGTGCTCTGGGGACCTATGAGAGAGCCAAAGGAGTGAGTGTGCAGCTCTTGACAGGGCCACAGGTACCACTGCCACCACCACATGGGCCTTGCACTGTGGTTCTTCCACTGCTTTCTTCAGGGAGGCCTTTCCTGGAAGAGGTGGGTCTCTAGCATGAATTTCCACTCTTATGCTCTTAACGAAGGAGATGAGCTGGAGCCACTGCAGAACAAGAATGGACAGTGCATCTCAGGGGCTGAAAGGTGGCTGGTCATCAAAGCTGTGTAACACTATCACACAGCTGCTGGGGAAAGCTTTGAGTCCAGGCTGGCAGGGAGTGGAAAAATTGCTGAATTTTTGCAAGAGTTATAGAAACAATGCCTGGAAAATGCAGCATCAGCAGCATGAGAGCTGGCACAGCTTTGTTCACACAACCAGCATGGTTCAAGGAACAGGTACTAGTCCATGAGCCAAGAACAACAAAAAAATTCCAGCAGAAGTGGCAGCTCCAGGTACCTCAGGCCTGCCAAAATTGCCAGGAGGTGTACAATCTTTTCCATGGCTGGTGGAGACCTGGCTGGAGGATGACTGGCACTTCGAGACAAGATAGACACAACTCCCTGTCCCACTACTGAGCAAGCTTAGGAAAAGGGATGAGATTAGGGCATTTAAACTTGAAGCAGTGGGATAAGGAGTTTTTTCTGGAGAGCCTGCAGGACCCATTCCCACACATTCCTTAACACTCTCGCTACGTCTGGGTGCAAGGCATGGGCACGCTTCCCATACAGTGAGTGCTCTGGAGAGGCCGGATCCACAGGGCAGCCCCTGGGGATAACACATCCCAGGCGGTCACATCGCAGCAGGTTCAGGGAGCGGTGCATCATCATACAGCAAACAGGGGCAGCAATCCCTTGCCCGTTCAAAGGCTACAGCCCCCTACTGGGCTCTAGGTTATCTCCCGCTGCATCTTCACACTGTTCCTCTGTTCTCACAATCTGTGTACTCCCTCCTCCACCAGACCTGCCCTCTTGAGCATTTGTGGATGCCGATGTGGCCATCCCGCACCTTTCTGCAAGCTGTTGTCCTGGGACATGCTCTGCTTTAAAGCAGCTCTAGTTTGGCCATCCATCTAGGAACTGTTGGTGTTTGGTGTTGGGATGGAGGCACATCCAGGGGCTGGACAAAGAGACAAATTGCAAGTGCTGCCAGGTGATGCCGAGAGCTGCCTCGGCTGGTGGCTGCCTGCCTGCCCCAGTCCCTGTGGCAGAGGAGCAGAGGGCTAGGAAGAAAGGGCTGTAGAGCAGGAGGCAGAGAAGAGAAAGTCCAAAAAAGCATTTCGTGGGGCCTCCTGCTTGTGGCTGATTGCCCAGACTGAGTGTCGCTCAGATACTGAATACTGCAAGGGCACGCTGAGCAGGATAACACCACGGGCTCATGCTTGCAAGGCAAAAGATGCCATGCTGTGACCTTAGGAGATCTTTGCTCTTTTCAGCAGCATTCCTGGTCACCCATGTTTAACTAATGTGCAGCCCTTGCTATCAACCATTTCAGCGCTCTTCCTGGGATGAGTGGGAAGGAAGCATACAGAAGCGAATCAGGCACATCTGCCAACACTGTGCCTCCAGGGTTACAGTTTAAGCTGAAGTTGAACTAAGGACAATTTTTTTTTCTTCACCATTGGTCTTCCAAGGGCAAGAAACAGAAACTCTCATTGATATGCTGCTGCACATTTAAGCTGCAAAGCAGCCCGGGCCTCACCGTCAGCAATGAGATTATGGGTCATTGCTCTGCAACTCCTGGGGCTCTGCTGTTCATGCTGCAATTGTTTAAAATGTGGATCAGTTAATTGCTGTATTTCTCTAACCCAGAGGTGTTCATTTAACCAGTCACCAGATTTCGTTAATGACCACTGTGTCTACAAACATTGGGACTGACCTACTACTCGGTTAATTAGGCTCCAGAGCTGACTAAAATGGCTTGGGCTTGCCCAACACTGGTAAAAGCAGGCAGACTCTGCTGCTGCTGTTGCTTTCACATCTGAAGAAGAGTTTGCTTTTTACTTCACATGTGTACAGATTTCTTCTGTAATCTTTCTCTCTTCTCCTTGTCAGGATGCCAGCTACTCATCGAGAGGGAAGATTATTAAACAACTTAGTCACTAACGTGCTGGCTTTTCTGTTTCCAGCAGTAATTTTGTAACGCCTTGTGCGGAGCTGTAATAGGCTGGATGGTGACAGTAATAATGGTGTTGATTTGCCTCTTGAAGCAATTAGAGCCACCCCACGGGTATCTCAACCAGAGTAGCTGGAGATCTGTTCTGTTGTTGCACATTGGTGCTCCACTGGTATTTGTTCTCCTATGGGAAAGCTGCAGATCATGAAATCATCCCTCCCCTCTGAGTTATGCCTGACTGCCATGAACGTACATGTCCATCAGAGCTAAAGAGCTGGACTAAGCTTACTCTCAGAGGTGTCCCCATGTAACTGCAGCTCATCACAACCAGACGCATTTTAGCAGCTTCATTGAAGCTACAGGCTTGAAGGACCCTTTCTTATGTCAACAGTCCTTGGGTCTATCTGACTCCAGAGCCCCACTTTTAAAGTCCATCATAGCAATCCTCTGATATTGAAGGGTAGATGAAGGTGAGGACAGGAATAACAAGTGCGAGCTGCGTTTCCTTGCAGTACAGGCTTCCCTGACACCGCTGAGGCACTTTTATGGCTTGTCTTATCCACACTGGGGCTTTTCTTGTCTTGAAATATCTCAAGGTGGCTGCATCAGGTCTGCAGAAGAGAGACCTCTGTGCCCAAAAGCCTCTTTGGTTTTACCAGCTGTATCAGCTGGCCCAAGAAAAGATACTGCCTCCTCCTACAAACCTGTCTTTTCAAATTTGCTGAAATTGTTCCAGAAAGAGCAGCCTGTTTTAGTTTCTCTGCTTGCCTTCTCACTTGACAAAGACAGAGGGCCTCAGCCAACACTGTAACCATCACCTTGCATCTGACAAACCCGCCTTCCAGAGGACCTCTCATTTCACTGTCTAGGGGTGGGTGATGAATCCCCTTCAGCAACCTCTCCTGCTGTGGTTCTGAAATATTTCTGAATTTTCCAGTTGATGCTGTTCAGCTTTAATTTTTGCCTGCCTGTTCCTGGCATGGACTTTAAGGAGATTCTGAGATCCTCGTGTTTCTTTCTGTGGATTTTGATTCTGCATTAGAGTTAACAGTATTTTCTTTTGGCTATAGGAGAAAGAATATAATCTATCATCACAGGAACATCTTTCCAAGGGAGCACTTATTTTTTATTCTTTCCTTCACTCTCACCAATTTTTCACAGCTCTTTAAATCTGAAGGAGATGATGATGTTCTCCTGTCACGCTGGTGCACCTAAAGGAGACTGAGCTTTCTCCTGCTCCTCATTGCTCCTTAATTGGATTACCATGGGCTACTTTATCCCAGCTTGGCTTAGTTGTGTCCTGGGGCTCAGGATGGGTGGGAGCTCTCACCTGTGAACTTTGCAGCTCAGTGTATAAATGCAGGAATAGTGTATTTTGAGATGTTAGTCAAATGCTGTATATGATTAGTTACGCAATGTAGGAAAAAAAAAAAGCCATCACATTTGCCTAACAAAGCCAACTTCCAGAAAATCACATTGACTGGTACAAATTATATTCTTACCCTGTAGGTTTTTTGTCATCTGAAAGCTCAGACAAACACATTTGGTGTGTTAGACCATGATGATGCTAATTGAGGTGTTCTACCATATACTCAAACGTTTCAAATAGGCACTTCAGTCCTAAGCACAGTCATGAAATCAGGACAAAGTGAATTTGAATTTTGTATGCTCCTCAGCTCCTGCTGCCTCAGAGCACTAAAACCTCATAAACAGTATTTTAACCAGTGATTTGAGTCATATTTAGATTATTTTTAATATCTACCCATCTTCACTGGCTAGTGACCACACTGACTTGCTTATTCCTGCCTGGGCCTTTTGTTGTTGTTGCTGCTGCTGTTTTTTATTTATTCATGGTAATAAATGCTAGCTCAACTAGCTGGCTCAACTCTAAACTCTCAGCCCAGGCTTCAGGCTTCTGGGAGCTAAGGACCGTATTTGATGCCAAACTGTGGTTTAACAAGAGTATCTCTAGGTTGTGGGAAAGACTGTTGCGAGAGTGTCCCTAAAGCAATGCCAGAGAAGCAAACTAAAAACACAAGCAAAAGTAAAAAAGTTGAGATGCTGACACTGAGTGGCACAAGGACTCACAGACAAGACACTTGGAAAAAGCAGCAGAGAAACTGAGATGGCAAGTGAGCAATAGTAAAACAAGCCTGTTTCAGGGAGTCACAGAGGCTGACCCCCACTTGCCAGCAGATGCCTGCTGTGTACCTGCAAGGGGGTCACGAATTTATGAAAGTTTAGCCAAGGAGCATGTTGCAGTCCTGTACGACCTGTGTCAGGCTATGAAGGACAGCTGTCTCTCTGCAAACTGTGTCTAATCCTGCCTGCAGAATGCTCAGTAAAGGTGCCTGAGTGAAGATGGTGAAGGGACATGAACTTACCAATTTGTGAAAATGATTCTTCATAGCTTTCCTGCTTCCTTTTCCACCACTCTCTCCCAAAACTAGGTATGAAACTACCACGACTGCCTAGGGAGGTTGTGGAATCTCCATCTCTTGAGACATTCAAAACCCGCCTGGACGCGTTCCTGTGCGCTCTAGTGTAGGTGATCCTGCTCTGGCAGGGGGGTTGGACTAGATGATCTTTGAGGTCCCTTCCAACCTTTAACATTCTGTGATTCTGTGATTCTGTGACTGCGCACAGTAGCCAGTAGGCAACTTGCACACGGTGAAAAAGCTGTTGTAGAAGCTGTCCTCAGCTTAAACGTCAGCCTGTCACAGAGTATTAAAAGTCAAACCACGCCAAGTCATTGGTTTGCTTCTGCTCCATTTCCAGGATATTAATGTGCAGGTCCAACTGCATCCCCAGCCAGTGAAATATTACACCGATACCAGTGGTGCTCAACTTCGGAATACCACATAAAGTAGAAGAGCAAGAGCCCAGTTTTGTAAAACACTGGCCCTGGCCAGCTCTGGAGTCCAGCGAGGATCCCCCAGGCAGGTCCCAGATGGACTATGTGGATCAGGCAGGTGTGAACCCTGCAAACAACTGCACAAATGTTACTTAGCTGTGGCCTGTACGCTTCTACTCTAAAAGGATCTTTTGTTGTTGTTGTTGTTGGGTATTCTTTTGTTAAAAAAGCAGGTTTTGCTCTCTGACAGATGCTGTTTTGGAAGCAGATAGCTGAGCCTGCTGCCTGCAGTGTGGTTGTGAACGTGATTCATGATGAACAAACATGTCTATGTTACAGAAACACTTACCAACAGCCCTGGTCCGGTGCATTCTTCCAAGCTGTTTCTCTGACCTTGCTCCTTGCACAAATCACAAGCCACAAGTGAGAGAGACCCAGCATTACCACTGTGGTACAGGGGAAGGCTACCAGGAAATCAAGACAGCCCTGAGCTTTTACATACCTGTGTACTTGCACAGGGCAGGAGCCGCATCACTGATGCTCATACTGAAAGAAGGGAATGCTCCTGGTGCTTGCCAGCATGTTTTTTGGGGTTGGTTGCAGCCAACTGAGTTGTCATGATGCAGGAAAAAATTATGTGCCTTGTGGGAAGATTTTATAGCAACCTGGGGCACAGTGCTCCAGGAGGTTTCAGAAAAGGACCAGGGGCCACAGCTGCCACACAGCTGGAATGAAACCTGAGCACAATTGTAGCTGAGGTTCCTTGCCAGCAGTTCAGGTGGTATTTCTGCTTCACATGTGGCAACACCAATAAATGGGAGAAGACACCAATGAAAAGGTAGACCGGCTTTTAATGGCATGATCAAGAATCCCCTTTTAATAACAAATCTAATGACAACTGTGTCTGATATGAACAAGAAATGGCATCATCATTTATTTTTTTTTTCTAAGACGTGATCTGAAGTTATGACAAATGCCAGGTGGATCTGTACACAGACAGGGCCTCTGTGATGCATGCCAGATTTTATGGCCAAGAAATTTGCCATGCAGTTGAACCGGATTGTGGTTCCTCGGTCGGAGTCGTACATTCTGTTTGCAGTGTGTAAACATTCTCCAGCTGCTTTCCTAAAGAATGCAAAGAAGATATGTAGAGAGATTTATCCTTGGGACCCAGTCGCTTTTCCAGGCAGGCAGTACCAAGGAGCAGAAGTCCTGTCTCCAGGCCAAAAGACTTGGTCAGGCTGTGCCAGAGGCAAAGGAAAACAACGTTGGTGCGCCAGATACAATGTCTGAGTGTAGAGTCCCATGCTATCGTGTTAAAAGGAGATATACAAAATTATCTGTGTTTCCAGCTCCAATTCCTGTCTGGAGAAGCAGCAGCCCAGGTCTCATAGCACAGCAGTGTTGCCGACACTGGTTTCCACACACCTGGTTACGGCCTGGACTCCTGCAGAGCTCATCACACCATCTGTGGGCGATGCTCCCAGAGCCTCTGCCTTGCACCCCAGCAGCTGTTTACACAAGCACGGAGTAAGTATCATCCCCTGCCTCCTCCAGCGACCCTGTATCAGGCCTCCTTGCTCTCAGGGCAGAGGCAGAACAGCTACCGGCAAGCCCCATGCTGATACCAGCCTAGCAGTACCCTTGCTGAGATCTCATCCCTGCAGCCCCCTCTCGTTTAGGAGCTAAGAGCAGGAGTTCTCTCACATTGGTCCCTACCAGGAATCCACCTCTGGATTTGTTGTGGTAGCTCCCTTCCTCCTTTTAGCACAGAGGATGCATACTTCGATGCATACTTCAAACCTGCTTTCCAGACATTTGCAGCTCCAGAAATAAAAGAGATCATGTTCCTCCTTATAACCTGGAGCACCAGCCTGCATGATGCAGGGCCTGCTGCATAGGTTGGCAGCCAGGTCTGCCTCAAGCTTTGCAGAAATCCAGGAGGGCTTCAAGCCCCGAGCCAGAGAGGGACTGGCCTGCAGGGAGTACACGGTGACTTTGAAAACAAGATTTGCTAGAGGAGGTGTATTAGGAATGAGAGGACAGAAGAATTATGGCGTACAAAAATCACTGACATTGCATGGGATCCTGGCTGTAATCAGTATCACAGCTCACCACAGCCTGCAACCAGGGCTGTTCTCACAAAGATACCAACTCCAATGCTCATGGAGATGCTGCCAACCTGTCTTAACATCGGCTGCTACTATCAGCATGGTCACAGCCTCTCGGAGTGCAGCAGCAGGCTGAGGATGAGCAAAACAACCAATCAGGCTTCTGCAGATGACCTCAGGCCAGTGGTACAGGCACGCACCACAGGAGAAAAAGGACTTGAACAGGTGCCCAAGCTCTCCTCGTTGTGTGCAGATGTTGGAGTAACTGGCAAACAGATGGAATCAAAGGTGGCTACAAACTCCCAAGCAGTGCCTGTGTGCTTTGTGAAATGAGCCTAGCACTGCTGGAGCATGGGTACACTTCAGTTAAGCCAGAAGAAATTTATTTGAAACCAAACTCATGTCCATAATGGGGCTTTTACTGTGTTCACGAGGTTAATTTAACTGCAGTCGACTGATGTGTGGGGCAAGGCCTTAGGTGGGCATCAATGTCTGTGCACATAGCATAGTGGTGGGATCGTACCATGGGTTAGTAAACTATACAGAGAAAAAAAAAAGTGTGCTAAGGGACCATCGAGCTGCTCCTTGGAGCTGGTCAGGCTGTCAGCAGATACTCAGCCATCTTCTTACGGAGGACCTACACTGAGAAAATACCTCTGTGCTGGAAAGGAGAAACATCAACTTGCTTTGGATTGGAGCATTTCACTAGCAAACAAACCATGCTTGTGTTAGTCAACGGCAGCCGTGTGAGCGGGGACTCTGCAGACCCCGATCCATGCCACACAACGATGCGTGGCTGGCCACCACGTACGACGACTCTGATGGCAAACACAACGGCTGCCAACCACCCAAGCTGAGGTGTTTGTTTTGCCCCTGGTTCACACTCAGGCGAGTGGAGCCTCGCAGCCCACATGTGCTCTGGTAAGAGCGGCACCCTGTTCCTCCATCCTCACCCACCACATGCAGCAGTCAGTCTTGCACACATCAGAAGTCACATAGCATCAGGACACTTCTTTGAAGGTAGCAGGATCCTTTTCAACCTTTAGCCGCTATATATAATGAACACTACTTACATTATATTGTTATAATAATATATATATTATAATATTCTTTACTTAGGAAGGGCAAGCAAAGTCTCCTGCCTCTCAGAGATTCCAAGCACAACTGACTCAGAGAGCTCTGATACTGAAACGCCTTTTGCACCAAGACAAGCAGAAGTGTTTGTGCTGCCAACCAGACAAATCAGTTAAGTAGCTCCATCCATGTGTTCAAGCTCCTCCATAGCATTAATCTGACTGGTGCCATCGATCCTTTTGCCTCTTCCACTCATATAACCTGTTGCCACACTGCCTTAGTGCCGAGAACTGTCTTTCAGATTCGCCACTTGGCACATCCCCTGCCCTGTATCCCTGTTTCTTTGCAAATATCTCCTGGCCAGACAGCAGCCATTGACTCATTTTTACCAGCTGGTAAATAAGAAAGCAGGCGGGACATTCACAGACCCCAGCAAACTGAAGACTCTCAGCAAAGCATTTGCATGATACCAGGCAGTCCCAAAGCCATTTATGGTCCCAGCACAGACAGGACCCCACAATGTTCCCCTGAACAAGTCCTATCCATTCCTACCACCCACGCATGGTGGCAGCTTGTCTCAGGAGCCCCCTCAAAACACACATGGATCACAACCATTTACAGTTGTCCAGGACTGACCCTGCAGCAAAGACACTGATGGGGAACCACATAATGTCAGGCTGTTCTCAGATATTCCCAAACACATGGGAAAGTGCGGGGAAGCCTGCTTCTCTTCCCCTGACCCCACACAGTTTTCTTTGCTCCTTCTAGCCACTTCCTCTGCTCTGGTCGGCTCGATCTTTTAATTGATCCTCTCTTCCTTGCAGTGAAGCAAGGATGCAGCCACATACCACCTGCAGTGTTTGAGCAGCCTTGTGTGTCCTCTAGGCTTGACAGGGCTTGCACACCATGTTCTGTGGCAGAAAACAGCAGGATCTTGCCTCTCCCCCCTTTCTGGGTTGTGACAGCCCACCATGTCCTGTGATGCCGGACATGATCATCCGACATCCCTCAACCACCTAACTTCTCCCTAAGATCACAGGCCTCATCTCCTCCTGCTCCCAAACATGATCTCCCATGTTTAGTCCAACTATGGCAGGTGCCCTTCCAGTCTCCCTGCAGGGTAGAGAGAGAAGAGAGGATGAGAAGACCCAGAAGAGTTGTTAACCCTTTTGCAGGGCCCATCCAGACAGACATACAAGAGCAACCAGGGTGTACTGAGCCCCTCAGTGATGGGAGCACCTTGATGTCACACTCACCATTGAGCAACTAGAGGGCAGAACCTCAAAAATCAGAGGCAGGGAGGAGATCCAGAGCAGTACCTCTGTGGTAGGGGCTTTCCTGAGTTCCTCTGCTGACTCCTGAAAGAGGGACCAAGACATCACCTCCTGCAGCACTGCTAAAAGGGGGCTTACAAGTGTGCCTAGGCCAGGCAGTGCCCTGTGACCGGCTCTGCTGGAAAAACATAGCTCTGAGGAACACCTCGTGATATCCACTTGACTGGAAGAGCCCAGCACCAAAATTCCTGTAAAAATAACTTCAGTGAAGGCATGAAAGAGACAATGTGACATCCATCCTCTTGCCACTGAGAAGGGGAACAGGTCCAGAGGCCCAAACCTGTGGGATACACAGGGACAGTGAGGCCTTTCAGGAACAACCCTTAGAAAACTTTCAGAAAATAACGGATGTTATTTTCTCTGCTAGAAATCTTTCACTGGCTTTCTGAAACCTGTGGGATATGTCTGGTGGCTCTCCAATATCTGACAGCTTTGGCATGTGTCCGAAAGGACAAGGAATCAACTGTACCACAATGAGAGATGATACTTTGATGTCACCAGCATCCTGCCTGCTACTTGTGGTTGGGTCATGGTAGGAAGACCTCTTAGGAAACAGCCGAGATTCTCAGAAAACCTTTTAATAAGAAAAAGTCCCCACATTCCTGTGAAACATTTCACTGGATGGTCACTTCACAACTAAAAGCCTGTCTGATTTTTTCATCTGCCATTCTCAGCTACTTTGTCTTCCCTGCCTTCACGTACCAGATGGAAGATCTCTGTCCTGGAGCTCCCATCCTGACATGGGTACAGCTGAGCCATGGAAAAAACCTCTCCTTTAAGCCTTCTCTTGAACAAATACATTGATTGTGCTTTATCGGTCTCCCATGATAAGGCGGGTTTGCTAACCTTTTTAAAAGTCCTGTTTCCCTCTTCCCAAGTTCTTTCAATATAATTTTTGGCATGTGCATCTAAGACCTGTATGGAGGATTTGGTAAAGACTTCATGACAAAGCCTCACCATGTGAGCACTCCAAAATAAAACAAATTAATAGGACTGCCATTATATTTTGTATTTCCAGAAAAATATGTGTTTGAGTTCATTCTGTTTTCCAGTTTCATGCAGGGAACCTTGAGGTTGTGATTTGACCCGCACTTCAAACACACGAAGTTATAGTGACACCAAATAAAAGTGGTCACACTCTCTGTCCTCTCCTTCACTCACTTCGGGCAAAAACATTTGTGTGACCAAATGCTGAAGCAGACTGATGAACTGAAACAGATGAAAACCAAACCAGCAAAACAGAGCGCTTGGTGTCATGCTGTGTCAGCACTTCCAGCCACTTCATTAAATAGCTGCCACAGTCTAAGGGGGTGGGACAGTGCAATGAAGCTGTTGGAACCTGGAGGGACTGCTGTGTTTGGTAGCAACATCAGTTCAGTCCATCAAACCACAACCTGACCTTGAAGTTTCCAGTGCTTCTCTGCAAAGATGAGGGCATGTTTTTAGACCAGAAGCTGTGCTCCTTACTCAACCAGGGTGAGCAATGTCAATGGAAAACAGCAAACACTTTGAGCTAGACGAAATAAATTCTTAGCATTGGCAACACTGAGACTGTCATATAAAGAGGGGATTCCTGTCATGTATTTCTAGATATTTCCCTGTTCAGATGCCCAAGGAGTACCCTGTTCTCCCAGCCACCTCATCACAGGTCTCACACTCCTTTTCAGAACAGTTCCTCTAGATGTGAACAACTTCAGGATTCCTCGGACTCAGTGGCCATTAGTGTGACTGTATCTACGTTCAAATGAATCGAGGTTATTACTGTCCAGATTTCTCTACCAAGTTTTGTTGTTTGCAAATAGTAAATATTTGCACCTATTGCAGCTGCAGGAATGGGTGTAGACAGCAGCCGTACTTTTGTTCTGCCTCATGCAAAGTCTCTTTTAGGCATGACAGTGATGTGAAATCTGAAATATTTGGGTCCGGAGTGTTTCGCCCTGTGAGGTGCAGGAAAAATTTTGTGACTACTTCAAGATCTCATCAAGCTCAAACAGGTATCAGTCCTCCTGGCTTTCACTTTCAAACCTTCCTAATTAGTCTGGGGGCTAAAAAGCTTGTTGATTTAGTTTCATCTGATTGCTAGGCTTCTCCTCAGATATTATTATCCAAAGAGCAGAGCCCTTGCTTTTACGTTCACATTGTTCTCACACAATGTAGAGAAGAGCTGAGCACCAACGAAGAGAAAGACAAACTCAACCTCTGTAACTCAGCCCACTCTACTTTCATATAGCAATGTACAAGGTACCACAGCGTACCAGCAAACCTCTCCTTGCTAAGCAGAAGTTTTTCATTATACTACAGGATAATAATTTCCCACTCTGCCGTGTAGGGGAACTTTCGACCACAGTGCCAAAATTCACAAACACCAAGAGCGTGACAATAAAGCACAAGGAATTTAGGTGCAAGAGGCACCCAAGCTAAAGGCATCCAGTGACTACTCACATCTTCAGGATGGAGCTGTGTTTGGCGGACTGTGGGTCTGTGGCACCAACCACACTCAGGTGGAGAGGATCCACCATGTTGGGAGATGTGGTCTCCACAGATCACAGTTTCGTATTTGAGACAGAAGCAGCTGCCGTGTGCTCCCTTCTACATCAATTAGCAAGCGCCCTTGATTCCCCAGCAAGCTGCCAATACATCCCTGCTTCCATCTAAATACCCACCACACAGGCATCCGCTGAAACAACAGCAGTGTCACTGAGCAGCAGTGCTGGCTGGCCTCCTCTGTAGGACATACTGGAGCAGGCAGGAGCATCCAGCAGGACCTGCCTGTCTCCCATTGCCACTCACAGAGGCATGTCTGGAAAGGACAGAAGATCCCCCTCCACCCTGCCCCTGCTCTTATCTCAGCACACAAGCACACATCCATCCCCTTGGCTAAGCTGGTGACAACCGGGGGCAGGAGGTGAGCCGACACTTGGGCAGATGGTGGAGGCCATGGCCGGCGTTTTGCCAGCAAGGAGAGAGGAGGGAGCTGTCTGCGGGACAGGAGCCTTCCTCTCCAGCAGACCTTGCTCTCGTCACCTTTGCTCCTCTTTTCAAAGCCAGGGTCAGTGTTGACGACTGGTATTGCTAACAGAGAGAAGGGGAGGCCTGGGGAGAGAGGAAGGTCAGGCACTAGGCAGGCTGCCTGGGTTGCTGCTTGGTGCTGTGTGTTAGCAAGCGTGAGCTGCGGGCTGGATGTCTCCCTTGAAGAAGGCTCCGTGGCTCAGAGGCTCTCAGGCCCGTGGGAGCTGATCGCGACGGTGTGGGGTGAGGGTGAGTGAAGCATTGAAGTACAGCTACTGCTATACACTCGTGGGTCCAGCATGGAAGGCTGTGCTGCAGCATCTCAAGTGTATACTATATGCAGAAGTTACCCAGTCTGTTGGGCTGGCAGAAGATGATCATTATCTGGCAGCTGCCTTACTTTCCAGGGACACCTGCTTTCCTTTGGTTGCTGGACTCTGAGTCTGGGTTTTTCCTTTTTGTCGTTTTTTGGCCGCACCAGGAGACGGCAGGGAATCTCCTGTCGGCCCCAGGGCCTGAGCTGGGGGCTGAGGTCGGGGGGAAGAAGGAACTCGCTGAGGAGCAGTCCCTGGCTTATGTTGTCGGCAGGGAGAAGGGCTTTCCCTCCGAGGCGGCAGTTGGCTTCTGGGGGAAGCACTGGGGTTTCTGGAAGGAAGGACAGGGCTCTTGGGGGATGCACCGCTGGACCTCCGTGAGCTGCTCCGTGGAGGAAGAGAAGTGGAGCTTGGCGAAGGAGGAAGCCGACTTTGTATCTGTGTTATTCGGCACTCATTTGGGACACTTCCAGCTGCTCTCTGTGCCTGAAGCCTGCAGGGGAAGAGAAGAGAGAGAATGAAGGGGAATTTGTGTAAGGGGCTCTGGGGTCCTGGCAGATTTTGCATGAATTTACTGTGCAATTACAAGGAGTCTCCAGCACCAGGATGACAGGAGCTATACTGTGAACAAGATAGGGCACTGGTTTCAACACCATCCTGTAACTCCTGATGCTGTTAACTAGTAAGTGTTTGCCCTGATCCTCCAGCACCCTCTGGGACAACTCATAGGCATGGTTTGGCCAACAGCACGTATCTGGAACTCTTCTTAACATGGATGCAGCAACCTCTTTCAGATAACTGTGCTGGAAGATACACCAACCCACAGGGATCCCCCTTTTTAGCCCACATCTCTGGAAGAGCAGAATTTGCTGCACCTGTGGCAGAGCCATAGCAGCAGCTCTGCTCCTGGGCTGGATAGCCCTAAGACCAGGCAGAAAAACGAATACTGGTGCATTCAGAAGGTCCACCTCCACTTACAACTCTGTGCTTACTTGACAGAGAGCCAGGGACCTCCAAAACGATCAAGGCACAGGGGTTTGCAGGGAATTCAGATCATGTGGAGGTGGCGCATGCTGTTTCAGGTCACTGCCAAAGCCCATGCCTGTGGACTTCCCCCTCTCCAGGTCTTTGCATGCTGGCCATCTTCTGAGGCCATCCTACCTGGCAGCCTTGCAGCCCTTGCAGCTCAAATTGCAATAGCCAGGCCCGTTATGGCCATGCCTGAGCACTTTGCAAAACTGAGAGCTCAGCACTGGAAGGATCTGCTATTAGCAGGATCAGAAAGAGCTTGTGGAAGCGAAAAAGGTCTCGAAGCCAAGGCAAGTGAAGAGGGGCCTGACTTGCCAAACTGAGCCACAGCTTTGGCCAGACTGAGCCACAGAAGACAGAGAGGTGGGAATTCCACACACCGGTGAGCTGAAACGACCGTAGGAAACAGAGATGGACCACGTGTTCAAGCCAAGTGAAGGGTAAAGCAGTGGGAGGGGAGCAAAGTCCTGGCTGCACCTCCTTAACAAGTCCAACATTTTGCGTATCTCATCGTTTTGGTCTTACCTGTAGGCAACAGGTGCATCCTGGGGGGAGCTACCTAGCACTGCCATCGCCACAGCCATGGAGCTCTCAGACTTTGCTGTCTCTAGTGGTGTTTTCACCGGCATGATAGGCCGAGGAATTCTGCTCTTTGTGCTTACGGATCTCTCTTCTTTCCCCAGGAGGGCAGCCTTCTCCCTCCCTGCCTTCCTTGGGATGGAGTCATCGGAGTCATGGGTGTCCTCCTCAGAACCAGTGGCTGACAGAGTTTCTGAGGCCCGCCGCCTCTCTTCGCTGGAGGACGCTGAGGAGGAGGCACCTGAAGCCAGCCGAAAGAGGCGGTTTTGCCTCTTCTCCATCACCAGGCGAGCCAAGTCAGGTTGCTTTGCCCTCTTGTAAAGCCTCTCTTTGGCCGAGAGTGAAGTAGAAAGGTCTGAGCCAGTGTCCTCCTCGGAGAACAAAATGGGTATCCTACTTCTATACCGGGAGCCCAGAGGTCTCCTGGGGCCCTGCTGCGGTGTGTCGAGGAGGGTCTCTGCTCGTTTGAGGTGTTCTGCTGCTGACGCTGACTTTTCAAGCTCAGGTTCCCTTGTAACCATCTTACCAGGCTCTTCCAAATCCAGTGAGAGCACCACTTTCTCGGACTGCTCCGGCTTGTCCTCGTGAGGCTTTGCTACGCCATTGGGAAGGGGCAGTTGCTCCCCCACTGTCTCTGAGGTGGTTTCGATGTGATTAGCCGAAAGCACGCAGCTCTCCGTCTCTGCCCCTTCTAGCCCCGAATGCATGCTTCCATTCTCTACCAGTGCCAGATTGTCCTCCAGTTCTTCTTCGATAATGACCTCCTCGAAGTGGCCCGGAGGGCAGTATTCCTCATGCCTCATCAGCTGGCCGCTGGAAGACATGACATTTAAGTGGGTCTTTTCAGCAATATGAACAAATGTGCGCTCAACTTTGGTAAAGGGGGAGGAAGCTGTAGCCACTGCCATGGGAGGCTTTGGTTCAGATTTAAGGACTGAGGACAGGGTCCCTGGCTCGGATACATCCAGTTGGCTACCCATGGGCTGTGGCCGCTCGCTCTGAGGTGTCAGTGCAGCAAGAGTGCCCAGATCAACTTCTGGAGCCAAGTCTGTGGTCATCGGAGACTTTTTCAGATCACCTGGTGAAAACAGCACTAGTGTTTTTGAGCCTTCCTCTAGCTCCAGGTCCCCGTCAGCAGTGGACGCTCGACCCTTGGATCCCTTCTGGTCATCAGCCAGGAGCGTGGACGGTGCGCACTCCTGGCTGCGCTCTGTGCTTTTTTGACTCAGGTCACTGCTGGAACCGCTGCGCATGTCAATCTCATCCCCTTCCTCCTCCACATCCTCCTCCTCCTCATCTTCCTCCTCCTCATCTTCTTCCTCTTCTTCTTCCTCCTCCTCTTTTCCATTCACTTCCAAATAAGGTTCCAGAGGTTTGCAAGGAGCCGTCAAGACAACATTTGAGAAATCCACTTTCTTTATCCGCTGGGATACCTTGGGCTTTTCCCAGTAGTCTGAGACATCTTTTCTGAAATCTTGGTAAGGCAAACTTAAAGGCACTGCCTTGGGCAGACCATTCATTTCAAAGGACTTCAGCATATATGCCTGCAAGGACAGATGTAACAAAAGAAAAGGGTTAGTATTCAGACATAGCATTGACACAAAGCATCAGGTTCAAGAGCAGTGGGAAGCACCAGTGGGAAGCATGCAGTCCATCATGCTTCCAAAATATGTGCCTGAGCAGTCATCACTCGATCACTCGATTTGTACAAACCTCAGAAAGGAGAGATTCACAGATGCTTACCAATGAAGGCAAAAAAATGTGCCAGAGGAGTTCCTTTGTCAGCAGTCTTTAACCTGGACTTAAATGACCTGTTTCCAAGCAATTTCTCAGGATTTTTTCATGTTTCCAATCTTCTTTACTATTTATGTATTTATTTCAGTATGTATGTATATACATATGTATTTACATATTCACTCCTTCCGTATTGGAACTATTCAGCAGCTCTCTTTTATGGTCAGGCCACAGTGAACTCAAGGGGCCCCCCAGGGCTAAGATAAATTTCTAGATCACTTTCCTCTATCATCCACCCTTGTCCCTGGGGCAATAACCCTTGCAGGGCTCCTGTGTTCCCCTGCTGTGCTATTCGTCCCTTCCTTCTTTTCCCACATACCTCCAGCAACTCTTAATTCTGCCTTCCACAGGCTTCTGCTTTCACTAAAATGATCAGCAAGTAAGCCAAAAGCTGACAAGTATCAGAGAAAAGAGTGAAGAACCACCCAGGGTAGGAGCAGATCGGGTCCAGGAACTCCTAGAGAATCTGAAGTTGCACAAGTCCATGGGACCCGATGAGGTACATCCACGGGTCCTGAAGGAACTGGCGGCTGAAGTTGCTAGGTCACTAGCCATCGTATCTGAGAGGTCCTGGCAGTCTGGTGAGGTTCCCACAGATTGGAAAAGAGGGGACATGACCCCCATCTTTATAAAAGGAACCAAAGACAACCCAGGGAACTACAGACCAGTCAGCCTTACCTCTGTGCCAGGTAAAATCATGGAACAGATTCTCCCAGTAGCTGTACTAAGGCACATAAAAGATAATCAAGTGGTTGGTGACAGCCAACATGGCTTCACCAGGGGCAAGTCCTGCCTGACTAATTTAGTGGCCTTCTACGATAAAGCTACAGCACTGGTTGACACGGGAAAAGCAACGGATGTCATTTTCCTGGACTTGTGCAAGGCGTTTGACACTGTCCCACATGACATCCTTGTCTCTAAAATGGAGAGACACAGATTTGACAGATGGACCAGTCGGTGGATAAAGAAGTGGCTGGATGGTCACACTCAAAGAGTTGTGGTCAATGGCTCAATGTCCACATGGAGACCAGTGACAAGCGGTGTTCCTCAGGGCTCTGTTCTGGGTCCAGTGCTGTTCAACATCTTTGTCAGCGACAAGGACGATGGCACTGAGTGCACCCTCAGCAAGTTTGCCGACGATACCAAGCTGTGTGGTGCCATGGACTCACTTGAGGGAAGAGATGCCATCCAGAGGGACCTTGACAGGCTTGAGAAACGGGTCAGTGCAAACTGCATGAGCTTCAACAAGTCAAAATGCAAGGTCCTGCACCTGGGTCGGGCCAATCCCAGGCACAAATACAAACTGGGCACAGAGTGGGTTGAGAGTAGCCCTGAAGAGAAGGATTTGGGGGTGTTGATAGATGAGAAGCTCAACATGAGCCGGCAGTGCGCTCATGCAGCCCAGAAGGCCAGCCCCATCCTGAGATGTGTCAGGAGAAAGGTAGGCAGCAGATCAAGAGAGGTGATTTTCCCCCTTTACTCTGCTCTTGTGAGACCCTCACCTCAAATACTGCATCCACTTGTGGTGTCCTCCCCATAAGAGGGACATAGAACTGTTGGAGCATGTTCAGAGGAGGGCCACAAAGATGATCCAGGGGCTGGAGCACCTCTGCTATGAGGACAGGCTGCAGGAGCTGGGATTGTTCAGCCTTGAAAAGAGAAGACTTTGGAGGGGACCTAATAGCTGCCTTCCAATACCTGAAAGGAATCTACAGGAAGACTGGGGAGGGACTGTTTGCAAGAGTGTTCACTGATAGGACAAGGAGAAATGGGTTTAAGCTGAAGGAGAATAGATTTAGATTAGATTTTAGCAAGAAATTCTTCAGGACAAGGGTGGCAAGACTCCGGACTAGATTGCTCAGAGATGCCCCCTCCCTGGAGGTGTTCAAGGCCAGGTTGGACAGAGCCTTGAGTAGCCTGATCTAGTTGAGAGGTGTCCCTGCCCATGATAGGGAGGTTGGTTAGATGATCCTAAGGTCCCTTTCAGCCTAGGCCATTCTATGATTCTATGATTCTATGATTATTAGGCTCTGGGGTGTCCAACCCTTAAAAGCAATGGGAGGACAGGACAGTGGGTGCTGCCAGTCTTTTGGGAGCAGCAATTTGTGCCAGAGAGACTGTCTGTAAGACACCAGGAGTAGGATGTGAAATGATTGCGAATAACACTAATGGAAAGGCAGCAGCTCAAACACACGTGCCCACACTTGACCAAACAAGCAAACAAAAGGGCAAAATAAACAGGAGATGCCCGTCGAAGTTTGGCTTTATTAACAGTTGATTGTAAGTGGAAATCACAGCAGCACCACTCTGCAAAATAGATTTATTAAAAAAAAAAATAAATCATTTACGTCACTCTTCTATTAAGAGGGATGGAAAATGAAAGCTGCTCCGTAAACTCAACCAGTCAATAATGCGTCACATGTTACCCTTGAAAAGTCTAATCGTGAACAGAAGGGTTCCAAACATCTGACTTTCCAAGCGGCATTTGACAGCATCAGAGGATATTTAGGCTACACGACTAAATATGCACCCGTTTAACTATGTGGGCTACAGAGCTGGCAACAGCTAGTGCATTCACCTGGCTATGGGAACAGATATTTTTTTCTCTAGGGGAGCAGAAAAGCCCTCGATAGCTTTTCAGTCAAATGACACAATTTCAAATCATGCTGAAAATCTGCATGTTGTTCTGTGCAGAGCAACGGCCCTATTAGCATCCCTGAAAAATAAAAGATCTTTATGCTCAGGGGACATTTATACATTCCATGTAACAGAGATGTATATAACAGGGACATTTCAAGTAGACTGGTGGGCAGCATCAAGCTGTTATGCATAGTGATAAGTTGTTATCCATTTAGTATTTCCTTTTATATCTTATAAATTAAAACACAGGTTGATTTTGGTAATGCCTCTGGAGTCCAAAGCTTCTCCTCTTCTTTCGTTACAGCTGAAGCCTGGCCCTGAAGATGACCCTGGTTTGGGCTTTCACTGACTCACTCTACCTTTTGTATCTGGATGACAAATGTGGAACTTGGACTCGTAAGAGTGACCTGCTACCCTTTGCAAAATAAATTACCCTCGGGCATTTCTTGGAAGTTAGTTCACTGAGCAGCCTAAGATGGGATTCTGCTCATTGGCTGGATTTGGTCTTCCCAAGAAATACCCATGCAGTACTATCTGTCCCTAGAATCTTGATCAGATGTGCTTCTCTAGTGGGACTAGGACCTGATAAAGAAGCCCTGACCAACACCTTGCCTCGTGATGAGCCTCTCACTGGAAAGAGTACCCCATCCTCAACAACAGGTCACTTGCTGCTCTACTTCACTCTGCTTTCTAGATGCTGTGGGTGATGGTACAGTTGAAGGATTGCTGGTTTCTCTGCAGAAAAAGGCCTCCAAATCTCCTCTCAGCTCTTAGGAGCTGGTGTCATATCTTTCTGGTCAGGGAGAACTGAATCCAGTCCTGCTGTGCACATCCTGTGTAGGCCAGGAGATATGGTTTCTGTGCCCTGCAGTTGGTCCCATCAGCAGCCCTGTCTCCAGCAACCCCTCCTTCCTCAACAGCTCATTCCCTTGCAAGAAATTGGAAGTTTTTCTGAGATGAGATTGCACTAAGCAGTCAGGTATGACACAGATCTGGTCAGCACAATATTGCAGTAATAAAAATAATGGTTCTTCTTCTGCTCTGGTTCCCTTGTGTGGTTATTGAGTCCTGCTGTAGATACTTTACTAACTTCCACTTCTGGCTGTACAAATTCCTCATGGTATTTAGCACAAGGACTGCCTTTCTGTCTGTCATTTCGTTTTCCCCATGTGTCTTCTATTTCCCTGCATGGACACTGCACCCTAAGCACAAGTGATTGCTTGGCTTCTACCTACCTTTGGGAGACTTGAACTGCTTAATGTCTTGCAGTGCAATACCCCAAAACTCCCAGAAAGCGTTCCTTAAAGCAGTCTGAGACTGTGGTTGTTTTGCCACTGTAAATACACCACAGAGAAAATCCAGAGCATAAATATGTAAAAAAAATTATAAAATAACGGGGACAGAAGTTACCTACAAACCCAACTAAAAGAAACTTTGTTGAAATGTCTCTTGGGTCAAATATTATTTCAACACATATTTCCTTACCTGCATTGCTATCATCACCTGAAGCTGTTAACAAGACTGCCCCAGTGCATCAAAGTCTGAGACTGTCTTCACTGTTGAGTTAAGGTGATCAGCAGGTAGCTGCAAGCGGACACCCTGCTAAGCAAGGTGTTCCCAGTTTGAACCCCTCCCTAGAGAGGCATGTGTCCTCTCTTGACAGTCATCTTGTGTCTTTTTTACTATAGCACACTCAGCTGCTCTAGGACTACCACCCAAAGGCTGGAGAAGAACTTTTCTGCTCTATTGTACCAACAGGGAGGAACTATGAGAAGATGCCAGAAGATCAGAAGTGGAAAAGCGTAGCCTGTATCTTAAAATTGTAGAATAACAAAGGTATCTATAATCTCTGGAGGTCTCTGCTCCAACCTCCCCTCAAAGCAGGATCAACTTAAAGCTGACTGCTCCGGTTCCTGTCTAGCTGAGTTATGAGTATCTCCAAGGATGGAGATCCCACAACATCTTTTGGACTCTGTCCTATTGTTTGAGGTTCTTCATGGTGAAAAAGTTTTAATTCGTATCTAATTCCTGTACCCGCATTTTCCTTTCGCGTACCTTGTGTCCATCACATCTTATCCTTTCACTGTGCACCTCTGAGCAGAGTGTGGCATCATCCTTTCATCAGGTGGTTCAAGGAAGAATATAAGATCCCATCCGATCCTTTATAAGGTGGAACAAACCCAGCTCTCAGCCTCTTCTCAGGTCCTATGTTTCTAGTTCCCGATCATCTTGGTGGCCCTCTGCTGGGCTCACTCCGCTATGAGCAGGAACTATGCCATAAGCTGAAGCAGCCACCACATTTTAAAAAAGCTACCAAGACTGAGAGTGAGCACAGTTGCACTGGGGTTGGCTGAATCTGAGTCAAAAGCACTTCCTTTACCTCCAGCAAGCTCTGATTTCTGCCTGTGTTTCTCACTTTCTCAGAAGACATATGACCTGTCCTGGGACAGTGAATCATTTTTTTTTCCCAGCTGCTTGGGCTCAGATCTTCACTTCTCACTCTCTTTAGACTTGTCAAGAATGATGTGTATGGCAGTATACATGTCTGAGTGTGTGCTCTCCACAAAGTCCGAGTATTTCACCTCTCCAACACTCTGTTTTTCCATAAAACTTGACTGTATTTAAATTCAATTTGGCCAGTAACTACTTTGAGTAACAATATGTATTTTGAAGGCAATAAATATCCCTGCTTTGCACAGAGGCCAGAGTTAGAATATAGGAGATTCAGGAGAGAAAAAGATCTACTTGCTCATATTTGGCAGAGGCAGAAACCAGTCCCTTAGAGTCCATCTCTGCCCCTGTGCTCATGACCAGGTAAGTGGAGTCTGTCTTTACTGTGAACTAGTTCGGTTTCTACTTAGCAGGGCCATTGGCACTGGATACTTAGAGGAAATGTGTATCACCCAATATCACTCAGAGGATACTTGTATCACCCAATACGACACCAGTCATGTTCCTACATCCCAGTGATGCCATAAATAATGCAAAAATCAGCAAAGACACAGTCTCTGTCTTGCTACAGCAAGTTTACAACCATCCCTTAGAAGTTGCCAGGTTCCCCTGTAAGAAGGAACGCAGCCGAGCGTGTTCTCAGAGAGCAGCGCAGAGCAGACTCACGCTGGTGGCTTCAGGAGTAGTACTGGCATCCGGCTCGTTAACGTGCTCAAGTATGTCCTGTCCCATGCCAAGACATGCACACGTCAAGTGCCCAGGTCCCCACAGCAATAAAGAGCGATGACAGGACCTGCCTTGCCTGTGTGGCTTTCTGGGGATCCCATGATTCATGAGTCAGAGAAGAGACCCCACAGTTTGCCTGTGCCTGTGGCCCCACAGCAGAAAACCCTATGGGGGGAAAAACCCAACAAACCACCAACACCAAACAACCAAAAAACCACCAGGGACAGGACAAATAAATCACAATAACTGCCTAACATAAAGCCAGGAAATGCTGCATCTCATCTGTCTACCGTTCTGTTTCAGATCATGCTCTAGCTTATGTCTCAGACCGTGGTCACCACTGTGGCATCACTGTGTCCTTGACAGATGTACACATCTGCCACATACCCATGGCTTTACAGAGGCAAACCAGAACACACTCTGAGACATTCATCATGGAGCAGATGGGCTTTGGACTCTGCCAGAGGCGGACTCGGAAGAATCCTGATCCTCTGAACAATTCCCTGGGCAAAAATGGGACTCAAACACTGTCAGAGACCACAGCCTAACCCTGGCTGCTCCTCCCAAATCTCCACCTGCCTGCACAGACTGTCCTCAGCCTCTGAGGAGCTGGGGTCTTGTGCTTCTCCTACAAGGGGGAATGTTTGCATCACCCCTTCCACCGGTACCAAAGCCTTCACATGCACCTACTGCCCGCAGCCTCCCTCTCCAGCCAGTCTCAGAAAAACACCGAATTAGTTACTGTGCACTTCACACCAAAGCAGACAGGGTCTATCACCATGTTTCCTCTTCCACCCTGATTCCAGACAGGCCAGCAGCAACTGGGGTTGAACCACACGCTGCTCTACAGCAGAGACTATTTTCAAACAGATGAAAAGCAAGCATGGTTGGATCCACTGAGCAGCCCAGACATTTTCTTAGGGTTTTGGGAGGTGGAGGGCCTGGAATTTTACCAGATGTTTTGAAACACCTTGTCAAAAGCCCGGCGGGAGACAGGCAGCCACCCACTGTGCTATGCCCACTGTGCTGCCAGCCAGGGGAAAATGCTCAATGTAAATAAACCCAAGAGAAATGTGATGAACTGTTTCTGCTGTGTTCGTAGGTGTTGAATTGTATGAGTTTAGCCAGTTTGGATGCTGGTAACCATCAAGGCAGAGCTCTAAAACTGTACAACAATTGGGTATTGTTGTAATCTGCTGTGGTGATATAACTGGGTTCAAGTCAGTGAAATTGCTACTAGCCTAGATTTACGTAAATTGAACTCAGAGTGCGGCCTTCCTAAAGTACATGAAACACAGTAACAGTCACAGAGCTTTGTTTCTATTCCCAGGACTGTCTTAACTCCAAGTTGTCAGTGATCGTGTTGGTGAACAATAACTAAACTCTTATTGTTCTACCAGATCTGTTTTATCTCCCTGCCTGGTGCTCCCAAGGATGAGCAGGGGACACCTTCCCAGAGCTGGAAAGCAAAGGGAGTAGAAGAACAAAGCAAGAAAGCAAAGAAAAAACCCCAGCCATCAGCAAGGTGCTGCCTTTGATTCTTTAATAAGGTTTTGGTAGTATACAAGCTTTTTTTTTTGCTTTTTTTTTTTTTCAGATTGTCTGGGTTAACATACATGGATTTAAAAAAGGCACAAAATCCATTGCACAGCTTCTGTTTTGTTTGTTTTTGATGACATTGCCTGTTCATTGTGGTTTCAAGTGTAGGATTTTACAGTACTCTGCAGCATTTACAGCATGGTCTACATACAAGGTAATCAATGCATGCTTTTATACAGGAGACAGAATTCAATTCTCTCTCAGTATTTCTATATACACAATAATACAGTGTTTTTCTTCTGAAAAAAGCTTTAAATCAGTCTTGCATGCTCGGTGTGCCAGAAGAATTAGTGCAAGCATATATTACAGTGTTATTGCAGTACAAAAAGGGGTTGACCTTAGGCTCTGAAGGGGTTAGGTACAGGAAGAATAAAAAGACTCAAGGAAAACAAGCTTTGGATCCCTTTAGTCAACTACGTCCTTCCAAATGGATCCCTACTCAGGACCGCCTTTAAAGCTACAGCAGGCTGCTTCCCCTCCATCTCCCTGCTGCCTTCCCCCTGAGACAAACTTCCACAGCTTCTTCAAACCTTCTGTCCCTAGCAATCGATGAGGACTTCTGGAAACTTGAGGAAGCTCATCTGCTGCGCCTCCTAACACCAGAGACCTGCTTAAAGGGGACTTTCCCGAGATCACCGGCTTCAAGCAAGCTCAAGTCCCAGCAGATGAAGTTCCTCAAGTGAACACAGAAGCACAACAGGTTACCTACAGCTTTTGTCTCCTCTCAGTAGAAATGACAACAGAACCCGACATTCACCTCCTGCTTGAATAGCAGTTGGTTAAATATGGTTTGGACTCTCTCCTGCTTAGCAGCAACAGAAGTCTAACAGGTGACACAAGGTAATGCAAAGGAAGGATATGCCGGTCCCTGAGATTCTTCATGGGAGCTGGAAAGTCCAAGAAGCAGAAATCAAGTTCCCAACATGACATTAATTGTTCCATCGGGAATGAGAAGAGGCCTTAGTCCTGAGAGATGCAGATGGCGCACAGACAGCGAGAGCCATAGTCTGGTCTTCTCTGTAACGGCTTTGATTTGGATACTATCAGGACCATAGCATATCCTGGAAGTGACATTATCCTCTGCCAACATAGACTAAGCTTGTTTGGGACTGGGAGATCTGGCAGGACTGACAACAGTGAGTGGAAAAAACCTAGAATCTGAGTTTCTGAAGCAGCTCTTTCTTCAAACCAGCATCAGATGAGGTAAAAGTAGCAGGGGTCTTAGAGCTGCCACGCTTGCATGCAGGATCTCTGTGTTCCAAGAATCAGCACCATAAATGTCAGAGATGTTCTTTCCAGCATCTTACCACAAAATGCTCCACAGCTTTTCTTTTTTTTTTTGTTTTTTTTTGTGTTTTGTTTTGTTTTTGTTGTTGTTGCTGTTATTATTTTTTTTTCTTACCAAGGTGAATAGGACAGTCCAGTCCTATGCTGGATAAGTGCTCTGCTCCTCCCTATTTGTGCTTTCGTATGTTGCTAGGTTTGTGCTGGTTTTCCTAGCGTCTTGGACAGAAGCAACAGCTCTGTAAAGGTGGTACGCCTGCCACTTAGCTTCCCACCGCCGCACCCACCGGTGTCTCCAGCAAGAGTCAATGCAGAGCTCCCTGTCTGAGCAGACATGGGGACCACCTCATTTTTACCACTCATAAGAGACTCAGGAAATGGCGAGCAAAGTGGAAGGAAATGATAATCCAAAAATTGTTCTAGTCCCTAATTGTAAAGGCAACTTAATAGCAGCAAGAAAGAAGAAGAAGGAGATTCTGAAAGCTAAGTATCTTCCTTAGTCATAAAAATAACCAGAAGTCAGCAGTGCTGAATAAGAACCTGATCTGGCCTTTTTCTTCAGGAAGGACCAAGTTGAAGGGGCAAGAGTCCCACGGAAATCCTCCTTATCTGACTTGTTCAGAGGAAATTTGCCATTACTGTGTTTCACATTGCCAGATCAATTAAATGCACTCATAATTAAACTGAGAAACTTGTTGGAGTTGTTGGAGGAAGCCCTGGGGATTCTTATGAGGCAAGTGCACTAGATGAGGTAACCGACTTGAAACACTTTGCATATGAAAAAATAAAACCTCCAAACATAAAGCAATTTTCTTTTACAACATTAAAAGACATGCAAGTGAATGTAAAATGGGGATCGCTTCCAATCCCCAGGTTACACGGTTAGCAGCTTGTTTAAAATGTACATTCATTGTAACATCATCTTTTCAATGGCAGGCGTAATACAAAGGAGTTGCAATACATCAAATAATACTTAGAAACATTTCCCAGAAATTAACCTTTGCGCTGTCCCACGGAACTGCAAATGCCGGTCGGTGTGTTATAGCAACCCAAACGCAAAACACGTGGCATAAAAATGCAACAAAAAGGAATGCAGTACGGCAATGATCAGCCTTTACACATTTTATTCAGTGTTTTAACGTTACCCAAAAATAGGTGTTTGCATACTAACGAATTACGTCCCAAGCAGCAGTACCATTCCTATGGCCAGAATACTCCGCCATCAGATGACGGCGAATGGAGGGATATGTACACTACAAGACACTGAATTAAGAAAACTGGGCTGGGCCAGGTTGCCAAAATCAGAATGGCATCATGCAAAGGTGGCCACGTGTGCCATCTGATCCAGACAACACTAGGATACTTTTTGTAAGTGACTGAGATTCGTTCTTTGCAACAGCCTTTTGAGCACTTGGATGTGAGCGAAGTGGCCCACTGCCGGCGCAGGAACGCTATCGTAAGGCATGACCGCGCGCCGCCATTCACGGTCCGCGTGTGGGTCACGAACACGTAGGAACATACATACAATCAGAAACGGAAGCTCCAGCAAAAAAGCATCCCAACACCACTCCGGGGACAAGAGTGAAATCAGGAAGCACGTCTGGCTTACTTTGGTCAGCCTCCCCAGAAGCTGTCATCTCCTCCAGTCGCTTTGGGGAGGGCTGGCAACTACAGGGGAAGCAGGTCAAGAAGAAAAGCATCCCATGTTCTCCTGCTGAGAAATATCTGGGGCAATTTATTCACTATAAACACTAATGGGAGTTCAGGGATTTGCAAATCATCCACGATGTGCAACACTTCAGATCTTGTCTGCTAGGAAATGCAGTTTTATTTTCTTCAGCTAGCCTCTTGCAGCCCATCTGTTACTGCCAAGCAGAGCTGGACAAATACACAATAGCTATCTCCAAATAGTTCTTTCCCGTTTGTCACCGCAGGAAAAACAGAAAATGAAAAAATAGAAATAAAAGCTTCTCTTTCAAATAGATTGGGATAAACGAGCCCTTTCTCATTCAATGTGAAAGTTGCAAAATGGTCTCAGCTCCAGGTAAAGTTCTGAGAGTGGCATGAATAAATCTCCACTGACAGCCATTAATAAATTGTGTTGTTCTTTGAACCCAGCAGTTTACAATAAAAATAAATTAGGTCACTGATGCAGCGTCAGGTGGCTGTAATACAAATGTGATTGGATATCATGGAAACTTCATGTAGCCTAAGAGATGGAAGAGACGCTAGACCCACTGGACACTGGACAAACCCTCCGTATAAGCAGTAGAAAATCTCCTTACATGTTCAAGAATAATCTTGTTCCACTGCCAAGCACTTAAAACTTCCGCATATATGCATCATGGAAGATTAATTGACGGAGGTGTGAGAGGGAAGGACATTACAAAACAGGGAAAAACACATCTTTCCATGCTTTCTCATCTTCTGCCTCACAGTGCTATTTTACAAGATAGGACTAAGCTAGCAATGGTTATATTTTTTTGCCTTATTTACATA
The DNA here is from genome assembly GCA_020746105.1 of Trogon surrucura. NCBI lineage: Eukaryota > Metazoa > Chordata > Aves > Trogoniformes > Trogonidae > Trogon > Trogon surrucura. The sequence continues at coordinate 113,897,378 of CM036618.1, read as the reverse complement.
GGATCACAGCACCAGATTCGAACAGTGCGTTTTTATATAAGAGAGCAAGTGAAGTTCCTGGTGATTTGCAGTCAAAGAAATGCTTCAGTGATATTTGTTATATTTGGTATATAGGTCCCATCCACTGTCCTGACAACTTCCAGATCATGAAGTAATATTCTGCCTCCTGAAATTCTCTCAGTGCAATCAAACTCTCATGTCTGGCTTCATCCTGATGGGTTCTGAAAAGGCTTTATTTGCTGCTGACTTCTTTCAGCACTCCCCCTGTGTCAAACAGCAGGGAAGCCATGGGAAAAATAAAGCACTTGGGGATCTTTTGGGTTAAGAGGCCATCGGAAGGTACGAGTACTGTGACTATTAATATTGTTTCTGAATAACCTCTGGAAAGGCTGAACTGAGGTGTTTGTCCCAGCTCCCCATCTGACCGCAGAAGGTTTCTACTACAAAACAGATTATCAAGTCTCTCAGAAGAGGCCGTACGCTTTGGGGCAGTGATAAAGATGGTACCAAAGCCTTGTGATGCTACCGAAGCAAAAGACAAATGAGGTAGTTAGACACTCCAAAGAGAACCCTTTGGAAGAAATGTTTGACGCAGAGAAATGTCCCAAACGGCATTTGTTTTGTGTCTCATATTGAAGTGCTCACAGATTAGAGGAGTCAGAAAAGAAGGTGTATGTTAACTGGCTTTAGAGTCACCTTTGGGAAAAAAAAAACGCACGCTACCCAACTACTGATGAGTGACTCAAACTTGGCCTCGTAAGCAGGCTGCGGAAGCTGCTGAGGACACCTTTGCTTACTATCACTGATCCGTTTGAAATAATAGACCTCTTTTCAGAAGTCCTATGTGCAAAAAATATATCAAAAATCTATTTTTTTTTCACCTCAGAAAGGAAAAACGATTGTTGACTGGTTCTTAAAGGCCTTCTCGTATAACACCCAAGTTTGCTGCAGAGCAGTTGGGGAGAGCTAGCTGCCAAATGGGATCGCAGTAGAAACACGGAGCTTGTTTAAAGCAACAACATACTTTGATGGCCTAATGCCAGAGGCACAGGCTAGATAAGGGAAGAACTGTCCTTATATGTGTGAAAGTGAAGAACACCCGTCCTCAAGGTAAAAATCCACCACTCTGTGATATCTCCAGGTAAGACAGGAAACACCAGTGAGCTAAAGTTTGGAATTAATGAACAAAGTGTCAGCAATGTTGCACTTAAAATTGCCCTTTGCTGGCTATTTAAAATACCCTATTTATTTATATTTTTATTTGAATACCCTCCCCCTGCCTCACCACTCTAAGGCTGGAGAGTGGGGACAGCCGCTTTTGTGGGTCCAGAAAATATCCAGCTGGAAAAGCTTGTACTATTTGCTACTGGAGCTGGACATTTTCTCGTTCACAGAGACCAGGCACCAATTTAAATGGAACTTAGAGACAAGCTCATGACAACAGAAGCCGTGTTCTATCACCTATTTATGTGGTTTGCAATCACAGATAGTAGCTGTGTCTTAGGGGCAAGAGAATTGCAAGCTCTCTAGATTTAGCTGCTCACGTACACAATAATTTTGGGGAGTTTGCTAAGCCCTAAGGGTTCCAGGATCTGAAACTTGTGAACCTGTCCTGAAAATGGACGGTGCCTTCCATCATCATCTTTGAAATCACAAAGACTCCATGTAGAGCTGAGAATGCTTCAAGTACCAAAATGTGACATTTTCCACTGTTTCCTCCAAGGAAAACAGGGAGGGAAGGAAATACTGAAGTGCTACAGGGGCAGTATGGTGCCACATCAGATTTGTAATGTGTAGGAAACATGCAGGAAGCAAGCCCCACATATTCTCGGGAATGGGAAAGCCAGGAGGTCATGCAGGTATACCAAGGGATGAGATACCACGAATGGCAACAGAGGTGAACCATGGGGGCAGGTGAATGTGTGGAGTGGGACACGCACTTGCAACCAGGGTGGAGTAAAAAGAGTTTTGTCATATGGAGAAAAGATGGGATTGGCAAAGGGGAACAAAGAAGCAACTAGATCTAAGAGAGCTTCTCAAACAGTGAGGTGAGGATGAAGGGGTTCTGCCTCCTTCACATTTTATGTGAAGCCTACCAACAGCGCAAGGCTACAGCTGACTCCTGTTGTTCTTGCATCCAGATTCAGACTTAAACACAAGCTACCTGGGTGGCAGCTGAGCAGCAGCATCTCTGCTTATGGATCAATGGACAAGATCCCAGAGGAGAACATCCAGAAGGAGTCAGCTGCTTTAATCCAGTCAAGAGGCCAACTGTCCAAGTACAGCTTCCTCATCCTGGGCTGGGGAAATGGGAACCACCAATATCCTTCACAGCCCAGGCAGTGCCTGCTGCCTCCCAGCACTGGAAGGGAGAAGGTGTGCTCAGCCTCAGGTGAGTTCCTTGTAGCTGAAAGGCAGCTTTTTATATACTCCTCAAAAGTCATCTGGACACAGGATTTAAGACATGGGTGATCTGCCTCTGTCCTTGGGGACCCGTAATGAATCACCACATGAACTACAGGAAAAGAGCTGAAGGAAAGCTCTTGGAGTCAACATCTGTTACGTGGAAAGCATCAGTCCAGGTTGGAAATCTCTAGGAATCACAAAGACACTTAGCCCAGCAAATACAACTTTTGAAACAGTTTGTTCCTTTCAGAGCAACAGTCTTGCAGCAGCCTCGACGACCACAATGCCCACATTCAGGCCCACAACAGGAGTGGAAGAGCAAGAAATACTTTTCATTGGGAAGAGGTAGAAAAGGGATGGGATTGTATCACCCATATGGCTGTTTTATGGGGCATTTCCACCTTACATTCTGTCATCACTGTAACAAAAGAGACTTTAAACAGTGAAAGAGGTGATGCAACGTGACTCTTCCACTTACCTGCCCCTCAACACTGGTAGAAAAAGTATAGGAATGGCGGACAAAGTCAGGTTCACACCAAGGCCTTTGTCAGCACGGCTGTATCAACAGGACACTCCTAAGGCAGATGAACCGGCATCTGCAAAATGGCACTTTTGTCAGTATAAGCTTATTTTCAGCCAACCCCCTCCCACCAAAACCTTCTTCACTGGAAGTGAACGTGTGCTGGCATAACTACATTTACCCAGTTCATGCCAGCTTAAGCCAAACTATCTCTTCACAGAAATCACATCTCTCTAGCTTCTTCCTGTGGGAAGGAGGCTGAGGGAGAGAGTGATAAATCGGAAACATCTCCCATTCTGCATAGAAAGAAAGCCAAAGGAGCCAAGACAGCAAGATATAAAAAGATGGCTTTCGTACAACTTATGTGCATTTGCTCACCAAAGTGCAGCATGAGATCCTAGCCACAGCTACCTGTCCTTCCGACGCTAATGGACTCTGTACTGTAAGGGAGTGGAAAATGCTCATTTCAACCCTCATTTTGGCTTCTGAGGAGAACAAGTGCTTTGTACAATGAGAAGTAAAACCAAGAGCAGCTCTCTCAGGATGCAAACCCTGGTCTTGGACCCTTCTGATGAACGCAATTTGTCTAAGAAAGGAGATTTTATTTCACTAATATTGATGCACACTGACTTACCCCAGCTGAAGAATTTGAGCAACCTTATCAAACATAAACCAAAAAATTACTAGGGCAACTAACTTCTCAGCCCATAGGGCCATGTTCACTTTTCATGTCAACAGCCCTCCCTCAGTTGTTTTTTTCCCTGCTGACCCTGGCTGGCCAGCGCCGTCAGTTGTGCAAACAGACAGTGAAGCAAAACAGGAAATGATTCAAAAGCTGAAACCAACTTTCCTTCTCCCTGTGCAAGCCCACACAGCCACGTGAACCCCACACTCGCACTGGGAAGAGGGCTGGATGGGATAGTGTGAAGGTAGGAGGGTACCTTGTTGACAACTGACATTTCTATTCCCCTAACTTGACCATGAAAGAACAGACTTCAAGGGGAAGTGGCTGCTTGCCACTTGAGCTTTCTAGTTTGTGGGGTTTTTTGTGACAACTGATTTTGGACGTGTTTACATTTATGATTGCAGTCATTCTAAATGAAAGACGACCAATAAATGCAATATAAATGTAATCTACAGAGGTTTTTTTTTTTTAGAATTGCACTGTAACTAGTTTTAATATTAATTTATTACATTTCCATATATATAAAAAGAGAGCTATTTTCACATTTCTTTAATCTGCCAACTGTTCCTCAACAATATACGGATTCCATAGTAATTATTACAGCATTAGATGAAGATGTTAAAAAAATCTGCAAATTGACTCTTTTTAATACTCTTCGCATACTACTGTATCATCAGGATTCCAGCCATTAGCACCAGTTAATTTGTTCAGAATTAAATTGTAAAAGCCATATTGATCATGAAATAAAACTTCCCATAAAACCCAGGTGACAGCAACATGTCCAATTATTCTGGTCTAGAGCCCCAATTTGATGATTTAACAGGGTTGGTTTAGAAATCAACAGCCCACCTTACAGAACCTGAACAGTGAAGAATTCAGTGTCTTTTAATAACGTATTTCAGCGGTTTACTACCCACTTGTGTCTTTAAAATGAACATCTTACTTCTAGTTTGACCTTTGTTACTTTATCTTCCAGCACCTAGATCCATATCTTTGCATGGCAGATGAAAAACCCGTCTTGCTCTCTGCAGGCAGGTACTCCTAACAACAATCATGTTGCTTTTTAGTTTGGTCTTTAATGACAGACTGCATTTCTTCAAGCTCATCCTACAAGGCAGGTTTTACAGAATCAAACAATTCTTGTACCACTTCTCCTTTTTTAGGTTTTGAAAGTCTTCTATAAAAAATATCCACAGGAGACTTGGATATGATGTCTGGTAGTGATCTCACCACTGCAAAAGATCTCCCTTTTGCTCACATCTTTGTTTTCCTGCTGATACATCAAAGAATTTTTTGGTTTTTATTTTTTGCTAGAGCAGCATAATGAGAACTTACATGCAGCTAATTATTTCCCCTAATTCCACCTCATTTTGGGAGACAGCACCTCCCAGAGCACCGTTTCTCCCACTCTGTGTGTGACCTATATTCTTTGTGCTCAAAATATGACCTCGTCCCTGACTGAATGCAATAATTAGTCTGAATGCAAGCAACCTAACAAGCAATCCAGATGCTTCTGCAGAGCTGGCCTGACAGTACTATTTTATGAAGCCACCCATCTCCCTGTCACTGCAAACTTTCTCCTCAGTGATTTCTTTTTTTCTTCTTGACAGCCACTAAAGGCACAGAATAGTGCTGAGCTAAGGGCAGGAGGTTCAGGAGTCCTGACGACAAACTTCCCCCCTTGTAGGAGACACTAACATATAATCATATTTTGTTTGGTTAGTTGGTTTTCAATTTATTAATAATTTTAACTAGAAGAAAGACTTACTGAACTTTATCAATCAGACTTTCGAACTTAGAAGAACAGTAACAAGCTTACTTGGCAAGAACAGTTCTATATATAACCATGATGAGTAGCATTAGATAGATTACTGCCCTTAAAATTTTATGTATGGAGCTACTTATCAGCTAGTCATTGCTTTTTTCTGAAGTGACGAGGTTATACTTTATATATACCCAGTTATCCGGTTTGTTCCCTTTTCTCAATGGCGAAACTAAAACATGTTTTTTTTAAAGATACAACAATAGATATTTTCATTCCTAAAATCGACTTTGGAAAGTGAACATCGGTGTTTTTGGAGACTATGAATTAAAAATTATTAAGAGCTACTCATTTTAAATCTACTTCTTTCACCAATTGGAAGGGACCTTGAAAGATCATCTAGTTCAACCCCCCCTGCCAGAGCAGGATCCCCTACAGTTTTCTCTGGAATCTGCTGTTCTGTTAAGTTTCTACAGAATGTGGGAAACATAACATGAGCGTTGAGTCTTCTTAAGGAAATCATCCCTTCTCATGTCACTTTGAGAAAAGCAAAGCCTTGCTCTTTCTGGTTTCTGTACTTGACAAGAGAAGAAATGTCAAATAGCATTAGGCTACTGGTTAATTCAGTCCAAGTATTTCTAGCAGTGCCCAGCACCTTTTACAAAAATAAAACTGGTCAACAAATAGCAGATAAAAAATTTTGACTGGGCAGTAAAGCGTCCTGTGCACTCATGTTCTTGGGCCAAATCGTAAGAAATTGATGCCACTGATTCAAGAATGACTGTGGGATGAGACTGGTCATACCTATGTGGAATCTTCCAAAGGAAGGTGTGCTGCCCCCTCCATCTCCATCCCTGCACCCTCTGAGATGCTGTCGGTCTGAGCACGTTCTGTGGCATGTAGACCCACGGGGCAAAGTCCTACAAGCTTCAGAAAGCATCACCCACCCTGTCTGAGGTTGCTTATAGAAGGGTGAATCTGATGTTAAGGGAGCTTCAGGCAGGGCAGATGTACCTATGGAAATCAGTATTTGGAAGGAAGCGCTCATTGTAACTGCACTGCAAACATCCTAGCTACGAAGTAATACTTCTGTGTCACAACTTTCTTCCAACACCCATACCTATCCCAGGCTATTTTCACATCTACCTGAGCTTTCTACGTGTTTTCCTGTCTGCATCCTGTGCTTGTATACGTTCTGCAGAGTATTTTCCTTTGGACTTGCACTTTCCTAAAGGCCTGAGTACCAGCAACGACACCTTCGTCTTTAACCTTAACATCCATACTGCCTCTTCTCCCAGAAGACCTGACCAAAGGCCCATTTCAACAGAAGACAGTTACTGCATTTGCTTAAACTACAGAAGGTCTTCATACTGCATCTCTCCTGAAAAGGGCAACGTATCCCTGCAAACCCAGGAAATAAGGATACTTATGACAATTCAAATTAACTTTGGTCTCCCCTTTCCTTTGAGATTCAAGCCAGTTTTAGACAAGGGCTCCAGGGGCTCTGTATACCAAGTGCTGAGACCAGTTTACTTCTCAAGTGAGATCTGTTACCACAGGCATTTCCAAGCAAGGCCAAGAAGCAGGACTGTTCTGCCATTGAAAAGCTGCAGGTGCCAAAATTTTTGGAATTTAGAAACAGCATAATATACGGTTGGATCAGTAAGAAAATCCTTGCTATCCAACTCTTGACAGTCAGCGCCTCTGGGGGAAGGCAGATAGATTTGGAGCAGCTTAGGAGTAGAGAGCAGACCAACAAGTCCACTCTCATGTAACAGAGGCAAAGCCAGAGAGACAGAAATACGTGGTCACTGTATGGAAAACAAACTGCAACAAAAGTGAGGGGATTTCCAAAGCCAAAGCAACAAAGAGATACATGATCGTAACTCCACAAGAGGGACAAATCCTGAGGTCCTGCCTCAGGTGAGCTTCCAGTGGGAGTCTGCCTCTATCTAGATGGACAAAAAGCGCCTACAGATTTGTCCCAGCATAAGATACCAACAAAGATGCTTGAACCGATTTGCCCGGGGCAGGTAACGCTCGCCGATACCTCCACGGTCTCTCCACCCCAGTCACAATGCGACAACATTTGTGGTTTGATTGCATGCGTTCAGTGAGGCAGCCCTGCACTTCCTACCCCAAGGCTGCAGGACGCTCGAGCGAGTCTCTGACACGAGCCCTGGCATCCACCTCTTTCACACATCACACGTTCCCCATCTGCGCCTTCTCATCTTCAGCCATGCTGCTGCCCCTCGCCCAGGCTGCTGGGAGGTTTGGAAAGGCAGATGTTTTCAGTCTCTGTGGGCTCTGGTTGCAGGGGCTTTGGAAGTTACAGTACCTTAGGCCAGTGTTGTCTGGGATTCAATATTGCATTAAGTGGTGACACATTGTGGGCAGGTGGGACCTATTATTGCATTATGGAGGCTGCTGCTTCCCTGAACAGGCTATGTTTTGTGTGTGAAGCGGGCCCACACCTGCTGGAGCTGGGACCTGGAAATGCGGAGGACGGAAGGCATGAGTCTGTGGTTTCCTGCCGTGAGGGGCATGTGCCTGCGGTGGGGCATGCGCACGGGGCTGCTCTCCGCCGAACGGCTGCGCTGTATGAAAGTGCCACCAACGTGAGGGTAGTGTTCTGTCTCCAGGGTTGAGGAGGAGAAAACGGAGGACGCCAGTCTTCTCAGGGGGCTGTACCTCGGGAGGGAGTGCTGAGAAGGCCTGTCCTCCTCCAACTGAAAAAGACCAAGAAGAGTGGAGGAAAAGGTGTCAGGCAAAGACTTGACTCGCCCCTGGTTTGTGATGCGCATGCTGCAGACATCTTCACTGGCGGATGAAAAATGCTTTTTGCTCTACGTGGGGCTTACTTACTGCTCTGCATCTATAAATTCCCGGGGCATAATAAATACGGGCACGACTGGAGCCTGCCGTTACAGGAGGCCTGCCTGCCTGCCTGCCACACTCTCCCCAGCCACACACGGACGTGAGTGACACCAGCAGTGCCAGGTTCTGCTACGTCAGCCCCCTCCTCTGGCTCTTCAGTCCACACGCCTCACCTCTCTGTTCCCCTGGCACCACTCATCTTGCATATAGGCAACAGTGAAGACTCTGAACACACTTGGAAACCACGTGTATGAGAAAAGGTAAAACACCTGGTGCTAAAATGGTTCTATGTATTTAGAAGTCAGGGACTCTCAGGCTCTTTCAGTGAGTCTCATTAAAACTTGCTCCAGGGATTTACAAAGGCAACTTGAGGGGCTGTTAGTGCACTTTGCTTTTCTCACACTTAACACTGCTGGACTCCTGATACACTTTTATATTGAGTAACTGCAGGGGGAGTGTTAATGCTTGCAGTTTTGGTAAGCAGAGGACAGGCAGCAGCTGGTAAGGCAGGCAGAGTATCATTCTCCTTTCAGTGAGAAATGGAAAACAGAGAGCCATGGGAGAACATGAAGAGAAGATGCACTCTTAGGTCCCCTTTCTGCTTCTGTGATCCTGGGATAGCCAGGAGAGGGAGGAAAGTATACTCACAGAGGACAGCTTGCACCAGGGTGAGATTGCAGCCCCTACGTTCCCTGTATGCACTGAATGGAATGACAGGAATGACTTCAGATTCTTCACCCTGAAAACATTAAGCCCTTTGTCCCCTTTTACCTCTGCTATGACACTAGCACTTTACAGGGGTCAGCAACCTCAATTCCCAAAACCAGACCATTTTTCCTGGAATTACATTTTTTTCAATCCATTCCCTTTCTTTTGCTAAATTTCTCTTCAGGAAGTCTCTGCAGGTTTCAAAATGTAACTGGGAGATGGGAAAAGGCAATATTATATTTTCTTAAGCCAACACTGCTGTTCTTACCTTACACTAGAGATGTTACCTTTGCAAATGATATGAGAAAAAGAGCTGAACCTCAGCCAGTCTCATCTCTGTCCTATCACCTTCACTATCCAGGCAGTGCTTTGAGGCAGACATCTTCATAAGCTTCTGAGAACTAATCAGCTTGTGGGGGGTATTAAATGTGAAAAGCAGTCCTAAATGTACTGCGTGTCACTGTATAGATCTCACTCCCAGATAAGTATAATGTAATGTTGTCATATAAGAGTATTTGAGAGAGACAAAGAAATTCTAGACAGCAGCTCTAATCTCACGTAAAGACAATCATCTCTTCTTTGTGTAGATAATGTAGAAATTCAGTCCTGGGTGTACACAACTAAGTGCACTGGAATTCTTACCATTTTTTGCTCCGTGTTTGGGCTCAGCATATTGTATGATTTCCATTGTATACATCATCCTAACATGGTGAAGACTTCTCAGATCAAAAAGGATCTCTCCAACTACCCAGAAGAACCTCCTTTACAGCACAGGACCAAGGACCATGAAGGGGCAAATTGCGACACCCCACCAGCAAGTGCACTTAGGTATTGCTGCCTCCTGGCTCAAGTTGTGGTTACAGACATGCCACTTTTCTCCCCTGATGCCCTAATGCATAAATTACACTGTCAATGCTGAAGGTGCTGCCCCCTTCTGTCCCTTTGTCCTTGGCAGCTATCAGGCTAGACCACCTTCCATCAGGCCTGTTCTGCTCTGTTTGGACAGGAGCAGTATGACTCCTCTTGTGTGAAGTCCCAGAAAGACGTGATGTTGATAGAGTTCAATGTATTTTAGAGAGAGGAAGGATCATTAGGAATTCCTACTGAGAATCACACAGAATCACAGAATGCTGGGGGTTGGAAGAGAGACTAGAGATCTAGAGATCATCTAGTCCAACCCCCCTGCCAGAGCAGGATCACCTACAGTAGGTCACGAAGCGTCCAGGCGGGTTTTGAATGTCTCCAGAGAAGGAGACTCCACAACCTCCCTGAGCAGCCTGTGACAGTGCTCTGTCACCCTCACAGTGAAAAAGTTTTTTCTAATATTTTTGTGGAACCTCCTGTGTTCCAGCTTCCATCCATTGCCCCTTGTCCTGTTATTGGACATAGCTGAGAAGAGCCTGGCTCCATCCTCCTGACACTCATCTTTTACATATGTATAAACATTAATGAGGTCACCCCTCAGCCTCCTCTTCTCCAAGCTAAAGAGACCCAGCTCCTTCAGCCTTTCCTCATAAGGGAGATGTTCCACTCCCTTCATCATCTCTGTGGCTCTGCGCTGGACTCTCTTAAGCAGCTCCCTGTCTCTCTCTTGGGTTGAGGGGCCCAGAACTGGACACAATATTCCAGATGTGGCCTCACCAGGGCAGAGTAGAGGGGCAGGAGGACCTCCCTCGACCTACTTGCTACTCCCCTTCTAATACACCCCAGGATGCCATTGGCCTTCTTGGCCACGAGGGCACATCGCTGGCTCATGGCCATCCTGCTGTCCACCAGAACCCCCAGGCCCCTTTCCCCTGCGCTGCTCTCCAGCAGGGCAGTCCCCAACCTATACTGGTACCTGGGGTTGCTCATTCCCAGGTGGAAGACCCTACACTTGCCCTTGTTGAATTTCACAAAATATCTTCCCATCCAACTCTCCAGCCTGTCCAGGTCTCTCTGAATGGCAGCACAGCCTGCTGGTGTGTCAGCCACTTCCCCCAGTTTTGTGTCATCAGCAAACTTGCTGACGGTGCTCTCTGTTCCTTCATCCAGGTCGCTGATGAATATATTGATTAGTACTGGTCCCAGCACTGACCCCTGAGGGACTCCCCTAGATACAGGCCTCCAGCTAGACTCTGCCCCACTGACCACAACTCTCTGACTTCATCCCTTCAACCAGTTCACAATCCACCTCAGTATCTGATCATCCAGAACACACATCCTCCGTTTAGCTGCAAGGACACTGTGGGAGATGGTGTCAAATGCTTTACTGAAATCAAGATAAACCACATCCACTGCACTGCCATCTTCTATCCAACTGGTTATATCCCCATAAAAGGCCATCAGGTTGGTCAAGGTTTTGATTGTTATGACCTGTATATACATATATAGAGAGAGATATGTTTCTGTGTGTATGCATATATATATATATATATATAAATGAAGCATATGTGAGCATTACTTCTCTTACAGTATCATCCTTTTCCTAATTCTTTATTCCTAACATGGACAGGGACCCTGAATCTAAAGAGCATAAGGGACAGATGCCAACTCTCCATAGATCCTTCTCCATCAGCTGGCAAGCTCTTCTCATGTGGAGGGAACCTGGAGGAGCTGAATGCCAAGGAATCACATTGTCTACGACAGGCACAAAGTGCAACTCAATGGGAACTACACAGAGTGAGGGGCAACGAGACTCTGCCCCTCTTCTGCAAATGTCCATTTCTCACCACTGAGAAGTGGTCCCTCAGGTCCCCTCGGAGCAGCTCACAGATCATGTGCAGAAGGGAAAGGAAACCAAGACATACAGCACCTTTTCACATCTCATTTTTCCTGTCGCCTTCTTCCCCCAGCCTACTCCTTCGGCCCAAAGTTATAAACCTGAGAGCCCGCTGTGTTCTGCTTCTACCCGTTGCTGGATTTTTTCAGCCTAGATTTCCTTCTTTCTGCCTCAGAGACAGTGAAGTTGTAATTTCTGTCCTCTCCTCTTGCTTGTCTATAGGTAGCCTGTGAGTGACAAGGATTTCCTTCATCACTGCTCCAGGGTCTGGGGCCACAGAGGCCACCAGGTCCAAAATATAACCCAGAGAAAGCCCTGTTCTGCTTTCAGTCCTCAGTGCAAATCAGAGTTCCTGCAGGAAACAGACCCAGGGCTCTATAGCACATGAACCAGACAGGTAGCACAGATCATGCAAAATGCTAGAACCCTGTCCCTGTTGTGAGCCAGCCCTCTCCTGTGTCTCTGTGTCTCTTTCTGAGGAATAATAATCACCCGCTCACATCAACGGAGGAAAGGAACAGCATATTGGCTTTGCTGAAGTGGTTGTCCCCTGGCCAGCTGTGCTGCTCCCAAGGGTATCAGGCAACATCACAACTACAGCATCCCCTCAGATAGGGATGAAGTTCAGGAGCACGAGGGCACCCGTAGGCTTGGCACCAGAACAGAGGACATTTTCTTGGCTCTGTGAAGGTCTCGGCGAGTTTTTACAGAAGAAAATGAGTGACTATAAGTGAAGTTGGACTCCCAGGAGAAGCTGGCCCAGGCAGCCTGCACAATGTGCTTCTGCTCGGCTCCTGTTTTACCCACAGTATCACCAACACAGGCTGAGCATCCTTGTGTGACCCCTCAGAAAAGGCATCAGTGGTGGGGTACGGCTGGGAAAGGCTCATAAGTTCTACAGCTGCTACCCTCTAAGGGTCAAGACATGGGCAACTTTAAGTAAGTCCGTTTATGGCACTCTCCTGGCTGTGGAAGGCTGGCTATGGGAAAAAAAAAAGGGGCTAACAGCACCACAGGAGATTTTTTAAAGAGTGATTCTAACTACAGAGCTAAGTTCGTGAGGAAATACACCAGGTGCCTCTTCACATCAAGACCTTTTCTAAAGATGAACTCTTGGCTCTGGGAGATGGCATTGTAAAACACAGCGTAAGCAAAATGCTCTCCAAACTTTGCAGAATATATCCAAGAATAGGTAAGGAAGAGTTAATACAATCTCCCACTCTTGTTTCACTTGGGACAGGCACATTTTAGGCAGGCAAGTCTCAAAACACTTTGTTCAATGCCAGTTGCACTAGCAGCAAGCGAGATTCAGAGTCAAGAAATACCTACGAGCACAGATGTATAGTCAGAAATAATTGTTAAACTCATAAATGTATGAATATTTGTACTTCTTTCCAACACAGACGGCAGCAGGAAGTTGCCATCCCTGTGAAGTGCCAGTGAATTTACCGAGCATATTTAAGAACTTGACAGATTTTTAAATTATACAGCTAGGTGTGACTATGAATGATTTCCAATAACAGCAATCCTAAATCAGGATCAATATGTAAACAGAAATGCAGGTTAAATCTTTTTTTCCCACTAATTTTAGCTGTTTTTATAGCTAAAAACGTGAAGCTTTATCTGCACATTAGTGCATAAAAATAAGCAGAGATTTATTAGCACATTCTTGAAATGCATATATTGCAAACCCTAAGAGCTCTGTTAAACAGCTTGCCAGGTGCCTGGTGCTGCACAGACAGGGGGGCTTCAACAGGACATAGTTTCATGACAGACCTGTTCTCCCTCTACACAAGGGCTTCCCATGAGGTTTATGCTCCACTACAGCTGTCTTCTTGTCAGTTGAAACCGGGAGACATCTCACATGTGAGAATATTTGGGTCAGAAATTCCCCCAGGCTATTCAGAGCCTCCTCTGCACTTGACTTTCCCCACAGCAGCATCTGTTCATGCTGTGCTCCCTCTTACACTCACACAGTTTCATGAGGACACCACCATCCCTCACACTTGCACTACCATATATTTCTTCCAATGGATTCCTACATTTGAACAAACTTCTGAGCTCTAAATGAGGATAACCTGGGGAACTATGGGTTGGCCAGCCTGGAAAGGGCAGGGAGGAAACCTTCCTGGGAGCCGTTTCCAAACATATGAAGAAGAAGAAGGTGACTGAGAGCAGGTAGCAGGGATATAGGAAAGGGAAATCATGCCTGATGAACCCAATAGCTTTCTGTGATGAGGTGATTGGGTGGGAGGTTGTTTACCTTGACTTTAGCAAGGTTTCTAACACCATCTCCAATAACATCCTCATAGACAAAATGATGACATATGGGCTAGATAATTAGTTGGGACTGAAAGCTGGCCAAGCAGCTGGGCTCAAAGCCTTGTGCTTGGGGAAACGAAGACCAGTTGGAGGCCAGTCACTAGTGGTGTAGCCATGGCTTGACACTGGGGCCACTGCTGTTTAACAATTTCATTAATGACTGGGATGATTGGACAGAGTTTACCCTCAGCAGGTTCACAGACGGTACAAAACTGGGACCAACTCTCTGGAAAAGCAATATGACAGAGAAGCACCTGGAGGTCCTGGTGGACACTAAGCTGAACACAAGCCAACAAGATGCTTTTGTGGCAAAAAGGACCAACAGCCTTATGGGCTGCATTGGGAGGAGCACTGCCCAGCAGGTTGAGGTCCTTCTCCTCTACTCATCATTGGTGAGGCACAGCTGGAGTCCTGTCTTTCAGTTCTGGGCTGTCCAGTACAAGAGAGACATGAACATACTGGAGACAGTCCAGTGAAGGGTCACAAAGATGATGAAGGGACTGGAGTACCCCTCATTTGAGGAAAGGATGACAGAGCCAGGACTGTTTAGTCTCGAGAAGGCTCAGGGCAGGTTATTATCAACATTTACAAATACCCAATGGGAAAAAGACAATGGATACAGACTCTTCTTAGTGGTGCCCAGTGAAAGGACTAGAAGAAATGGGCATAAATTGAAATACAGAAAATTCAATTTAAACATAAGAAACTGTTGTGGTTTTGGTTTTTTTTTTTACTTTAAGGGTGACTGAACACTGAAACAGGCTGTCCAGGGATGTTGTGGAGTCTCCATCCTTGGAGATATTCTGGTTGGATGCTGTCCTGAGCAACCTGCCCTAGGTGATCCATCTTGGAGCAGAGGGTGGGACTAGATGATCTCCAGAGGTCACTTCCAACCTCAATCATGGCTCCAGAGATCACTGTCTTTTTGCAATAACAAATAATGCCTTACATATTGGAGCCAGAAAACGGAGGAACAGAAGAAAGCATTAAAGCAGGGATTATCCACTTGCTCTTAGTTAATACTTTGCTGAAACCAATGGATGATCACCAGGCTTTGGGAGACTAGAATGAGGTCCCAAATCCATACAACAAGGCCTATGGCCTTAGTCATGGTAGTTCTGCACTTAGTGATGTTTTTACCTATCTTAAAGACTCAGTCCATATTGAAAGAGAAGGAAGATTTACTCTCACATACACGGCATGTAATCACATTTTCAATCAAACCCAGAGGAAGTCCGAGCCTGAGCTACAGGAAACATCTGTCATTGCTAGTGAGGCCCACAGTATTTTCATTGCTTAAGTCCTCGGTCAACTTCTTAGCATCCCAGCCAACTGTTCCTCCATCTCTGCCGTACCTAAGGAGAGCAGGCTTCAGCTTTCCTTTAGGCAACAAGTCATTTTGCCTTTGAGAGTTAGCAGCTGGTTTTGTAACTGCAAATGGAAAAATGTCACTGCAAAGCTGTGTATACAGAGGTAAATGAAGGATCCAGACATCAAAGGAAGCACAACTAAATCCTGGCCAGCCAAAGAAGTCCAGTGTTGGTCTGCATGTACAAAGCAGGAGTAACCAGAGGGTACTTCAGAACACAGGAGCAAAACACCTCACAGTCTGCTGGAGAACCAAGGCTGTCTAATATACTAGCACTGATCACCCACAATCCCATTAATTCACCCTTTTTGCTTGCTTTTTAAATCACTTGTGCCATGGCCAAGAAGGCACCTCCAGCCTTCTTTCACTACGCAAAACACGTAAGTGAAGTGTCCCTGCTGGTTCTTACCAGCTGGCTCTTGCCACGTTCATTGCATCTTGCAGATCTTGTACATCTTGCACCGACCGGACTAGTAAGTGTACAGACAAGCAAATTCAGACACAGGCTCGTCCAACTCTGCCGATCTTGCCTTGGCAATCTCTAGATATCTGGGGCATTAAAAATTTTGGCTTTATACAGCAAACACCTCCACCTAGGAACCTTGCAACTGGATGCAGTCTCCATGAGAAGCGCTTACTGCAACTATTCCGTGCCCAGCAGCACAGCCCCAGTTGTCCCTGCTGTCAGCACTTCTATCCTTTCTGAAAATCACAGAATCACAGAATCACAGAATGTTAAAGGTTGGAAGGGACCTTAAAGATCATCTAGTCCAACCCCCCTGCCAGAGCAGGATCACCTACAATAGAGCGCACAGGAACGTGTCCAGGCGGGTTTTGAATGTCTCAAGAGAAGGAGATTCCACAACCTCCCTGGGCAGCCTGTTCCAGTGCTCGGTCACCCTCACAGTAAAAAAGTTTTTCCTCATATTTTTCTGGAACCTCCTGTGTTCCAGCTTCCACTCATTGCCCCTTGTCCTGTCAGTGGACGCCTCATACACCTTAGCAAGGAGCACCTTGCCTGACAGGCAAGGATTTGGTTTGATTATTTTTATATAATTTCTTGTACTGTTCATGTGTTGCTGACAAAACCAATAGCCCTTTTTTTCTTGTACCTCTCCAGGACCCAGAAAAGAGAAGAATCTGGGAGAAGGATGTTGTTTTGACACGCTCCAGTCCAGTGAATACTCCCCTAGAGAATAAGCTCAGGAGGGAAGGAGGGATGGAGTTACCATCTTCCAGAGGGGAACAAGCAGACTGCATGAATGCAGGCTGTAGGAGGGTATCACAGCGTACATGTCCCAAGACTTGCCTGCTCTTAGCTACACTTAAGGATTCCACGTGTTTGAGAGATCTTCATTAACATAAAAATACAAAAAGCCCTTGGAGAACTATTTTATTGTCTCTTGCAGTGAATACTTTGGGACAGCCTTCTTCTGAATGTCTGAGAAATGAAGAATAGATATGACAGAGAAACTTTGAGCCTAAGAGTATATCGTGTTTTTTTCAGGTAATCTAATAAATTACCTCCCACTAATAACTTTTTATTTTCAGAGGACCACATTAAAAAGTGAAACCAAAAGAAAAAAGCCCTCTACAACTATCTGGAAAGAGATCACAGTAGGTAAAGATCATTTCTCTGAGTAAATACCTGGTAGCAACAAGGCCAGTCACTGAAGTAGTTGACAGAATACGCGCGCTGGTTACTCTGAGCTTTCTACTAGGTATTGAGAATAAATTTCAATGTCAGGGAGTTACTTTATAATTTGCATTGCTGCGGCCTGCGCAGTGCTGATGCGTGATTAGATTAGAGGACATTCTCTCGCCATACACTGCTGTTGCTACTGAGAAACTATGTGGAGAAGATCTGCTAGCAACACCTGCGTACACCTAAGCAATTATTAACAAAACACAGTGGGAGAGCATTAAGAGAACTGGTTAAAGACACCCACAACCACAACTATGCTCTCCTCTTGTCCCTGTGCCAAAACGTCTGAAAGACCTTGATAACAGTGTGTCCTTAGCAGGGGACAACGTTCCTAAGTGTAAGAAGCACTTGTAAGGCGTTCACAACATTTGCAAGAACTGCCAGAAAGAGTTTCACAAGAGCATCCATGCTTGGAATCACAGACTTCTCCAGCATAGCTGAAGTTTCCTAAGATGATGCTATGCTAGGCAACAAGATACAGACCCAGGGATCTTACCTGTCTTTGAGGACCAGTAGGTTCAGATTCTCGTCTCCTTTGTCGGATAGCTGGTGCTGAATGTAGGGGGGAGTGGGCTGGACTTCCTGTTTGCTGTTCATGTTTACTGTCAGACACTGTTTGAGAAGGTCCTTCATGTCTGTGGGAACTGTCCTCCTCAGTCACGGGCTGCATACCCCGACTTCGCCCATCATGGGTTTTCGGCCTGACTGCAGCATCTGCCCCCAAGCGCCTTCTCTCCTCACCGTCTTCAATAGGTCTTAGTTCCTCAGGCTCCTCATCCGTGGTTCCAGAGGTGCTTGGTTCAGCACCTGGGTGAAAGTCTTTCAGCTCTGTCTCCTTATCGATGATAACCCACTCCTTGCTATCAAAGTCCTCCTCCTCTGCAAGTGGCACTGAGCGGAAAGCGTTGCTGAGGGCTTCGTGTTCCACGGAAGCAGACACATCCATCCTACCGCTCGCCTGCCGGTCAGCCTGGCCAGTATCAATGGACAGCATCTGGGCTGGCTGGGAGGAGCATACAAGCCGTGATGGAGAGCCGGGTAAATCCATTCGAGATCTAAAGACAGAACACAAAGCCATTAAAAATAGATCAGGTTTGTGGCTGAAGTTAGGGATAGTAAGAGCTGAGAGAAAACTTGCATAGTCTACCTCGCTTGTTTCTTGGTACGCTTCAGAAAGACAGGCTTATATAAATGCCCTGGTTTGAGCTAAACAGAATCAATTCTGTCTTGTGATCTTTCCTTTCAGCTAAGTCTCTTCAAAAAGACTGCACTTTCTGAAGTTAACAGGATATTTTTGCAGACAGTGTCTGCTACTAGAAGTGTTAAGGACTGATGTTTATAGTTACTACAAAGGATTGGTATGCAGAAAGGCTCTTGCTTATACTTGCTTGTGTAGTGACCAAGGTCCCTGCTAAATCTTGTGTATCCCATGGGGTTGCTGAGAAGTAAAAGGGTCAATATATATTTGGGGTTTGTATATATTTGTATATACTTCTTTATTTCTGCTATTTTCATACTATTACAATTATTGGTTTACTGAAGCAGTTTTAATTTTCTTTTCTCATCTGTAAGTCTCTCTCAGCTTTATTCATTTTTCCCTTCCCATTTGGGTAGGGAGTGGGGTTAGAGAACATCTGTCATTTGTTCAGCAGCTGGCCCAGCCCTAACCCTACAGAGCCTACAATGGCATAAAGATGTTCCCTGTAAAGTGCTTCCGTATGACAGCCAATTCAGCATCTAACGTCTCACTTCCTTGTAGAAGGCACGATGATAATCAGTTTCCCCCAGAACTATCAATATGCTCTTTCCCCTTTGGTAAGTTCTGCTGGTTTTGCAGAAAAAAAAACACAAGCCAAAAAACCCTAAGCTCAAAACACTCTTAAATCTGCTGTCTGACTTAACAGTGTCTCTGCTGGGCTCCTATAGCCTTTTCAGCTGCACTGTGCTATGAAAACAGAATAAAGAGAAGACTGAGTGGCAAAGTGGGACTGTATTTGCACCATACTTGGTGCAGGCTTCTTGGAAGAAGAAAAAAGATCTTGAGTTTAAAAGCAGGAGCTGAGGGAAGAAAGTAGGATAAAGGACTGTGTTTTGGATAATACATATTGTCTACACTGAGCATGAGTAGACAAGGAAGAGTGGGAGAAATAAAGAAAGGACTTAAAAGCATTCAGTGAATTTACAGGACTAGTCTTGCTGACTGTTATAAATGGCTTTTTCCCTTCCTATTTCAAAGAGCCTTTCTTCTGAGCAAGAAAAAGAAGAGGTAGCATGACCTAAGTTTTGTCATTCAATTCCTAAATTATTAATAGTAACACAAACAACATTTTGTGCACTACAGCGAAGCACTGCAGCTTTCCCCAGCCACCCAGAATAAAACAGTACCTAGCAAACTGGGGGTAGTGCTAGGGGCTCATCCCCTCTCTTGTTATTTTTGATCCCCCTTCGTTTCCAGCTACTGTCTCATTGTGACTCTGCCTCTGACAGATTTTCTCTGGAAAGAAGGCCCGTCTCTACCCTACCTCATTTAAAGGGGTCGTTTCACCAGTACATCCCACAGTCTGTGCCCTGATTTTCAATGGGAAAAGGAAGACAGAGTAACAAAGGATGTCAAGGGGGTTACCAGCACCAAGGGTTTATATCTTGTAACGTGTTCTCCTGCACGCAACACTTCAAAAAGCTTCTTTTGTTATTTTTATTTTTTTAAATTTATTTCTTTGCTGTGGATCTGAGCAAAGGTATTTCTGTTACCTTCAAAATCAGAGTGTAATGTGTGCAATGCTATATGCTGAAAAATGAACACTATTATTACTATTAATGAAAAATAACGAGACAATGAAACCCACCAGATCAGGAGCTGCTAGCTAGTTCCCAGAATACACGCATACCTGTATGTACGCCAGCAAGATCCATCCTTCCCTCCCACCTCAGGCCAGCCAAAAGCTTTGTGACTGTTTACGTTATCTCTGATCTGATGCTTTGCCTTCCCTCTGACAAACGTCCCTCTTTCCATCTGTGGAGTTCTCATCCAGGGACAGGATGCGAATCATTCCCACTAGACTCTACCCAGAAATGAACTTCCAGTGCCTCCCGATCTAATGATTAGGTTGGTCCCAACAGTCAATCTTCAAGACACTGCTAAAAGCAGCAGGAGGCTACAGAGGGTGAGCAAACCTTCTTTCATGTAGATCTGCTTTGCCATCAGCAGTGGAGAGGCGTTCCGACTCAGGGCTGTTCACACGGCGGTATCTGAGGGAGCGCACTTGTGCGGTGGGGGACTCCGGAGGCACTCGGACAGGGGAACTGGGGTAGACACCATTTCTCTGCTCCTCTTCCACTATGCACTGAGTCTGTAGGGGATAAACACAGGAAACCTCAAAATCCGACCAAAGACGTTGATTTCCCATCCTTCGTTGCTGCTCTCTATGCTTTCTTCCAGGATACAGCTTCAGCTGCATTTTCACAATCTACACAAGCAATGTCTGAAGGAATGCAAGGGCCTGTATGTCCTGGCAATTATCTAGTGTTAAAACAAAGTATGGATTTTAAATCAATTCAAATATTTAAACACGTTCATAAGTTGGCCTTTGCATTTCAATTACCCTGAATAGTTGATCCAAAGGAGTTGTCTTGGGCTAATCTACTGCATACACAAACCCAAACTGCTTATCCGAGACATCTAAAGAGTCCTTTTTTTCTCAATATTTGTCTATGCAGGCTCCATGCATTATATTGCAATGTACATTCTGACGACCTTGATATGACTAAGCCATCTTCTAATTCCCAGAAGAGGTTTTGTGGTTTGTTTGTTTTGTTGTTGTTTTTGTGGGTTTTTTTAAAATCTTGGTCTAAACAAAGTCCTCCGGAGCATACACTCAGCCACATCTGTAAGAATTTTCCACAGACTCAAGGTCATGAGGGACCTGAACATGCTCATGGATACTTTGTGAGTGTTCATTCTCTACCAGTATATATTTTCTGTTTTCATATCGCCTGGGTGAATTTGATTATTTTTTTTAATTTAGCAGCAAATGAGCAAAAAGTATGCGACTGCAACGCAGCTGCCTTCTGCCTTCCACTGCGTTTTCTCTCCTTGGAAGAGAAGACTTGCTTAGGCAAAAACATAGAGGCAGAGTGGTCCAAGGGCTACAGCAGTGCTCTACGATTTGCATTCAGCCCTGTTGTGCTGCCAGCCGTGCAACCTCAGCTGCTGCACACTGCCTCTGTGTGGGGATGTGCAGTGAGGTGCCA
Organism: Trogon surrucura; assembly: GCA_020746105.1. Lineage (NCBI taxonomy): Eukaryota > Metazoa > Chordata > Aves > Trogoniformes > Trogonidae > Trogon > Trogon surrucura. The sequence continues at coordinate 113,876,012 of CM036618.1, read as the reverse complement.
GGGCAAGGTCCCTGCATGCCCTGCATGTCCTCTGTTGACACTTGTCCTCTATTAATACCAGAGGCTCTGAATGCCAGCAGCCTTCTCAGCAAAATGCTGCTGATCAAAACAGTCGCCTTTGTCCTTGTGCTGTATATACTGCAGGTCAACCAGCATCCATAAATTAGCAGATCTAAACCATCCAAGCTGGGTTTAGAATCCATAACTAAGGAGCCTTTACAGCTAGGGAGAGGGGAGGACAGCTTTCAGGCATTACACCAAAAGCAGAATAGATGATGATGATTTCATCTGTAATCCATTCCAGCCACGAGAAGGTTAATGACAAAGAAAGGTCAAACGTGTCTGTGAAAGGAGCAAAGTGCTGATGCAACTGGAGGGTAACAGGTAGCCTGGTAAGATCCAAGAGCAGAGAATCAGGGGAGGATGCTGGAAAGAAGGAAGAGGCATCTGAAAAAACAGAATGAGAACCTTATCTAGTGGAGGAACGAGAACCAGAAGGAGGATTTGGATAGGTCAGTGACAACAAGGAAACTATCCTAGGCACAGAAACTGGAGAAGCGGGACAGAAAGACATCTGAACTGTGTAAATGGAGAAATAAGGATGTCCTTAGAGAGGTACTGGCAAGAAAAAACACGGCAAGATCCACTCATCACCTAAATACAATACAAAGAGCAAGACACGGAGAGCCAGAGTTACTTCTAGTGCTACAAGACTGGAAGATGAAGGAAGGTGACGCTGTGAGCAGCAGAAGGGTGTTTTACACAGCAGCTGCCCTTGCAGTTCTGGAAGACACAAGGGATGCTTGAGATTACAAGCAGAGGTGAAGCTGTGCCCTTACGTATCATATCTGCAGTCTTTTTTTTTCTCCATGTGGTGACTGTGACCTAAATTAAAACTGATTCTCTCCCAAAGAACAGTCAGACTAAAGATAATAAGCCTAGCAGAGTGAAAGGACGGGCAGGAGTCAGACTAAAGATAACAACCCTCACAGAGAGAAAGGACAGATTTCTTCAGCTTTGGAGAGCGTGATGCCCTCGGCTCTATCTCATAGACCGCTGTGTAGCTACAGATCTTGTCAGAACTGAAATGCTTGTTGCCATGCTGACTCCCTCAGCTCCTTTACCAGTGCACCGGCAAGAAATAGCATATTCCTCGGCAGGAGAGTCACCTAGTCATGCTATGGATCTTGTAGAAACCTCTTCTGCCTCTAGCTGCTGTTATGACAGGGCTTGTGAATGACAGCGCTGGGTTCCTAAGACATGACGTACAACTAGCACGCAGAAAGGACATTTAGGACTCCCTTGTGCAATGTCAGTCTGACTGAAGAGCGTCAAGGCACCTGGTGGTTCAAAGGAACAGAAAAACACATAGGAGTTACCAGGATTTTTCTGTAATACTCTATTTTTTGTATGTTGTGGAAACAGAACTGTTGCACTCTACCAGGTTTCTCTTATTTCATGTGTCTTCAAAAGAGATCTTCTGGGAACGCGTACAGCATGCCAGTGAGAGATGAAGAAGTGATTTGAACTTGGTTTCTAATTCTCAGTAGTGGGAAATGCTGCTGGTAATGTTCCATACAGACAACACATTGATCCAAACTATTTGCACTGGAAAATTTTAAGTAAGTTAGATGATATTATTTCTTGTCCACGAATAAAGTTTTCTAATGACACTAAGAATAGTAGAGCTATCTACAGGGCTGAAAGAAGGAGTAACTTTGTGCCAGTAGAGACCAAAGTGAGTTCTGGTCAGACCCAGAAGTGTGGTAGATTTTACATGCTAATCCATAATTGTACACTAAAAATAGTTTTCTGATGTGAATCCAATATGCCCTGATAATATTTTAAGTCTGATAAAAGTTTCCGCTAACAGATGTATCTGATGTCATGCCATGTGACATTCTAATTTATAAATGAGAATTGAGATCAATAAAACAAATCGTAACTTAGTTACAATATGTAATTTGACCTAATAAATAAACTAACTGGTAGATTCTCATACTTAAAGATTTACTATGGAATCATTATTTAAAGAGGATGCTTCCAAGAAATTAGGTAATGTCTACAAGAAAGGACTGAGAAACATCTTAGGGATTATGAGCGAAATCAACTGAAGGACACATTTTCTGCAAGCTAAAAAGTCTAATCCGATCTTGGAATGCATAAATATGAGACTATTAAGTGATTGTTTCTCTCACCCTTCACAGAGGTGTATCTTGTAGAAACCTCTCCTGCCTCTAGCTGTTACGACAGGGCTTGTGAATGACAGCGCTGGGTACCTAAGACATGATGTACAACTAGCATGCAGAAAGGACATTTTTCTAGACTGTATTACCCCTGGAAAGGAAAGTTAAAAAGTTGGAAGAGAAAAACCAGTGATGATTCAAGATGCAGAAAAACATGGCTTAGGAAGACATGCCTGAGGAAATTTATTTACCTGAGAGATTAGCACACAGTAAAATTTTGGTTTATAATTTCCAAACCTGGCACACTTCTGGTACTGTATCAGCTATTCAAGGACTAGAATTTCACTGCTTGGAATATCAAGACCCTGGATAATGATATAATGATTGTAAGAAAGATCCAGTCTAACTTTATCAGCCCCCAAAATGTCATTTGCATAAAGATTCAAATGGCTTTTACTCTCTGCAAAAATGGTTTGTAATTTCCCACTTCCACAGGGAAATCCCACAGTGAAATTTTTGAGCTGCACTATGTAGGGTGTTACATCAGGGGATATGGGTGCCTTCTAGCAGTCTATGAATCCATTGCCCTAAATCCAACAGCCACAGGAGATAAATAACTGTTCTTTACTTTGCTGATGCTGATCCTGAGTTTGTTGCGATTCACATCTGTCTCTTCCCAAACTTCACCCTCATTGAAAGCGGTGTTTGGAGTCTGACCAAGACCTTCTGCTGGCCGGCCTGACAGGATGGGAGGAGCATTCTCTTGATCACTCAGATGTTCACCCTGTAGGACATCCTCAGTGTTCTCACGAAGCAAGTCCCCAGGTACCGGAGTGACATTAACCACCCTATGGAAGAGACAAGAAGAAAGGTAAAATTATTAGTGCTTTAAAAAGGAGACCTATCACACTGCCCCATAGAAATCCCTTAGCAGCTTTTAGGATATTACCAGGTTGAAAAAACAGGCAGTCCAGCGTTATCCTGGATAGGACAACCTGAAACAGAACAGGAGGATTCCACCTAACATATAGTCACAAAGACAGTGGGAGAGATCAGTGAAAGCATCTTGCGACCCTTGATACACAGGCTGCAAACTTCTTCAGAAGTCCCCATTCCACAATATTTAGCTTAGAAGAAACTTCCCCTCTTTGAATGAGTAAATGAGGCTTAATAGGCCTTATAGATTTTATTTTCCATAATATTAAGCTTTTATCTTCTGTAATGCTGATGATTACTGTTATCCCTTAAGGTCAGCCCCCTCTCAAAAGCACCAAGACAGACCAGTGAACTGAGCCTTACCAACTTTTGTGGACTCATTTCCATCTCTGAGTACCGAGATCATGTGCATCAGCTTGTGCAACATCCTGTAAAGGTTCAAGCCGTGACCAGTGCATGCACCCTGCTGTGTGCTGCTCACGATTAATCACAAATGCGCCCACAGCAATACAACAACTGCCTCAGGGCAGGCATTCTCCAAGAAGCTCCAGCCACATGTTCCATACAATATGTAGAATATCACAAAATCACAGAATGTCAGGGGTTGGAAGGGACCTCAAAAGATCATCTAGTCCAGCCCCCCTGCCAGAGCAGGATCACCTACAGTAGGTCACACAGGAACGCGTCCAGGCGGGTTTTGAATGTCTCCAGAGAAGGAGACTCCACAACCTCCCTGAGCATCCTGTGCCAGGGCTCTGTCACCCTCACAGTGAAAAAGTTTTTTCTAATGTTTTTATGGAACCTCCTTTGTTCCAGCTTGTACCCACTGCCCCTTGTCCTGTCACTGGACATCACTGAGAAGAGTCTGGCACCGTCCTCCTGACACTCACTCTTTACATATTTATAAACATTTATGAGGTCACCCCTCAGTCTCCTCTTCTCCAGGCTAAAGAGACCCAGCTCCTTCAGCCTTTCCTCACAAGGGAGATGTTCCACTCCCTTAATCAAGCATATGGGCTCCATCAGTCTTGGCCAAAGGTCTCCAGACATCCCTCAATGTGACTCCAACTCACATTCCCAGTAAAAAATGTGTTTCCAGGACAGCAAGGGTCTGAAACTGGACTCAACCACCTTAGATATATATTCATATATAGAAAGCCAAATGAAATGGTGACTGTCATGCAGCATCAACTTCTCAGGATCATAATGGCTTTGAAACCTTTCAGAAATGAATGTGTTACTGAGCTTGTTATTCAGAATGTCCATAGTCTGGCGCGACTGCAATACTCACCCAAACATGGCTGCCGTTTGCCTGGTGTTTTGCTGTGGTGGAGTGGAGGTGCTAGTGGACAACAAAATATCTGTACCAGCCTTCTCCCAGTCAAAGGCTTCATTTTCAGTGATGCCTCTTTCTTTCATGCTGTTCTCGAAAACTGACATGATTAGCTGGAATAAATTCATAAAAACAATTTATGTTAAGTAGCTGAGAGCGCTTTCACAAAAAAATCTGAGGTATGAGCAGGAGGACCAAGTGTGGTGTATAATCTCCATCTTGCCTATGCAAGGTACCAAGAAATGAAAGCAAATGTCATAAAATTGTATCAGTTGCTTCTCAGGTTGGTCTTGGCTTGGTTACCGAAATGTCTTTAAATCTACAAAAGAAGTGTATGCAACGTTTTGACACTGATTTGACAAAATCTTGCAGTTCACTCGTTACTCTAACTCTGAAACCTTAACTTCAGTTCAGCTTTCTTGTACTTTAGATGCATGCAGAATAGTACGTTTGATATACAGAGTTCAAGGGTTGCCAGAAGATGTAAACACAACAGGAAAACACAGTCCTAAGATGCAGACATTGCAGTGTCTGGCTCAAATACAGGAGCCCTATAATATGCTTATGCATAATGTGGCCTGTCACATTTGGCTGTGGAAGAAAATGAAACTGTAAAAGGGATGATACGATTTTCTTTATAAGATGGCAGGTACAAATGCTTGTGCTTATGTGGTTTTACGTTCCCTGCTTTCTAAGAACAGATATTCTGTAGGAGAGAACGAAACTTCTGGCAACAGTGCTCCTGTGTTACCCAGGAAAATCTGATGTTCTGCTGTCAAAAGGAAACTGGGTGCTATAGGCCAACACACCCGTATGGGAGGTCCTGCATTTCTAATAAAATTATTCAGCTAAACAACGCAGAACTGAGAGGATTCAGCCTGAATTCTATGCAGAGAGAGAGTATGGTGACAAATACATTTAGCTTATGGCATAGAATTAGCACTAAGTTATGAATAAAAATCACCACGAACAAACACACTATTTGTTTGCGTTTATGTTCTAGTTCTGTTTCATGACGAGAAGGCCAGGAGAGCATGACATTTCCTCCTACCTTGCACAAAATTAGAGTTAAACGCCTATTTGCATCTTTCAGTTTAATCATCTTTTTCCTCCTTTTTGTGACCCAGAATCCTGGAATCAGGTGTTCTCTTCCTCGCATTACATTTGATGAATTCTGAGAGTTGACTGTGAGTCAGACCAAGGAACAGGTTAACACCTCTCCAGAGCCTGGATGTGATATGACAGCACTAGCAGCTTCTTTGGTTTGACAGGGATTTTACTGTTGTGACAGTTTAATATGGTAGGATTGTGTTTCTGCTTGGTAGCCTGTTTCACCTCTGATGGAAATAGGAGTTGTGCTGCTGGTGTTGGCAGGGAATTTCTTGCAGTGCATGTGATTAGTAAAAGTATTTCTGGTATTTAGTAACCTTACATGCATGCTTTCTCATGAATTTGCCTAATTACCTATTGAATACATAAGCTTTTGGACCACACCTCTCTTATGGCAAAGCATGCAGTACGACATGAACTATCTTCTTTGCTCATTCAGACCTGCTATTTGCCAATTTCATCTGGCAGTTCCTCATTTTCATATCAGAAGCAGCAGGAAACAATCATTCTCCATTCACTTCTTGCCATTCTGACTTTGATTTTAAAGACTTCATGTACATGTCAGTCCTCTCTTTTTTTTTCAGAGTGTACTGTCCTAATCTAATCAGCTTTTCCATATCTCGAAGTCAATCTATCTCCAGTCTCTTTGTTGCCCTTTCCTATAACTTCTCTGATTTCAAGATATCCTTGACGCAGGAATGCAATTACAGACAGTATGTAAGAGTATGCTTCACACAGATTTACAGGGTAGAATAAGGATATTTTCTGTTTACACCCTCTAATACTACTCTAATTATTATTCTTAGGATTATGTTTGCTTTCTGACTGCTACTTTGGCAAGGATTACTGTTAAACATCTTTTAGAAATTACTATCCCCACATCCACAAAGACTTCTTCCAAGAATTCCACATATTTGTAGACAGATGCCCTTAAAAAAGCCGTACTGACTTCTGCTCATTAGATCATCCTCACCCATCTGTCCACTAATCCCAGTCTTTATTACAGTTTCTGGTTCTTTGTGATGCACACGACAGTGTCAGGGACTGGTATCTTCTGAAGCTCTTTAAAAACTGGTACTGCTTCTGCCACCTTCCATTCCTTTGATACTGAAGCAGTCTGGAGCAAGAAACCACATGCTAAAAGTAGAACTTCAGCTGTCTCATTCTTAATGCTCCTTTATGCTGTAAAGGACCCACTCATTCAAAATTACTTTTGTTACGGAAGAAGTTACAGCAGAAAGTAATGCTTGCATTTGACTTTGCAGGCCTTTTGGGGTTTTACAGAGCTCTACTGTATTCCCTGTAGAGTCTTTTTTCACAGGCTGAAGGATATTGGTGTCCTCAGCTGCCATTACTCCCAAGCTATTCCACCGTCTTATTGAGCTTTCTCAGCTTTCTCTGAACTCTTTATACTTCTCAAGAAAGGTCAAAGCTTTACAAGGAGGAAAGTGGAGAGGGAAACTGTTCCCCATCAACAACCACTGCTCCCAGAAATCATGCAAAGAGTTACCACATCCTGCCTAGGGATCCTCTGCCTGCAGACACAGGGACCAGAAGAGTTTCCACTGTCACTGCAAGCCTCCCATACTGTTTCCTTCTCCTGAGCCCAAGAAGAGCTAACCTGGCAAAGCCAGGAGGAAGATGACAGAGATCCCTGGGTTACACAGATAAAGAGAACAGCAAGAGCCTTGGCAGGAGGTTCGACAGATGCAGAGGGCTGCAACTCCAAAGATCTTGAAGCTGCCGGGGAACTCAGGCACACCACCTAAGTGACAGGGGTCCCCTTTTGACAAGGGAATGCTTCCGATACGTGTTTGTAAGCCCTAGGGGGATGCCTGGGAAGAAAACACTAAGCCTATGATGGGAGACTTCCCATAATCTGGCCAGTATGAGAGAGCTCAAACTGGCACTGGGCACCTTTCACTACGCCACGGAAAAGGCATGTTTTTCTTGCTGTTGAATGAGTCAGAAACCCCCAAAATGTTGCTCTAATGTCCACATCCTCCTGCTGTGTGCAGGTGCTAGGAGATGGATCCTAGCCATGAAGCAATACCGACAATGATCCGTTAAAGGGACAGGTCTGATGTCAGAGGCCATGAGCCCAAGAAGTGCAAAAACACAACATGTAAGTAAGATCCATCACATGACAGCTCAACTCTATTTTATTCTACCATCATTTTCATCTACGCCTAGGCAAAGCTTGTGCCATCTATCCCTCATAGAGTGGTGGTCTCCAGTTACACTTCAAGTCTTCAGCTGCAGCCTGGTATCTCTCTCTTTTAACACGATCTCAAGGGCCCAGAAACGTGACAAAATCACCAAGCAGCATGAAGTGTGCTTAGGAGGATCTAAAATGGCAAAGACAGGCAGATGACTACTGACAAACACTTTTTGATGGCTTGGTCATGGGGCATAAATGTCAATAGTTAAGAACTAGACACTTTCTGTGGACGCAGGCCCCATCCCTGGAGACATTCTATTCTATGATCCAGAGCCACATGGTGTGAACAAGCATGATGCTGGCAACCTTCATCGCCACAGGGAGTAGGAAGCACAGGCTCACCATCCCATCAGCTCTGGGCCCAGCTAAGATCACTTGCTAAGTAAGAGTGAACCCGCTGCAGACACATGACAGAGTAATCCCCTTTTCCACCCAAGGCAAGTAACTATTTGTGGGCTGCAGCCCATCAGCTGTAGTCCCAAGCGATAGCAATGTTATTTTCATGCTTCAGAGAGGATTATGATCTTCCCAGTCAGAGCTGGTAGGGCAGAAGACTGCAGTGTGATTACTTAATTGAGGCAAACGAGAGATAATTTTGGTGGCTAACAAGTGCATAAAAAAAAAAACCAATCACATGGTGGGGCAAGGGTGTGAGTAGGAGAATTGCAAATCTAGGAGACAGAGTGAAGAGAATTCACACAGAAAAAGCCATAAGCCAGGCTAGAGTGTGGATGGAGAGAAATACAGCTCTGAGTGGTGGGAGAGGACAAGGATTTTTTTTTTGCTTGGTGGTTTTTTTTGGTTTATTTTGGGTGGTTTTTTAAACAACAAGAGGGAGAAGGAAGGATGGCAGAGGCAGGATGGAAGTTACGGAGTCACTGAGATGAAGTATCTGCATTGCCTTTCACTCCTAAAACTTTTTTCCTCCAAGAGTGATAAAACAAGTCCAAAGACAGGAGATGCAATTGTTTTTTCCTTCATGCAAGAGTTAAGGTGTGCTGCACAACGGTGGTGACAGCTGTAGGTGTATTTCACCCCTCTCCCTTTCTCATTCTTCACACTAGCATATCTGCTTAGATGGACAATCCCAGATGCTGATGGTGGCAGAGCTGAAGAAAATGATTGCAAACTTCAGGGCACAGATGACTCGGAGCCAGGACGACAGCAGCAGCAGCCAGTCCCCTACTGTCAGTCGCCATTTACAAAGGAGCAAGAAAGAAGGGGCTGACCCAGTACGGATCTTCTTACACTCATGTCTGGCCTCTTTCTAAAGGCAAAAGCATCCTATGATAGCCAGCATCCTGCAAAGCCAGAATTCATACACCAGGAGAAACTAGAGAAATAATACACTAGCATTTAGACAGAGAGGGAGAAGGGAGCAGTCAGAATAATCTTATCATCCGATGCTCACATGCAGCGCTTATGCGACATTCCCCACTTCAAAATGATGGAGGTGGGAGAGGAAGGATTTTACTAAAACTTCTGCTATTGCAAAAAAAGGCAAAGCTTTACTTGGTACCCAGAGATGAAAGCAGTCAAAACTGCACTGTCACTGAATAAAACAGACAGAATATTAGAAAGCCTTAGGAATGGAATAGAATGTTGTAACTGCAGTTTATCACTTCATGGGCTGCATACATCTTGAACATGCAATGCTGGTAAGTCCTCACCTCACAAAGCTATAGTTGGATGAGGTTCAGAGGAAGAGACAAACCAAAGGTGTGGGAAGGTTTCCTTCTGGGAAAAAACCCCAAGTAAATAGACTAGAATAGACTAGTCTTAGCAAAAGAGTAACTGACTAGCAACACCGCGGAGGTCTGTAAGATTCTGTGTGGCTGGGAAGCAGGAGAGGGGATAGAGAGCAGTGTTCAGGGTTATGTCCGAGAAGTAAAGGGCATTAAATAAGGTTGACAGGTGGTTTAGAACAAGCAGAAGAAAGTAGTTCTTCTAACAGCAAGCATTTAAGCTGTGGTGTCTCCCCATCACATGGTGGATGCTAAAGGGTTGCATGAATTCAAGAGGAGACTGGTCAAGTTCATGGAAGACAAACCGAGGCTATGAAATACAGAGACATCTTTGCTTTAGGAGATGCTTGAGCCTCAAAGATCCTTGATCCTCAGGCTTTTAGAATTTTCTGAGGAACTGTCACTGAATGCTCATTCTTTTATAATCTTCCTACAGCCAACACTGTTGGAGACATGCTACTGGGCCAGACAAACATTTTCTCCAGCCCAGCGAAGCTCCCCTTTCATTACAATTTCTCTCGAAGAGGTAAACCTGGAGATTGACTAGAGCTGGGTAGCTACATGAAACACCAAACCTGTCCAGCTACAGGACAGCACTCAGAGTCTTAAGCCTCATCTGGTGATTAGCATACATCTTAAACTGAAATACATTAAAGAGCTAAGAAGGCAAATGGTCAACTGTAACTTCAAATTATATTCACATATATTTTATTATGTTTCCTTATTTCTAATGTTGTCATTCCAATTGTAAAATAAAAGATGATTTAATATATAAGTAGACATATTTTCCCAATTTTCTTAATTTCCCTTAGGGTCTGGTACTGGTGACAAGTTCAGATACCACATGATACACTTTTTAATCTTTCACAGTAATAAATCCAGATAAATCAATATAAGGACATCTCTGGGGCTGAGATATTTGGAGAATTTGCTGGCTGGAACAGGCCTCCAAGTCAAGTTAGAAGAATCAGTGTTGGGTGGCAAGCTGCACATGCCAGACTTTTTTTGGGAGTTCCCTTTTGGAGGCTTCTCCCCAGAAACGCACCTGCAAGAAACTGAAGGCAAAGAGGCATTTCACAGCTTCAGACAAATCCCCTACTATGAAAGAACAGTTTGTGATTTATAGTGCACTAAAATTGCCTGGAAACATCTCCATCTGCTTCCACTTCAAGGACAGCTTTTCAGTACCAGTAGGACACAATTATTTTAAACTGAAATAGAATATAGGAGGATGTAGGTTCAAAAGGAGTTTTGGATATCTCTAATCCAATCATCTGCTCAAACCAGGGCTAACTGCAAAGTCAGATCAAGTTCCTCATCCAGTCGACTTCTGGAAATCCCCAAGGATGGAAATTCCACAGCTTCTCTAGGTATCTGCTTCATACTTAGGAACCTTCATTCTAATTTTCTCCCCCTGCATTTAGTCACAATTTCTCTTGCTGCCTCTGAGAAAAGCGTGCCTCTATTCGTCCCACAACTGTCCCTGAGGCAGTGGAAGACAGCAATCAGATATCCTCTTTGACTTTTCCCCAGGCTAAAGAAATCCAGCTCCCTCAGCATGTCTTCAGTCCATCTATATCCCTATATAGCCAACCATCTTAGTGGCAAAGGTACCATCCAGAAAGTATTTGCCTTTTTTTGTTTCCCTTTCAGAAAAGTTGTGGTTGCTATGCTGCAACATGTACGTGGCTAAAATACAAAAGCTCTGTTGGAGAGACTTTGCTGGCACACCCTCCTACAATTTTCCCACTCATTTGATGCACTATCAACAGGAGCAGGCACTCATGTAAGACTGCACACATCTTCCAATAAAATGTTGTTTTCCTCACTCTAATGTACAGAGAAAAATAGTGTGATAAAAAAGGGATCAAGTTGCCTCAGCTATATTGTGCTGAGCTACTATAACTGATTACATATACACTGATACCAAACAGTGAATGGAAGAAAAAAAAATACGTTAAGGTGAATATTAAAGAAAGAGATAATAATAGCTAAGGCCCATATAAGTCTGCTGAAGCACTAACTGTACAGTCCAACCTTTCTCTCCTGGTCCTAGGAAAGGTATTGCTCAGCCAGATATGAACACATACATGCAAATCTTAGAAAATCAAAATGCCAATCCAGAGTGCATTGGACTGGTAACAAAGAAAGGCTCCTACCTGATAGTCTGGCTTGGTGAAGTAGTCTAGGCTTGCAATATGATCCAGAAAAAGGTGGAATTCTGAAGGCATGTGTTTTAGCAGCATTCGGTGTTCATACTTCTCTTTTATCATGCCAACCTGCTCCTGGAAAAAAGAAGAAAATATCTCAGAGGCAAATATCTCTTCTATTGCTTCATATTCATACACTCTTATCATTCCTGGACCACCATCCAGTCTTTTCACTCCTGGAACACGCCCTCTTCTTAGACTCAGCACTGTCTCTCCACACGCCTGTTTGGTGTCCCTAGCAAAGCGAGGCTGATTGCTGTAGGCAAAGGTCAAAGGGGAATTCTGAGTCAGAAACACTCTTCAGAAGCTGTCCTTTTAGCAAAGCCTTCTGCACAGGTGACCTATTTCTTTCCAGAGATTTTATTCTGTAGTACAAAGTACTTCCGAGACAACATGAAGAGTTAGGTTTATTCTGTTCAACCTTCCAGTTGCAATTCCCATTTGGCTTGGCTGGCATGGCACGGCATTATTCTCCCGTCTTTCTGAAGGCTCTGTTTATTTGCCAGAAGGGCAGCTCAGGATTTCCACTTTGCTGTTTTCTTTCAAAAACAAAGTTAAAGCGGCCTGATCAAATACGATTAACAGCATGCAAAAGAAAATGTCTAGCTACTCCAGATAAGACAAGCTCCACGTTGTGTGTCAGAACACACAAAAGCAGGTTAGCTTCTTGCAGCAAGATATGAATGAAAAGCAGGCTCTGGCTTTGCTTCAGAAAAAAAAAATGCTGCACTGAGCTGCAGGAGGAACAACAAGAGTTGTAATAATAAAAATGTAGCACCCTACCTTGAGCACAGACACTAGGTTTCCTACCTTATCTTTGATCTTTCGCCATGGAAGCTGACCAACTGCAAACTCCACCAACATGTAAAAGAGGGACCACAGATCATCATGTCTACCCATCTCCTGGAGAAAAGAGAGACCAAGACTGAGGAGCAAAGTTCCATGCTGCTCAGTAGTCCAGATGTGCTCTCCAGATGAGCTACTTCACCTTAAATAGCAGGAAGATAAGTCATATTTCCCATTCAATGATTAAAGAGGCCAGATCAAAGACTGAAATGTAAAATCAAGCATTTATTAAGTTGGTAATACCAATACAGTCACCTGAATAACCTCGTTTGTTTTCCTTTTTGTGGGTATATTAGGAAAGAGTTTTTTATCTATACAACAAAGCACAAGTTTTCCATAGGACCCTCCCTCACTGAGTATATAGGAGTGGAATATTTATTAATGGGATGTGAAATAACCTAGATTAAGAAAAAAATGTGTGTATAAATTATTTTTTATTATTATTTTTAAGCTAAATATCATTCAAACTCTTTTCACAAGACAGCATTTACTCAAGGGCTTTTGCAAAACACTCATCATCATCATCAAGCACCACAACAATTTACCGACTTGCAACATTTCCACACGCCATTCTCCTCCTGGCTTAGCAAATGGGAAATTAAAATATGGGGATTAAGGCTGAAACTGTCAAGCACATGAGGTAATTTTTGGTGCTCAACATCCAATGTCTAGAACATGATTTCTCAGAATAGCTTGCATTATATGTCAATATTTTGTGTCTAAAGATACCTTCAGCTGATGCCAGCTACAGCTGCCACTATTCAGCTCTTCCAAAAATTATACCTCAGGTTTCTCAGTATCTCCCAGGAAACAGAACGAATTCATGACGGCATTCCAACTGCCCTCTCAACATCACACTTTCCACCTTTCTTTCCTTAACTCAAAACTTCCTCAGATGTCACAGGTCATCCTATAGACTCATCCAAATAAGACCGGAAACCTGGAGGTGATACGGGAGGTAGTTTCCATCCGGCAAGCACTTAGCAGCAGAACCAGAGGACTTAGGATTTGCTGTCTATGCAGGAACATTACTGAAATAGGACAAACGAGTGTTTTGAAAGAATGTTGGATTAGACTTCTGGAAGCCTTTAGAATTAAACATGCCAGACACCATGTAAATAATGACTCTTTTCAGGGAAAAAGAAACCCATCTTCCACTAGGCGTCTCTTCACCTGACAGCATGATGTTAATATTAAAACTCCAGGTATTACCTGGCACTTCGTAATTCACAGCCAAGTTCTGCCAGAAAGTAGCAGCAAGCAGCCTGGCTCTTAATCTGATTTTCACTTCAGTATGGTTGGTTTTTTTCCCCTTAAGAAGTGTCTAATAACGTATTAATTACAATTATTAAGGCTGCCAACTAGAGATGATCCAATAACTGAATCATAATTTTGATTTTACAGTCAACAGTCTTGATCACTTAAAGAAATCATCTGACATAACAACTTGCATAGGTAACAAACCAGAACTCACACCTCTTACTCCTCTGCTCCTGAAAACATTTCTGAGGAGAAATAACCTTGCTGTTAATTCCGTATAACCCAAAAATACTCACTCGGTTTTTATGTGCATTCACTGAAGCGTAGCGGACCGTTCCTCGAAAACCAGCAACATTGCGAGGCTGGAGGGAGACAACAGAAAATCTCAGATACAGAGCAGATTACTAAAGCCCCTGGGCAGCTAACTCCCTAAAACTTCTGTTCTATACTGTTATTTCCTACGCACCCAAGGGATACAAAGTTCCTTCCGCCTTCATCTGCTCTAGCAGTCAGCTACACAGACAACATTCTCCAATTCTGCATTTCTCGAAAAACTTATTTAACAGACAGGGCAAGGTGATAACAGCGATAGGTTAGAATAGTAATAGTCTAGGCATAGAGTTAAGAACATTATCCAAGATCATGTTCTCTTTTTTAAACTTCAGGTCAAGGGAAAAGCTAGTAAAGAAGCGCAAGTGCAAAACTGAGTCATGAATAACATGAGCTAAGCAAAGCCTGAGGGCAACCTGGTCAGGATGAAATGGGGATCCCCTCCTCAGGCACAGGGCAGATGACCACATGCATTTGCTGACATTGCTTGTCAGCATCCTCTGCAAGACTTAAAAAAACCAAGAACCTCTGACTTTCAGAGTTCTTGCCTTTTTTTTTTTTCTCTCCTTTTTTTTTCTCCAGATTCTTCCCAGTGTATCCTAAACCATCTATCTTTATCCTCCCTTTGTCCAATTCTCTTGTGTTACCAAGAAGTAAAGTCTTGATATAGCAGCCTTGGGAGGAAGGCAGTTGCTCCTGTGACTCTTCCTCTAAGCTAGAGGCTTTCTCTGTTCTGGGGGCTGAGCAACACTTTCAACTCTTTCCACTGCTGCTTCCACAAGAACATTAGACCACGCAAGTTCACTTACTGAAGATGTCATTGCTCTGAAAAAAACTCCACTTAAAAAATGACATCCGACAAACCCCTTCCGCTTAGACAGAAGCACCAGAGTTAACAGAAGTGCTTTCAAAAATCACGTGAGAAAACCAGGTTCAGGGCCAGACATCTTCCAACATAAGGCTAAACTTGGGCCAAGAACTAAATACACTCATAATTAAGATCCTACTCTTGCAGATATTTGAGCACATTAATAACTAATAATAATTAATAACTAATAATTTGGAACTTGTCTCACGTAGGTCAGTTATTCATATTTGCTCTTTCAGTTGTGCCTATGCTTCCAGAACTAAGCCTAAAACTCGTAGACTTTTATTCTAGGATGCCCTTCTGTCAGTTTAAATACGTACAATCCAGTCGCTTCTTTCTGGGTACAGGTCTGAGTTTCAAGACTCTCAGCAAGAATAAAAACTTTTGGCATCTTTTAAACAAGTTCACCAACAGTGTGGCACTAACACACACCCCAATGGTGTATAACACAGCTCTTAGGTTACAGTGACTCCAAGCAAAACAAAGCTACAAGTATATCTCACATCTCCTTTACGTCAATCAAATATTCCACAAGGAGAACCCATATGCATATCCCATGCACTTAATGCAGCATTTAATCTTGCAGTACACCAGCCTGAGCTCTAAGTTCCTAATTCAGCAGGAGATAATAGCTGTGATATTATATTCATGATCATGTACCTCATTCCCCCTGGAGCATACACGTAAGATTCCCACTGACAAATGACTGCAAAATATTTTTTAGAATTCCAGTGAATTCACTGATGTGAGCTCCTGCAAATCAGAATGCTGGCCACTGGAATACATCTGTTGGAATTGGCCATCACCATAAATGTCCTCTACATATTCAAAAGCAAGAGGACATTCCTCTTATCCATTATGAGTAGAAGACAGGGTGTTTGGATACTTTTCATGAGACATAAAATAAGAGCATATTGTGAACAATTCTAGTGTGCAACCCGTAATGTTTTCAGAACAAACACTGCTCAATGTTCGTAAGCCCAAGGGACATCTTTCATGTTCTTTCCCTCCTTCGGTATCTTCAGTTATCAGCTGTGTATCTACTGAACCAAGTACCACATGTGCCGGTTTCAGTATGGTTGGCAATGTCTCTGGAAATCTTTTTAGATCAATACTTACTATTTCTGGCAGATAGGCTATCTCTGCAGTCTTTAATTAGGTCTGTTCTGAAACCAACTCTAGGCAGTTTGCAAATGTACTCCCCTCCTCTTTCAGAGGCAACCCAAAAGCTCAGCCATCTTTTACCTGTGTACCTGTCCCACAGCCAATGTGGGACACTTCACCAAGGCAGTCCTGCAGTTGAACCAAAAGGCTCCCTCTCCAGTCCTCTCTCACTTGGTACCTCAGCGAAGAGAGAGGACTGCAACTGAGCAAGACTTTGCACTTGTTTTGATGGGATGTTTAGAGCTTTGAACAAAATAGGCAGATGCTAACGGTATTAACAGTATCTTTTTCTCATGGAGCTTGCCCCTCTTTTAACCCTGTTTGACTGCCCTGCCAGTCACGAAGCAATCAGTCACTCCTTTTGACTGTGTCACTAATCACTGCAATCAAATATTTCCATGGCTGTGGAGATACCTTATTTTTCATCCAAACTCCTCCTTGCCTGAGCATTTTTTGTAGAACATGTTGTATACCCAACTGTTATTGACTTTTCTTCTGAATTCATCAACATTAATTTTCCAGATGATTTCTCTACATGCTTCATTTCTTTCAGTTAATAAATTTCATCCCACCACTGCATTACCCAGCGGTGGAAAAGAGCCTGGATAAAGCATCCTTGCTGTCTAGACTGGTCCACATTTGACACAGAACTGAAATTGCAACAGTCAGGAACTTCAGACTATGGAATCATATATAACCCAACTGATCTGAATCACAAATATGATACGAATGTAATAAGCTAGCAAGCTGAAATACAATTTTGAACCATACGTGATTTATTTTATTTTTTTTTCACATCAGTATTAGCATCAAAAATGTTTCTTGCTGCATTCAGATTGTGTCTAGCACAAAGCTGAAGTAATTTATTACACAGAGCTGTCAGGGAGATGACAGAAATATGAAGTATATTGCATTGTGTAAGAAATTTGGTTTAAAATGAACTTCAGCTTTGGAGAACGTGTTAGATCACTGTCACAGAGCAAAATTACACTCTGTGTTCCTCTAAATATATTAGCAATGTACATTACCTCACACAGAAAGACAGAATTAGATACCAAAATTCTGCATGAAGTGGATGCATTGTTCTGAACTATGCTCTTCTGCACCCATCAGCTTCTCATCATTCTCCAGTTCAAACATCCACGACCATTTGTATTTTAAGTGCCAACAGTGTCTCCCTTATGATTCACATGAAGTCTGTCATTCCTGGATATGCTCCCTTTATTTCAGGAGTGCTCGTATTTCCTAATTAATCTGAATCCCAGCTCCTTACACCACATTCATATACACAGATTACCATTTTTCCTCTTGCCTCACTGGTCCCTAGATTGACATTTTGAATGTCCTGGTTCCCAGCTACCTTACTAAAATACTTGTATTTGGATGTCAGTGCTTTCCTCCTGCCATTCCTTGTGCCTGTGGTACTCTCATGGAACGTGACTGCTGGTTCCTTCTCAACTGTCTGGAAGCCTGTGCAAACACCTCATGAGATTCATCTTTGCCCTTGGGAGGCCTGCTGTCATCTAGGATCATTAAACCCACCTCTCCTGGAAACAGGAAAAGGATTTCCAGCAGCAAGAAAATGAAAAGAAAGTTAGCGCAGATCGAAAAGAAGGTGGCAAGGGGAGAAAGGAAATGCCATAGATCATGGGAAGCACTTGGAGATCTATCTCCGATTGAAATGACTTGTTGGAAAAGTTGCGATAAGAAGGAAAAGTGAAAGGAAGCTTGAACCAAACTAAAAGGAAGTATCTCTGTGACTTCTAGGAATCTCCTGCTTCCACCAGTTAGGCTCACGGGGAAGATGCAGGGATATGCACCTCGACCTCTTCTGTGGAGACACGTTTTGCACCTCTTACATGTGCTTGGACTTGCTAATTTAAACAGTAGCTCTTTGCAGAATCATTAACGACAGCATCATATTTTATCCCAATGGGGAGTCAGAAATAAATAGATGAAGCTGGAGCCAAAAAGGTAAGATGAGAGGACTCCCCTCCCCTTGCCTCTGAAACCACAGAAGTGACAAAATCAGTTTCTGGCACCACCCAAACATCTGCCCCACAGGTAGAATCCCAAGTGCTCTAGGCCTCTGCATCACATTTAGGTAGCTGTCACGATCCTGCTGAAAAACAAACATATCATGAGGGAAAAAAAGAAAACCAGGTGTAATTTGGACTTCCATATATAACAAAAGCACGAAACAAAATGAAAACCCAGAAGCATGGTGATGGCTCACTCACAACTCATAGCAGAGATGGTTACGAGCAGCGGATGGGAAGCCAACGCATCAAACACAGCCTCAAAAGAAGAGCCCAAAAGAACTGTAAAACAGAGAGAAACCCAAAGAAAAACATGATAAAAACCAACAAAATGAGAAAAAAAATTAAACAGAAATGAATTAAAAAACAATTCAATATTGTATCCCTCCAGAAACCTGGGTCTCTTGTTTAGCTGTTGCCATCTCCCAGAATCCTTCCCAGAGCTGTCGGCCCGTGCTATATTTAGTTTCATTTAGACACAAAGCGCTGAGTGAGGCTGTGTGGTTTGAGAGTGCTCTGTAAAGTGGTGAGGGAGGTCCCTCTAGAGACTAACTTCCCCCAACTCATGTATCACACCTAATAGTAGAAAAACACAAAGTTAAGAGCAGAGATGTATACAGCCTAGCCACAGGATGGTTTTCCCTTACTACATTTATCTGATACCTACACCTGCCTTCTTCCCCTAAGCAAAATGATCTAATAACCTGCAAGGGGATTTGCTCTTCACAGAACCATAGAATGTCAGGGGTTGGAAGGGACCTCAAAAGATCATCTAGTTCAGCCCCCCTGTCAGAGCAGGATCACCCACAGCAGGTCACACAGGAGCGTGGTGCTTGAAACACCAAAGGTCTTGGGTTCGATTCCCATTCGGTTCTCACGTGTTGCCTGACCTAGTTGAGAGGTGGTGTCCCTGCCCACGACAGGGAGGTTGGATTAAATGATCTCTAAAGTCCCTTCCAGCCTAGGCCATTCTATGATTCTATGTCCAGGTGGGTTTTGAATGTCTCCAGAGAAGGAGACCCCACAACCTCCCTGGGCAGCCTATTCCTCATCTCTTGCTCTTTTCACCCAGACCAAGTTCTAACATTAGTGCAGAAGTTCCTAAAAATGATCAGAGATGTCCTCTTCCCCATTTGAATCGTCACGGACTTCCACCCAAGATACTTGGGTTTTTTTCTGCAACCATCACCTTGCTTTCTCACCAGCAATCTCCATACAATCACTGGCTTGCCAGCTTTCTAGCTGCCAACTTGAGGCATCTTCCCCTTCCCAGATGACTGCGGCACTGCTCTGCTGAGAAATAGCAGGGACTCCAGAGTGGTGGTTTGAAAGAGAGCAGAATGCAAGTCAGTGCTGCTTTTAGGCCACATGAGCAGTCGCTGGTATCTTAAGATGTGAATTGCACAGTATGGAAACATGAGGGCCACCCTGATCAACGGCCAAAGTTAATACTATATTATATAACCTTAATACTCAATTCAGTGAACTGAAGAAACACCTTGGTTTATTCCAACAGAAATCAAATAATCAAAAGCAACCAACTCAATGTTGCCTCTGATTTGAGTCTCAGTATTCCTCTTCCTTAAAAATGTGCAAGTTCTAAGGCTTCCATAGATTTTCAATGTAGCTCCGAGAAACTTATTTAATGGTCTCCTACTATTCCTTCCAAAGCAAAACAGCCAAAAGAGATGAGTTAAAATGATATGCTTCCTTCTTCACTTTAGAAGAATTCAAGATTTCCAATGGACTTTAACATCAGAAGAGGCCAAGGTAATAATTTTGCTTTTCCAAACAGCACACAACTGTCTCATCATGCAATTCCTGCATCAGAATTTCTACTGGAGATGAGGATCCCTTTCTCACATTAGAAACAGGGTTGAGGATGAGCATTTTTTTTTATCAAAAGCTTATTCCAGCTGTAATCCTATTATTCAATTATCACTCAATTTTTAACAAGAGAATTTTGGCCTCAGAGCTGCACTTGTTTCTTACATGCATGGTCCCATAGGGGAACATGCAGCACAGAATATCCCAAGGGAAAGCATAGGGAGTGCTCAGTAAGGAAGATAAGCTTTTCATGTGCTGTAACATGGGAACCACTGAAATGGGAATATTTTGGACAGTGTTGTAGACAGAGTATTAGTCACATTTCATTTGGGGTTTACAGCTCATAGTGTGTTCCTGGAGTCAGATGGAGGAGACACTTCTTTCTACCAAAAGGAAGGAGACAAAAGACAGTGGTGGCAATCACTGAAATGCAGCAGAGCCGAGTTCAAATCTCTCCACCCCTTGGACAGACTTGAAAACCACACCTTCCTCCTTCCAGAATACACCCTCACCCCTAAGCCACAGCTGCTTTGAGACTCTAAGAACATTCATGTTGAAAAGGAACCCTTTCAAGCAGAGTAATTGGGTACTTACAACTAAGTGCATGACAGGCACTCTGTAACCTGGCAGCAAATGCACTTACCTGATGGAGGGGAGACTTGACCTGCAATCCAATTCAACATTCACTTGCCCTGGGAGTGAAGCCCCGTTCCCTCACTCCCTCACCACCAGACACGTTAATAGTTTCCTGTTCCTCTCTCTGTAGCCCAGTGCAAAGAATAATCAGAGCTTCAAGTGGAACAGCATCAACCAGAAGGACTGATACACTCAGATGCACCGTATCCCCCCTGCGGCTTGGCAGTAATGGCACTTGGAAACGGAAAATGCGATCTCAGCTCCCTGCAGGCATATATGGGGTTTGAGCCTGAGTCGTCCTTCCTTTCCCCTCACCCCTGTGGCACAAGAACTCTAACCAAAGAGCTGCTATGTAAAATAAAACCACCAACAATCTGATATCTGAATCACCCTCACTGAACCACGGCTTCCAGCGGACGAAAGCAAAGAAACACAGAGTTATAACAAGACACAAGAGTCCCTGCTCGCTAATAGATTTTCAAATCCATCAGGTAGTCTGCTTCTCATAATCCTTGTTTCAACCACACTGGCTCTCTGTAGTTGCAATGTTTTAAACCAGAATGTGAACTCCCTTTCCAAGTCCAGATCTGCTACTCCAACAATGAAAGTAACAACGAGAACCTTTACATAATTTTCACAATGATCTGTTTTATAAATAACCTTTTCCCACAGAAAGGGGATTTCAGTAATATATTAAATGCGTAATATTTTTAAAGACGTAGGTCCATTTTTCTTCCTTTTCCCCCTCTCTATGTGAACTAATGTGACTATGCTGTGCTTCCAGCCTTTTCTCTGATTACCTTTCTACAATACAAAGTTTGAGACAAAAATTATATCCCTTCCTAAGCTAATATTGTACTTCAAGTACTACAGCTCCACAAGTCTGTTTATTGTACTGCAAAATGTTCCTCTCCTACATAACATTACAGATTTATATATATTTCAAATACAAAGTAAGCATAAATCTACTGGGCTTCTATACTCGGATATTTGGGGTCTCAGGATATAGGATTTAATATCCTTTGTGTTATTTTACAGCTCATTTTCCAGCAGGGGAAAACCCATTCAGTAGAAGAACATACCATAAGCTTCTCTTCTAATGCCTTGTTCACTGCAGTGAAGTTTATTTTTAACACTACGGACAGACATTTGGAAAATAAATGCCTTTTCCTCAATTAGCTGACACACTTCTGCAGCCTTCATCATTCTCGTCTACGCAGGCTGTGTACTGTTCTGCCTACAGCACCTTCCTTCTGCCCACTGACTCGCAGAGCCGCCCTCGCACACGTACAGGATTTTCAGCAAGGCACTGCAAACTACTGCAGTGCAGTCTGAGGAGATCGAGATGTAATCGATGGGCTGCAGCTGACTAAGCTAAAAAAATGCTTTCTGAGCAGAACAGCCCAGTGTCAGATCCTGCAATGGGAGAAAAACCCCAGAAGAAACACAGCCTCCCCTCTATTTTTCAAATAAACAATGAAGACCAAGCTGCTAAACCTTCGACCACCTTCAATTAATATTTGTGGGGCCACAGGGAATATGTTTTTGATGGCAGGTGTCACAGACAGAGGAAAAGTATAATGCTTTCCGTGCTTCACATTAGTGACGAAACTAGCAGACCTGAACAAAGACCAGTGTTGTTCAAGGAGTTATTGTCCAACATTAGCACTGAAGACTGTCATGACTCAGAATACCTCCACGATACAAGCATACATTGTTCATCGTATTACCCATGTAACAACGTTTATGTCTATTTTCCCCTCCCAGTTCAAATTTTCTTCTCAGCCTTAGTTCTCCATATCAAACATGTTCTGCTAGCCCAGCTCCCTGCTATAAAAGCTAATGCAAGATGAAAAATTGCTTGTGCGCTTTCTATTGATGATGCTTCCACAAATCTAAAAAAAACTTTCAATTCATTCCGTGGTTGCTTAGCTCTGTTGTCCTAAGATATGCATCAACTCTGACTGCTTATACTGCTCCAGGGCAAAGGTGGGTCATACAATCAGGACATCACAGTGAACAAAACTGCTCATGTCTGTATCTGAACCATGGCAGAAAGTTCCATCTAGAGGAAATAACAGTTAAATCCCTAAGCTCTCTGCTCACTGTAAGGCCTTGGGATTCACCCCAAAATTTGCTTTTTCATAGGAGAGGTAGAAAAAAAAAAAATCACACAGAGAAAACTGGACTTGTTTCTCAGAAGAGTACCCTCTGCTTCTGAAAGCACTTATTAACCAAAGCCAAACTAACAGGTAACCTCCACAAGCCATTTCCTCTCAAGCAGCTCTCCGAGCCTTCCATGACTGAGAAACACATTGTTTGAACTTGAAGCTCACTTCAATCCCACTTGCATGCTATTGTGCTGATAAAAAACTATGTAACGTGTCAGCATAGCCATAAAAACCCCTACGATTTCTTGCCACTGAAATTATACAATAACACAAATCCTGGAAAGATCCCATGGAGGAAAAGGTCTAGTGGGGTGCAGGAGGGTGCTTGAAAAGCAAGGGCAGTGGCCTTGGACAAGGCAATGAGATTGCTTTAGGTATTAAGGGGAGAAAAAGCTGCTTCCTATATATCAGTAGTCTGGAAAAAAGTTCAGATTGGTCCAAGACAACACTGACCCCCAAGTTGCTTATATTTCCCAGTTTCATTCTCTAACAAAGCCAAAATGGGGTTCAAACGCCCTGCAGGATGACCATTGATAATGGAAAAGAACACCAGTTCTTTCTTTTGTGTCCATTTTTTTAAATGTTTCTAAACAAATTTTATATTTACCCATTTTCCTGCTGCTGGGCTAGTTTGCATGCACATAACCACAAAGTGAAGCCACTGCAAAAATCCCAGATGAGAAGGGCTAACCTAAAGCAAGTTCTTTTAACGGCAGATGGTAGGAATGGTCTATATCCACAACGGCTGCTTGCATCACACTATGAGACACAAAGAGAAAGGCTCTTTGCAAGAACAAAGCCAACAGGTACTCAGTCCACCTTAGATCAGCTTAAAGTTTTCTCTAAGGTTTTGCTATGAGAACTCTGAAAAGACACCTCCGTTTCATGAAGGGTCACAACAGTAATCTCTGATTTCTCCCATATTCCCTCACCAATGAATTTGAACATTTGAGCACCTTCTTGAAAGCTGCTGAGTATCAAACCCATGTTTTCACAGAGTTATTCCATAATGTCAAGATCTCACTTATCAGGGATACCTGCAAGCTCAGAGGCCACTGTCATCCACGTGGAATTAGAAGTGTTCTCCCCCTGCCCAAACATGCACTGTGAGCGTCACGTTTTACCTACACAGAACTTCCCCTGCTAGTTTGTAGCCCCCCTGCATTTTCCACAGTCGGCCCTTACCTTTGCCACGGCACTCTGTCCCATTGCAGTTATTTAGACCAGCCTCTGACCTGCATGTGCCTGCTCTTCCCAATGCATGCTGACTGCCTGCGGCAGCAAGTGATGCCTCATGGATAAATACAGCCCTTCCTTGGTTTAAATTCACAACCTATTTCACTGAATGTCTTGTTCCTATGTAACCAAAGAGAACAGAGGCTCTCTCATTTGTTCTCCAGGCTTTATAGTATTTTACAGACTTTGATAAAAATACTTTAGTTCATCTTCTTGCTCAGGCTATAATCACAAACTTCTTCAATCCCTCTTCAAGTGAACTTGTCAACACTGTCTTCTGAACGCTGTTTAGATCTGCAATATCTTCTTTGAAACTGGATGGGTGGTATCTTATGCATCATCAGCTGTTATCTAGATCTGTATAAAGGCAGTAAAAAAGGTTTTGCGGCTTTCATTATCCTATTCCACATGGACCATAACAATGGGCTTGATGCATTTCCTCTGGTAACCCACCTCCAGTCCTAAAGAAGGTGTTCTGGACATCCTGCAAGTCAGGTACATGTAGTTGGGCAGATGCAGTCCCCTTGCATTCTGATGAATCTGGCAGGTGTGATACTAATTTTTAAATGGTATAAAGTTTGTTCAGAACCCACACACTGGAATGAATACTCAAAACTCTCCTAAAGAACAAAATCAGTAGAAATGTGGCTGGCTGGGGTATAATTAGGAAAAGTCTACACAGCTTTTCTAAGGGAAAGTAGCATATCACCAACATTGTTGTCTGCAACATTTGGGCACACAGACAAGGGCAGCCTAGTTCCATAAAGTACATCTGAATTTTCAAAAACATCAGCCCCCGAGAAAGTCCTCACTCCAAGAAAGTAGACCAAAAAAATAGACAATGTTTCGCTCTCATTCAAGTGGTGGCAATTACAGGTGTCCTTTAAAGATCCAACAATCACTTGAAGACCTGTACACAACAAGAACTTTACGACACAACCTGGTCAAAGTTATGTTTTCAGTTTCCCTTCTCGTGTTACATTATTTGTCATATCATGAGACAAGAAAGTTTTGACATCAGCCAAATTCAGAACCCGATTTCTTTTAGATCAACATTTAACTGTGAGATTCTTGACATGATGATTTAACAAAACTTTGGCATGAAAAGCACAAAATTTTTTATTTATTTTTTTCCTGTATTTATGGTATTTTAAAGCAGCACAGTATACAGACAACTAACAGAACTACAGCAGTTGCAAAACAAGGGTGTAAAGGGGTCCAGGAATTTTGCTCAGCACAGAGTGGGTCGGACTGAGGCTGCAACGATGGTGGCGACGGGTCACAGGGCCTGGTCCTCAGCATGGGCTGGTGCAACTGTTTTTAGCATATTGGAGACTTAAACCCAGAAAAAGCCCCAAAGGAAGGATGTGGCCATGCACACTGGGCTGCAGAGAGCACCTGGTGCCTCTGCAGCGGTCTCATTTCTAACAAGCGACCTGAGGAGTCCCACAGCCTTGGAGATGGCCCTATTTACTGTGACTAAGCAATTTTCCCATTCTCTGTCTCAGTAAATACATAAGTATTGAGCACTAAATGTTGTTACTAAGGGACTAGGAATACTTCGCGAATTATCACTGACAGTGGTCCCTTGAGAAATGGGAAGTCCCAGGTCAAACATACCCTGCTGAACACAGATCACTGATCTTAGCCAGTATTCGCCACCTTTCACACAGGAGTGTGAAAGTGAGAGTGGGGCAAGGAGGGGCAGGGAGGAGCAGTAAAAAAATCAGCATCTCCTCTAGCATTTTTGTCAACCTGCCTCACTTTTCCTTTATTTCTTTTATTTATTGGTGTTCAAAATCAAAACTCTCTGCACTAGCAGTCTGTCCTGTTTAGCACAATAGTCAGAGTCCCTCCTGCTAGCCAGGATGTTGACTCTGATCCAAGTGCCAGAGATGCTGCCAGCAGCCGAAGGAACAGCCTTCAGCAGGGCCCTAAGCAGTTCTCAACACACACTGGACACCAAGCGATTACGTGGCTGATGCACATCTGCTCTATCCCTTCAAAGGAGTAACTATCAAACATCGACTTCTACAACCCTCAGAGAAATACCAGGTAATGAGACTGCTGAGAACAGCTGAGTTCCCTCAATTGCTAACAGACGGAAAAATTGTTGCTGATGCTTCCTTACACACCTTCTGTCTCTGAACATCTTCTGTCTTTATAGTGCGATGTGGTGAGTTCCCACTGACTGTTATCCAGGAGATTTCGCAACATCTGGCAAGGGGCAAGTGCTAAAGGGGTGGGACCATTCATATGGAAGAAAACCTGTGTGACAACAGCTTTTCTCCAAAGAGTAGCATTTGTGCTAATAATAACATCCCACATAACGTAGATCAGTTTTGTCTTCCTAGAAGCACAGAATAAATTCAGATTTGGAATAAATTTGGATTTAATTAAGCCAAGCGGTCCATAACTTTACAAATGCCGGGCAATCAAGTTGAACTGTCAAAACATACAAACATACAAACCCAAAACTATTCAAACCAAATATATAGTATTCATCAGAGGCTTAGCAGAGTAACAGCTCACTAAGCAAAAGCTACTGTGGTAGCCCTTGAAGCAGAGCTGGAAAAGCCAGAGTGGTAATAGCTGAGGGTGGAGGAACTAATGCTCAATGAAGATCATAAAAGGTAAAAATGACCCCATCTCAAAGCTTTAATCAATCCCTGGAAAATCAGTATGACACCTTTTGGGGGACAGCCTATGCTATCTGCCTACTAAGGAGCTACTTGCCTTTTCATATTAAAAAAACCCGAACTCTACTGTTTGGCATCAGTGAGTTGAACATAAAATAAAATAAATACATAAAACTAATGCCAATACAGCTTTCTAGAGGATTTTACTCCACAGAATCACTGGCCTTTCCCTTTTTTGAAAATCAAAGTGTTTTCAAAACAAAAAAGTGACTGAAAATAAGAAGGCAAAAGGTAAGTTAAAAAACTGAAACAAAGCCACAGCTTCCTAAAGGCCAGACTCATTATCTGTATTACTAGCAAGTCATTCAGAGTCTTTATGAAAAGCTGACAAGCAAGACTGAGGTTATGAATTTCGGAGGATGTGAAAACAGCAAATACATTTTATGGTATTGTTCATAAAGTACGACAATGCTTCTGAAACTGTAGGAAACTACAGAGAACCTACTTAGGCAGAAAATGTCTGTTAATAAATGAATATGACTGAAAGCAAAGTTCAGACAGAAAAAACTAGGCTAAGGATGATCATATTATAAATCTGGAAATTGTATTCTTCATGGATAAAATAACTGAAAGAGAATGGAGAAAGAAGATTCTACCTTAATGGCCTGAGAAAATCTCTCTGGTGAAATAAAAGATAAAGTTCTTAACTACAAAAAGAAAAGAAAAAACAGGAAAAAAAAATCTCACTTCACTTGTCTTCATACAGCCTTTCTCCCCCATCTCCTTCCTAATCCTCAGTGCATTACTTGGGCAGCAATCACATCATGCTTCTCCAGGCAAAGGTCTCTGTTGAGTGGGACTCAACAGTGTCAGGCAGCAGGGACACAAAAGGATTGAACAGCCCAGTGACTATAATATAATGTTAAAAGGCATTGAAGTAAACATTTATGTATTTCTTATTGTATCATTTCTGTCAAAAAGCCTCATCACCTGAAGTGCAGCACGGGAGAACAGGTAAATTAGGCATTAGCATATATGATCCTCCCACATCCCAAACAAAAGGAGACTTTTTACCACTTCCAGCAGAGCATACTCCCATCCCTCCGGGGATCCCTGGGACTTTTTTCAGGAAAAGATAATGCATCACTAAGCCGTCTGTGAGACCCATCTGTGGCAAGCAAGCAAGCAACCACCAGAAAGACCAGAATTAAGACCAACCGTCCCAAAGTCCTGCGTCCTAACAAAGTCTCACCTCACCCACATCATCCCAAGCAAGACACAGCTTACGGGACACAGATGAACAATCTTTTGCTCTGAAAAATATCACGGCTGGAAGTAGCACTGTTTCCAAAAACAGGGCCTGGGAATATTCTTTAAGGGTATAGCAAAATAAAAACAAAGTCATTTTACATTAGTTGGAGAAAGGAAGAAAAGAGAGGATACAAAATAAAAAGCATTTGGAAAAAACCCAACAGTTTCTGTGCTTGTAAAGAAAGAACAGCATTCAAACAGTGGGACTTGAAATACGGAGTTAAAACAGAGTTGCTTTACTGAAGCAATGAAGACATTTTGCAGAAAACTGAACGTCAGTTTCAATGTATAATGGGCTTGAATCCCGACTGGAGAAAGAGGAAAGGAGTGGGGCTGCATTTTGAAAAGGGCAATATGGAGAAGGATTATCCCCAAACTAAACAACAGTGACAAGGGAGACCAGTACATAGTGTGTGTCTTTTTAAGAATAAGATGCAGACACAACCTTTGGAGTTGCTCCTATCTAGAGCAAAAAAGAAAAGGCTTGTAATGTCCAACTGAAAAGACTTATAAAAAAAGAAGAAAAAATGGAAGAAAAGTCCTCCAGCTGTGTTCATCTACTAAAGACACAAAATCTGCTCACTGATCTTCACTTTCTTCCCACTCCCCAATCATATCATGCACTCCAGAGTCTGTGGATTTAGCTCTCACGTTGGCAGCATTTTCTGCACATGAGTTATCTTGCAGATGAAAAGATGTGCAGACCAAAAAGGTATAAGTCTAGGATGATAAACAGAGAGATTGTTTGAGCTCTCCCTGCCTGCGTCATGTTCTGAAATAAATCTAGGAAAACTCTGACTGTTACCTAGAGTGTCTGAAGCTTAATGCATCCATACGAGTGATCTCAGATAACACAGTGCAAGTAAAAGGGCTGAAGATAACATACATGTCATGTGGCAAAAGTCATGCCCCTTGCCCTTACCTCCCCTCCAAGCAGGCAAGCTGAAATACTCCTGGCTAAGAAATCTGGACGGGAGCAATATACACAAAACCAAAGCCTGGCAAGGGTGAGAACAGCATTACAGGTTGCAGTTCACAGTAAGCTCAGCCTCAGAGATCAGGTCAGCCTCTAAATTCTAGCATTTTTTTCATATAAAGCTGTAAGAATGCACCGACCTGGTTCTCCAGATTGCAAAGAACTGAATTAGACCAGTCATCTGGGACTACAGAAGTTACATGGCCAGCACGGGGCTCACCCTCTTTGCTTGGTCATAAGGTACTCAGTGAGTATTCTAAGCTTGTGGAAAACATGACTATCCTAAAGGGATAAAAAAAAGAAAGAAAAACAAAAAGCCACACACCTTGTAAGACAAAAGCAAGCATCCCTTCTTAGATTCCCAACTCAGTTGAAGTCACCTGCTGTGTCTCACCTTGCAGAAAATGCAGTCCAATATAATGACCAAGCATAACAAACACAAACCAAACAAAACCACAAAACCTTTCCCATGCCTAAGCAATTGCAGAAGTGGGAAAAAAAATACTTAATATTTACTTACTGGCCGGACTTCACCAGTAGTGTTGGTATACTGACGGGCCAGACCAAAGTCTAACATGTAGCACTTCCTGTATGTTGAAGGCAAGCGGCCCATGGCAAAATTGGACTAGACAGGGAAAGAGAGAAAGGAAAAAAGCAATTTGATACCAGCAACTTGGGAAAGCGTGCCCATCAGTTAACAAAACTTTGTCATACAGCCCCACGTGCCTCTGGTGGAAACGCAAGTCAAAGAGAAGAATTTTAAGATGCGTCTGAAACATCACGATTAGAGAATCACTGCCATGTTAAGAAGTTCACTTTGCAGATAAGTGCCTGTGGAGTCTCAAAATAACTAAATTTCACATTAGCTTAGCTAAATCTCAGCTGCTATGAGAAAGAGCTACATTTAACACTACTAGCTCTGCAGTGAGAGCTCCCTCACTTGCATAACAGGCTGGAGTTACTGTAGACAAATGCTTCTGTTCATGGTTCAGCTGCTAGTATGTGTTATTCTGTCCTAACTCCCAGAATCTCCATCCACTGTACTGCATTACCTAAATTCATCTGAACATTTAGACATTTAAAAAACACTAGATTTGGTTCTTGGTAAATAAACCAACAACAAGCAAATGGAGGCTCTTCAAAGTTTTATCCTCTACCATCCCCCTCTGGTCCCCATGTGTTGCCTGATCTAGTTGAGGCGTCCCTGCCCATGACAGGGAGGCTGGATTAAATGATCTCTAAGGTCCTTTCCAGCCTCGGCCATTCTATGATTCTATGGTGGATGGTTGCTAAAGGATTTGTGGCCAGTCTCATTACTGGTGATCCGATTTTCAGCTGAATCTTACCAGCCAAATCCAGATCACTTTAAAAGCAGCAACTGATTTTGCTGGAAGGAAGATAGTCTCAGGGATGGTGTAGCCACTAGTGTTCAGGTCAAGTAGTGAAGTGCTACAGGAAAGACTGGCTCATACAGTGAGACTTGGAATTCTTGCGGCTCATCCAAGCAGATGACCAACAACGTGACTGTGCTTCCGACACTGGAAACAGTGCTCCAATTTTTTTGGCTCAGAAAAGATTAAGAGGATTATTTAGCTAAGTCAAATATAGGAAATAGCTTTTATTCAAGTGATGGGTCATTGAGTAAGACATTGTTTCTGAAGTCCTTTCACAGTAATGATTGGTTGGACTCCAAATGATTCTTCAGAATTAAATGGCTTCATCATGTGATCTTGACTGGTGCAAGTATGACTGACAGCTACTAACCCACCATGAAGCACCCTCTGCCGATAAAAACCAGTTTGCTGTGCACTTAAAGGAAAAGCAACACTGTATTAATGTTTCATGCTTATAGAAGATAAGCCAATGTGTCAGATAGTGGGAGTGTGCAAGGAGGCCTAAATGCCTCCACCAAGACCTGCCCATATTCAGCCTGACTTTACCGACTCAAGCAGAATAGACAGACATACAACCAAAAGGAAAATTTCCAAAACAACATACAGGCTTGATGTCACGATGCAGGAATCCCACAGAGTGAATGGCTTCTATTGATTCCAGAATCTGTTTGCCTAATCGCAGCGTTGTACTCAGTGTGAAAGTCCCTCGAGGCTGACTCCTTCTGAGATCTGCAAGATTTCGGCCCTGAAACAAGCAATAAAACACTTAAACCATGACACAAATGCATACCAATTAACAGCTGCAAGTTCTAAGGTGCATCCCCAAAAAAGAAGAAATGCTCATTAGGCAGGTGCGCACCTTAGATCTGCTTTATTTCTTGTATGTCATCTTCCAATACTTCATTTTAACTTTAAAGTGATGTATGTGCTGAGAAAAAGATACCAGACCGTCATTTTGGGAAGTCAGCTGACTGGGCTACTCGGAAATAGGCACGGCAGTGCCTCAGGCTGTGCAAGCCCGGTGTCTCCATGCTGTTAAACCCAGACTATATAGAGGCTGATCTAAGAACAACCTTTGACTGTTCTCTAAGCCATCTATAGATTAAAGAAGAACAAATATAATAAGCGGGTCATGGAGCTGCTGTCCATTACAGCTCACAGAAGCAGTTTCATCAGAAACTCTCTAGCACACAAATGTCTGGCTCAGCATTGTTGTCATAATGCCACAAATGGGGAAAACTGTCTATCAAGAGAATCATATCCAAAATCAGGAGGAGGATTTTTCTGCTGACTTAAAAAACACTTATTAAAAAAATTGGTAATTTACCTCCAGTTAATTAAATTTGTCGGGAAAATGTCTACCAGATGTGCATGAAAACAAAGACAATTTAGCGAAAAAAAAAAAAAAAAGGGATAGACTAAACACCAGAAGAATCAATGTTCTTTGATCTCTATCATCTCAGTTTTGTCCATACCTCTTTGGGTTTGTAAAGAGAAAGGAGGTGTTAAAATTAATATATTCTACGGCAGAACACCCCTCTAATCCACAGAACTAATGCATTTATAAACTGATCGACAACATTAGGAATACGAGTCTACTGTTTCAGAGAATGTGCATCAAAACCAAAAGTTATAGGGACATGTTGATTATCACTATATTATCGATTTTTTGATTTTGCTTCTGCAAAGATATGCATGCTTACAAGTCCAGATGTACTCAAACAAAATTCACAACAGAAGATATACACAAGCTTCCAAACATTTGATGAGAAAAAAGGGATTGCTGACCAAACCAGTGAAATGCTGTCTACTTATCCACCCACTTCCAGTTGTCAAGTTATTTCCAGACACTGAGGGGCCAACTGCAACTGGCTCTTTCAGCATATGACTAGTCTCTCAAACTGGTTTGACCCATGTTTCACTTCAGGGCTCTTGTCCGTTGAATAGCCACAGTGGATACAGGTCAGTTAAGACAGGCAGAACCAGGTTTGCTCCTTAGCATGAACAAAGTAAGACTAAGCTATTTCTCTAGTGCTTACCTTTCTTAATTTCTATGACAGTTTACTATGGGCAGCACAGATTTGTCACCACTATCCTGAAAGATCTGAGTTACTGAATTGACAGCAAATCTCTCTTTCCACTGTAATGTCGTTCCTTGGACACCAGCTCTCTTATCCAATGGTAATAGGGAAAGGCAGATTTTTTTCAGACCTACACATTGAAATGTGTCATAATGTTCCCCAGCTGGTTTGGTACACCTGCTCTCCAGAAACAACCCAAGGCATGTGAATATCCCATACTGCCTCCAGGAAAAGACAGAAAATGAGCATTATTTTTCAGATAAATATCATCAGGCTTGCTAAGAAACAAAGCAGATGAAATGAGTTGAAAACTTAGAGTAGGATCCTCAGTCCCAGTGGCTGAAGAGAAAGGAAGAATTGCAGTACACAGCAGTCAGAGGGACACATGACAAAACATGTCTAAGGAGACATGGTCTGAAGCTGAAGAAAGAGTATTTTAGCCTGCAGAATGATGGTGCAGAACCAGTTAACGCATCAAGTACCAAAGTCTTCATTTCACAGAATCACAGAATGTTAGAGGTTGGAAGGGACCTCAAAGATCATCCAGTCCAACTCCCCCTGCCAGAGCAGGACCACCTACAGTAGGTCACACAGGAACGCGTCCAGGCAGGTTTTGAATGTCCCCAAAGAAGGAGACTCCACAACCTCCCTGGGCAGCCTGTGCCAGGGCTCTGGCACTCTCACTGTGAAAAAACAGTCAAAAAGTAGTCAAAAGCAGACAGTAAAAAAACCACAGTAAGAGAATCTGTGCAGAGAGGTTTTTTTCCCAAGGTATAGGTCATCTTCATCAGGCTTGTTAAGGACAGGATTGGGGGGTTAGAATCCTTGTTGTTCCATGAGCTCCACATTTGCCCCTTCAAGAATCATATTCACACTGACACTGCAGCAACAGCGATAATCCGTGTTGGTTAGAGAGCAAAAGGTTTTTTCTATCCATAACAGCAGCTGGGATGTCAATGGTGTGTAAAAGACAAACCAAAGGACCAGCAATTCACTGGTTTTATATATCTGCCTTGCAAAGCAGCACTACACTTCAGAAGAATTAGGAGTTCATTTTAAAGAAGTACTGGGGTCTGCCGGTCTCTTTTTTACTTCGCTTACCATTCACTAACTAAAACCAACCTTCCAGTTTATGCAGCAGCTTGCTTCTCATTGCTTAGTGCTGCAACCTTCGCACTTTCCTTCAGCATGTTCTATCACCCAAATTATACACAACGAAACACGACACGGGCTGTAAGCTCTTCAGGGGAAGGCTTGTATTGTATAATCACAGTGCTTTGCACAGCAAAGCCCTGATCATACAAGCTACAAGAGAGATAGGACAAGTTCCCTGTCAAAGCTTACATCAGGTAATGAAACAGGCCAGCTTCCAAGGCAACCGTGTCAGAAAGAAGCACCTTTAATTTGAAAGTATTCCCCTCCAGCCAGGGACAATCTCCCCCTCCTTAAAGGCCTGCCTTTCATGTGTTTCTGACTCAGCCATCTCTTTCCATTTGTTCCCCTCCAACTCTTTCTCCTGTGACTGTGTGCTGTAAAAGAAAGCTGCTTCTGTGAAAAACTGTTTTCATTACAGTACCACCATATTTGGGCTCTGAAAATCTACCTATATACATTTTCTTGGTGAAGTTTCATGCTGAACCATGCAGAGGTCCCCACAGCTCCTGCTGTTTTTGTGGCTTGTGCAGACATCCATGTAGGACTTCAGCTGACTAACTCTGATAGCAGTAGCTGGCTGTCTAGCAGTACAGTCACCACGTGCTAGCTATCCAAGCCTTTACCCATATTGACTTAATATCAGCAGCGTTCAAACAGGAGAAGATGCTTTCACAGCAGAAGCCAACCTACTGCTGAGCTTGGTAGGGACAGGAGAGCCAGAGATCATTTTCTTTCATAGAGAAGACTGCTGCTGGTGTGACATCACTGGCTCCTATCACACTCTGAGCTCTGATACAAGACGCATATTTTGAATGCTGCATCACAGATCTCAGAAGAAGATATTTCAAACAGCTGCCACTGCTGCACGATATTGTGGGCAGTTCCTGCAAGCATTCTGAATTGAGTACTTTCCCCAGAAAACTGTCAGAAAGCCGTCTTAAAACAGAAAAGCAGAGCTATGAAATATCTTAGCGCATCCTGACAACTGGAGCTATCCAAAGGGATATCATAGCAACACCATCCATTCTCGCTGTCTCCCATTCCACCCACTTTCTATGTACAACGAAGTCTCTACACCAGGGCCTAGTCTTATTCTCTCAGTTCAAATCCTTCCCTGTGATGCCATCTCCACTGCATACGGGAGAGAGGGGAAGCACAGAACTCACCTGAAGCTGCATGACCACATAATTAAATTTTTCATTCCTTCCACAGCCAATAAATCTGCAAACGTGATCCTTCCCTGAAAAGAAACAGAAACACACAGAACATAAGATAACAACTCGATTTTTAGAGAAACGGTTTTTGATCAAGCGCTTGTAACCACAAGTGTCATCAGGCAGGGAGTTTTGCAGGACAGACTGATTTTGTTTCTGTTTCCCAGTCTTGTAGCTCAGGGGAATGCTGACATTCAACAGGAAAATTGCCTGTGAAATAGCCATGAGCAGAAATCAGTGTTAGGGATCCTCAAACTAACAAAAAGCACAAGTAAGAATGCAATCAAGTGCAGTTTATACCATCACCATGTGTATGACACCACCACCATCACTGAACCCATGGTTTACATGGGTAGCACACAGGACCACATGGTTTCACAGGTTCACTGGCAGCACGCTTACACTCATTACATCAACTTTACTCAGTAAATGCTGATTTTTACACATCACCACTACTACCCTTGCCTATCAGCATTGCTTACTTTGAAACAGCTGAACTAATGCTACTTCAGCATGGACAAACCCTGATTTTAACAGAAACATCTGGAAAAGAAAGATGTTTATGGAAGAACTCCACTGAAACACTAAAGCAATTTCATAATAAAGGAAGGAAATAAACCTGGGCAATTTCATGTCAAGTTCTGGCATGGTTTTAGAAGTACAAGCCACATGTATTCAAGGAAAATCAAAACCAACCAGCCACCCTGCAATACTCAGCTAGTTCTCTAGGTTCATTCTCTGTGGCACAAAAGTATTGCTGCAACGTCTACATTTCATCATGGGGCACCAGGAGGTGCCTATCTTCAAAAAAGACCCCAAAAATCAAAAACGCAGAGGGAGTGGAGGCTGTGGTTTCAGATCCTGACCGGTAATGGATTCATGATGGTGTGCTTTTTGTATTAGCAAAAGGGGAAGTATGATGCATGTGTTCCTCTAATAGCAGACTCCTGATAACAGAGTAAAGGTTGATGTGCACGACAACAGTGACCATTTGGTTCCTGGTGGGGTTTCTAAGCAGGGAAAAGGATGAGTATCGTTACACAGCTTTGCCCCACATTTAATTGTAGCACTTAAGCCGTGGTGATTTTAATTAGCTTTTAAACCAAAGCTTATTATTTGCTACTTCCCAGTTTTAAAATAAAAAAGGCAAGAACACGAACATATACAGGCATCAGTAATTGTGCTGCTTATAAGACTCTTGGGACCATGCTCTTCCTCTCATTGTGTGCTCCACTGGCCTGGGGCATCAAAAACTGCTGCAGACAGCAAGACGTGACAGAATAGGGACCTGGAGGGCAGCAGAAGACAACGAAGCAGCTTTCTCACTGTAGAACCAGAGTTTTGACCAGAGCAATACACACAGCTGGGGAATACACAGCTCCAATCCAAGCTGTCAGTAAGAATGTCAAGAACCTGCCCTCTAGGGCCCAGCAGCAGCCCACAGCAGTACCCACACTCTCCCACCACACGGAGATAACAGAGGTGCTCGCAGCCAGAACTGGAGGGATAGAGGCTTTGGCTATCCCTTACTCCCTTTGAAAAAACAGGCTTAACACAAACCAATCAACCTACCAACCCTAGTATCCACCTCTATCTGGTTAGACAAGCAGGAAGGTTACATGGCTGTAGATCTTTCATCTCTCCGGCACTGACTTAAGGAGATTGCCCCGTTTCAGGACTGAGCGTGCAAGACCATGCTGAAACCACCAAGGAATGTTACAAGCCACCATATTTCAGGAAAAGATATTCAGAGATCAGGAAAATACCCTCTTCAGTATACATCAGGGCAGCCTACTGTCTCTTCCTTGTTTCTTTTTCTCACACACCAAGCCCATGTCCTGTGTGTGCATCCATTAGTACCAGCTGCCACTGGTTTCCTACTATCTAGGATGAAATGGGCTCAAGTTGCACCAGGGGAGATTTAGATTGGCTATTAGTGAAAAATTTCTTTACTGAAAGAGTGGTGAAATGTTGGAACAAGCTGCCCAGGCAAGTGGTGGAGTCTCTTCCTCTGGATGTTTCAAAAAATGTGTAGACATGGCACTTCAGGACATAGTTTAGTGGTCAGGGTAGTGTTGGGGTTGATGTTGAGGGTGGGTTGAATGGAGTTGAGGTCTTTTCCAACCTTAATGATTCTATGACTATCATCTGCAAATTCATTGCAAATTCACTGTTACAGTTTTTTGGTTTTCTGAGGGAACTCCTTGGCACACTGCCCAGATGTAGCACATGTTCTGGCCTGGGCATTAGCAAGAAGGGACCACCAGCAAGCCTCAACTGTCCTACACACCTTCCTTCCTGGGTCCTTTTACGGATGGCTGCGCTGCCTGCTGTTGTGAAGGCAGCCTCAAAGCCAGATTTGTGGCCACAAAGTCAACACATCTGAATGACCTCGGAAAGAACCAGTTATGTTTCCTTAAGAGCTTATGACTCCTGTGTGCTCCAGCAACACAGCATTCTGCACAGGATGGACATACCAGTGCAGGTCCACACTCATCCCAGACCTGACTCCTTTAAGTCTGTACAGATTCATACAGAGCAGCCTGGCTTACTTACAGACACCCTGTGAGTCCCACTGTCCTTCGTTTCACCTTTCAGAGCACCAGGAGATGGATATTGAGGCAACAACCAAAATAATGACTCTTTCTACTGGCAATAGAGAGCTACTGTGTGGCAAAAAAGGGTAATTTTGGTTGCTTTTATTGTTTTAAATAATCACAAAGCAAAAAACAGGCAGGACACAATGTGCTTTTTATTGCTGTAAAGATGAGAACATTGAAAACCAATCCTCTGACAGGGAGGACTTGGCCACCCCAATCAATTGCTTCAGTAAAACAGGAGTGGCAGTGTCCAATACACTTGACTGCAACTTAAGACACACCCCTGCTAATTAGGTACCACCTCTTCCGACTTTGAGTATATTCCTGAGACTTTTTTTTTCCCAATCAGTTTCCTCTACAACATTATTGCTTTCTGGATCACAAAATTTTACAGAAAGGGAAAGCATTTAAATTTTTAATTTATTTTCTTTGAGAATTGTATGCATGTTTAGGCTGACAACTTATTTCTGCTGATAACATTTTTTGAAAATGATGAACTGACAAGGTCTTGATGACCCGGATCCCGAAACTGACTTGATTTTATGCTGATTCCTCCTTTCCAGGCTAAAATGAGCTTCTACCTGACCTGCTGGTCTTAGGAACTTAGGCTCTCCCTGGAACAGCTCTTTCATGCACTATTCTGCAACACCAGGAAAACAAGAAGAAACGAGGGGAGGGAAGACTGTGCCAATTCCTGCCTGAAACAAAAGGAATATAACAGAGTATAGAGAAAGCAGGCCACATTTAGAGGTGGTGTATGTACAGCCAGCTGGTCATGTAGACGGGATAAATGCTTGCAGCATCAATCCCTCTGGGTTTCCAAGACTTTTACTCAGATTTCAACTAAAGGTGGCACCAGGTTACAACTGTTTGCTCTCCAAGATGAGTCGTGCCACGCTGAAGTAGCAGATGGAAGCCAACAGCCGGGAGTGGCTTTGGGATTCTTGCAAATCAGCCCTGAGGCTGATCAGAATTATGAAACCCACAAGAACAATCACGTTAATAACGTCCCGTGCAGCCAGATGACGGGACTGCCATATCTTCCTTTAAGGCAGAAAAGAATAGCCCTCCTTCCTCACACATGCCCTCTTCAAGCATGAAGATCAAAGCATATTCTAACCCAGAAAAGCAAGAAAAAGGAAAAAAGTTTTTTTCAAGGTATACTTGGCATCGGGAGCTTCACAACCATTTTACTGCACTAGCTGCCAGATCACGCTCCTGTGCTACACTGTCCCACTCAACAGCCACTCTGATATCACAGATCACAAGCTCATAATTTAGAAAATAAGTCCTATATTTGTATTTGTTTATTATTAAAACAAAGCAGCTATTTTCCAACGAAGGAAAGGAACGGAGCAAGAAAGAGTTTTGACCTGTTAACTAACATAAGTTGGAGAAATAAGTCAGCCTGATGTCCATAAACATTGACCTGAGAAACGTTTCAGAGAACATGTGTTTTATTTTGTTTCACACGCATTCATTTTACCCAACATTCAGTTAAGGTAATGTTTTAATGTTCACCCATAGAAAAATATTCTTTCTACTGCTGTCTTTCAACTAAAATAAACATAATAATCTCCCATACAATACTTGGGAAGAAATACAAA
The DNA here is from genome assembly GCA_020746105.1 of Trogon surrucura. Classification (NCBI taxonomy): domain Eukaryota; kingdom Metazoa; phylum Chordata; class Aves; order Trogoniformes; family Trogonidae; genus Trogon; species Trogon surrucura. Next base: position 113,836,917 of record CM036618.1, on the reverse strand, counting down.
TATTTCAGTTACTGAAAATGGTCTTCACCATCCTTGTTCTGAATGAATTTAAAAACTGAAGTCAATAACCATGTCCTCATGTATAAAAATAACTTCAAGTATCTGGAAAATCCTTCCACCCTGGAATAGATATTCATCATCTGGTAGAGATACGATTAAAACCCCCATGTTAATACTTAAAAACTTCCATTACATGAAAAACTTTCATTACACGGCGCTTAAAAAATGAAATTATGATCCTTTTTTGAGTGCATTTTCAAGTTCAGACTGCTCAAAACCAATATTCATTTCAATCTTCTACTCATTTAAGTTCTTAATATTCCTAATGTATTTTCAATAGAGCAATGAAACAGTAAGAAAGAAATTGTGACATCATTGGTGCAACTGAAGTACCTTTTTTTCTTTTTGGAAACAGACACCATATTTTTTGTACTTTCACCCACAGAACACAAATAACCACTCTTCTCCCCAGAGGAGCCGAAGAATTTAATCTTTGTGATTCATCTCTACAGATCAGTTGTCTCCTTGCTAAAAGTCCACCGAAAATACTGAAGGAACTTCTGCTGCACGGATTACCATAGGTCTTGTGGCAATTATTGTTACTCTTACAACTATTACTTTACCAATTCTTGCATTTCCTTTCCAATGCAAGACCAACGCTGACAGCCAGCCACCAGGATGGTTCCAGGAAAAGGACAATGTGACATTTGTAGAAAGTGTCTGAGACTCGAGTTTGTTCAGCCTTAGGAAGGCAGCAGAGAAGGCTCTAACTGCTGATTGGAGCCACCTGACAGAAGAGTGTCGAGAAGATGGAGCCTGAGTTTTCTCAGAGGCGCGCAGAGAGGTATTGGATGTGAGCTACAACATGGGAAATTCCCATTAGGTGTCATGTCATGTTCACCACAGTGGTGGTCAAACCCTGGAACAGGGGCCCAGAGGGACTGTGGGATCTCTACCTTTGGAGATCGTTCAAAATTTCACTGGAAAAGGCACAGAGCAACCTGATCTATTTCTTTCTGCTTTGTGCAGGGCCTTTTACTTGAGACCTCCAGAGGTGCATCCTGCCAGCCTAAATTATCCTTTGGACCTACCTTTGTCAAACACTGATTTTTCTTTAAGGCCTGCCTCTTGCATCAACAGTGACCTCTGAGCTCAATTATTGGCTTCAAAATAATCTGTTAACTATTTTTATTCAGGTAATAGCTGAATACCAAACTCTGTGGTGTGGCGGATTCACTTGAGGGAAGGGATGCCATCCAAAGGGATCTTGACAGGCTTGAGAAATGGGCCAGTGCAAACTGCATGAGCTTCAACAAGTCAAAGTGCAAGGTCCTGCACCTGAGTTGGGCCAATCCCAAGCACAGAGTTAGTTGAGAGTAGCCCTGAAGAGAATGACTTGGAGGTCTTGATAGATGAGAAGCTCAACCTGAGCTGGCACGGAGCTCATGCAGCCCAGAAGGCCAATCGTGTCAAGAGGAGTGTGGCCAGTAGATCAAGAGAAGTGATTCTCCTCCTTTGCTCTTGTGAGACCCCACCTCGACTCCTGCATCTAGTTCTGGTGTCTCCACTGTAAGAGTGACATAGATCTGTTGGAACAAGTTTAGAAGAAGGCCACAAAGAAGATCCAGGGGCTGGAGCACCTCTGCTACGAGAATAGGCTGAGGGAACTGGGATTGTTCAGTTTTGAGAAGAGAAGACTTCGGGTGGACCTTGTAACTGCTTTCCAGTACCTGATGAGAACCTACAGGAAGGCTGGAGGGGGACTTTTTGCAAGAGTGGCCGGCGATAGGACAAGGGGAAATGGATTTAAGTTAAAGGAGAACAGATTTAGACTGGATCTTAGGAAGAATTTCTTTAGTATGAGGGTGGCAAGAGTCTGGAATAAATTGTCCAGAGAGATTGTGGCTGCCCCCTCCCTGGAGGTGTTCAAGGCCAGGTTGGACAGAGCCTTGAGCAACCTGGTCTAGTTAAGGGCATCCCTGCGCATGGCAGGAAGGTTGGATTAGATGATCTCTAAGGTCCCTTCCAACCTAGGCTATTCTATGATTGTATTATAATACACGACATATCACACCCAATGGTATACTGCTTGCCAAAAATAAGCAGTATGGCACAGCCATCCAGCAGCTCAACTCTAAAGGCAAATGCATAAGAAAAGCCCAAGTGCTTAGTGACATAACTAGCTTGAGCACTTGGCACTATGGAGGTCTCTATAATATGCATGGTTGTGGACATAAAATCATAGAATGGCCTAGGCTGGAAGGGACCTTAGAGACATTTAATCCAACCTCCCTGTCATGGGCAGGGACGCCTCTCAACTAGATCAGGCAACACATGGGGACCAAACGGGGATCGAACCCGTGACCTTGGTGTTATCAGCACCACGCTCTAATTGAGTGAGCTAACCAGCTCCCTATACAACTGCTCTCATCAGCATTTGTAAAGCTGTAGCTATTTCTCATGCCCTACGTCGTATCTATAATAAACACTTTACAGCTATTCTCCTCCTATTCACCTGTCAACACAAGTAACAGGTTTATCAGCTTATCGCAGATTTTGTATTGTGGGGATACTGAATCCACTTCTGCACAAATATTCTAAAGAAATAGAGGATCCATCAGAACCAGAAAATTAAAGGAGAGTTATATTCATCATCTTCTAACTTGACTTGGAGATGGTTTCTGTAGTTTGCGAAAGCTGACACAAACACTTTGCTTACCTTTGCAGTTAGCAAGTTTCATCTCTGGCCAGACAAACTAGCTGTCTTCAGGGACTTGTCAACTCAGCTGGAGACAAGAGTTTTGAACACGAATGTACACAAATTCTATGCTGAAAGTGAGGCTTAAATAACTACATCATCCAATAGTAATCAACTAGGATTTAATCAACTGGGTTAACCTTGCCAGTGCTTCTGTAATAGATGAATGAACTAATGGACATAAAAACCAAAAGGCTGGTCATCATCTTCCAATCGAACAGTAAAAGGCAAAACTGCCTGACCTTGCATGGCATTATTTCCTCTACTTGTTTCCCAAGACCACTAAAAATTTTAAGATGAACAACTGATAATAGACGCCACAAAGGGCAAGGCAGAATAGCAAAAGAGAAGAATTCAACATAACCTTAAAAACCCCTGTGTTTTAAATCCTCCCTTATCCATCCCATGTCCTTCCCCCATCCTGTGACGCCATGGTTGACACAGAAAACGTGTGGCGCAAACGTGAGTTCATTTGAACACCCATACGATTCTTCCACACGGAAAAGTGCAGTGTAGGGCAGAGAGGCTACAGCAAGTGTCTGAATCTGACACCCTGTGATAGCCTAAAAAAGTGACACTGGTAATTTTCCTTGCTTTCTTGCCTTTACAGATAGCTTGGATACATCAAGCTAGCAAAAGACTGTAGAAACATAAAACTTCTCTGCAAAACTAAGAGAAACTGAACCCCAGAGAGTTAAGGCACCACTTTAAACACTGAAACCTCATATAGGCAAAAAAAATAATACTAGGACTCAGAAATGAGAAAAAAAACCAAGTAAGATCCCTCTTCTTCCCGTATTCCATTAGGAAGTCCTTATCTGTCCAAGACCCGGCAGTAAACGGGCAACAAGCAACACAACTTCACTACCTGCTGTAATAAAATCAGGTACTCAAAAACCACAATGCCTCTGACCAGGCTGCATCTTGCACAGCTACTCAATATGCAGAAGATCTCTGCACTGCAGAATAAAATTAATCAGAATCCTATGCAATGAGATTGGTTACACTGAAAAGAAGGCATTTACAAAGAAAACGACACACTGAAGAGAGTTTAGCAGTATCTGGCTGCTGAGTGAAGTCAAAGGCAAGTACACAGGGCCTCATAGCTTCACACCAGAGTAAAATTGCCACCATGGATGAACGGAGAACAGTGCTCAGCACCAGAACAATCCAGTCATTTTAAAGGGCAATCTGACTGTTAGGCTGCTCCAAGGAGAATCCCAGCGAAGGAAACTGAATGTTGTGGCCACATCCATAGTTGAGGGAGCCTGTGGACCAGAAAACACCCAAAGTGCATGTCTTGTGAGAAATCCTTCTGCATCACCCTAATCTTACAAGTGCTCAGAGTGCTCCCAGAGAGACCTGTGGAGAAGTGGGTAAGGTCAGGGAGAACACTTTCCCACTCAAAGCATCTGCTGCTGGGCCTCACACAGCTCCAGATGAGTATCTAGAGCAGACACCATGCCTGGTTTGGAATGCAAAGATGGTTTCCACAACCCTTTCTGCAGCAGCCCAAAAGACAGAGAAAATAAGCCACTGGATTTAATCAGGGATACTGGTTTACCATTTCTGTAATTAATGGCTGCTGTTGGAAAGGCAGACTGACACTGAGAGAGCCCAGGTCAAGTACCTCAAAAGTTGTGTAAGAGCTGTTCTAACAGAGCCGTCGTGTTCTGATTAACCTCAAGGACCTCAGAGATGAGAAGTAACAGTCCTGAGAGTATCACAGATGCTCTTTTGTCACCTGAATGTAGATCCACAGCAAATCCAAGGTGGGGAAAAAAAGCCACAGACAGAGCTAGCAGGTTTTTGTTTGTATTCTAAAGGGTTAGAAACACATTGAAGATACGGTAAAACATTTGCTTTTCTAGAAAAAGGAAACCATCCAATTTTTCTTCCCATGATCCCAAAGAGCTCTGGAGTTCTCTTCTGAGTTTCAGAGTCCTGGTTTATAATAGCAAGGAGGTTTCAAAGCAAGCTCCCATCACAATTACCACGTGTCAGTGTTGTTCACAGAACGGCTTTGGGTCATGTAAACTTTTCTGGGCAAAGAGATCCAGAAGCTCCATTCCAGGTGCACACCAAATAGCTCCCAAATCTTAAAGGAGACAGTCCAAACCAACAATCCATCTCTCAGACAGGGAAACCAGATAAAACTAACCCAAAGCAAAGTCCTCCAAACACATTCTGTTTATAGTGTAAAACCCCCGAGGCATAGTCCTGAGCAACTGCTGCTATCCATTGATCTGCCTGTGCTATACCCCTCACTAATGGAGATGTATCTGAAGAGGATGCAAGATAGAAAACCCAGCAAAGGTCCTTCTTTCTCTCTGGATAAGCACGTTCACTTAGCCACACAGATCTTATTTCCATTCACTTTGTAACACACATGATCAAAAGTTTTGTTGACACAGCAAAACACTTGCAGATACAACTAAACCAGCCACCTTCTCTGCTAGAGACAAGTTGTATCTGCAAGATGTATTCTGCCAATGCAGCTTAGGCTTGGTTTCAAAATGCTTAACTGCAAAGTAGAAAAGCCCAATAGGTTAAAATTACATGCAAATGGTACAATCATATACAATTATCTCACTTAAAGATAATTTTACAGTAGTGATTAAGGTAGTAAAATGAAGGCTTGGCACTAAAATAGTATTCTTCTGACAGAGAAGCTGTATTTGTGCAGACGTTCCCTGTGCAGATAGGTCAAACTATCACTGAAACAGTTTCTGAATTAGTTATAGATACGATTTTCATCCCTAGTATCATAAATCTCTATTAGCTGTCTATAAAATAATTTTTCATATTATCTTTTGTCATATTACTTTATTATCCCTATACTTACCAACTACATACACTCATTTCTTACTGTCGTACACCATAAGTTTTTCATTTCATTTCCATAGCATTTGTCACTTATTGCACATTTTAGAGATAAATATTTACATAAGAATCTATTACTACAAAAGCCTAATCTCTGATGTGGTTGCTTGGACTCTCTATGACACCCAGTAACTGGGAACTCTGTAAACTGACTTCTCAATTTTTTTTCACCCAGAGCCTAAAAGGGCACGAATGCTGGTGCTTCCCAGCCCCAAGACAGGATAAGATTTGAAAGGTTGGCCAGAAGATGGTCCTTGCAAGTAACAATACAAGTCAGAAAGAAATTTGCCTTTGGCAAAGACATTAATATCTAAACAGATAAAGAAAAAACACTACACAGCTAGAAAAATCAAATCAAATCAGTCAGAATGACACTACAGGGCAGTCAAGAGATGCTGAAGTAGTAGTGATCTCACACAGCCAAGCACAAGCATCACAGAATCCTTTATGTTGGAAGGGATCTCTTGAGATCATCTAGTCCACCTGCCCTGTTCAAGCAGAGACAGCTAGAGCAGGTTGTGCAGGGCTGCATCCAGTTGTGTTTTGAACTTCTCCACTCACAGAGACTCCACAACCTCTCTGGGCAACCTTTGCCAGTGTTTGACCACTCTGACAGTAACATAAAGTGACCACCCTCACAGTAGAAAACTACATATGGTATTTATTAGAAGGTATAATCTTTCAAGAATAGTCATTAACTGATTAGTTCCCCAGTTGGGACTGCCAGTGCAGAAAAGACCTTGTGAGGGACCTGCAGCTATGTTTCTTATGTGGCTCTTCCAGAAAGTGCCCCAGAAAGTCTGACTGTTGGCAACAGCCTGCAGTCCAAACCGATTAGAAGCTACTGCACTGAGTGGTCAGGCTGCACCCAAATCAGATCTTGCAGGAGCTCTGCAGTACAGGTTAATACCCAGCCTTCTTTATCCCAAACTCTGTGAAGCTCTAACTTGCAAGACCCTGATCACAAGCTCCAAAAACAGCAGCAGCTCATTAGTACTTTAATATTGGTGTGATACCTAAGTAGAAAACAGTAAAGCTGTACTGCTGAAGAGGGATGGCAGTGCTCAACTCTACCAGAAAAGTACAGAGGAATTTTAGACAACACTGTTCCTTTGCTTTTCACCTGGAAAACCATGAATCAGCTATTACCTATGGTAACACCAGCAGTTTCTTCCAGTTACTAAATGCTTAGATAAAGTCAGGATCTCCCTTTCTGAAACACTTCTCACCTCTTTGCAACAGCTCGCAGCAAAAACATACACAATACACGATTCCCAAATCTCTCAACCTTAATTCTTATTTTAACTTGATCATTTATTTCAGTAAGGCATTTGGGAATTAACCTTGAACCAAAAAAGCTAAATTCCTCACAGGACAGCTTGCTTTGTAAAAATATGGCTGAAGCAATTTGTCATTCTTAAATGCATGATAGCTGATGCAAAGCCAATTCTGCATCTTCTGTTTTTTCTGTCCCTTAGTACTTGCTAATTGCTTTGCCAACGGACTTTCCTAATTCCACACATCACCACTGCCCCTCTCCCCAGTTACCAGGATCATGCTGTGTACAGCTGTGAGTGGTTGTTCAAGCATTTGGCATTCTCAGCTGTTTTTCAGAAACAAACACTGATGGCAAAGCACATGTATTAGGCAACTCCTTGCACATTTTCAGATGCTAGCTCAGATTTGGTGACTTCAGATCATGCTTTTCATGTGTGCCCTGCTCTCGGTGTAACGCATATTGACACTGGCCAGCATGATAGCATCAGCTCTTAGTGTTCTAATAAGCCAGTTCTACACAGTCCCACCCTCACTCAATTCAGAGCAGTTCCAAGAGCATAACCGAGCGCAAAAATCTAAATCTCTGCCTTGCTTGCCCTTGCTATGTTGCTTTCAGAGCTCAGCTATCAGCTCTGCAGTTCTCTGGAAACTCTGTATATTCAGGTTTTTCACAGATGAACAGCAAGCTTCCTCGTAGTGACCTGGGTTGATTTCTCCTTTGATTTGATTCTCTTTACACAGGTCACCTGCATCTATTACAACACAGTGCATTAAAAAAAAGCCTTATCAGCCTTCCTTTTAGGAGAGCTGAACTGTGGAAAACTATTTGACCTTCAAAAGTAATTCACCGACTTCTACCTAGAGGTGATCTGTCACAAACATTAAGACCTGCAGTGCAATTTCTTAAATGGAAGCAGAGTTGGACAAGAGTCAAGGAAAGCTCTCATTTTGCTGCTTCCCAGGCAGTTTGAAACCTGCTTGAAAACTTCTACAGGTTCAGCTACAGAAACTGATGGTTCCACATCCAAATCAAATTAAGAATAGGCATGTAATTCAAATTAACATCATTCAAAACTACCACTCCCAAAATTACAGACCTAAAATCACTTCACACTTCGCCTTCAGGACACTCAGGTACATGAAAAATTAATGTGATTGCCGGTTTATTCTTCATGCTATCCACTTTTTGTAGTCACCTACTAGTGAACCATTGGAGACTCCATCATGCTCACACTGCTACAGTCACGAACATTGTCCTGGTCCTCTGGGAGGCAATCAGCTAACCTCATTTCTTAAACTTTGCTTGCTCTGTTCCTTCTTATCTAATCAGTATCACTAGACTGCACAGACCAGTGTACCAATAGTTCCATTTAAGTTTCCTCATCGTTCTTACAGCCTAGCAGACAAAAATAGTCCCTGTAGTTGAAACTCACTTGGGTAGGACACTTTGCAGAATGTAATAACTTTCTGAGCTGAACGACTTAATGTAGCATCACATATAGATGGAAGCTGAAGAGAAAATTATTAAAAAAAAGGATCTGCAACTTTTGATTGTAATTGTTAACACTTTAGCACTTCCCAAATATCTTTCTGCCTTACCTTGCAGCTTTTTCAGGACAGCCACTTCCATCTTGAGAACCTGTTTGGGCTGCTGGGCTGATTCCACCTTCAAGGCCACATTCTCACGGGTCAGCAGATCCATCGCCTCATAGATCTCCCCAAAGCCACCGCCACCGATCTTCTTCAACTAGAACAGTACAAAGAGGTTTGGTACAATGTACAAGAGCGAGAACATCACATTGGCTCTCTTAGAGCCAGGCACTAGCTTCTTTACTGTACAGGGAGAACAAACTGGGCTCCCAATCTGTGCTGTGCATGAATCCCTTCACTGCACAGCTAGGCAAAAGTCCAGCTACCCACTTGACTGTGCTCTGCATAAATTCTTTGCTGTTAACAACAATGAACAAGCCTAGCAAGCAATGACATGTGATACATTTAAAAGCAAATTATAACACTTATTACCTCAATGTTCCTGCCAAAAATCAAGGAAAGACCCTTCAAGGAGATAGAAGAACCACTATCCAGACTGTGGCAGATAAAAACCACCATTCATACTCAACACACACATCTCTGCAGTAAAATACAGTCATGGTAGTTGGAACCAATGCTTTCAAGAAGTAAGTTTAAAGCAATTTACATCTAATTCACAGAATTTTAAATAAAACATCCACTAGAATATTATACGAGATGCTTGATCTGCTCTGCTAGTGAGGGTATTTTAGTGTCAAGTTTCAGAGAACAGCCAACAGCATTACCTCAAAACAGTTATGCATGGAGCCACAAGTATAGCTCCATCGTTTCGTTTCCTTTCGTTTCCTTTCCCTTCTTCTCTCTTCTTTTCTTTTAAATCACATCAAATGATGGCTTTTGTGTCTCCGAGTAAAATTAAAGACTGTTTCGCAATAGAAGGACATGGTTGCTTGGGAATCAAAACGATTTCAACCAACATAAATTCCAAGCTAAAGATGTGTTAAGTTTCAGCATATTTGATATGCACCTACTCAAGATAGATTGTCTGCCTGTTCTAGAGTAGCCACCCACTCAGAGAGCAAGCTGGGATCCTCTGCCTTTCCTGGAAGGTGATTCCTTGATTCTCCTTCTGCTGAGACTTGACAGCATATGCACATATAGTTATACATATGCACATATAAGACAGACTCCTAACGCGTTGCAAGTGTCAAAGTCTATGCCAGAAAAATTATTTTATATTTGTTTCTCTTAGATATATTTAAAGTACACTATGCTGCCCAGGAACAAATTCAGGTTTACAGCAGAGCTAGATCAGGGCTCCTTTGATCTTCTTAGCTCTTGATCACTGAACCTAGCTGCAGCCCTTCCCTTCAGCATTTTGTGTTCCCTCTGCTCACAGCTGCTCAGGAAGCCCCCAGCGTTGCTTCTTTCTAAGAGCACCAATAATGCCCAAAGAGAAAAAGAAGTTTAAATCAGGCAGAAAGTCAAACATGTATCTTACACAACATTTGCTGAGATTTAGATGATATTTTAGTGTCTTCTGCACCACAGAAAGCCTATCCTGTGCACCTGTACAGTTTGCTGAACAAAGGTCCAGGACTCTAAAGGGCAGGTTCTTCCTACTGGTTAAGGCAACACAAGCCATTTGCTTTTCCAACTCCCAGGTCAAGAAAAACAGCTCTGCATGAAGAAGTTAGTACTTTCTGTATTAACAGCCTGGCTATTGTATCTGAAGGTATTTCTTGATAACCCCTTCACAGCTGCTGTCCAGAGTCATGATTCTTCTCCTCTTACGTGTTATTTTTCCTCACAACATTCCACTGGGATAAACAGGCATATTCATGCAGTAAACAGCCCAATAACTAGGGCATCACATATTATTTATAAATTATTACAGTGTAGTCCTACTTCTACTTGGAAATTCACACTAAGTGAGCTGGCTACTAAAAATCTTTCTATCAAAACAGCGCTACTTTCAGCATAGCAACACCATGCCAGTTAATACCTCCGGATTCAGCACACAAGATCTTCTGTTGCCTGACATATTAACAACACTGAAGGGAAAGGAAAACAGACAGTAAAAGCTGCAGAAGGCAAAAAGTTCAGCTGGGATCTGAAAGGACTTTGAAGAAGCTTATAATAAAGTCTCATTGGCGAAAAGGGCAACGTAACAAGCAAAAGTCAACAATAATAAACACAACGTAGCTGGGATGGAGAAGAAACATAAGCTACCCAACCATCTCACTGCGTTGCAAATTTAAGAAATGGATCTGGGGAGAAATACTGCTGAGCCAGCACAGACACACACAACGGTCCTTTTCCATTCCCTGGCCTTAACAGGATAGCTCCCATGTCCAACACAGCTGTCAAAACACAAAGCTACTACAATATAAATGGAACAAAACAATAATATTAGGATAGTGGCACTCTAAGGATCTGTAGTAAGGTCTAGTCGTGTACAATGCACAATCACCTTGCTGCTAGAGGCCCTGAGTTAGGAGGGGTTCATTTCCAGATCATTGAAAAGAACGATCAAGAGTCTGGAAAAACTAAGGACAGACCAGAACTGCTACCTCAGAAAAAAAATTACATGTGCATCAGAGAAGCAGGTTCAGGAAGAAAAGTACAGGTATAGAGACTCTTCACCTGGGAAAAGAGTCAAACTGGAGGACCCATATAAGTCTACAGAGCAACAAATGCAGGATCACATGAGATCAAGATCAGAGCTTCCGCTGAATTGGAAAACTGATTTAATATACACATTCCAGGCAATGGCTGCACCTCCCCGCCCAAGAGCCCTCAAGCTGCCTCTGCTTCCTCACATCCTTTCTCACCCTCTTATGGAAATTATTCTCTGGCACACTTCTCCCAGCACACCAGATGGTCCTATTCATCAGTACCAGCACTGCCATCCTCCCAGATTTCTCAGCAACATCCAGAGGCCAGCAGCAGCCATTTCCTTTTCTTTGTTGCACAGCAAGTTGTTACCTTGCAACTCAAGGTCATGGCTGAGGTCGGGGGCTTACCACACGGGCTTCTCCTCATTGCTTGGGTATTCTGTGGGAGTTCTTCTGGACATCAAGGAGAAATGGGCATATACCACTCCAAAAAAAACCCCAACCCAGTTAATGAAACAGTTAAACATGAAAGAAAGAGAAGGGAACATCTAAGGAGAATCACCTAAGTGGTAATCATGAGTCACCAGCTCATGCTAAGCCTCACCGCTCTGGGAATACTCTCTTCTCTCATCCTGTCTCCTACCTTCAACCACTCTTAAGACAGAGATACACGCTGACAACATCAGCAGGATTCATTCCACCAGCCTGTATGTGAGCCGGGCGTCCAGGTTTCCATTTCAAGTTAAGCTGACTATTCATCTGATCAAACACGGGTTATCTATTTGGACTTGCACACAGACAACTAAGAATAAGTAAGCCACACCTCCAACATGATTTCAGTCCTGCTCTGGCAGGGGGGCTGGACTAGATGATCTTCTGAGGTCCCTTCTGTGGAGTAGGGGCGCGGTGTCCCTTTAAAGGTGTGGACAACCCAGCTTAGGCCTAAACAAAGGCTCTGTCCTTGAAGCTGCCTTGGAACACGGGAAGGAGGAGGTTTTATCTGTTTTGTGAAGAGCCTTGCCGGGGGGAGAAGGGGGGGGGGCGAGAGCTGCCTGCATTGGGCACTACCCAATAAAACGCTGGCACGTGTAAACCTGTATCTGACCAACTCTGTTAAGGGGCAGGCGCGTGGACACTGTTTAACTGTATAGATTGAGCTGTCCGGAGCAATAAAGGGAGGATGACTTGTAGCCATATTGGTGTGATGGTCGTTAACTTGGCCAGCTCTCCGAAGGGACCTTTCTAGACCCTTCCAACCCCTGACATTCTGTGAATTCCCCAAACTAGACTGTCCCTCAGGACTACTGACACAAAAGGGCCATGACCTAATGGGGGAAGCCACTCTCAAAAGCCCCCCCAGATGTATCAGTAGTTACACAGCACACAGATGGCTCCCTTTGAAGCCTCCTTTAAATATCCTGAAATATTTTGGATTTATCCTGAAAAGACTCTTGCAGCACAATCCTCCAGAGCCTTTTAAGAAAACCACAACAACTCACAGTCTTCCCACTAAGCAGAAATCAGTACTCACAGAGGGACAGTTCAAAAAACCAAGGCAACGCAACCCCCTTCAGCCAAAAATAACCTTCAATTACAAATTTAGTCTTTTATTCAGTGAGCGTACAAGATGCTGTTGCTCTAAACAACGTCTGCCTTCCAAAGATATTATATAAAGACTAGACCTTCCCAGGAAAATGCTCCAGGACCAGAGTATGAGTGGTTCAGTCTCAGGATCTGCAGCAAGGTCAGGAAGCAGAACACGTGCTCTGAATCCAGAGCAAAGGGCCAAACTGAGAGCCAGTGACCTATGGTGAACTCAGTCAGGGTCAAGGCTGTCACCTACAGGCTTCAACTGTTGACAAGGTCAAAGAGTGACAACTGCGACTGCCTTTTAGGAGCATTTGCATAGTCAAGCCTGCAACTCCTGCGGCGCAACCAAATGGGTTACTTGATCCAGAAACAGTTTGCAGGCCTCATTCGACTTAACAACTGATGAGGCAGAGTCCACTCAACTTGCTTAGGAGGGCTGGAGTTACACTGATCTCAAGGGAGAAATAACTTATAAAAAGCAGGCATGAACTCAGAAGCCAACTATGAAGGCAAACAGTCACATTCTAAATCATCTGAAGACCTGCCAAAGCTCACTTGAAGTGGTTCTGCACACAGTAAGACCAAAATAAGGCCCAAGGCTGATAAAGCACCTAAATTGCCTCTTAGAACAATGAATGGCCTTTGTGGCCAAGGTAAAGAGTCCACAGAAGTTGGTGGGGTTTCCAGCAAGGTTTCCAAAATAAACAGAAGGACAAGTGTAACCAAAACGAACTACTGCTAACTGCAGAGAACTAACACCTTCATTTGTCAAAATCTTGTCAGCCAGCATACAGGAGGAGAGGAGGGAAGGAAGACAAGGAATACATTACACTGATCTAAAATTAGAAATTGGCTCAATAATGGAAGTATGCCAGCACTAAGACTACAAGGTTCAAGCAGATGCCCAGCCAGCGGCAGTCACAATGGGAGGACAAATTACACAAAAAACCTTCTGGCAGCTGAACCCCAGCATCACATAAATACACCACACACCTGCTTAAGTAGGATCCATCACTTACAGCAAAGCTGGGACTGTCTGGCTTCCACGCTACAGGTTAGATTCAGAAAGGTCTGTGATGAAGAAGAAAACGCTACTACTGATGTTACAGCTGCATGCTAACTTTAAGGTATGCTCTCTTTTTCATCTGTCACTTGATCCTCTGCTATCAATTTCCATGGGCCAACACAGGCGTTTCTATATTTTTTCCAGATGACTTTGAGCACCATGCAGCTCACATTTCTGACTGGTCCCACACCAACACCAAGTGCAGCAAGGGGACAGCACAGGCGGAGGCCTGCCTAAAGGGTGCACACTTTTGAGGGGGCCAGAAATGACTGTTCAGTGAGGGCTCACAACACACGGCTCAGCTAGCACGAGGCTCTACTCAGAGTTGGGAATTACAATTTCTCATTGCTATTTACGCCCTTTAGTAAGCCACGTAATAGTTTTTGTAGACAATGCAGCTGCACATTTCCACATTTTCTAAGGCAGAGTTGGTGCGTAGAGCTTCAAGCAGTCCCCAGTCACAGATTCATGCAACAATGAAGTCACCGAATCCCATGTTTAGTGCCTCTACCAAATTTAAATTTAGTGTGAGAAGTTCCCCTATGAACATAACTGAGCATACTTTAGTCTTTATTTGGAGTTTTTGGTGCTTGGAAGAGTTTTGCTGTTTCCAAGAACAAAGTTACTTTGTTCAGGCTGTGTTAAACAAACACTCCCATCGTTTATGAAGTTTTAGCACTCCTGTCTATGAAGGAAAAACTCAAAGCTGAGTTGATGAACAGTAGGAATGGCACAAGTCAAAGCCAGCTATGGTAAAGGAGACTGGAGAAGAATTAATATTTGCAACCATGCACCTGAAGCAATGGCTTGGCACCAGGAGAGCATCTAAACTCAGCTTTGCAAAGAATGCATACCAATTTGACCAGATTGTAGGCTCTGAAGAAATCTCCATTTGTGCTGGGAGGATCAGATAAAAGCTGCAAGCAGTATTTTCTGAGGAGTCATAAGCAGAGAGCATGTTTCAAGCCCTGTAAGTCACTTAACCTGCACGTGTGTCATCCTGTCAAAACAAGTACCCTTTCTCCAGCCTAGAGCTGCAAGAGCACAGCAAGTCTTGCCTTCAGCTGTGCCAGAAAGCTTCGGGAGGGGGGTAGAGGTTGTCTCCATTTTGGTATCTAATCACAAGAAAATTGAGATTCTCCATCTGCTCTCAGGAAGCATGGAGAATGAAGAGCAGTTTGAATTGCTTAAATATAAATAGGCTGTTCAGGGATAGGCCAGTGGGAGAAAGCAGGAGCAAAGTTCTAGGACAAAGAGAGGGAGGCAACAGCGGAGTAACTGTCCAGAGCAAGGAAGAGATGCAGGGACTAGGCAAGGACAGGAAAGAGTAGCATGTTGTCTAAATTGCGCTGTTGAAAATAACCTATCCTAACCTCGGAGTGAAGTAAGTTCCAAGTCACGAGTCTCTTTAATCCCCTGGCTCTTCACAGGCCACTGCAAAACTCACAGGGCAGCTGTACCATAGCTAGTTAGCATGGAGAAATGACTTGGTGGTACTACTACAAATCACTCGGAGTTCAAACCAGGGAGGCTTTTGCTGTGAGTTTAATGGTTCAGACACTGCTGGTAACCCATGTTAAAAATAAACACAACAGCACACGTGGGGTTTACATTTTTGCAGCTTTCTAAAAGCAAGGCTTTTAAAGTCAGCAAACAAAAACTCTCAAAAAACATGCAGAATTTCAAGAAGCGTAAGGGTATATCATTTATATATTCTATATATATTGTATTTTGGTATATTGCCTACATATATATTACTGTTATATTCTAGTTTCTTTGACTGAGGTGATAATATAATGTTATTTCCACCACCACCCAGCGACCTCACTTTCTGACTAAAGAGAAAAGCCTTATACTTAAAGAGGAACTGCATCCTCTGAATAAATACAGCAGTGATGAAACACGTCTTGATGATGAGATTCTCCCCATGTCTCTACCACAGCACAATTCTGGTCACGCTGCTGAAGTCTCTGCCCACAAGCCATCATTAATTAAATGTGCATCTGCTGGGTGCAACTCAGGCAAGACTCGGGCAAGGTCCAATTTACAGAAGTACATGCCTGAGTGTCTATGATATCTAGCAGAGTTGTGCTTCGGTCACACATATTAAGCAGTGTTGTTGCTATTATTATTATTAACAATAACAATAATCATACAGATGCCACAAAAAAAACTTAAAGACCCGGCTTAAGTGGCAACCTCATGCCATGAATTTAAATGGATAGTGAGATCTGCAGCCATACAACAAATACATGAAACGGCTGCTAATTCAGCGTTCCCCGCTCAGCTTGCACAACAGATGAGATAGTTGTCCCATGAAGAACTCTTTAACCCGTGATGATATAACTTTAATAAGTATCCTAATAAATTTACACAAAAGTTGTACCAACAAGCTGATTAAGGAATTTCTGACTTTTGAAGTAGATGATGTTCCAAACTTAAACATTTGTTTTTAAATTATTTCGTAGTCATGCAATTTATTTATAGGCATGTCTGTAATATTCTCTCCCAGAGTAACTCAGAATGTAAGTTTCTTGCTAAAAGATGATTCAGCTTGCTGCAACAGTCCAATCCTACCCAAAAATCCTTGGCAAGTTTAGTCTTCTAAAAACACTAGACAGTCTAAAAAACACTAGGCCAATATTAGCCATCGTCTTGCAGCATCTTACTAACATGTCAAACCCCACCACTCCACTGTTGCTTGCCAGAGCCCAGGATAAGTGAGATAAGTTTCTATACTACTACAGGAGGAGGAGATGTGTTTGGGCCACCAGAGGAAGCACAAAGTCGGAGCTACTCACCACTTTCCAACGATCTTTGACCACATAATTGGCCGGGAGAATGTCGACCTGTTCCCCTCCTCCACTCATGTTTGGTTCGTCCTTGATGACTGCTGCTAGGCACTGCATTTGCCAGCCAGAGAGTATTTTAGTAGCTCCCAATTTAAACGAGCCATTTATCTGGGGGAAAAAAAAAAGGGACAGGGGGAAGGAATGACAGAATTAGTACATGTCGCGACAGGAGTGCATGCCACATTTCCACAGGTTTTTGCTTATGACTGAATCAGAACTGGTCTCTTAGGAAAGAAGGCAGACTCACCTTGCAAACACCCGAGCTCCCTCCATGCATAAACTTGGCAGACGCAACCATGCTTTAAGTCAGCAGCACAAACTAAAAGGGTGACGATTACTGGCTATACCATGCAGGAGTCCAGTGCTCTTGGGCCGGACAGCCAGCCTAACGCCAAAGGCTGCAAGAGCTGTTATTGTGACCAGGCAAAAAGGTTCTTGTTTTATCAGAGCAGCTGCTACATAGGCAGTTTTTATGGTTTTCATTGGACGACATCCAAACGAATCAGAAAGGGTTGCCAGGTATCACATTCAATAAGCCTGAAAGCATCTGCATAGGGTAGAAGGGCCTTTACAGAGCCAGGATCACTGTGATGACCAGCCAAGCAAAGAAGATGGGGATGGTTAGAAAGGGCTTCAGCCATGGATAAATTAGTCCTCTTCATAGCATACACACAGCGCTGAAAACTATCAAATTAAAATGCAGAGAGATATCCTGTTCCTGTGGTGTCTGCATTATACCTCATGTCCCTTTTCCCTGCTTTTATAGGGAGATCCTAAAAACTAACTTTGTTTTGACGTTTTTTTGGTTATAATTATTCTACAAAAATGACTTTCAGCTACATATTAACTCCACTTTCCTGGAAGAAAAGGAATTGAAACAGGACTAATAAAAGATCTTTCTAATGCATTTTGTCTCTTCCTGTAAGACATACTTCAAGCTTTAGAAGTAGGCCAGATCTTTTATTAAGCACAGATCTTTTATTAAGATTTCTTGGCAGTTCTATTGGCCTTTCCCCAAAATACGAAATATTTTCCTTCCTAAAAGCGAGTGCTACTGTAGCACTCTGACCTCAGACTTAAATTAGATTAACAACATAAATACTATATTAGAAAAGAAAGATTAGAGGTGGTCATTCAACCATCCCATTTCTTCCGTCCCTGCTGCCCCTAAAAAGTCACCAATGAATTATGAGCTCAAGTAGAGAAAAGAGCTCATTCCCCAGCAATAAAAGGACTGAGAAGGAAGGATAGGAAGTAACCAGCATGGAGTGTGCACAAGGAAGCAGCAGACAGAAGTATGTCAAAAGTGCAAGACATAGAGGATGATCAAACAAAACATGAACAGAAGATCTCAAAGAGATCTTCTCAAAAGATCTTCACAGAAGATTCCATTCTAGATATAGAAGATAACCACATGGAAAAAAGGAGCAGCAGACTAATGCAGTAATAGGGCTGCTGAGAAATGTTCATACGATCCAACATCTGCTAAACCAAGACAACAGAAGAGAAATAAGGAAAAACCAAGTATTAAATTCAGAAGAAAGGCGCTACAAAATGAAGCTGGAAATCTCACCAACGAGAAAGTATGCGCTGTGGTTGGCAGCACAATGTTTGTGGTTCTTCCTCCTAATGAGCAAGTCTACTGACATCCACAGGCTCCTCTATGCTCACCAGAACACCTGAAGTGACCATCCCTGAGCTACCAGTGCACTCAGCATGTGCTGTGCACGCAGCCTCCCTGCACATCACTGCAGACTGCCCAGGAGAGAGAATCCCTGCAAAAAAAAAATCTCTTCTGAGGCTGGCTTTTCTTCTGTTATTTAAAGAAAAGTCATTTAATTATATACTGTCCCAAACCCTCATCATTACAAAAATATAAAAAATTCCCCAATGTTAACACACCGGTACAGAGGCAGGTATCCCCTCCTACTCTTGAAGGTCTCTTATCATCGCCTCATGAAGACAAGTACAGCACAGGCTCTGGACTGCAGGGGGCGCGAAGGCAGCTCAAGATCCAGGACATGGGGAGGTAGAAGCAATAAAGACAGGTGGAGAAAAGTTCAGGCATTTTCCAGAGAGAGTCAGCCATGCACGATTTTTCACCTTGAAGCAAAACACCTAAAAAGTATAGGTACATGATGTACACATTAGCGATGCTTGCACATAATAAGCTTTCAGTCTAGTGACTCGTGGTGGAAAGTAATCCCAAGGAATAATTTTAGAAGAGTGTCAAAGAACAAAAGTCTGTGAGAGCTCAAAGCTAGGCAAGGTAGAACTGCTTTTGCTGGCGCACTATTCCACCTCCCTTTATCAATGTTGCAATACACGTGTACAAAGATAAATGCCTGTTATTTAAAGAGGTCTTCACTGGCTTTGAAAGAGAGCAAAATCCTCCTGGGCACTACCATGAACAGCAGTCATGTGGCAATACGGAATTACAGAACTAGGTTTACAGATACACTCTAGTATAGCCAGAGTGATGCAGCCAAAAGCCAATTTAATTACAGCCTGAGACAAATTTCAAGCTGTTTTAGATCATAGTAGCAGCACAAAGCAGTGGTTAACATAAAAAAATTTCTTCCTGAAGCAGTACTAATACTGCAGGAAACATGCTCAGGCTTAGGGACCAGGCTTTACCAGAGTAAGACTGAAGTATTGCCTACACTCACGGCAAGACCGAACACATTAGCGTAGATCTCCAGAAGCATCATAAAGAAAGGGCAAAAGAAGGGATGAAGTTACCTTTGTGCAGAAAACATAAGCACGTTTAAATTATGCTTTTACTTTGCGCATTATTGTAATTCCTCCTCCATGAATAAAATACAGAGTAAAATGTTTGACCAGCATTAAAGCCTGCAGCCAGCCCGCTGCTAGAGCTGAATTTGCTAACGTAGCTACACAAGGGAAGTGGCAAAGTATGGTCAGTGCGGGAGAGTTAAGGCACTACCACCTCTTCCCCAACACACAGCAGAAAGCATCATTTCTGCATATTAAACGTTGAGTGGTGTTAAGGGGAACTGGAGGAGAGATGGAAGGACTCCTCCTCTCTTGAATGCCAGTAAAGCTGTTTCCGACTCAAAGGGTGACCAAGCATGTGAACTTTGACATATCTGCATCACTTTTAGCTTTAAAATGTACAGACCATAGAGTGTAAAGATATATAATTTTGAAGATAGTGACTGAGAAATAAAGAACTTACTTTCTTTTCCTACAGGAAATGCAGAGAATGTCAAGAAACAATTGTACCCCTTTCCCATGAAGACGGGCAAGAGCGCGAAGCACTCCTAAGATACTGTAAAACTGGCTTCCTAGAAATAGCGAGTGAAGCAAAAATGAAAGCAGCTGTAAGAAAGAAACAGTGACAACAGGACCAAATCCTGTCTCTTGGCCAACCTCAGCATGAAGAAGTGTGAAATCAGCTCTTGCATACCGCTATCTCTGCCAGCCCATACTGGAGAACCTTTACAGTTTTATAGGTTTAGTCTTGGCCTTTAAAAACAAGAAATCCAAAACTCCATGCTTAAACAGAGTAATAAGCCCCACGATATATTCTGACACACTGCTCTGCTCCTGTTCCATCAAGACACTTCCAGTAAACGGTACTCGCAGGTGAATGATCACCTTATTTTTAAGGCAGCTTACAAAAATCTGATGCACTATAGCAGCAATTATTTAGCTGACAGGAAAATCAAGAACCCGCAAAAAAACCTGACTGGGATAGTAACAAACTTTTTCAGGAAAGTCTGCAAGAATTTCAGTGCAAGGCCTGATGTTGCAATTACTGTGGCAGAATCTCGCATGAAATGCATCTGCCTTGCTCACATTGAGTTCACCAGGAGACAAACTAGACCAAGAAAAAGAAACTTCATACAAGTTATTAAGCTGAAGAAATCTTCTCTGCAGATGCTAAAAGCTTACATAGATTCAAAAAGTGACTTGAAAACTTCACTGAAAACAATCGCTAAAAATTTCATTGAACAGATACATAGAAAATAGGAGGAATGGAGGCTTAGGAAGCCTTCAGATCACAAATCACTGAAAGTGGTGAGAGCATCCTGCAGAGATATTTTAGATGCTTTCTCTGCTCTTAGTCTCTACCCTAGATATCCACTGATGGCCAACTTAGGATAAGGTGCTGGCTTATATGGACCTGTGATATACGATATATGGACCTCTGACTCAGTATGGCCAGACCTGTGTTTTTATCAGTCACTTTCAGAGGAAATATTGTGTATATAATATATATGTCTCCTTCATCCCTTCAAGGAGGTCAGAGACCAAGAAATAAAGGATCAATCAAAAAGTCTAACATACACAACCCAATTACCTGTCTTACAATGTTATCTTTCACGCAAGCAACATTTTAAACAGCTTTACTGGAAAAATTCTTTCCTAATTTTATAGGATCATAGCATTCTTAAAATTAAACTTACAAATATGGGGCATTCCCTGTGGAAACTCTGAATGTATATATGAGATCCTTCCTGTGCTAACCTTACTTCAGTCTCTATATATTGTGGTAGCCGTGCTCAAAATACAGCCAAACTCAAACAAACATCAAGTTGAAAACTCATCAGACGCAAGGTGGTTATTAAACAGCAGAACAAAGCTATGGAGGTCTGTCTCTCACCATCTTACTAAAGGTCCTGGACAATCTTAAGTGTCTTAATCTCACTGTGGAGGAATTGCAATATCCCACTTTATTTCAGGACACATCCTCACCTCTGGAAGCCTACAAATTAGAACAATTAGAACAAGTGAAGTTTATTTAGACTGCTGTAGCTCATGACCCTCTTTGCTTGATCAAATTCCCCACCATGAGCACGGGATCTGCTTTAAAAGCAGATACCGGTAGTGTTTTAGAAGGCTGATGCAAACTACAGCTTTTTAGGTGAGACAAAGCTGGACACACGCAAAACCAAAGGAAACTGCAGTCTAGAAATTGGATCGACCTCCCCATCCAATACTTGCATGGGAGAAACAAACAAACAAAAAAGTTGTAAACAGAATTTAGGCATACCCCAATATGCTATTCCCAATATGAATTTTACTGGCATTAAGCCAAAATGAAACAGATGGGGTGGGGAATAATACGACAATATAACAGGTAGGACTGAGAGTGCTTAGAAATAAGAAAGAAAAACGGTGGAGTTTCCAAGTGCAACTGAGCAGCAGAACTGGGACTCAGTTAATGGCAGCATTAACTGCACACACTCCCCCCAGTTTTACAAATGTAGCAAATCTACTTCCAACACATAATACCAATTATTAAAATTAAATCCCTTGCATTAAAACAAATCAAAAAACCTCTAAAATCTTTGTATAAATAAGTTGTACCATGCACTAGCATTCCGTTATTAGGGTAGAAATGCACATGGCAGTACAGGAAACAAGCCGATTACCAAAAATAACAGCGCGCTGGACTAACAGCCCTGGAATACATCATACCTCCTGCTGAACTTGAAACAGCAATTAAAAACAAGTCATACGCTGTTAGGGTTGGTCTGACAGCAGGAGCTCGAAAGGTTCTGAATTGTTCCTTGAAGACACATCTCTTCCTTCATTGCCTGCCTCTGCTGTAGCAAACCCTGCTTAGAGAGCAGGCTCAACTCCTAGCAGCTGCGGCTTAAAGTCTCCTCTGTGACATATTCTTCTCATAGTCATGCAAGGGCACCAGCCTTAGAAATTCTGGATTTGCTATTCACAGCATTTCATTTCTGTAAAAAACAAAACACCTAAAGGTGAGGTTGCAAGATACCAGGACTGTTTTTTCAACCTTGAAAGGTTTATGACCAATAAGGAGCGATGTGGTTTCAACTGGGAAAAACAAACAAACGAACAAAAATACAAAGCAAATAAACACCCCCAAAAAAGCTGCAATCGAGACAGACAGGTCTGGATTCTCTGCTAACACGAGGTTGCACTGAACAGAACATAAATATACTAAATATGAAAACAGATGCACCTTGACAGCATTATTACAGCTCCCTGGTTGCATACCAACTAACTGCATTACTGCCTGCACAGTGACTTAAAAGTAACAGTAGTAAAAGCAAAACAAATGAAACCCCCAAACACAGAAATTCATACTACCAGAGACTGTATTCACATGCGTCACAGAGCAGTCAGACACACCAACGATTTCTGTGCCAAAACCACCTATCTATGGGGAGAATCAGCACGGATAATTATGACAACAACTCATTAGTAACACACACCAAATGAGCATGCCAGCACTACTGGCTGTTTACATGATCCTAATCCTCTCCACCTCAGCAGGAATGCTTAAAAAATTGGGGAGCAGGAGAGTTTAAGAGAAAAGCCTGTGCTTTCTACCAATATTGCTCCAATTTTTTATCCAAGCAGAAAATTAAAGCCAGCACCAGGAAATGCCTCCAATATCATAACCAGCTTAATCTCTACTAATTTAAGAGGCAAACATTACGGTCTGCTTACAATAAACATTTAGCTTCAGCTTAGGTATATCTGCCTGCAAAGTCAATATAGATCACTACTTGCAAAGCGTGAATAGCCTGTGGGTAGTCAAAACCAAAGTATGTGAGTCAAAGCAGAGGTTATACTTGTGGTATCAGACTCCATTTATACCTGGCATCACCAGAAACACCACACAGAGGTACATTCTCATCACCTGATCCTGGACCAATTTGTTTAACTAATCCTTAGAATGCAAAGTGACCCTGTCAGGCCTCTGCAGAGGCTTTTGTGGGGAACCTGTTATTCATCTGTCTTCAAAAGTGGCCACTCCAAGTTGGTTTTCACAGCTGTGATCAATGGTACCTTCTAATTCCTTGTTTTCAAGCTTGTTTTGTACCTTCAATGATCAACACAGGCACGCAGCAAATTGGTAACATCTGTTGCTCAACAGTCTTGTATATAAGCTATTAGGTTATTAAAAGGCCCACAGCCTGAGCTCAGTCATTTTAAACATCCATTCCTGGGAAAATGGGGCTCAGCTTGCCCATTGAAATAACTTTACGATAGACATGGTCACCACCATTATTGAGGATTCAACAAACTTGTTAAAACTCTATCCAGAGGTTAGGAACATAGCATTAAGTTCCTGATCACAGATTTCGGTATTTTGATGCAAATTCAGGAAGACAGGGTATTTTGCAGGGAAGAGAAATGACGTATTTATAGATTTGCCACATAGTCTTCACGCTGTCAAGCCCTTTCTGAAATTTAATAAAAATTAGCATAAGTGGGGCAACTGCCACTTGCTGCGCTGGTATGTCGTATCAGACTAAATGACACTAAGTGGGACAAATTTTTTGCAGTTTTCAAGCCCAATGCTGATCATAGCAGAGATTCTGTTAGCAATTACACAAAGAAGAGATTTCCTGGGACTGACAAAAACATTTTATCGTGCCAACTGGTAGTCACTTAATCATCTCTCTACAGCCCTTCTGTAACCATTTTTGCCATTTTTGTAAGGAACTCTCCCCGCTGGCTGGAGCATGCTCAGGGGAGCACGTTCAACCTTCCCCTGCCCCCTGCAAAGCTACAGTTTCATTCTCTGATTTGCAGCCTCACCATTTCTTTAGTTTGCAGACAGCTGGTGACTTGCCCTGAAGGTGACGTCCTCATGGCTGACCCACTTTTTCCTCTACCCTGGGGAAATCCCAGCACATTCTCAACTATATTCAACGCTTCCCTGAGCTTCCTTCTCAAAGACAAAAGTCCCCAGAGATGTAAAACTTGGGGTTTAGATTGGAAGCTCAGATTTCATTGTTATTTGAAGGACCTACAGTTCTAGAGGAATTTCTTTCCTTCGCAGTTAATATCTAAAGATAATATTAACAAAGAAAACAGTAACACCAAAGCTGATAACAGCTGTGGCATGCACCTGTTTCTCTCTACGCCTGAACATCCTAGAAAAATATATGAAAACTCTTGCATATGCAAGCACTGTCTGTTTAATTTCTTTCTGCACTGCTACATGAGTCAGTTCCCAAGGAGAAATCGTGTTACTAAGATTATGGAAGAGTTTTACAAGCTGGTCTGGACTGCCTCTACATAAACCTTTTCCACATGTGTCAATGATGCCATCTAGTCCGCAGCTGTCAGTATCTGCTTGCATTCTCCCAGCCCATGCAAATAATTGTGGTCCTTCCATACGTTCTTCTATCTGTTGAGTTAAGCAGTTCTATGACGTGAGCATGTGTCTTCTCATTGTGCTGTCAGATCTCTCATCAGCTCATCGTGGTTGACAGAAACATCCCTTGAGTATTATGCTCAGAAATAACAACAATAATAATAAAAAAGCTTCAAAATATGTTCCTCAGGGCAGGTGCATTCTAATAAACCGTATTTGTACTTTGATCCCTAATTTGCCTGTGCTATGCCAGGTAACTGGATCCTGAGAATTTCCTATTACAGAACACAGATGGTCAGAATCTGTTTCTATTAAAAAAAAGCATCATAAGCCTTATGTCATATTTGAATGCAAAAATAATTTTAATTCTATTTATAGCTGTAATAAAGTAATAGAAACCTAAATTCTATACCTGAGTTGGCCAAAGCTTATAACAATTTTTCAAACTGATCTCAACCTTAAATGGGTAATTGTGCATTCTGTGCTCAACTTGCCAGAGTAAGCTGGCTACTGGCAAACGTTTCTAATAATACTCCACAGACAGAACAATTACTGGTTCAAGTCCAGCCTAAGATGTTTGGAGGAGGAAAAAAATGTATATAATTTCATCACAAACAGAAATACGGGTAGCAAGGTTAAAGAAAATCCATTTCGCAAAAGCAGCAACAACCACACTAAAAATGCCAGCTTCTGAGTTGCCATCAAACTTGAAAATAGGCTGCAGAGACCTACGTGACCAGAGAGCCCCGAGTCCTAGAACGCAAATGCCTCCTGCCATTTCCCCAACATCAACTGCAAAAAGAGTGAGAAAATACTTGACTGCCTGCCCTCTATATTTGCACCTTTTCCTTTTTTTTTTTTTTTTTTTTTCCTGTTAGCTCAGTGGACAAAGCCCCTTAAGCCTCCTCCACTTGATAAGCAACCACACCTGATTCTTTCTAGACATGGAGAAGGGGAGAAAGTGCACCCTCACCAAAATGCTGCCTAATGCAACTAAACTCATGCTCAGACATCTATGAATAAGTGAACAGGTCATGCACAGCATTGCTACAGACAGAGGCAGGGAAAAAGGGGAGGAAGTTCTGTCCTTGCCTACAGCTGGGGAGAGACAGAGTCCAGCAAAGGGCTGGCATCCAGGCCTCACAATCAGTAGAAAAAGTTGGACCTGAACAAATGCTGAAAGATTCCTTCCAGTCACCTGAAAGCTAAATTCTTTAAAAGCATCTATCTTATCCAAAAGGCACACTGAAATGTAAATGATTTTAAGTGTAGGAGTAACTCCCTACGAAGAAAACTTAAGAAACTGAAGGGCTCTCCCATTCTAGTTCATCTTCTCCTAGAAGCTGAAGCTTGATAACTGCAAATTAGCTTTTCATGGGAGTTTTCCTTAAGGAGGAGAAAAAGCCTCAGGACAAGGGACATGGATTCTAGATGTCTTGCTCTTTACAGATCAAGGCTGGGTACCTCTTGATGTTTTCTGATCAAGGCTTGGCACCTTTAAAAAGGCACGCTTTAGCAGCTTCAACAGCTGCAAATTTTACTACAAACAAAAAAAAAATTACAAAAACCAAAATCTCACACTTCTGGGTTCTTAGACACTAATGAATGGAAGTTGAGAATCAACAGAAGCACTGTTACACTGCATTATCTACACTCCCTCCTCCATAAAGCCTAGAAACAGACACTGATCGTGGATCTCTAGGTTCCTGGTTAGCCAATCTAAAAACCTACCTGCAATGAAGGGAAACAGTCCCTCTCTCTCCTGCCAGCTCTAAACTCCTGCATGCAGACTCTACCATGGGCCAGTTCAGTGACTTGTACTAGCAGAAAAACTGTTCCTCTTCCTAACAAATAAGTTTATTTCCTTGACTCAGAGCTCCTGGAACTGTTTGACTGTAGGGTCAGTCAAACACAAGTGCCAGCACACCGGAGGAGCAGTGCTTCAGATCCATTTCAACTCCAGTCAAGCTGCACTCTGCCTTCGCCCCCACGGCAGGAAGCTCTTGGCCTTCCATGAGATCACAGAATTTAGCCCCTTCAGCTTAAAAGCAGCGACTAACTCTGCCTGAGGCCAACTTTTTTTTATTAGTATTTTCCCAAGGAAAGCAAAATTGAAAGAAACCAGTTAGTTCTGATAACTTCCTTGCATAACCCCTGAAGAAGTAAATTTTAGAGTCTAATGCAGCTACATTCTGTTTAAACAATTCAAGATGTGTTGCCTGATCTAGCTGAGAGGCGCTCCCGTGGCAGGGGGGCTGGATTAAATGATCTCTAAGGTCCCTTCCAGCCTATGCCATTCCATGATTCTATTCTATGATTCTAAAACACACAGGTCTAAGTCTCCTAACACGATGTCACCGCAGAGGTGACTTCTATTCTCTGACCGAGGTAGTTCAGCAAACAAGGAACTTTCTCCTCTTCATGAAATGAGGGAAACAAAAAAACAATTCAATGGAGTTTTCAGTCAAAAGAAGCATTGTGCTGATGTAGGTATCGAGGTAAAAGTATAACATACTGTCCTCTTGTTGGAGCGAGCAGAATGTGTATAGAGAATTTAAGCTATACGTCAAAAAGATGATGAAGCTCTTAGTCCCTAACCATAGAAGTGAAATACAAAAAGCGTTGCTAAAAGAAGAGGGAAACAACAGAACTACCTACTGATGGCTCTCCACTATCTAGAAAAAGGCTGGAAGCTGGGAAACAGGCAGCAGTGAAGCACAAAGGCAGGATGGCCATCCAGTGTGTTAAGGAAGCAAAAGCAGGCAATGCATGGACAGGTGCACAAGTCCATGGGACCTGATGAGATACATCCACTGGTCCTAAAGGAACTGGTGGCTGAAGTTGCTAGGTCACTAGCCATCATATTTGAGAGGTCCTGGCAGTCTGGTGAGGTTCCCACAGATTGGAAAAGAGGGGACATGACCCCCATCTTTATAAAAGGAACCAAAGACAACCCAGGGAACTACAGACCAGTCAGCCTTACCTCTGTGCCAGGTAAAATCATGGAACAGATTCTCCCAGTAGCTGTACTAAGGCACATAAAAGATAATCAAGTGGTTGGTGACAGCCAACATGGCTTCACCAGGGGAAAGTCCTGCCTGACTAATTTAGTGGCCTTCTACGATAAAGCTACAGCACTGGTTGACACGGGAAAAGCAATGGATGTCATTTTCCTGGACTTGTGCAAGGCGTTTGACACTGTCCCACATGACATCCTTGTCTCTAAAATGGAGAGACACGGATTTGACAGATGGACCAGTCGGTGGATAAAGAGCTGGCTGGATGGTCGCACTCAAAGAGTTGTGGTCAATGGCTCAATGTCCACATGGAGACCAGTGAGAAGCGGTGTTCCCCAGGGGTCTGTTCTGGGTCCAGTGCTGTTCAACATCTTTGTCAGCGACAAGGACGATGGCACTGAGTGCACCCTCAGCAAGTTTGCTGCCGACACCAAGCTGTGTGGTGCCGTGGACTCACTTGAGGGAAGAGATGCCATCCAGAGGGACCTTGACAGGCTTGAGAAATGGGCCAGTGCAAACTGCATGAGCTTCAACAAGTCAAAATGCAAGGTCCTGCACCTGGGTCGGGCCAGTCCTACAAACAAATACAAACTGGGCACAGAGTGGGTTGAGAGTAGCCCTGAAGAGAAGGATTTGGGGGTGTTGATGGACAAGAAGCTCAACATGAGCAGCAGTGCACTCATGCAGCCCAGAAGGCCAACCCCATCCTGGGATGTATCAGGAGAAAGGTAGGCAGCAGATCAAGAGAGGTGATTTTCCCCCTTTACTCTGCTCTTGTGAGACCCCCACCTCAAATACTGCATCCACTTGTGGTGTCCTCCCCATAAGAGGGACATGGATCTGTTGGAGCATGTTCAGAGGAGGGCCACAAAGATGATCCAGGGGCTGGAGCACCTCTGCTACGAGGACAGGCTGCGGGAGCTGCGATTGTTCAGCCTTGAAAAGAGAAGACTTTGGAGGGGACCTAATAGCTGCCTTCCAATACCTGAAGGGATCCTACAGGAAGGCTGGGGAGGGACTGTTTACAAGAGTGTTCACTGATAGGACAAGGAGAAATGGGTTTAAGCTGAAGGAGAATAGATTTAGATTAGATTTTAGCAAGAAATTCTTCAGTACGAGGGTGGCAAAACTCCAGACTAGATTGCCCAGAGACGTTGTGGCTGCCCCCTCCCTGGAGGTGTTCAAGGCCAAGTTGGACAGAGCCTTGAGTAGCCTGATCTAGTTGAGAGGCGTCCCTGCCTGTGACAGGGAGATTGGATTAGATGATCTCTAAGGTCCCTTCCAACCTAGGCCATTCTATGATTCTATGAATTCTAGCAGGTGGCATGTTTGAAACAAACAGGAATTGTGCAACGCCCTGGTCCAAGACACCGTGGACGTTAGTGTTTACACTAAGCCCCCAAAACTGGACAAGTTCCTAGAAAAAAATAACTAAGAAAAACAAAACAAAAAAATAGCCAGCCATCAGAGGACAACTGGATAGGAAAATGGTCCCACCCCCAGCTCATCCGTTGGTCACAGTCACAGGGAACATGCTGGGTGGTCTAATCCAGAGCAGCCGTTTTTGTATCACCCCAGGAAGGAGCTGACAAGCATCTTCCATGTGGCTTTCAATGGTATAAAGGCCAGGAATGACAGCCTGGATGAAATTCCATGTTCTGTAACTTCTGATGCAGGGTAGGGAAAAAACAAGCGGAATTTTAGACAAAACACTGCCCCCTCCCAAAGAGTCATTTTGGTGGTGTGTGATATTGAAATAGGACCCAAAAAACCAAACAGATGAAATAAGTTTCAGAAGTAAGGTGGAGGAACTAGGATGTATGGATTCAAGGGGTAACACAGACCCCAGGAATCTGTTAACAGGGTGGCATTCTCTAACACTCCATGGAGAAAAAGGCCAGGTCACTCAAGGGGAGGAACAGCACCATAGTAAATAGACTCAAAGGGGATAAATAAATTAATTGTATCAAGCCTAAATGGAAAAAATGTAAAACTACCCCATCTGACCAGAATAAAGCAGCAAGGAAGTAGCTCTGGGAGAACAGATGGGCTGTGCCTTTAGGAAAGAGGCAGCAATGGGAAACTTCAGTTTCCTCATGGAGATGGGATATGTCACCAGGATGAAATTTCAAATAAATAGTAACTTAATAACTCAACAGTAACTCAGCTTTGTTGAGTAAGAACATATGCCCCTGTACTCGGCACTGGAGAGGCCGCACCTTGAATCCTGTGTTCAGTTTTGAGCCCCTCACTACAAGAAGGACACTGAGGTGCTGGAGAGCATCCAGAGAAAGGCGATGAAGCTGGTGAAGGGTCTCAAGAAGGTCCTCAGCCTTATGAGGAGCAGCTGAGGGAACTGAGGCTGTTTAGCCTGGATAAGACTGAGGGGAGACCTTATCATTCTCCACAATTACCTGAAAGGAGGTTGTAGCGAGGTGGGGGTCGGCCTCTCCTCCCTAGCAGCAAGTGACAGGACGAGAGCAAATGGCCTCAAGTTGCGCCAGGGAATGTTTAGGTTGGATATGAGGAGGAACTTCTTCACTGGAAGGGTTGTCAGGCACTGGAACAGGCTGCCCAGGGAGGTGGTTGAGTCACCATCCCTGGAGGTGTTTAAAAACTAGATGTCGTGGAAATGGTTTAGCGCCTGACTTGGTAGGGCTGGGTTGATGGTTGGACTCGATAATCTTAAAGGTCTTTTCCAACCAAAACTATTCTATGATTCTACGATATCATCTTTAAAAAAAATTTGAAAAAAAAAAGTCTTTGGCCAGAGCAACGTCTACTTGGTCTTTTAAATTGCTTGATTTTATTTCTAATTGACTTACTGTACAGTCTTCTAAAAATAGATGTGTGCAAAAGAAGAAAACAGCACAAATGATTCCAAGCTAAATATGATACATTTTCTTGATGATTTTGAAGAGATGAAACTAATTTCTACAGATAAAACCTACATACTTTCCCCACATGCTTGACCAGAGGCCAGCCAGTAATCTGACGGATGACAGACAAGAAATAGACTGAATAGAGAATAGATAGAAGATGCCAAGGATTTTTGGTTGTTGCTTATTTTAAAGAGCTGGAAAATAAGTCTTCTACATCAGACGTTCAGTAAACTGAAAATGGAAAATAAAACTAACTGGCAGGCAGGAGGGAGAAGTCATGATTTACAGACCTATTAGAAAGGCTACATGCTCTTAGCAAGACTTAACAAGCACACAGATAGGGCAACCTCACCAATAGCTATAACCCTCCCTTAAAGGCCTTAAAAAATTAAGATGTACCGGGATAAAACTAATAACTGGCTAAAAGAGGAATGCACAGGAAGGCATAGCTACAACAGAGTGCTGTTACCAGTGGAATGACACACCTTGTGTACATACAAAGTTATTCAGGCTCACAAGTAAAAAGAGTGAACTGCAGGCTGCAACACCAAGGAGGGTATAACTAGGGTAAGTGTGTCTTAGACTTTCCTTAAGCGTCATCTCTTGGCCACTGGTAGAAAAAGGACTGGAGCAACATGGGGTTTTGGCCTGAGCAGTTGGGTTTATAATCCTGTAATCAAAACCTTTTCACTAGACATCCACTTCTCCTTATCCCTACTGCAATCTTTTCATATCTGATGGGTAAGCCACCAAAGCTTTCCACAGGTACAGCCTGAGGCTGACGGTGAGCCTCCTAACATTTACTGTCACACGGGCAGCGAGGAATCCACTTCCATCTGTCACGGCTGACAATAAAACTCTTTCTTAAGGCTAGGCTGCCCCACTTCTTTAGCGAAGAGGAAATCTGCGTCCACAACTGTTCTCTCTGCTCCCTGTCACACCTCCATGGCTGGAGTCAGCCCACGATCTGCAGTTTGTTCCTTTCATATTGTTCCCCAGATTAAAAATGACACAGCTTGACACCAAAAGGAAAAGGTTTCCAAGCACATCTTATCTGATTACATCTAAAGCCCATCACACTGTTGACATCTTTCTTCTCAACTACAAAAATAAAAAAAGACCCTTTCCCATCTAACAGCTCTTAAGTAGTGAAGAATTGGATATTAGGAAGAATTAGGAAGAATTTCTTTACTGAAAGGGTTGTCAGGCATTGGAACAGCCTGCCCAGGGAGGTGGTGGAGTCATCATCCCTGGAGGTGTTTAAGAGATGTTGCGCTGAGGGACGTGGTTTAGTGGTGTTCATAGGGCTAGGAAAAGGTTGGACTCGATGATCTTGGAGATCTCTTCCAGCCGAAACTGTTCTACAATTCTATGATTCTATAAGAAGACTGAGTGGAAACCAGTGTGGAATTGGGTAAGATCAAAAGAGACTGTGAGTCTACCGATAAAGTTAGTGTGGCAATTTTTTTTTCCCCCATCAAGTTTAATATATTGATATATCTGCTGGTCTCCCAAAAAACCCTCAAAAAGTTCATGTGAAAAAACACTTGATACATTGAATCCCAAGTCACATTGCTATTACTAGATTATTTCCCATATTTTCAGGGATAATGGTCACGGGTCTCAGTAGATACAGGCTGTATGTGGGCACTGTTGTGGAGAAGACCAAGTGTTAGTCCTGGAGGAGGACATGGAGAACTGCCACTGCCCAGTTTGTAGCTGGTGAGACTCTTACAGGCAAGGGAGTCTCAGTTCAGGCTCAGACACATGGTGTAAAACTCACATCATCTCCTTCACCTCCCACCTCTTCTTCCTGCCACTTCAGTAAACGTCCGACAGATTCTCTCATTCTTCCTCTGCCCTAGGAAGGGAGGCGTCATAGTTGTCCTTTCTTATTCTTCTCTCCCAAAGCAATCTTAACATTTATTCTAATTTGACAATGTCCCACGGTGACATTTGAGGGGATTTCAGAATATTTCAGGGAAATACCCACTTCCGGGTTTTGGTGGAAGAAGGGGAGGGAAGCACTAGTTGAGCCCATTCTGTATCTTATTCCGTAAACTAGCAGAGCTTCAATGCCCGTTTAGCAAATGCTTCCACAATCACTCCAGCAAATATTGGGCTGTGCCTTGCAGTGTTCAAAGGAGAAGATACCAACGAAGGCAACAAACTCTTGAAAATGAGGGAACAGTTTACAAAGACTTATAGAGACATATTCCTCTATAAGGCCCTACTTTCTGTCTTCTGCTCTGTTTTCACCGTGAACCAATGTTACTGGAAGGTCGTTACGGAGCTCTGGCCAATTAATCTAATCTAGGATCTTCCCAGAATGAGGAGCCTTTCCTGCAGAGTTTATCTGGACCCTGTACATCGGTACATACATAAATAACATCAAGGCAGAAAACTGACAGGACAGAACTGAAGGGGTGAGCCCACAGCAAGACCCACCAGAGCCCAGAGCAGTGGGCTACCTAATAAGCTATAAAGTGATGTGGTAATCTTTCTGTGAGAGCAGGCAAGAAAAACCATGAAGGGACCCCAGCACTAAAGACAAAGAAAGAGAGATTCAGCTCTTTTTGGATCTGTCTGATCACTCCTGCTTTGGAAAGCAATGAGCACCAACTGCTTCCATCAGAGGAGAGCTGCATGCTACCTGTTGCAGTGTAGTGATACGCTCATCTTCACCATGAAACACTGCGGTTGGGATGGAGAGGGAAGGGGAAGGAAATCCACACATGGGCCACAACTGCCACTTCATTAGCGTCAACCCTGGCAACTGGTGAAACATATTTCCTAACACCAGAGAAACTCCTTTCTGGAGGACCAAGAGCAGTGATGGGGATCTGACTTTCCTCGGGCTAACCATTCCAGGAAAAAAAAAAGGTTAGGCAGGCATCCCCAGGGCTGATCCTGACAAAACTGTCCTACAAGGGAATGATAATTCCAGTGGTTTTCTTTGCTGATTCCTGCAGGAATGAGATTATCATGAAGCATACCAAAGCACAAAGAACACATACGTAACAGCAGTGGACACCAGGTATACCATTCATGAGCCTTTCATCTCAAAAGTTTCTTATCCCACATACTTCAGCATAAGAATGCTTGTAATGAGCTGGATGATTGATGGCACACAAAGGGGAAAAAAAGCCAAACCACTAACACCTAACTCCTAACCTGCCTCTCTTATACCAAGAGATAGTTTCAAAATCTGATACGCTGAAATGTGGTGAGTAAGAAGTAGTGAGATACGCTGTCCTTTCAGTCATAGCACCGGTATAGGCAGAGCACTTATAAGCATTAGTGTTGAGGGAGCAGTAGCACACCCTATCTCACACACAACATAAGGTTGTATTTCGCTCATGGAAAGAAAAAGTTCTCAGACTGAAATTCTCTGTTGTGACTCACCAGGAACTTTGTTGCTAAAAGGTAGCATTTTCAGTGACAGTACAAGGAATATAAAGAAATTCTTGTGCAACGGCAAAGTTATGAAACCTTCTCTTCTATCAATCAAATTGTCTATACTACCTCCTTGCAAGCCTAAGGAAATTCAGAAACACAGAATAAAGATTTTAATATTGAGTTGGTTTGGAGTGCTTGGAAACATGATACCGACAGGTACTGAAATCACCAAAACCCCCCAAAAACACAGGGGGTCTTGAACCTGGCACGAAAGTAGCTCAGCAACACTGATGGAGTGGCAGCGTCACTCCGGCGCTTCACATGGCACACGGGTTCCTTGTCAAATACAAGATGCACTTCAAGGTCATGGTGTTCATCTTGAAAGTACTCGGCGGGTCAGATCCCGGTTACCGGATACCACCTCTCCCGGTGCGCAGGGAAAGCATCACGACTACGGTGACATCCACCAATGCAAAGTTGGGCACCACGAGCAATAACGACACAATGGCAGGAGGCTGCAAGCTAAAAAAGCTGCAGAAGACGCTGCAACGGGCACCGGTGTCAAAAAAAACCCCTCCCGCTCTGCTAATGAGGAGAAACTCTCGGTCTCAAACCCGAGCACCTAAGGATTACCCCGAAATGACACAATGAAGACGCTCCCCTCGCAAAAGCCCCCGCAGAACCGGGCTGGCTTCCCAGCGCTCGGTGCTACGGGTGCCTGGTGACACGGTACCGGGAAGGATGCTCGTCCCCTCGCTCCGGCCTCGCCGAAACAACCTCGGCTTCACCCGGCCCGTCGCCGCAGGCCCCGGCCCGGCCGCCCCTTGCCTTCGCACCTCAGCCCCCGCCCCGGCACCGGGGACCGGGCGGGCGGCGGAGCCCCCCTCCAGCGGCGGGGCCGCTCCCTCCTCGGCGGAGCCTTTCGCGGCGCGGCGGGGACGGGGCACCCCGGCTGGGGCCGACCGCGGTCCCACACGACGCTGCCGTCGCCCGCGCCCCGGCGAGGCCACCGCCCGCCCCTCCTTCCCTCTCTCGACGGGCACCCCCCCGGGCCTCGCCCTGAGCCCCGGGACCTGCCGGCCCGGGCAGGAGGCAGCGGGAGGGGGAGCCGCAGCCACCGCCTCGGGCCCCCCCCCGCCCTGCCCCTCACCTCGGGCCGCCCCGCCTCCCCCCGCCGAGGAGGTGGCCGCGTCCGCCCCTGCACTGCAGCTGCCGGCACGCCGTGTCCGTCCCCCCCCCTGCCCCCCCACTCCCCACCGCCCCTCTCAGCAGATGGTTCGCCCCACCCCGGCCCGCCTTCTCATTGGCGGAGCCCACCCGTCACTCCGCTTCGGGCCCGCCCATCTCCGCGAGCATGCTGGGAATCCGAGTCCTCCGCGCGGGAATCTTCCGCTTCGGCAGCCCACACCGGGCGGAGCGGCGGACTACATTTCCCATAGTGCAACGCGCGCAGACCCAGAGCGGAGCGGCTCGGCCCGGCCCGGTGCAATCCGCGGTCCCGCACCTCCCCAGCCGCCGGCGGGACGCACCCTCCCCTGCCAGCGACCGCAACGGCCGCCGCGGTCCGGCCCGGCTCACCTGGCCCCGCCGCCGCCGGCGCCTCCCTCTGCGCCCAGCGTGGGCAGCGCATGCCCCGCGCCCCTCAGTGCGTCTCGCCGGGCTCGGTGCCGCCGGCCCGGCGCGCTGCGGCTGCGGCTGTGGGGCGGGCCGGCCCCGGGCGCATCCTCCCCCTCGGAGCCGCGGCGGGCGGCGGGATTCGCCCACAATGCACCGCGCGCCGCACCGACAGCATCAGCCTGACATCACCCGCGGGCCGCCCCCGCCCCGGCCGGGCACGCCCCGGGCCCGCCCCGCCGCCACCGGCAACAGACAACCGACCCCGGGCACCGCACTCCCGGAACACGGGATGCTTGGCACCGCAACGGCGTGGGGCCGGGCGCGGCACAGCACTGCCCTGGGAGCGGGGCTGGAGCGAGGCTGCCTCGCCCTGGGACCGGGACCGGGACCGGCACGATCACGGGCATTGCCAGGATGGGGAGTGGTGCGGGGCTCGTCTCTGCGCTGCGGAGATCAGCACTGGCATCACCGGCGTGCGGCTGGGCACGGCGCTGCCAACGTCTGCACAAAGCCAGGCGCTGTGCTTTCACCGGGACCGGCACACCGGTCCTGCGACTGTCTCACCAGGGCTTTCCCACTGATCCTGGAGCTGGGCACTGTGCTGTTGGGAGACTTTCAAAACCCGCTTGGTCGTGTTCCTGTGCCATCTGCTCTAGGGGATCCTGCGCTGGCAGGGGTTTGGACCAGATGATCTTCAGAAGTCCCTTCCATCCCCTGACGTTCTGTGATTCTGTGACCAAGGCCAGAGTCAGCACATCTGCCCGGGCTGGGCATTGTGTTGCACTGGGACTGGCAGCATCATCAGTGTGCGGCTGGCGCTGCCCTGAG
Source organism: Trogon surrucura (assembly GCA_020746105.1). Lineage (NCBI taxonomy): Eukaryota > Metazoa > Chordata > Aves > Trogoniformes > Trogonidae > Trogon > Trogon surrucura. The sequence goes on along the minus strand of CM036618.1, from coordinate 113,800,483 downwards.
CTGGCTGTGGGGTCAGCCCCAGCAGTGCTATCCTGGGGATTTCTACTCCAGTGCTCTGGGGCCAGGACCAGCTCTAGCACCACCGGCAAGAGACTGGTGCATCACGCTGCACTGGCACTGCCAGCACCAGCGTAGTCTGGGTTGGACGCTGCACTGGGACTGGGACCAGCACCACTAGCATTGGGCCGGACACTGTGCCATCAGGATCAGCGCCATCCCCACCTGGGCAGGGCATGGGTGCAGTGCCAGTGCTTCCAAAACTGCACCACACACTGAAATGACGGGAACAAGTGAGCCTGTCCATACACGCAGCTGAGTGGTGCACCTGCCCCTGAGCAGTCCTCTCTTCCCCCACCCTGAGGTACACAGCTGTGCCCCTGCTCCAAGGATGTGCAATTCTCCGTTCTCCATCTCACCGCTACTAATGTTGTGCTCGGAGTGCAGATAAGCACATGGCTCCTACAGCTGTGCTCTGCAGTGCATTCATTGGGCTTTCTTCTTCCCTTTCATTCCAGATGTGAGCTGCAAATTGCCAGTATCCCCAGTTGTGCCTCATACCTGTGCCCCAAAATATGGGTGTGCACTGTCCTGCGCCCTATAGATATTCATACAACACGCTGCAAGCGTTGTTGCTCCCGGACACTCTCCGCACACTTGCAACACACCTGTGCCTTCTCCCTGTCCACATTAGAGTGACCCAACCTGTTGCCAGTCCCTAGCTAGACGTTCCCATCTGATCTCTTCTGTGGGTTGTCACACCAGCTTCCACAGGGCTGCAGTACTCCCAAATCCCTTGTGGGAACGTATCTCCTAGCCAGGACTCTTCTCCCTCCCAAAGCAGTCCTTTGGGACCAGGGTGGTAACAAGAGGGATATGCTCTGAAGATTAACATCCCTGCAGATAGACCCATGCAGAGACAGATCCACCATAACCATGGCCACCCCCCGCAACTTAGATGAGAGAAAACAGGGCTACCAGGCTCCCATGATGTTTCCCCACTGGCTGGAGGTGGCCCTGGGCCTCCTGCATTGAGGGCTTGCTCAGTGAAAGTATCCACTGGATACTGCAGGGAGTCTCCACCCCTGCAGTAGCTCATCCCATAGCTTACAAGGTGTAAGACAACCCTTCACTAGCAGTTGCATCCTCCTGCCCAGGTCTATGATGGTTGACAGTTGCAGAATGAGATCTCTGCACTGCAAGTCAAGTCCCTACCACTTGTATCCCTAAGCACTGGCTCCTGGTCATGGGTTTGAGAATCACAGAATGGTTGAGGTTGGAAGGGACCTCAGAAGATAATCTAGTCCAATCCCCCTGCCAGAGCATGATCACCTACAGTAGGTCACACAGGAACGCGTCCAGGCGGGTTTTGAATGTCTCCAGAGAAGAGACTCCTTGAGAGTAGTAGGCAAAACAAAAGGAGACGGCAAAGGAGCTGTCTTTCCCTGCAAAGTCCCTCTCGCATACTTCTTGGTGCCCTGCAGATCGCTTTCTTAGAGGGCTTGTGGAGCACCAAACACAGACGCAGAAGCAGAGTTGGAAGAGACCGTCGTGGTCCTGAGCACACTAATAAGCCTTAATGGCCCTTACCAGCCCCACCAGAGCCTCTATCCACACCCTTCCCATGGGCCCATGAGCTCCATTTCAGCTTGATGTTCAGTCCCTGCCTGAGCAATGCTGAGCTGATCTCCAGCTCAGCCACAGCTGTACCTGTTCACCTCCATAAGGCATTTGCTACCATTCAGGAATCAGTATATAAGTATAGTACTGGCCACTTCTCCCACTCAGCAATATCTAGGGCCAGTTGGATGGCTTTAACCTCTGCAATTGGCTCAATTCACCTTTTGCCTCTTTTGCCTCTGCAACCTGTCAAGTAGGGCTCCACACTGAAGGTTTCCATCTCTGCTGGTTTGCTGTGAGATGGCAGAATCCATTGATGCAAAGAGTATAGTGTTTATTCTGATATAACTTTATATGGGAGGGGCTTCATGGCACTTTTGAGTGACTACCACATCTGGTGGCATTCCAAATGCTGTGTCTTCCATCTAATTTGTGATTGCCTTTACAATACCTGGGCAATTAAGGCACCCTAATTGTACTCACTGAGTTACTAGGATAGTCTACTTACTCCAGTACATCAGTGGTGTGGTGGATAGGTGCCACCATCCCTCTGTGCATCCAGGTCAGAACTGCCAGGAGGAGCTGTGCCTCAGTGCCAGTTACTTCTGAAGTAGCTCTAACTCCTTCTTAGTCCACCTGTGGATGGTCTTGCTGGCTTGAGCTTGAAGTGGTCTTGTCAATATGGGCCTGCCCAGGAATCACTAGGCAGTGTCTGAGCTGGGCTACCATCACTGGACCTGCCCGTGGTCTGTAGATTGACTGCCTGGCTTGACACCACACCTGCGTGATCACCACAAACTTTCCTGATGACTTGAGCTTTTGCTTGAACCTCGCTGCCATCACTGCATCCACCTTGCTTGGGCACTGTGATACTGCACTCTGCCTGCAGAGTGCCTGGCTTTGCTGTCAGGGCTTTTTCAGAATTAGAACAGGGACTTGTCCCGGCTAGTTTGGAAGATCTCTAGGGATGGACACACCACAACCTCCTTACGTCTCTCCATGCCTCTCCTGGGAAAGCAGGTTTTTTTGTGTAATCAGATTTAAATTGCCACTTGTGTTTCTTTGACCTTAATTGAAAGGAGAAGGCAATACCACTTGATAAGCAGAAGTGGAAACGAGAGCTGGAGGCTTCCTAACTTCCTCACTTGTTTTCACCAGGCAGCTGTCTGCCCATGAATGGACCTCTGCCATATGTGGACAATGAGTCCAGAGCATCAGTTCAAAGCTGGAGGGGATGGAAAAGGTTGGTGCTGAAGCCCTCACTCCCACCTCAAGGTGGGCAGCCCCAAGTGCTGCCTAAGAGGAAGCCAGCATGATGGGAAGGTTCATCAGCAAGGACTTTCTGGAGCATACAATCATAGAATTGTTGAATCATAGAATCACAGAATCATAGAATCAAAGAATCGTAGAATCATGTAACAATCTCAGTTGGAAAAGACCTTCAAGATCATCAAGTCCAACCTTTGTCCTAGCCCTTTGAACACCACTAAACCATGCCCTCAGCACAACATCTACCTGTCTCTTAAACATCTCCAGGGATGGCAACTCAACCACCTCCCTGAGCAGGCTATTCCAATGCCTGACAACCCTTTCAGTAAAGAAATTCTTCCTAAATAGCTCATACTGAAACTGGGGCAGACTGCGCAGCTGCAGGAGAGGAGCCAAATGTCAAGGAAAGGTCAATGATAACCATTATCAACAACAGCACTGAATCGCTTTGATTTGAGCAGGAAACTCTTGAGGATGGGATGGCTGATAGCCTGGTCAGGCTAACTGCAGTGCAACGGAGAGTATGGATACCAGCAGGGAAGGATACCCAGAAAAAGCGGTAATCACTTTTGCTGCTGACTGCCCCAGCATGATACCATATCAGTGGTGGCAAAGAGAAGAAAGCTGACTGCACTAGGTACCAGGCTCTGAGCAGCGCGATTGAGACACAGTTTCTCTGATGCCAAACATGACATGCCCTCTCTAGACTCTGCACAGAAGTCCTGGAAAGAGCACCAGACACCCTGGCGCCTGCACCCTGTGGGGTTCTCCTGCACTGTGCAATGCCACTGTGCCTTGTGGCAGCCCTGCCCCATGCTCTGCACTGCAGCTGGACCTTGCACGCCACACGCCTGCGCTCTCCTGCTTCTTGGTGCAGGACCAGGTTCTGCGCCTTGGTCCCATGCTGGATGCTGCACCTGGGCAGATACCATGTGCTGCATCTACCTCTGTGCTCAGCGGAGCAAGGCATCTTCAACAACCTTGTTATGAATTTATACCGGCGTTCTTGGGGGAGAAAGGTATTTTTGTTCATGAATTTTTTTTACACTTTGAAGTGTTGCTTGTGCTACGTACAGCAAATGCAAATATTCCAGCCAATTTAAGGAAAATACGTGCAATCGTGAGTTATAAATTTGCAAGATGGTGTTGTAATGTTAGAGACTTTTTTTAGTCTCTTTACATCTGTCTAAAAGCACTTTAGTTGTCTGGATATTTCTAAGTATTGTTTTTCTCCCTTTTCACTTACTGGGTGTTTATTACACATTCATAAATGGAAGTGCAGTGAATCTTTATTTTTCACACTTTTTAGACCTGAATCTTTATTTTTCACACTGTTTAGACCTTTATTTCAGGTGTGGCTAGATGTGAACAGATCTGGCAAAGACTCACATCCCCAGTTAGCTCAAATACTCTGCTCCTTTAAACCCACTGTAATTCCTGTTGCTTTGGACCCAAGGTCCATGCTTGTTCGTGCCACTGATTTAAAGCGGTACCTGAACAGCTGCATTTTAGCTTTATTTCATCCCTGCTCTAAATCTCCCTCTCTGAGCCCTCTCCTCTGCAGGAGCTGAATGGGTCCACAGATCCACTGGAACAGCCGCCTAGGAACATGTCCAATTTCATCTGCAGGCCCAAATGTAAATGAAAACAATCAGAAGATTTTATTAAAATCTGGGTTAGCTGTGACTTGGGTACATTTCTAAGACAGAGCAGTGTGCACATGGCTCTATAATGAAGTTTTTTGCCTGGCCCTACCTTTCTTTCTGGGGTTGGATATCAGCTGTGTGCACACCATGTGGGAAGACAAGTATGGTGGGGAGCAGAACAGTGATAACCAAATGACAGTCATGGATTTCACCATCTTCTTGCTCTCCTTTTTAGGCCGCTAAAGGCAAAATAAGGGAGGAAGCAACTGGGAAACATAGCTCGTGTCAAATACCCGCTTTGACAGAAAAGATAGAAAGGCAAAGCAAAGTGGTCAAAGGGCATTGGGGTGGGGGAGAGTTTCCATAGACCAGTTGTGCCTGGCAGAGGGACAGAAGCAGAAATGCCCTGATATTTTCTCTCTTCCCAGTGGAACGAAGCTGATGCTCTCCAGATGGTCACACCAGAGAGAGCAAGAGTTGTTCTGTGGGGTTAACACAAAACGAGCCCATGGAGAGTTACAGTGGTGTGGAGGCTGTGGCTGGGATTAGCCTGCCTGGTGGGGTCCTGGCTCTAACCGGGACAGCATTGGCTGAAGGCTGAGGCTTCTGTCTCCAGGCAGAGATGGTTGTGTAAAAGCCAGACAGGCTTTCGAGGGTGTCAGGTGGTCTTTAACCCATCAGAGATGAAAATCCTGTGCCCAGGTGCTTTCAGTCCAAGGTCCCCATCCCGCAAACACCTCTGCCTGTGCTCAGTTGTGTTGGCATTTTTAGAGCTTGCACAGCATGCGGAGTAAGTCTTGTGTATGTTGGCAGGAATCAAAGATGAAGCCAACAAATGGTAGCAGTAAGTGTAGGAGTAGAAAGATGTGGGAGGTTGAGAGGTTTGTTTTTGTTGGCGGTTTGAGGGTTTTTTTGCTACAGCCATGATCGACAGTTATCTGCAGCTAAACTCACTCACTACTCAAACAACTACTGGCTTAATTCAGCAATGCCTGACGTGATATTAGCACAGAAGACTTTTAATATATGCTGAGGGCTACAGCTGTTTAGCAGGTGAGCCTATTAACTGCTAAAAACTCTTGTCAGGACAATGATGTTGCCTGGCTGGATGGGAGAATATGCCTGGAGACATGGCTGCAGCAGGAAATGACTTCTGCTCTGGCAGCCACCCAGAAAGCAATGGGTCATGGAACTTTCAAAAAGTGGGACCAACATTTGACTAGTCAATACCAGGGGATCAAACAGTCTAGCTGGTTCTACCCAGTCAGACTTTTTACATACAATAGAAGGGGATAAATTTTCTGTTGTATGGGAGAGGAACCTATTGGGAAAAACTGACTGGATTTATTCATCCCTGGGCAAAGGCAAACCCATCCATGGGGTTGTTTCTGCCCATGCTCTGGACACACCTGGTGGGTGATGCAAGGAATTTAACTCTGTCTGAGAAAGCTTAAGTTCAAATTGTATGATGTAAATGGTTATTTTTGTAAACTGTATTGTATATAGTTATAGGAGCACATAGTAAGGAATAAGGGGTGGATTGTCCTGGTTTGAGAGCATCAGGATAAAAGTTTTCTGGGGTTGCCTAGACCATGTGGCAATCACAATGGAGGACGGGGGAGGCTGTACCTATGGGAAGGGAAGGATGGGTCAGGTCACTGTTTGGACTCCATGATGTCAGGAGGGTCTTCTGTACCAAGATGCAGGAAGAAATTCCACAATCTGTCTTTTATCCAGCACCAGCCTTTCCTGGCATACTAAAGCACTGTACTTAGTAACGAGAACTGCTGTAAAACCCTTAGGTTCTCAAAAGTCTGATGCCAGCCTTCATCACCAGGAAGTCATAGCTAGAACAAGTAGGCTTTGCAAAATCTCAGGGACTCATGTCCTCTGTCCTCAGCTCTCTTAGAGGCAAGAAGAGAGATTTGAGGTTGTGCTTGTCCCGCTCAGCAGCTCAGCTGAATGGAGCTATTGAGTGGCCTCCAGGCTGGATTACATCTGAATTGTGTTGATAATGGTCGTGGGCTTCTCTGAGGAAAAGAACCCCACGCAACGTTATAGGCTTGGAGAATAGTGGCTGGAAACACGCGTGGAAGAAAAAGACCTGGGAGTGTTGGTTGATAGCCTTCTGAACATGAGCCAGCAGTGTGCCCAGGTGGCCACGAAGGCCAACAGCATCCTGGGCTCTTTTAGAAGTGGTGTGGCCAGCAGGCTTAAGGAAGGAATCATCCTCCTGTACTAGGAACTGATGAGGTGACACTTCAAATCCTGTGTTTTGGTCCGCTCACTCCAAGACAGACACTGAAATGCTGGAGCATGTCCAAAGAAGGACAATGAAGCTGATGAAGAGTCTAGAGAACATGTGTTATGAGGAGTGGCTGAGGGCACTGGGGTTGTTCAGCTTGGTGAAAAGAAGGCTGAGGGGAGAGACCTTATCGCTCTCTACAACTACCTGAAAGGAGGCTGTAGCGAGGTGGGGGCTGGTCTCTTCTTCCATGTAACAAGCAATAGGACAAGAGAGAATTGCCTCAAGTTGCACCAGGGAAGATTTAGTTTGGATATTAGGAGAAATTTCTTTACTGAAAGGCTTGTCAAACACTGGGCTTCCTCGGGAGGTGGTTGAATCACTATCCTCGGAGGTATTTAAAAATGTTGATGTGGTGCTTAGGGACATGGTTTAGAGGTGGACCTGACAGTGATTGGATTTTTGAGCGAATATTAAGCAAACCAAGGGAAAGTCGAAGAGCTCTCCAGGCACCAGGTGGCACCCGTGCTGCTGTTTGTAACCTTGCTCTGGGCACACCGAAACACCGGCGTTGGAAACACAGGGAATGAATTTCCAGCTCTTTTAGGTGTGCGGTAATGTCAGCTTTATGTGCAAGCGAAAAGTATATGTAATTCTTCTGCGTTGCCTAAAGAACACAGTGGCAAAGGTTAGAAGTGCTAGAAATCCAAATCCTGGTAAAATCTGTATTCTTTACCTAGATAAATTGTCTGGTGATATTGCTAGGATAGGAAAAAAATATAGAAAACACTAGTTGTCTCTACCACGGCCAGAACAAACTTCAGCTTAGCAGAAACAGTAGGTTCAAGATTATAAAATCTTGAGCGTGAATTGTGCTTTGTCTGCCCAGACTCTGGGAGTGAATTGAGTTGGCACGTAGGTATTTGGTGCTTCTTAAGGATGCCCAGACCCCACTGATGTAATACAAGTTTTCAAACTCTGTGCTGGGAGGCATGACCAAACTGCCTAAAAGAATTAGTTTCTCCATACCAGCAAAGAGGTCCCTGCTATGCACCGGGAAGAAGCTTTGTGTTACCCACTGTAAAATCTTGCCGCTCATTGTTGAAGGTTTGCACTATTAGGTTGGGGTTAAATCCAGTCCTGAGATTAAGACTCAGGAAGAAGCGACATGGTATCAAAGAAAGATGCTCCACGTGGTGGTTATGATGATGATGCTTGCAGGGCTGCCACACAAAAAAAACGTATGTGTTTGAGAGACCCTATTTCTAGCAAAGAAGGGACGGGGGTATGACACGTGGCAATGCGCAGGGGCACAACGTGTTCACCGTCTGCCCACGTGCACAAACACTGTGCGTGAGGGCTGGGCACGCTCTTTGAGGACCGCTGCTATGCTGGCTTCATGGTGGGTGCCCAGATGTGTAGTGATGGATGTCGGCTGTTGATGGGACAGTGTGCATGTGCTGTGTGTGTTGCTGTGGATGTCTGAGCACACCGCTGCACCTGGGTGCCCGTGTCTGTGGTGCTGAGGATGTGCACCTCTGCCTGCATGGGTGTGCAGGTGATGCTCCTGGGACGCTGCGAGTGCAGGTGACTCTAGGGGTGCGGAGGCGGCGAGCGGGGGGTTGCTCCCAGGGCTGTGCCCTTGGTTGGGTGTCTCTCCGGCTGTACCGTCCCTCTGTGAGCCCTAGGGGTGCTCCCGAGGCTCTGAGGGTGCAGATGCGCCTCTCTGGGCGCGGGGTGCTCCCGGGTGCCGGGTGGTCTCTGCCTACGGGATGCTCCCACGGGTATCCGTGGCCGCGGGGCGCTCCGGCGGGTGCAGAGGCATCCCTTGGGTCCGTGGGGATGCCCGCGTGCGTGTCTCTCGCGGGTCCGCCCGGTCCCGCGCGGGTGACCCCGTCCGCGGGGCTCACCCGGAGCCACCCCGCCGGGGCAGCCCCTCCCCGCAGGCGGTCCCTCCCGGCGGGCGGGGGCCGTTCGGCGGGCGGGGGCGGTGCCGGGACCAGGCGCGGCCTCGACGGCTGCGGGCTGTGCCCCATGGCGCTGGCGGCGGCCCGAGCGCGGGTGCTGCGCGCCCTCGGAGGGCCGTTCCCGCCGGGACGGCTCCCGGTGGCCGCCCGGCGCTGCTGCAGCAGCCAGGCGGGGGGTGCCGTCTCCCTGCCGCCCGGCGGGTACGGGCTCTGGCAGGAACGGGCGGCCCGCGACCCCGCCGGTTTCTGGGCAGAGGTGGCGCGGGGGACCCTGCGGTGGGACAGCCCCTTCCACACGGCCTGTCAGCCCGGCCCGGCCGCCGGCGCGGCCCGTTGGTTCCTCGGCGGCCGCCTCAACGTCTCGGGTAAGGCGCCGCCGGGCCCCGCCGGTGCTGCCCGCGGGCCGGCCGGGAGGGATCTCGCTGGGGCAGTTTTCGGCAGCGCCTCTCTTTTTGGGGAGGTGGCGAGGGAAACCCCGAGGGTTTCGGCTGGGCGGCGCTCGGAGAAAATCCGCCGGCTGTTGCGAAATTCGGGGGAGCGGGGAGAAAAACCCGACCCCGGGGAGAAAACCCGACCCTGGCCGAGCCTCTCGCCCCGGCGGCTGCCCGACGCTTCTGCGGAAAGCCGCCCCGACGACTGGAGTCGCGGCACCCTCCGGGCGGAGATACCCTGACTCGGCTGTGCCGCCCTCAAAACCCGGCCAGGGGTGCCGTGACCTCGGCTGTGCCTCCCTTCGCCCCCGTGTGAACCCAAGACTTTTACGGGGGAAGAAGTGGCAGCTTCTTTTGCCTCCCAAATGAGAAGCTTGGTCTTTTTCTCTGGCTTCACCACTTAAAGAAAGAGTAGAATTTGCCATGGCTGTCCTGAGTTTCTTCCTGGCCATATGTGCCTTGTGGGCTCTTCTGTGCTTCATCCACGGGGAGTAAGTCTCAGCTTCGCCTCAGGTACAAGTCGGTGATGAAGCCTTGTAGCAAAGATGTATATTTCTTACCTTCGTTTCCCATTTCCGAGTGACTGCTTGAATCACTGGTTCGGTTGTGCAGGAACTGTAACATCTCTGGCCGCAAAAAAGCGCAAACCTTCCTCAGGTCTTCCTTCAGGTCTTCCATAACAGAGCGTCTCCTCCCAGGAATCCCAGCAGCAGATCCCAAGCTGGTGGAGGTGTGTGTACAGCTCTGCTCCCAACAGCCAGCAATCGGCAGGAATTTAGCCAGACTTCTGTTTTCACTGTAGAAAGAAAGATCTTGGCTAAGCACAGAGACTGTCAGGGATCTGTTTCTTTGCTCTGTAGAGTTGGGATCAGCACCTTCTTCTGGATCCTACGTGTGGCAGGTGTCTGAAATCCAGATATGGCTGGGCTTGATTTTACATCATGTCTTGGGTCAGTTTTTTCATGAGGCACTAAATGCCACATAGGTTTCTTTGCATGGGTGAAAGGAAGTCTCAGACCTCTGAAACATGAATGCAAAGAATTAAACAGTTTTGCTCTTGCTGTTTTTGTTCTCTTAAAGCGAGGTGAAGGTGGTACTCGGCCACAGCTGGGTGGCCAGTTTTCTGTTAGGAGGCTCTGGTTTTGTCCCTTGATCTCTTGGCTGAAGACTGGTTACAGAAACATGGCAAGAGTTCAGGTCCCTGATGCGGAGCATCCTGTGTGTCCATCTCCCAGCACACTGGACCACAGGCAACTGAGTCATCTGCTGCTTTTTGCATGAGGGAGAGACCTTGTGGCAGTATTTGGGGGAACTGTGAGCTTCAGGTCTTCTGGGTTCTTTGCACTGTAACTCCTGGCCAGGAGAATAACCCGACACACTACTGCACTTGCTGCCAGGGCACTGGGTTCTCAGGAGCATGTCTTACCGAAACAAATTCGTTCCAAGCATTGTTGGGAGGAGAGAAAAGGCATGGAGAAACCATTAGGGTGTAGTAGTAAGGGGAAGGTCACTTAATTCTGCTTTGTAAAATGAGCAAAAGGTTCTTGTAAGGCTAAGATCAGGAAGGAAATAACAGCATTTGGCCCTGGTTCACCTGCTGGTTCTTACTGAGCAAAGAGCTAAAGCTCTCACTTGGCTCGCCTGGGGCTTGCTGCAGCACAAGTTCCCTCTGGAGCCCAGTACGGCAGCTCACCAGTGAGAAATGCCGCTTGGGCAATGAATACCCGTTAATGTGCTTTACTGTAGTGTGGTGCAATATGTGAGTGTGTTGCTGCAATGAGCTTGGAAGTGGGAGTTGCTAAGAGCTGCGAACCAAGCTGCAGCAGATCCAGTTGCTTATGGACAGCCAGCAGAGAAAACCTGCTTAAAGCGTTCCCCATTAGAGCTTTTGTCCTCCCATATCATGTAAGGATGGCCTAAGAAATGGCTTTGTTGCCTTTATTTTTATAGTATTACTGCTGGAATTTACATTAAAAAATATAAGACTTTAAATGGTTGAAGAGCGCTTTTTCATATTTTTGAGATTGGCAGTTGTTGTTGTAATGAAATACGCTGAATTCTGGGAGATTTATCTCTCTGTGCACCTTTAGGGGCTCCTTCTCACTCTCTGTGTTGTGGTATAAATCAGCTGTGATGACGAAACAGCCGAAGCTGACTCCCGGGCTGCAGTTTATTTAAATTTCACAAATTGTGGCAGCAATAGGCAGCTTTTGTTGCACTTAATTTATCTGGGAAACTGAAATCCATTCCCACCGGTATTAATGTTTCCACGAAATACGATCTGAAACTCAGAAATTTTTAAAGGGTTTTCCCTTAGTTATACATCAGAGTTCCTGACTGGTTTTTAATAGTTGTCTATTGAAATTAAATGCCTTTGGAAGATTATAATGGAATACATAAATGTAGTTTAGGCTTGGAATTAATGCTCTACGAGGTTAATCTAACCATCAAGCAAGTTGCTGCTGAACATGCAAGCATGTTCTTGGGGTGGGTTCTCTGTAAGGTTGTTCAGGGTGGATGCTTGCCCTAAGTCCACCTGAATATCTCGTGTAGTTCTTCAGCTTTCTTCTGCCTCACATTGTTGCAGGGAGAGATGCACCTTCAGAAGGTAATTTTATGCCTTTACGTTTTAGGAGTTGTAGGACACAGCTTGAGACATGTTCATCTTTCCCAGATGTCTGGTAACGTGTAGATGTCTGTATTCTTTGAGTTTACCCTAGATCCTAGAGTTTTAGATATTTTCAGTTAGCTGAGATTCAGCTCTTCTGTTATACCCTGGAATAAAAATGTTCCACATGAGCTTTAATTAGAGAATTCAAATGATGCAGTGCTAAAAATGCAAGCTGGGGAAGACAGTCTGTCAGATTTATGTAGTGCAATGCTGCTCTGGGGAGCAAGAACATCAAAAGAGTGTCTTGTCTTTGTGCTGCTGGGAGCAGGGGAGAGATCTGGACTTGCTTAAGGTTAGCCAGTAGAGCTAAGCTGAGCTGAATCAGCTGAGGCCTCTCATGGGATGCCATCTCTAAGGCAGATGCACTAATTAAGTACAGTGTTTGTAGTATTTGCATACTACAGATATGACAAAGGACAGCTTTATCAGTGCTACAAATGTGTAACAAATGATGTTTCATCTCATGCTAGCTTGCTGTTAAGTTTACAGAGCACCTTGTGTGTGATCAGGCTTTGTTTAAACCTCTGTTTTATTACAGTAAATTGCTTGGATCAACACGTCGAAAGGTCTCCAAACAGAGTGGCTTTGATTTGGGAGAGAGATGAGCCTGGCACTGCGGTGTATGTCACATACAGGTATGGTACCTTCTCCCCATGCTTTACGATGCCTGGCAATGTGGTGGGGTGTGGAGAAGAGCTGCTGCTCTGAAATTGGACCTCTGTGAAACTCTGGGGCATGAAACTCATGAGGCATGTTCTACTGTGGGTTCTTCATAGAGAGGCCTCCCTCATCTTAGACACCTATATATTAAACATATTACAGAGTGAGAGGTACAGTGGATGTAAGTTAGTGACAGCTACTGAACATTTCAGATTGAGATCTAGCCTCGTCTTCTTGTTATGGTGTTAATTAGGACAGCTTGTAGCTTCCCTCTCTCAAAGTGGGGGCTTTTAGAAGAGAAAGGCTTGTTCTTTTCTCCCTGGCTTATGTTCCCACTTGCCAGTTTTCTTTTTGCTCATTAGAAGTGTTCATGGGAAAATGTTTGTGAGCAGCTTTTGGTTTCAGCACAGTAGCAAATGTCTTGGTGCAGATGTTGTGTTGGTGGTCACTGAGTCCTGGTTAGATGGGATTTGAAGCTCCCTGTGTTTCTCTTCCCCTGCTCGGTGCAGTTTGGAGCAACCTTGAGGCTGCTCTGTGTGGCGTCAACTTGTAATTGCTGCTATAGATTGTAGGGTTAGAATATGGCAGTTTTCAAGCATGTGTCTCTTCTCCCTGCTATGTGCCCTCTTTTAGGAGACAGGCCTGCCTACAAGAATGCCTTTTACATTGTCTGTCTCTTTAGTGAGAGTTAAAGGTTTCCCAGACTTGTATGTTCCTCAGTGCGTATTTACGGAGCCAGATGTTTGATCTGCTGGATCAGAAAGCAGAGGGAAGTCCTGGCATCTGATTCTTTTGCAAAATGTCTTTTGTACCTTGTTGATAGTTGGGATTCCTGGAGCTGCTTGAGTTTAAATAGCTTCTGGGGGACTGGTTCACAGAAACACAGAATGTTAGGGTTTGAAAGGGACCTCTGGAGATCATCCAGTCCAAATTCCTTGCCAGAGCAGGTTCACCTAGAGCAGGTTGCACAGGATGGCATCCAAGTGGGTGTTGAATGTCTCCAGAGATGGAGATTCCACCACCTCTCTGGGGTGCCAGTTCCAGTGCTCTACAACTCTCAGAGAAGTTCCTCCTCATGTTTAGATGGAACTTTCTGCATTCAAGTTTGTGCCCTTTACCTCTTGCCCCGTCACTGGACACCACTGAAAAAAAGACTGACCCCATCCTCCCGACACCCAGCCTTAGATATTTCTAAGCATTGATAAGATCTTCCCTCAATCTGCTCCAGGCAAAAAAGCCCCAAGTCCCTCAGCCTTTCTTCATAAGGGGGATATTCTAGTCCCCTAATCATCTTCGTAGCCCTTTTCTGTACCCACTCCAGCAGTTCTCTGTCCTTCTTGAACTGGGGAGCCCAGAACTGGACACAGCACTCCAGATGTGTCCTCACCAGGGCAGAGTAGAGGGGGAGGATGACCTCCCTTGACTTGCTTGCTGCACTCTTCTTGGTGCACCCCGGAATGCCATTGGCCCTCTTGGCCACAAGAGCACATAGCTGGCTCACGGTCAGCCTCCTGTCCACCAGGACTCCCAGTCTTTTACCTCAGAGCTGCTTTCTAGCAGGTCAGCCCCTAACCTGGGATTGTACATGGGATGTTTTCTCCCTAGATGCAGTACCCTACACTTGCCCTTATTGAATTTCATAAGGTTACTCGCCGCCCAACTCTCCAGCCTGTCCAGGTCTTCACCTTCAAAATTTATTAAAGTTCCCAGAAATACTATTTACTGGCATGAGGAGGCTGGTCAGCTGGGGAGAAGTAGGTGCACAAATAGCTTTAAGAGGTTAGTGCTCCATGCGACAGAAATAAACACTATTTGATATAAAAATATAAATATATGTATAAATAAAGATATAAATAAACACTATTTGATATAAAGCTGTGAAAGAAGTGGATTGGTTTTACCTTTGGTATTGTTATGGGCAGACTGTGTAGGCTTGTTATGATATAAATGTGTTGTAACCGCTTGGCTAAATGCTTTGAGTTTTGCTTTTGCCATTCTGGTGATAGGAAAGAAGATGGAATCAAAGGTTTATCCTAGAGTTTGGTGGTGTATGTACTTTTACCACTCTCTTCCCGCCCCAGGTGTGAAACTGAGGGGAGGCCGGGGTGACAGCTGTGCTCTGATTAAACCAAGAAGGAGAGCAGCCAGTCAGCTAGCACAGCCTGATTCAAGGCAGCTTGAGCTTTCCCCTTAGACTGTGCTACTTGAAATGTGCTGAGCTGCTCCAGACCCTCAAACCATCCTCTCAGGATCTCTGGAGATAGGAGGAGGCCTTTCTGAACAGCAACAGAACTGTTTTTTTAATAGCCATGCGAAAATGTATTTGGAAAAAAAGCATGTTTTCAGCCTGTGGATTTGCAATTGCTGTGGCTTGAAGACAAGTAACCCACATCTGAGAACTGAACCCCTCTTTGTCCAGCTTTACAAAGACACAGTAGCTAGCAACCTGAAAGAAGAATATCGAAGTGAAAGATAAGCTGGCAACTTCTGTTTTTGAACTTCTGCTTGTGTTTGAGAGCTATGTTCCTGCTTCTGCCTGATACTCTTGGTGAGATGTGATTGCATTTGAGCGATGCAGTTTCTCAAGAGACTTTGGTCCTGCGACATGTTAAACAGATCACTTGGTTCTCTGCTTATCTCATTAAGTCACAAACAGCTTTGTTGAAAACGCTCATATTGTGTGGGTGTGTACACAAGGAGAGAATCAGAAGTTTTGCCTTTTTTGGTGATCTTTGGGCTGCATTTTTAAAGGTTTTTAATGAGGCAGTAAGGTTTTCCAAGGTGTGTTGGCACTGACCTCCCTTTGAGGCTGAGCTTAGTTGAAAACTTTTTGCAGTAGCGTCTTGCTTTAGCTTGAAGTTTTGTGAAGGAAAGCATATCAGAAAAAGCTCTGACGTCAGTTGAGTAGTACTCCGAGAGTCTTTTGTAGCAAGGTGGTTTCTGTATGCCAGCCTCAGTTCAGGACAACCGCAATGTAAAGAAGAGATGAGAGGGATCATAGTATCACAGAATCATAGAATCGTTAAGGTTGGTAAAGACCTCTAAGAAACGTGAACCCACCACCACCATGACCACTAAACCATGTCCCGAAGTGCCACGTCTTACATTTTCTGAACACGTCCACAGATGGTGACAACACCACTTCTCTGGGCAGCCTGTTCCAATGCTGAAGATGGATGCTGGATATCAGGAGGACCCAAACTCCAGTGTCTGTGGCAGAGACGTGCCCTTTCTCTTAGTGTCTGGATGTGCTGTTAATGGGACAGCAGCCATAAAGTTGTGTACTAGGAACGTGAGGAGTTTAATTTGGCCACTGCCTTATGGACCAGCTTTGAGGAAGGTCCTGGGATCTCAGCTGGAAGGTGTCCAGGGCTTCCGTGCAGAGGAATGCAAGGCACCACTTTTTTGCATTATCTGCTTTGTTGCTGTGAGTTGCTTCTCCTTATAGGTAAATCCTGGGTGGCACAAGGAAAGACACTGGCTGCTGGCATGGGTGCCCTCCCCTCTCCGCCAGGGAACTGTCAAGTGCAAGAAAACAGCTGAGCGCTGGCCCCATTCCCATCACAGCCTGCAAAGGAAACAGTTGACTGTGCAGGAAAAGGGCTGGAAGAGGCTTCCTCCTCCCTGAGGAAGGGGACGGGCTCAGTCAGCGGGGCCTCTGCCGTGCGTTGGCAAGACGCAGCTGCACAGGGAAGTGCCATCCCAGCTTGCTTATCCTTGGGTAAAACAAGAGCCTCTGTTTGCCCCTGCTTCCCCACTACCTGCCTGGCTTGCAGCAGGCAAGGAGCTGGTGGGGCCGTGCCTAAGTCAGCCTACAACCCTGTGCACGCTTGTCAGCAAGGTGGGTTGTGTTTCTGCAGCTGAGTGCAAGTTCTCTCTGCGAGGAGAGTAATCCAAACATCTACTTACTGGCAAAGATACACAAAGCCATGGCTGAAACATTTCAGTTTCGCTTGAATGATGAGTTGGGTTTTTTTCTTTGCTTGCTGCTGAGTTTTGTACCGTCTCTCCAGCTGATGCAACTCAGCCTTTCAGGGAAAAAAAGCTCCCTGGCTTTTCCTGTGATTTTTCCCCTCTCTGGGTTTCATTCTTATCAAGGAGAAATTCAGCTAAATTTCGAGTTTTCTCCAGTTTTGCATGGGAAGGCAGGGGACTTGTTTTCTTACTGCTTTTTACCAACAGGGCATGCAGCCCTCCTGGGATTTGGTGGCTGCAGTCAGCAAAGTGGGAACAGATCATGCCAATCTGTTATCAAGAGGTCTGTCTCTCTGAAGGCTAAACCACCATAAACTCACTTGTAGGGCAGTGGTGAAGTAGCAGTTAACCCTCAGGAGTGTGCTGATGTGAGCAGCCAGCTGAGTTTATTGGCAGAAGGGTCCAACCTGGCTGGGAGTGTTTTGTCCTGCTCTGTGGATGTTGTCAGGGCCTAGGAGCTTTGAAACTTTGCAGAGGAATTTCCCAATGCGCTGCCGAGCCCGGGTTTTAAAGGGCGCTTGATAATAAAGTGCATTATATAAAAGCAAGTGGAGTTGGTGGCTGGAGCTATTGCACTGCAGCCTCTGAAGTCAGCAACAGGGAATGTTAAACACAGTAGATAAAGTTATGCCAGACCTCCCCCTGTCCGACATGAGGTTGTTTATTCTCTCTGGTGTTCCCTTGCTTGCCACAGTCTCTACAGTTTAGCCACGTGGGAGCCAGTGTTTCCTAGCACTGGAAAATCCCATGGATGTTGCCAAAGGGAGCTGTGTGAAGAGGTGGGCAGCATGTGTGTTAGCTAAGCTATTTTTGCAGAGGATTGCAGGCTGGGTCTCAATGGAAGGGTTTTAATTTGCAAAGGAGCTCGCTCCAGTGCAGAAAATGTTGTGGGCAGAGGAACTGTTCCAAATGCAAAATACAAAACAGGGAGAGGAAGGCAGAAGCTGGGGAGGATGGGACAGAAATCAGGGTCCTAGGTAGCTTTTTGTAGCGTCCTAGGTAGGTGGGAGAGAAGTGGTGTGACATCTTCATTCGCCCCATCACAGCTATGCCTTTAGCAAGCCAACAGATGATGGTTCCTCAGACTGAGCTGAAATGGTTGAAATTGTATTAGAGATCACAGTGAAGATGGCAGCTGGAAGCCCTGTGGGTACATACCAGGCTGTGCGGTGCAGAAGGTGTTTCTCATCGACAGCAAGCTCTTCTCCATCTTTCTAGTGTTGGCTTCCAAGTTAAAGTTGCCAGTGCCCAGGCTTTTGGCTTTCGCTATCCAAGGCAGCTCAGGGACTTTATACTTTCTCATGTTGAGCCTTACATTTTTCAGTTATTCTTACTAAAATGACAACAAAAAATGTTGAGTTTTCCTTTTGGTGAGAAAAAGAAATAAGTTTTGTGTATTTAGCAAAAAGTGAGGGAAATGGGAAATTGACCTGAGGCACTGTCACAGAAGCTGCGCCGAGGCGTGAATAGGTTTGTGCATTATCTGTATGGCCAGAACATTGACCCAGGAAGAAGAGATGGGTGTGAAGACCTACTGTGTCCCAGGGGAGTCAAACCCACCTCTCAAACAACAGTGCCCGTGGTGCTGTGATTGCAAGTAATAGAGGCAGGCTGCTCCACTGTAATTCATGTAGAGTAACAGCTAGGAAGTGAGATATGAACGTGCTGGCCTGAGAGATGCCCAGATCTGTGTCTTCTTGTTGGCTGCTTTTTTGTGGTTTTGTTTACACTAACCCGTTTGGAGCATTTGACCTGCATTTTCAAATAGTTTCAGCCTGATCCAAGCTACGGTTCCAGGAAATAAACTGGTCACTGCAAGAAATACTCAACTGTAGTGCTGAGACAGCAGACAACATGGCTTGTGCTGAGCCTCCTAAACAGGCACTGTCAAAGTTTGTGTACAGCACTGAATATGTTAGGAAAATGTCTAAAAATGTTTTGTGAAAGGCTGCTTCTCAAATAAGGTCTTGATATGATTTTTTTGGGTGTAAAAAGAACTGGCTTCCTTTGTTTAGAAAGCTGCAGGATGTCTTGCTGTGGCAAAAGGCAGCATCAGGCCTCTTGGAAAAATGTTTCTGCCAGACGTCAGAGTGATGGTGATGGGTTTTACAGGAGTTGTTGTTCCAGACATGGAATGATGGGCTTTGGAAACACAGGCACCACTGTATCTAGGGAGGTATCTGGGACAAATATGGTCTGGTAGCTTCTGGACAGAGATGTTGTGAAGATAGGGAGAGAAGTGCTGTGTCTGTTAGATAAAACAGGAGTGCTGGCCTGAACAGTGATCTGCTGGCTCTGTTGGAGGGCCAGCCTTGCAGGTCTTGTGCTTGGAAGTGATGCTGTAGTAGCCGAGGAGATGCCTGCATAAAGGGTGACAAGTCTCTAGAAGAGAAGTATGTTAACACTCAGTCTTGTTTATGGGCAAAAAGGAGGCATACCTTACAGAGAGCGAGCCAGGAGTTTGTTCTTAGTATAATTGAACCCTTAACATTCTAATCTGATTAGTTGAGCCTTAATTATTACAGCTAAAGAAAGAAGGAAGTCCTGTTGATTATGATTGATTTCTTGTTTGTCCGGCATCAGATCCTCATTTCTTTCACTGGCTGTTTGCAGCGTGGCTCTGCTAGTGCCAGCCTGTGCTCCATCTCTTGTCCCACACTTGTTCTACTTCATGCCGCCTCCTGCGCTTCCACTTCTCAAGACCTGTTTATCATACCAAGCCTCTATTTCTTTATACTACCTCATTATGTTCAAGTTGTAAACCTATGATGATAGCATAAAAAGATAAAGAAGCATTAAAAAAAGAAAAAAGTTAGCCATGGTTATCTAGTCCATTAGAAGAACTGCTGTTACAGCAAAATCAGGCAAAACAAGGCTGCAGTTCAGTCAAGAAGAGCTTGAACAGAGTGAACGTAACAAGTTGTTTTCCCAAGATCTGCAGCCTATGGTATGCTGCTTCCTTGTTTCTTAGCTCCACCCTGATATTTCACTCACTGGAGAGGCATTCTGTTGCCTGGTTTGCTCTCTTATTTGCTCTCAGCTCTTAGGATCTGCTTTTGTAGAGGATCTGCAGACTGTTGTGCCATGACCTGACTTTGCAGTTTCTCAGCTGCCTCTGTCCAGATGAGCTGGGTGGTTCCTCGTGTTGTGGCCATCTCCTCCAGTGCCTCTGCTGAGATCCTCCTGTCATCTCCCTGGCTTGTGTGTGGGGAGCCCTGGGACCCTCTGCCTTCCCCACAGCTTCATCTTTCTCCAGTGGGTGTCCTGCCTGCCTGGGATGAGTGTGGAGCCCTGCTTGGGTGGCTGCACTGAAATCCTTTGGAGTGCAGGCAGGTGGCAATGCTGTGAGAATCGCTTGGGATTTCTGCCTTTCACCCTCTTCTTGTGTTTTGCAGAGTTAGTGCTCTTGTACCCTGAGCCTCTGTCCTTCACTGGCAATGTGGCAATAAGGGTGGGGCAGTGCTGGGCTTCAGGCCAGAATTGCTCTTGGCTCTTCTTACCTAGCGTGATGGAGAGACTGCAGCGTGAAGCTTGGCAGCAGGAGCAGTTGGAGAGGGAGATGGCCGTGGTTTCCTCCCGCTCAGTTTGCTTAGGTCTGTCCCACCCAGTTCTGCAGAGCCGCGACCCCTGCAAGGTGCTCATTTCACCCTGAGACATGTCTAGGTTAAGTACTGAAAGTGTGTAACTTGCTGGCATGTGCTGATTGCCTGCCTGTTCGATAGCACAGTGTGCGTGAGGGATTCAAGGGAAGGATTCCCAAAGCAGCCTTTCTGCCAACTCCCTTTCTTGAACTGAAGGAGAAACCTGAGCTGCTGCTGCAGGTGCCAGAAGACAAGCTTATGCTCAGGGATTTGTGGATTCCTTTGTTGGAGTTCTTGGCTTCACCTTCTCTTTGCCTTTGTGTCCATTACTCCATGTGCTGCACTGCCAAGGGACCTCGAAGACACTCCTATCTCAGCCTTTCAGAGCACAAAGGAGAAGGCAAAATGAATAGATCTGGGGGTAAAGACTTGATCCTTATTGTATATCAGCTTGCTCACACGCTTTCATTAAGCAAATGTCAAACAGGTTAATCATAAAAAACCCCAAGGAGGTCACAGAGTCCTGAATAAGCAAGGAAACCACGGAGCTTCTCAGAAAGGATGCTCTAGCCAGAGGTCTTCTGGCATTTCTGTTCAGGAGATGGAGGCTATTGCTCTGAAAGCACTTGAGTATTTTTCATTGCAGATAAGTGGTTTCTGTTTTCGCTTCTAACAACTGCCTGTCTGGGGCTTGTTTTGCTTCCTGTGCTCTGCAATTGAGCAGCTTAGCTTTGTTTTGGATTTTTAATGTTTATTCATGCTGAGATTTTTCTATAATGCAGCATAGTATCAGTTCTGGCCCAGAGAATGTGACCCTTTAGAAGGCGCAAAAACAAATGTTGGTTGGAAATTCATTGTTGCATGAGGTCGCTCAGTTCCGAACGCAGTAAAAGTAAGCAAAATAATACATCTAACAGACTGTGCGCTTACGTAGATAGCGGGAACGTGCATGGTCACGAAGCAGTAAGAGGCACTGAATATTGTGCTTTAGAGTTTAGGCTGATCTCTAAGGGATTAGGAAGAAATTCAGTCCAGTATAAAGCTACTCCGTATCTGCTCTCTGCAGAGTTGCGGTCTATCTGTGGTGGCAGCTGCTGGCAGCTGCTGCCGGGCATGGGGCACATCTGGCCACCTCTCCGGGTTCCTGTGCTTCAGGAGTCATCTGTTTACTTGAAGCTACAAGACTAGTCTTAAAATAAGTAGCACACAGTGCTGTGGCTGGGATTCAAAGCTTATTTTCCTTAACTTCCAAAAAATGGCAGGGAAGTCGTATCCCTCCAGCCATCACTGTGTCTGTCCTCGTACTTTCTCTCTGTGACTTCACTGCTCTCACAGTGCAGATGGAGTTTTATCCTAAAGAGATAAGATGCCGTGTTAGTCTCAGCCCATGGTTTTGTGACAGCATTTCCGAAGTGGAGCACTCAGGCTTTGCCTAGTTTCAGCTTGCATTGGTTTAAAAAATGAAACAGAGCAATTCTTGGTGGATCAGAAACAACATTATATTTTACTTGCAGCCTTGCCACCAGCTGAAAACTGGTTTTGTTTGCTCATTTGTGTTTTTCACAGCTATGGCCAGTTCTGGGAGATACAGATATATTGGTAGATTCATGCTTTACAGCTTGTTATGGAATGCAGACACACAAAATTCATTTGTTCATTAACAGTTTGTGGAGTCCCTGGTGCTGAAGCGTACATACCCTTAAGGGTTCACAGGTGATGGGTGCTAAGGAGTGCGAGATATCTCTGTCCTCTGGGCATCAGTACTCAGCGAGTTCTGAACTCAGGTGACAAGTTTCATTCCTGGTGAACTCTGTGAGTCTTCTCTTCTGGTTGACACCAGTAAGGGGTGCTCTGCTGCCCCTCATGAGGGTCACCTCCTTCCTTGGCATGAGATTACTCCTCACCTGGCACAATTACCTGTCTTCTTCTCAAAGCCCTTCCGCTGCAGGCACACAGAGCTGTGCAGTTTGTGACAGCATCTTGGTCCCAGGCGTGCCTGCAATAACGTTAGCCCCTGTGCAGGCATCGGAATAGGTCTGTGCATAAAGTCCTTGCCCACAAACTGCTTTTTCGTTCCTTGGGGGAACATTTCTGCTATTAAGTCAGCACACTGCAGTGGCAAGCCCTGTGAAAAGAGCCTTTGTTACTGTTCTTGGTGTTCCTGAGTTTCTCTATGCAAGAGCAGCTGCAGTTTTACTCCGTTCTGCAAGGCCGTTGCACTCTGTGGCACGGCAGGGTGAGGTGACGGGGAATTCGGGCTGCGGCTTTGATGAGAGACTTGTAAAATCTGCCACTCGCACAAGTGTTTGGAACTTCTCCTTTTCTTCCTTATGCATGCAAATGAGTTGTTTACCCTTGCAATTTAAAGGGAAGCTACTAGCTGTGAAGCACTTCCAGCAGTTCCCCAGCATGAATAGTGGTGGGAGTTTTCGAGCAAGCTTCTGCTCAGTCTTGTGTTTATCCCATATGCGTTCCCAGCAGCTTCTGACCGAGCCTTATAGGTAAAAAAGGCATCAAGGAGGGCTAAAATGGACATCATTTTCTGGAGGCAGCATGACATCCACTTGCTTGTTGGCTGCTCTGCCCACACCAGCTCTGGGCAGTGCATGTGGCTCTCGGTCGCTCATCCTTCTGCAGCAAGTGTGTCTGTCTGCCGCCCTTTTCTTCTCTCCCCAACGGCAGGAACAGTCTGGCTCTCACCACACCCAAGGCCACTCTTCTTTAAGGTACAAAAGCTGGTCTGCCCTATATTGCCGAGATTGCAAGATCCAGAGGTCATCGTGACACCTCGCTCGGTTCAAGTTAATCCTTTTTTTGCTCCCCTGCGTAAAACAGGTTGTGCACTCACTTAATGACATTGCTTCTGTGCCACAGGGAACTTCTGGATCTGACTTGCCGTCTTGCCAACACCCTGAAGAAATATGGGATACAGAAAGGAGACAAGGTGGCCATCTACATGTCCGTGTCTCCCTTGTCTGTGGCAGCCATGCTGGCTTGCGCCAGGATTGGTGCTGTTCACACCGTGGTCTTTGCTGGATTCAGCGCAGAGTCCTTAGCTGGGAGGATCATGGACTGTAAGTAGATGCAGACCAGGGAACAAACCCCTCGGAACAGTTTTCTAAGACATATCCCAGTTCTGTGTTTTCTCAGCAGAAAGAGAAAAGGTCCATTTGCAGCTGGTGGGACGATTCCTTCTCCTTTGCGAAGTACTGTGACAAGCCTTTTTGTTAGTGGCAAATGCAGTATCCTCTGGCCTTAAAATACTTAATAAATTGCTTAACATTTGGTCTATACTGGGTTACTGCCAGACAGCAGTGAAGCTGGAGGGAAAACCAGAGCTCAGGAATGGGGCCTGATTTGTTCTTTTGCGGAATAATTGCAGTGTTTCTTTGATACTCCTGCACAGTGCTAATTTCACAGTCTTGATTGCGATACTGTGATTTATGTATAGCACTGGAGGTGTTGGCAGCCTGCCCCGACTCTGTTAGCCCTTATACGAACAGACAGAGCTGTTCTTAGCCCAAAGCACTTGTAGCGTGTTAAGGTAAAAAGTAGTAGATAAAAATACCAGCCGAAGAGCAAGTGGCTCATGTCCTAGCAGTTACATCTGTTTCTTTATGGGTAGTGTGATGGAATAAGTCTTAAAGCAATTTTCAGGGTTTTTTTTTTCTGTTTTAGTAGAATTCATCTATAGAGAGCAAGCACACGTTTTAGCTGTCCCTCACTTTTGACCACTTGTGTGGAGGTGATGGGCTGAAAAGCCATTTCTCTGCAGCCAAAGCTCTGTAATAACATCATACAATTTGAAGTACTCAGCCAAGAATGCTGCTCTGTGCTGTGGCCTTCCAGGAGGCTTCCCCTCAAGGTACGCGTGAGTGTCAGCAGGCTGCAGGTATCTTCAGAGTAGGATAATGCGTCCAAGAAGCTCCTGAGTTGATGCTGTTTGCAACAGATGCTTATATGAGACTTACATGCAGCCTCAGAAAGAGGATGAGAGGGGCAAAGGTTCATTAAGGTCGTAGGAAGTCTTGCACTGGTTTCAGTGCCTGAGCTGTTTGGCTAGAGCGGCAGCATTCACTGTAACAGAGGTCACTGGGAGGAAATGATTCTGCATGTCAGCTTCACTGGGCAGGAATGGAAGCATTTAAACTGCAGTTTAGCTGGTTTAGCTGGAGTGGACCCTGCTTTGGGGTAGGGGGAATGGACTAGATAACCTGTGGAAATTCCAGCTACCCCTAATCTCTGTGGGTCTCAGGTTTTAAAGTGTTTTCATCAGTGACGCTATTTTTGATTGGTAGAAGTTCTGAGTCTTTGTCACACATGGTGTCATATACATCATGCCCAAAATTAAAGAAAGCAGGGTGCACATACTAGCCTGGAAGACAGACTGGTATGTCTGCTAATTCTTTCTCTTTTTAGCTGAATGCAAAGCAGTTATCACCTACAACCAGGGAGTCAGGGCAGGCCGAATCATAGAGCTGAAAATGACTGTGGATGAAGCTGTGAAGAACTGTCCAAGCGTCAAACACGTCTTCGTGGCTCAGAGGACAGATAACAAAGTCCAGATGGGTGACCGTGATATTCCCCTTGAGGAGGTATGTTGGTGCTGGTAAACCTTGCGTGTGTTTCTTGAAGTATGTAGTGTTTACTGTGCTTGGGAGAGAAGCGTGGTGCACTAACATGTGTTACCAGCTAATGGAGACATCTCTGAGAGACCCGATGCAGGGCTGTTCATGCTGTGTGCGATGACTGGCCCTTATGCTGCCTCTAGAGGAGGTTGTGGTGTGTGCTGCTCTTCCCGTGCTGCCACAGTACCCAGTGGGCTGATGGATACCGCTATGTCGTAATGACAGCATCTGTAGGTCCCTGCAGTGACCTAGCTCTGCAGATACCCACTGTCACTCTGCATAAATCCCTTTAGATCTGAGTTGTTGGCCAAATCATTGTTCTCTCCATCTGTGTCTTTTGGACCTCAGTTCTGCAGATGGAAAGGAAATGCCCCTTATGGCATCTGTGTCTTCATCCTCAAACGAATTGCCTGTACTTGCAGTCTGCTAAGGTTTTGAGTCGAAGCAGCTCAATCTATGTCTGATTCATCTCAGCACGGACACGGGCTATGCTGCTCCATTTTAGTTGTCTAGTAAACAGTGCTGAGATTTAAGGAATAAGTGTTTCCTGAGACCCAAAGCGTGCTGATACCATTGCTGCGGCTGTTACACTGGGTTCGGACACTCCATTATGGTCTGTCATCTGCACTCTCAGACCAGACTGTTGAAAGGCAGTGCAGAAATAATCAAGTTCCTGGGGAGGCTTAATGTAGCCTATGGACAGGGTCATGGTTACCTCATGACGGGGAGGGCAGCGATGACTTGGGAGTATTTAGAACCTGTGCTTCTTGGGGAAGAAAACAGCAGTCATTTTAATGTGTTTTGCTGGGACACATGGAACTGCAGCCTTAAGCAGAAGTAGTTTTATCAGTTTGCCGGCAGCTGTAAACAGAAACTACCCATTGTAATAATGCCTGGAAATCATCCATCTGCAGCCAAGATAATTACTCAGGAGTCCCTGTGCTGGTCGCATGAGATAGGAGCTACTACTAGGGTAAGTTAAACAGAGAAGGAAGGTTTTATTTAGAAATTGTCTTACTCCTTCTTACTCCCCAAAGCCCATTCCAATGGTTTTTTCCTTAGTCTGCAAAAAACCTGAGGTGCTTTGGTGATCCAAAAGCTGAGCTCAGCCTGTTGTCAGTTGTAGGGTCTGAAACATAAGAAGAATTAAACCATTAATGCTCTTAACTCTGTCATTACTGATCTTTACAGAAGTTGTGCTTTCCAGCTCTTGTGCAATGGCTTACTGCAAAATTTAAGCTCATGTTGTAATGGAGCATATGAGAACTCCATCTTAGTTTCAAAAACTGGCAAGTCAGCCTGAATTGGCAGCGCTGAAATGTCACAATAAACATCTGAGATGAGCAGGAGTGCTGTCACTGAAAGGCTAAGAATTAACATCTGACCGTATCAGCTCTTCATATTTTGTTAAGCTTTGTTTATCAGACACTTTTAAACAACTGGGCCTTGAGTTGGTAATGTTCACTTATAAAAACAGTATGTTTACAGTATATACTTGTGAAAACGCAATACTAGAAATTCCTTCAAAGAGCCACCTAATAACCCTTGCAAGAGTCAGTACTCATTTGGGACAGTACAGAGCTTGAGAGAAGCAAGCCAGCTGTGCTTTTTTTACAGCCATATGTTGAGCATCTGGAACAGACAGTGATTATTGCAAGTTTGTACATAGATAAGAAAAATGTTCAACCTCGTCATGGAAAATCTACAGTCTGGGCAGACAAGCCCTCTGCTCCTACAGGGTTCAGTGACAACAAACATCTCTTTCAAAGCACATTATTTCTCCTTACTCTGCTGGACCAGGCACACAAGTGGGACCAAAAGTTTGTTCTGACCTGGCAGAACATTATGTCCTTCTCTCCTGTGGTTCTGACCATAGGGGTGAGGAGATGATCTCCCCCACTTGGTCCAGCAGTGGCGAATGAGGAGAGTGGCAGAGGCAGGAGAGTAAAGCAGTCATCTTCCTCAGGGGCAGAAGCAGTTAGAATTTGAGGATCAAAAGGACAGGACAGTCATCCACTGCTGGGGCCAGGGAGGGGAGATGAATGCACAGTTTAACTGTAGTACTGCCATTTGGCAAGGAAAAGGAAGGTCCCAGAGAGTATCCAGTCAGCCTTCCTGCTGCTGTTAAGTGTGGTTCATGTTTGCAGTCACACTTCGGTTTTCTACCAGCAGCTTGCAAAGGCTTGAATTGTTAGCTGCGACCTACCATTTTTTTCCTGAAATGTTATTTTATCTGGCCAATTCCCCCTGAGCTCTGCACCTAGCAGAGGTATCAGTGGAAAAACTAGTTGATAACATGTTCACAGGAACCTTTCCACAAAGTCAGCACATATGACCTATGATACATCCACGGATGTTTTTGAGTGGCAACATCAATGGTGGTTCTCATCTCTGGACACTGCTGACGTGCTTATAGATGGAGCATTGGTTGCCTCCATGTAGCCAAACTCTTTTTGTCATTATCACCTTCTTTTCCCTAGGAGATGGCCAAGGCAGCTTCTGTATGCACTCCAGAGAGCATGGACAGTGAAGACATGCTTTTCATGCTGTATACCTCGGGCAGCACAGGGAAGCCCAAAGGAATCGTTCACACCCAGGCTGGATACCTGCTGTACGCTGCTCTCACGCACAAGGTAACTCAGCTGCATCCTCTGGAAAAGGTTCATTGACCTTCCAGCAGCACTAACGAGAGGGACTCGCTCTGGTGAGGTGTGTGGTATTCTCCCTTCACTGCCCAATTGGCTTATCAAGTGTAAACATCCTGGGGAATATAATACTGTGCAAACCAGAGCCTAGAATTAGGAAAGGAAGGAAACTGCAGTACTGCTACTGTTTCGGGGCAGAATTTGCAGACGTTAAAGTAATCCAGCTGAGGAGATTCTGGTATCTTACTGGCCTAGGTACATGGGTATTGCTGTAGTGTTTTGCAGTGGGATGCTGGCTTGTTAAAACAACATAGCACTCATGTGAAGGTCAACAATTACATTCATGCTCTGGTTGCACCTTTGCTCTGCTTTTGCATGTGATCTATTCTAAATGTTTTAACCCCCTTTTTCATGAAACAAAAAAAAAGTCAAAGCTCTGTTTCTTGAAGCTTGTGATCTGAACTCTGCATATGAAAAGGTAATGGTGAAATGTGGAGAGGAGTGCAGTGAGGGATCTCCATCTGTCTTTAGTAGTACCACCCTGTTTAATCACACACAGTTCAGGCAGAGGTTTTCTTTAGGCTGACGCTGTTGAATTTTCAGAAAATTTCAACGTCCAAGTGTCAGACTTCTCTGCATGAAGGATATTTGTTACATCAGCTTTTCTAAGTGATGATGTAATCTCCAAGACATGTCTGTCTTAGTCCAGAAGGGAGAGCCTGCATTCTGGTGCAGACATGCAGGGAAGCACCGTATGCGGCTGTGGTTCCTTTAGAGTTATTTCAGAGAGAGAGGGAAGGGCATTTGCAAAAGTAAGGTGAGAATTGGCTCTCTTAGATAGAGGGATCCGTGTGACCTCTGTGGTCTTTGCACACTCGTGTGACACTTCTCACATATGGGGTTTTCTTTTAGTACCGATCTGCTTTCCTTCATTTAAAACATAAAGCTGACTCTGCCTTATGAGTCTGGACCTTTTCACCGTATGGTAGAGGGGTTGTAGTGGGAAGCATTTTCCATAACCAGGACAAGATAATGAGTTCTCCAAGGTCTTTAACGTGAATGCAATGAGAAGGGAGAGGGTAGCAATACACTGATAGAGAAGCTGAGCAGCTAAGAATAGTTTGCAGAAAATGTTTCACGGGCACCTATCAGTGTCTCCAGCTTTCTCATGGAAACCTGTTCATATTGTTGAGGGGTCTGAGCCTCCGAGGCCTGTGGCTTCCCTGCAGCTCAGGGTCATCTCTTCCACCTGGACTGCCTGGAGTAGGCAACCTTAGGTTTCCAGGGCTCTCAGCTTTGGTTGTAGCTTTGTTGCTCCAATCTGAGCAGCTGCTGGTATGGCCATGCAAACTGATGTTTGCAAAAACTGATCAGGAGCCTGGAAGTCCTGGTACTGGTTCTTCTGACTTGCTTGCTCACCTTGGGCTGGCTCACCTTTGTGCTGCTGCGTCCTTTGTGCCTGGCTCCTCCTGCCCTGTGCGCTCTCTTGCTCCTGTTTGGATATTGAGTCCAGCACCTTGCCTTTAAGCTCTTTGCACCTGCCATCAGGAAGTCAGCTGGCCTTACATTTATCTTTGCAGTATGTATTTGACTACCAGCAAGGCGATGTTTTTGGCTGTGTGGCTGACATTGGCTGGATCACGGGACATAGCTATGTTGTGTATGGACCACTCTGCAATGGAGCCACCTCTGTCCTGTTTGAAAGCACTCCTGTGTACCCTGACCCAGGTGAGGAAGTGGTGGGCAAAGGTTTGGCTGACACGACAGTGTGGCAAAGGAGATTTAGAAACCTGTCCAGTGTTACTTGCCTGCTCAGGGGAGGTAAGCTCCATTTCTTTGGAACACGTGTCTGCAATATTCAAAAACATATAGGGTGCAAAAAACCCAAAACCTGTCACTGGTTTTGCTCTGTACTCACAGTAGTCACGGCTTTAGCTTAGGCTGTTAACTTCCCTGCTGAGCATTTACAGCGGTATGCCAGTGCCATACAGATAAAATGCCCGTTCGTGATTTTGCAGGTCGTTACTGGGAAGTGGTACAAAGGTTGAAAATTAATCAGTTTTATGGAGCACCTACAGCTATACGCTTGCTGCTGAATTATGGAGAAGAGTGGGTGAAGAAATACGACAGATCTTCCTTGAAGACCTTGGGATCAGGTGAAGGGCATGACATCTCCTTCTGAAAACGAGACAGGGTTCTAGCTGGTGAAATGAAGGAGCTTGGCTGACCAGATGGGGTGGGGCTAAAAAAAGATAATAAAGCAGGCTCCCTGCCTTGCTTTTCAGATATTTTCTCTACAGAAGGAGAAGCAAGCAAGTTGGGACCACTGAACCTGTGTGATTGCCTGTTTCCTAGCATATTTTGCAGGATCACATACTTTGCTAAAAAGATCTATCCAGCGGTAAATGAACATCACTTTGAATTTTACTGGCATAAGCGACCAAGGCAGCATTTTCCTGCATTATTTAGCGTTCTAGAACTTCTTATACACTGCATTTATTAGTTAACTTTCAGTGATACTTACTTGCCTTTTGGTGTTTCTGGGAAAAGTCAGACCTCAGTTACTTGAGTGCATTGCAGTCCTTTGCACATCCCAGTGAAAATACTGTAAGCGTTTTGCTTAAAGATTGTACATTCAGCATGTTGTGCACCAAAAGGGAGGATGAACTGCCTGCAACCCCCTGAGCCTCACTCAGATTGCTTCCTTTCTTATTTTGGTCTAGTGGGAGAGCCCATCAACAGTGAAGCTTGGCAGTGGTTCTACCAGGTGGTGGGAGAAGGACGCTGCACCCTTGTGGATACATGGTGGCAGACAGGTAAGAGGCATCCTTGGAGAATGTAGAGGCCCTGACTGTGCACAGGTTGCTGGTGAGTAGAGAAAGATGGATACATTTCAGTTTGACCCAACAAGTCAGTCAAAAAAACCTAGACACCTGGCACTTTGATCAAGCTTTTCAAAATCACTGGGGAGTGTCAGCATATAATAGCAGTATAACAGTATATAAAAGCAATAGCAATGTTGTTTGCTATTTTTCTTTTCCCCTCTAAATGTTCTTTTGATATTTTGAATGCCCCAAGATCTCAATGAATTCTAGAAACAGGAGAGAGAGGCTGAAGTTCTGAGCAAAGCTGGGAGTAGGCAGCTTGAATTGGAAACCTCCTTTTCAGTTATTTATCTACCTGTAGTGACCTTGATAGGGTCTTATCACGAAACGGCATTTATAGCACCGTATAGCCACAACCTGTACTTAGGTGTGCTTTGTTTCCCTTCCTGGGAACGGTTAGAGGAGGATGGAAAACTAAGCTGTGTAGTCCAGGGGACTGAGTGCAGCTGCTCAGGCAGGTTGGATAAGAGTGAATGGAGTCTTGCTGGCTGTGCACCTGGAGGATAGGGGGCTGTGGCTGTCACCCAGCAGGTGACACAGAGCAGCTTCTCCCAGGAGTGAAGTAGCATGCTGTCGTTGCTTTAGCCCTGGAACTTCGATGCCTCAAAAAGGAGCGCATTTCTGTTCTGGCAACATGCTTGGCCCAGCTGTGTGCATCCATTAAGGCTTGTTTTACATTTGCAACCTGGTGGACGGAGTGACTCATTCTCAAAGATCCCTGCTGGGTTGGAACAGAGCCGGTCCCTGCCTTGTGCCCTCCCTGGCTGGCAGCAGAGAGAGGCCACAGTGTTCCACTCCGGCTGGAGCTGCACTCCCTGGTGGAGCCCTGCACTTGAAGAAGTCCTGCAGCTCCTTCCCAGCTCGCCACCCCTTCCTATCTTCTGAGCATCAACATTCAAGAGTTGCTAAAGGTGTCTTGCAATGTGCCCTTCTCAAGTTGTGAACCACAGTTTATCATGGAGCCATAGACTTAAGGGATGCAGCACAGCTGCTGAAAAAACCCCATCTCTACTCTTAAATTTCTAGCTGTGATTGGACAGAATATTCATTCCCTTTCCAGTCAAGCTGTTCCTGATTTCATCCTTAATCCTGCTAGCTGGCTCTGTCTTCAGGATCCCTATGGCCTATCTCAGCGTGATGAATTAGCTTCTGGCACACAGCCAAGTTCCATTCAATCCAGACCAGACTTGCAGACTCTCTTTAGTTTCAGATTTGAGATAAAACAGCCTCAGGATTCAGAGCAGCACTGTTAACTACTATCGACTTCAACTCCTGATCTCTTAAATCATCTGGGTTCTCACATGCTGAGCAGAAGGAAAGCTGACTGGCTAGGTGCTATATGCTTTCCTCCTCACTGCTCTAAAATAAAACACTGTGGAGAAGCAGATGATTACTGTATGGTAACAGAGTTGAGAAGAATGTTTTTGCCCTAGCATGTTTTCTTTTGTCTTCAGTTAACTAGTGCATGCAGTGTGCCTGCAGTGTCTTCTGTTTCCTCCAAAGTACAGGGTTAGATCTTACATTAAACTGTATTTCTTCTGGGTTTTTGAGGCAACAGCTGTCAGGGGAGAGGTTAAAGAACATTTACTGGACAGTCTGTAAGTGCAGAGAGCTTGATCTTACCTTGAACCAGGCACAGTGATGCTGGTGAACAGTTACCAGCTCCTGGAAGTGTTATATAATGATAAATATTCATGAAATTGATTTTGTTAGAAAGTAGAATTAATCTTGCTCCACAGTTCATGTAAAGAGGAAGCCGAATTAATCTTGGAAACATTATATACACCATTTGAATGTGAAGGAAGTGTGGAAAGAGATCACAGAAACACTTTGATGGATGCTGGTTGTGGTCCTGCCGTGTCACTTCTCATATACAATTTCAATATAGCTTGTTAATTGTGCAGTTGTATGCAGTGTCCTCTATGGTGTGTTGCTCTCTGAAAAAACCTGGTGGGCGTAAAGATCAGCAAATGGTGATTTAAGAATCCACTTTAAAGTCTTTGGATGAGGAAATGAGTGAGACAGCAATTATGGGAAGCAATTTAAGTAGTGTGGTATGTGCAGATGAGAGACATGAAAATTTCCTATGGCTCTTACTGTTAAAATATTAGGTAGAGCTGTGCTGTGATTGACAGTAATAGAATCAAAGCTGTGTTTGAGTTTCAGGTGCAGTTCTTCATAGTGCAGGTGAAGAACTAGGTCTTTTTACTTTTGTTCTTGGCTTTATAAAAAAAGTACAGCTGTTGCATGCAGCCATGAACAAAAGTTGGTTTTGAAAGACATCTCTGAACAGGCCCTGGAGACTTTTGCTGTTGGCATCATCTTTCAGTGATTTAGACTGGGCTGGTGCTTCTGAGGTGGGTTCTCCCGGAGGCAGTCAGGCTGATCTATCCGCAGTGGTGAAGACAACGGTGGCAGAGAGCACTTGTTCCACCCTGCTCCCAGAGGTGATTTACCCATGGCAGAGGAGAGCCTGTTTCCATGCATCACCCTCTGTCCTCAAATTCTGCTGTCCTTGCTTGAAGTCGGGGTGGTTTTGCCCTGGGGTGACAGCATAAGCACTGGTAACATGGAAGCACAGGTTTTCTTCTGCCAGCGTTGCCTCTAAAGAGACAGAATTCATAAGGGCAGGGCAGTGCCTAAAAGCTTTGCTGGCTGTCATCTGTCAGTGGCTAAAATTGGTGCTTTTAAACTGGTTTAAAATAAGTCTTTGCCATGCAAATAATTTTTAAAGCACCCTTGCCACCATGCAGCTCCAACTGAAATGTAACTTTACTGCCTTACGTGCAGCTGGCTGCAGGATGTGTAGGATGTGGCAAAACCCACATTGAAACATAGCTTGCGGTGCTGTGTTCAGAATGAGTACTGGCTTAGGAAGAGCAACCATCAGCTTAATCAGGTTCCTTGCTCTGACACAGGTTTTGTTTGTGCAAACAGAGAACAGCAGGTGTCTGGTGTACCTTTTTATTTTTCTGGGAAAATACAAGGTGACCCTTTCAAAATAAACAGAAATGTGAAGTGAATATGAACATGAAATAATTTTATGCGTAAGCCGCATGTGAAACTATTTTCTGCAGGTCTGAAGCTCAGGGTTCCTCAAAGAGACCCTTTCTCGTAGCTATGTCAGGGCAGCTGAATGCAAATTCGGGTCAAATTTGTCCTTTCCAATCCCTGGTTTCATTTTTCACAACCTCAGCAAAACCGGTAAAGGAATCAAGTGGCATAACCGACCTTTATAGAGTTGTGCTTTTAAAAGCTTAATGCTCCTTTGTTTTTGTTTCTCTCATGTTTCTGAATTAGAATATAAAAGATCTGACTAGGGCTGGAATCTGATTTAATGTTCATCTGAGCAGAAATGAAAAAGGATGATTAAAAGGCTCAATTTTGATTAGAAGATAAGCTCAACCTGCCTGTAAGGGGTGGGTTAATCTCATACTCTGTCAAAATAGTAATTCAAGCTCTTGAAGTGCTTTTCATGATAACTTTAGCTGTAAAAATAGCACCAGGTGATAAATCCCCTGACATGCTTATACATTCCCTGTAAAATCCCAGTTCTGGGGTAGGGAATTGGGGCAGGTGAGTATGGCCCCCAACCCCAGGCAGCGCTGTTTGTGTGAAAAGGACCTGCAAGGGTGTAAGTATGCATTAGAGCTGCCCGTACGCTTTGCTGGTTGGTGGCTGGAAGAATGTGTTTGTCTGTGAGCTGACTGAGGTCCAGACGCAGGGAACAGAGCACGTGGGCTGAATCAATGGGGTCTTCGCGGTGCCCGATTGATTTGCCACAGAGCGGACTGTGGGAAAGCTGCTGAACATGCACGTCGCAGCTGCTGCTGCCGGGTCCGCAGGCCGGCTGGTGCGAAGCCAGATGCTGCAGACCCGTGTGCTGCTCTCCTCTGAGCCTTTGAGGAGCTAAGCTGGACATCAGCAATCGTGATGCTCTGGGGCATGGCGAGCTGCTCTTCTTCTGAGGCAGCTGCTTGGCCACTCTCTGTGGTTTGTCACCAGTGTGCACAGGGGACGAACAGAGAGTAGGAGTAGCTCTTGATCTGAGCTTACCAAGGGGTGACTTGCCTGCAGCACTCTGCTCTCTACCTGCTGCAGTGTCCCCTGTAGACAGAATAGGCCTTCGTGATGTCATCCTGGCTTGCCAGACATTTTTCTTTGTTTAAGTCTTTCTTGTATTCATGAAGAGCTTTTGGTTTATCAGGTCTGCGCTTCTGTCAAATGGCTGGGCTACTTGCTGCTGTGTAATTCCTTTCCAGTAGCTTTTTCTTGCAAGGTGGCTTCGCTATTCTCTTCTTTAACTAGGAAGAGCTGGCATTTGCTTTCATCCAGCATTGGATGGACTCCACATATTTTGTTTTTCTTCCAGAAACTGGTGGCATCTGCATTGCTCCACGGCCTTCAGAAGAGAAAGCTGAGATCCTTCCAGCTATGGCTATGAGACCTTTCTTTGGGATTGTGCCTGTGCTGATGGATGAGAATGTAAGTTGAGACTATGCTGTGTGCCCAGAAGAAAAGCTGGTGTGAATTCTACCTTAATCACCCTTCTGATGGCAGAGGAACAGGATCCAGAAGGATATTTGTTCCTCCACTAAAGTGGCATAATAGATGAGCATGTTCAGCATATCTCAAATGTCCATACAGATTGCCAGCTGGGCATTACAAGCTGTCTGCAAATCTCTAGAGGGGTGTTTGCATTTTCAGCACTGCCTCTACGGTCTTACACTGCTTCTGATTAAGAGCTGCTGCCTCCACTTAGAGAAGTCAGAAGTCACACAGTCCTGGGAGTCCACACCAGTCCTGGGAGCCAGGGGCTGGTGGAATTTTCCAAGGGAAATGCAAGACATGAAGCCCTGCGACTGTGCATGTCCGTGAGGAAACTGGTGCTGGTCTGTGAAGCTCTACGAAGTGATGCCCATCTGTGCTCCAGGGCTCTGTTAAAACAGTAAAGCACATGATCTCCTCCATAGCCAGTTTGGTAAGAGAACATGGCAGTTAGCAAAAATGAAAGTACAAGGCAAGGGTCCCAGTATTTCCCTGCTAGCCTCATCCCAGGAATCCTCTGTCTGCTTGGCAGATCTTTGCTGTCGTCTTTGCTAGCATTTCCCTCTGGAGAATCACTTTTCTTGTAGTCACACCTGCTGTGCTGCTGGCCTCAAGGGGTGAAGAAGGTATGACACAGTGTGGAGCAGCTCCATGAGTGGATTCATTTTCTCCATCTGCAGCCCTCCCTTGGCAGTCTGTAATGAGCAATAGGGTGCCTGTCATGAGATCAATGATGTACAAGCCCTTTACAATTCCTGTTTTGTTCACCTGATCATCCGTCCTGTGCTTGAACCTGCAGGGAAAGGTTATAGAGGGCAATGATGTGTCCGGTGCGCTCTGCATTGCCCAGCCGTGGCCTGGCATGGCAAGAACAATCTATGGAGATCACCAGCGATTTGTTGATGCCTATTTCAAAGCCTACCCTGGTAAGGAAAATGGAAAGGCAAGGAAGTTTTCCTGGCAGTATAAGTACCCTGAATATTTTCAGCAGCACTTTGTGATACTTTTGTGCCAGCTAGATTTTGGTTGCTTGGGGGATTGTGTGTCAAGTGTTGCGAGCAGGCACTGATGGTCTTAGATGGTGTTGACCTTTCTAGCTGTCAAAAGGGAATGTATTTTTTGGGAAATTTTAATGCCTGAATTTTAAAGTGCACATACCTTTTCCTTGGGGCCACTTGTGTCTCACTTGGCTACTGGATGGGAAAGTATCTCCTGCATCACTGAATTTCACCCCTGCTGTCAACAGGCTGTGTTACATCCTTCCTTTTTGAAATACAGTGGAGTTGAATCTGGTGAGTTATTAGAAGTGGCAGGGTAACATTTTTGTAGACAATTGATGAAGACCACTGTCTTCACTCAGGGAAGCAACTGAAGGGGATTTGAAAGCTACAAGGCAGATAAGACAGTCCTGCAAATTCTACAAAATGGGTTGGAAAATAAGAATGGGAAACTGGTAGAAGTCCTGGTATCTGAAGTCTTGTTGATATTTAGTTAATATTTGTTTTATTGGTTTGGAAGGGCAGAAGGCATGACTGAAAGTCCATGAATTGGCCAATAGCAGGCCCTGGTAAGACCCACCTGAGGTTTCACAGCGCTAGCTGTGAACAATTCAGATGAATTTACATGGCTCTGATGAAGAGCCAACACAATCTGTATCACCAGATGTGTCCTCAGTGTCACTGGAGTTTCCTGGAACCACTGGGTCTTTTTCAGTTTCCAGCAACTGTTTCAGATCCTCCAAACACCATGCTTATCATGTAAGGGTGTGTTTTTTTTCAGCTAATCTGATAGCAGTGTTTCTGCCATACTCATACACTGAAGAGGGACTGTTATCTGGGAATCTTTGTTAGCCAGGAGGGAAAATGGCTTTTCATCTCTTCCAGTGTAAGTGATGAAAAAAAAAACCTGGCAGTGTTCCCACAGACAAAGTGTAATAGAACTGCTCCCTTTCAGCGGAACAGTTGTAGTTTTCCACGAGCACTGAGGTGTAGGTAGCAGCAGGCCTGAGTTTGGCCAGTAGCCTACCGTATGATGCCCAGTGTCATCTGAGGTGGTTTTATCTTAGTGCTATATGCACCAAGCCTGAGCACACAGTTGCTGTGTGGCTGTAGGTGGGTAAAGCTAAGAAGATTAGAGTGTCCTCCTTGTTTTTTAAAGCCCACAAAGCATCACTGTGTGTTGCTGGGCTTAGTTCTGCTACAGGGATGTCAGCCGCTGGTTGCTGCTGATTGCCTACAGGGTTTTTGCCAATCTTGGCAGAGATCTGAACTCCACTGCCTCGGTGTTGCTCAGGTGCTTGCTAGGAGCCAGCACAGCCCAGGGAGAGGTTGAGGATGGCAGAGAGAGGTGAGAAATTGTGTGTGACAGGTCACGCAGCTTAGGAGGCCCTGCGAGCTGCTTGATCCACCTCCTCTCCACCCTAGAGCATGGCCTGTTCTGTACCAGAGCCCGGAACAACAGGCTGGCAGGCTTCCTGCTGCTGATCACCCATGTGTCTTTGCTCTAGGTTACTACTTCACAGGGGATGGTGCTTACAGGACCAAAAAAGGCTATTACCAGATAACGGGGCGCATGGATGATGTCATTAACATCAGTGGACACAGGCTTGGGACGGCAGAGATAGAAGATGCAATGGTAAGTTCCAAGCAGGTAGAGGGCCCTTGACAAGGCATACCCGTGGGACAGGCTGGCCCTTTCAAAGGAGCTTTATGAATTTAAATGAGAGCGGGCTCTCTTGCCTTTGAACCCCTGCCCCTACATGCACATAGCGTGGTGCATAATGAATAGCAAATTTGAAAAAGGAGACAGCTCTCTCATGAAGGAGGCGACGAATGGGCAAGTGAGACAGGAGTCACACCATGGGCAGTCCCTGCGGTCGAACCGTCAGGGCTGCATTTTGTCTCAGTGACATTGCACAGCTGCAGTTGTAATTCTGGATGCAGGTGGAGTCTCCCTCCAAAAGGGATTGTCTCTCCTGTTTGTTCCTTCCCTTCTGCTAACACCTAACCTCTCCTCCTGAATCTGTGGTTCTTGCTCATCTCAACTAGCTGAGGACACCTGAGAATTCAGCATTGTTAAATATGAAGCAACCTTGATTCCTGTCAGCTGCAAAACTAGCCTGTCAGTTTGAGTCAAAATAGTATTAGCTCAAGGAATTGAAAACAAAAAGTCCTTGGAGCATTTATTTTCAAAGCTTGACCTGAATATTTATTTCTGTATTACGTGCCTTGCCTGCAAATGGCACGTAAGTGTGACATTTGATAAGTCTGAGCTGTGTTCACATGGCACATAGAATCTTATTTTCTCCTATGTGAGTAATTTTTTTTGTTTGTGTGAGTTTCTGACCTTAGATTTAGGATCCATTTGCTCTCCCACTCTCTGTGTATGCACATGCCTATGCAAATATATTTATATGCTTGGGTTGCTCTGTGATGTTTTATTTCAGATTTTAATCTAAGATAGCATAATCCAGTCTTTGGTATGGGATTCAGATAAGTGATTCCTTCTGGTCTGTACACCCAAATTGTCATCTTAGTGCGGAAGAATGTTAAATTCAGCTGTGTGAAGTGTGACAAAATAAATCACTGTTGTGTAGCATAGTAATAAAAATATGCATTCAGCAAAACAACCCTTCCCCCCTTCTGGGAAGATGAAGAAGCCTGATTCTTTCTGCCTTCTGGTGTGCTTTGGGCATTTACAAACATCAGTCAAATGTGGATGGTGACGTTGGCAGCTTCACTTTTGCTCTGCTGGAAACAGTTCCCTGTGGCACAGAGCAATGCAGGACTCATTTTGCTTGTGATTTGGCCATGGCCAGTCACCACGTGGGACTGTAGCCATGAGAGCTACAAAAGCGACAAGACTGAGCCACAAGAGCAAAGACAGAGAAAGCAAGTTTCCAGCTGGTGCTTGGTGTGCTGTGGGCTTAGCAGTGTATGTAAGAGTACTTACTTGTGTGTTTAAAAGCAAGGTCAGTGTAGTGAGTAAATGCAGCTCCCAGAGATGTGGCCATGGCCGTGGGCCCCAGCTGACCATGCAGCAGGAAGGTGGTATCCAGTTGTCGTGCTTTCAGCAGGATCTGCCAAAGGCAGGGTGAGATATGGCAAGGTGTTTTGTTTCTAGAGCAACTGGTGTAAACTCAGCAGGGCTTGAAGCAGTTGTTTATGACACGTGTATTTTTGTTTCACTTTTTGTGAAGGCTGATCACCCTGATGTTCCTGAGACAGCTGTGATTGGGTATCCACACAACATCAAAGGAGAAGGTATGTGAAAGCAGTGTCCTGACATGACACCTACATACACTTTCCTTAGTTTCTCACCTGGGCTGTGTGCTAGGAGGTTCCTAGGGAACGGGAGGTTGACTGGCATTGCGAAGACAGCTCTGAAAATAACTGCATGTTCCTAAGCTGAGTGCAGGTATTAGTCCCTAAACTGTTCTTGCGCACAGTGTTTACCTATGTGGTAGAGCTTCCTTTAAAAGGTTTGTGCTCAGAGTTGTCCTTTGAACAGAATGGGAATAGCCGATTTGTGTGAGCCAGCTTTTGATCACAGTGATGCTTTGGTAATTTTATGTCTTTGTCACTGAGATTCATCTGGTCCAGATACGCCAAGACAAGGCTGGGCCATTGTTTGAAGGCTGGATTCTGACTTCCTTTTGTAAACAGAATCTATGACTTTCTTGGCAGTCCCTAGATTGCTTGTAGGAATGATTTGAAACTTGCCTTGGCATTTGAATGAACACCTCTGGTCTTGCCAGCCAGGCTCTAATATGAGATACGTGGCTTCTCATTTTTCTTCTAGGTGCTTTTGCTTTCATAGTGCTAAAGGAGAAGACAGCTCATGTAGACCGTGTCAAAGAAGAGCTCAAAACCATAGTGGCCTCCAAGATTGCAAAATATGCTGTGCCTGACCACATTGTGGTAAGTGGGAGACTGTAACTGGTACCAGGAGCAGGAATGGTCACACTGAATAAACCTCACCTTCCTGCCTGCAGTGCTGCTGTTGTCCCTCTGTGGCAGGATGAAGAAGCAGGAAAACGAAGCTACCGGAAGGGATCCCTAGGTAGGGGAGGGCAGGTGCAGTGATCTGCATGTGCTCCTTCTGCATGCCTGAGGATCAGCAGTGACCCAGAAGGTGGCTGGAATATTACAACTGCTCCAGCCTGCTCCAGCACCTTCTCAGTGGGGCTGCTCCAGAGTGTGTTTTAGAGCTACCCTGAGGCTGCTCCATCTGGGCCAAGTGCTGAACAACACTTTGAATGGGGTGCACACAGAGTGTTGAGAGCAGCATGCCTGGCAAAAGCTCTAGCAGAGGGGAACCCAGGGCCCAGCCTGTGCCTCAAGACATGCTTGATGTCCCTGTTCATCGTGCAGCAGTGTTACTGCTCCGTACAGATCTTGCCCTCAGCTAACCCCTTGCTAAAGCACTGTAGCACTGCTCTCTGTGGCCCTGTGCAATGGGTTGGATAAACCCCCACCAAACTCTAGAGAAACGTCACAACCTTCGGCATCACTGGGAGGTAGAGTGACACTTTTCACTTCCCAGCTGTTTTGCATTGATAATTAGCATCCACGCCAGATCTTGAAGCACTGGCTGTTCCTCTTGCATAACTGACAGCTCTTCAGCCTGACCCGGGGACCACGGAGGAACTCTGGGCTCTGTTTCAAGCCTCCTCACCTTTCAGCACCTCCCTTTGTGTAGGGAGAATGCAAAAAGCTTCCCCTTTGCTGCCCGCTCAGGCCTGCCTGCACCCATGCCACTCTCTGCTTGGAGGCAATGGCCAGACCACTTACTTGAATGGCTTTGCTTTAGCCACATGCTGGGAAGGGGAACACCAAGACACAGGTTATGGAGCAGGAGCAGGGCGGTATGGCTCATTCAACTGGAATAGCGCAGGATCTCTTCAGTGGGTTGGAGCAGCTTCCAGAACTTGCAAGTTTTCAGAGAAACACCTCTATTTCCCTGTGTTTGGAGAAACAGTCCTGCAAAAAAAGTCCTACAACTCTTGCCTTGCATGTTAGTTAACGTTTTGGAGTTTTGTGGCCTGCTGGTCTGATCATGTAGC
Organism: Trogon surrucura; assembly: GCA_020746105.1. NCBI lineage: Eukaryota > Metazoa > Chordata > Aves > Trogoniformes > Trogonidae > Trogon > Trogon surrucura. The sequence goes on along the minus strand of CM036618.1, from coordinate 113,759,651 downwards.
AAAATCCAGGACCTGCTAGTGTCTCTATTCCCTGCCTGAGAACTCTTTACCAGGCTCAAGTTTTATGCTAAAGCCTTTGAATCTGCTGCTAAGTCCTTTGAAGGATGCTCAGCCAAGATGTTTTAACGTTCTTCTGGTTATGAAAGAAGGCGTGCAGGCTGACAGATACAATCAAGCAAAGAGGAACATCAGCGGACAGGAGTTATCCCTTGAGTAGCCATCGCTGTAGCTTTATGTGTGATGTTGTGTGCTTTATATCCCTACCCTGTGAAGTTGAATATGTTTGTCTCTTCCGGTGATGTGTTGAGATCTGTGTCATCATCAGTGCCTGAGTTTTCAAGTGTAACTAGCTTTCTAGTTCAGTAGTTAACAGCTTATTCAGGACCTGATTCCCCAAAGAGCTGTGCATCCTGCAGCACCCAGCCTGGAGATACACAGCAATGAGCAAATGGGGAACAAAGTCCATTTAAAAAAGAATAATGTTTATAACACAAGGAATTGATATTATTGATACTCCTTTCCATGGACACAAATGAGTGTGCTCAATGGTCTAGTATTTCCCAGGAGCCTCTAAGGAGCGGTAGCCACGAGATAGTATCCCAGGCTTAGGACAGTTCAGCCAGATTTCCCTGTGGTTTCCAGCAGAACTCAGGTGCTAATACAGGTGTTTCTTTCCCTTCTCTGCAGGTGGTGAAGCGTCTTCCTAAAACCCGATCAGGGAAGATTGTGAGAAGGCTGCTGAGGAAGGTAGTCACTGACCAATCAAGCAGCATGGGAGATGTCACCACACTTGATGATCCAAATGTCATCAAGGAGATATTGGATGCTTACCAGAAATACAAGGAGAAGAGTTCCTCGTAACAGGCAGCTCTGGAATCTCTCCCCTTCAGAAATGTGGAAATTCTTGAATGACCAGGCGAACAACGTAATTCTTTCATGGTGTTTTTTTAAGAACTTTGTTTCCTTCTAGGGGAACAATATTTTCCACTCCACAATGTATTTTGAGAGGCACAGAGGTAGGAGCAATCTGCAGTTTTGCAGAGTCAGTGAGTTCCTTTTTATTGCTTTTAGGGCTGTTGTAGAACAGCCATTGGTGTTTTCTATTAGCTACAGTGAAATTTAATTCTAGCTGAAGCAAGATGCAGACATTAATGTTTCTTGTTTTAATGTTACTATACAGGGAAATCTTTTTGTACAATACTTTTGCTGTTTGAAAAGAAGCCCTGGAATACACTTCAATTTTTCCTTCAGCTTGGGTATGTGAGTTAAAATAGCTGTATTTCACTGCAACCGTGGTGCCTTTTCAGCAATGCTGGGTATTCTAGTAGACATTTCACATGTGTTATTAGGGAAATGAGAAGGACATGGCTAGTCTGATAATTCTTTCTTGTGTTTACCCAGTTCTGATACCTCCTTCGGCTTTTCTCATGAGGATTTGTTCCTATCACTGTATGTCCTGGGCCTTGCTGGAGATGGTGAACCTGTGTCGCTTTATGTCCCACCTAAGCAACCCAGCACTAGCATTTCCAGATGCAAAACTGAGCTGCAAATCCTCCCACTGGTCTTCCTGCATGTCCTCAATGCATTGCCAGTTGTGCAGGAGGGGTCTAGTCTCACATGTTCTTCCTTGCCTTGAGAAACTTGAGATCACCAACTGGGATTTTAAAGTAACTATCCTTTTCCTCATCAGTGATGACAACTGGATCTATATTGTCCATTGTGGTTCACTTCTGCATTTTAGGAGCGATGGTCTACAACTGGTAGATCTTTTGTTTGGAGCTAGTGATTTGCATAGGTGCCTTTGTTTCTTGAAGTTTCTATGAAAATGGTGTTTGCTTGCCGTCTGTCTGATGAGCGCTGGGAAACAAAATCCTGAAGTGCTCAAGAGATGTTCGAAGCTGAGAAAGATGTGCTGGAGGCTTTGCTGTGACTTGCCGGGTTGTGTGGTTTCTGACCAAGGAATGGTCGTTTAAGCCCACTCTCCAATGGCCTGTAATTGTTTGCTCCAACAAAGACAGGCCCCCAGTTTGGAGGTAGGTTGGTTGTCCTGCAAGAAGCTATGACTTAACGCTTAGTGTTTCAAGTTGGGCCCTACATGTCTGCATCTTCCGCCTGCTGCCGTGCTGATCCTCCAAAGAGTTAAGTGCCAAGTGGGTGCCTGCAAATTGCACAATTCACAAAGAAGGAAGGTCAGACTAGATGATCTTCAGAGGTCCCTTCCAACCTCTACCCCTCTGTGATTCTGTGAAGTGCCTCTTGGATGCCTTCTGGAAAGTGATGGTAGCATTCCAGACCAGCAACCTCAGAATAGCAGGGAACAATAGCCTTTGCCTTTCATATGCTTTCAAAATTGAAGCTAATACATTCAGTGTTTTATTTCTGGACTTGTTTTATCATGAGCACATTTTGATTGAAGCACTCCTCATATTTGGGTTGTTCAGAAGAATTTGCTGGTACGTCTCCTGCCCTCTACTGTGCCACTGAATGTCATGGAAGAGCCTGTAAATGCCAAACACCTTTGAGACTTCTGCCACTGCTAAATTTGATTTAAGCTGGCTGCGAGGTTCCGAGTGGCTGGAGAGGCCACAGAGCGTGCCAGGAGAGCATGGTAGAGGACAACTGCTCTCTCCCTGATTGCAGAAGCTCAAGGTATATGCCAGTGTAGTGTGGACAGGGCTGATCTTGGGAGTGTGTGCCGCAAGAGCCTCTCCATCGGAACCTGCCAAAGCCAGCTGACTGCTAATCACCATTCCAGTGCTGTGGTCACTCCATCAAACCTTGCAGTCCTGCCCCTTTTTCAGATGACAGTCAGCTGAGTTTCACAGAGCTGTGTGTTTTGGCCTGTCACACCCCTGAGTAATTGCAGAATCGCCAAATTTTGCCCTGATTTTACAGGGGTGACTTATTGCTGTATTTAACTGGAGCAGCACTGCCTTTTCCACTGGGACTATGTACTGGGAAGATAATCTGTGCATCTAACTGGAGGCAGGAAAGGCAGGAAGGGAATTGCTGGTGATCCTGTAGGACTCGGTGAGGAGTGGTGAGTTTTCTGGCCAGCAAAGATTCTGGTACCAAATGGGGAAGTGTGCTGCTTGCAGCACAATGTGTTCTCAAAGACAGGCATGTTGTCTTAGATCCCAGAGTTCCTCTCAGTACACTAACTGCATTTGCGTTTTTTTTTTTCCTTTTAAATATTTTAACTGTCTCTAGAGACTGGGTAATACGGTAGGGAATATCATGCTTCGTTAAAATTCCCATCCTTCTGACTGCTTGAGGTAAGTAGATATGCTGTGGACTTTGTGGGAAGTTGAACATCGGAAGGTTTGATAGAGCTGGCAGGATGTTAATATGAAGAGACAGCCACTACATATATCCTCTACTGCCATTGCAAAAGAAAACAAAAACCCCACTTCCTTAAGGGATTTTCAAGTGGAAAGCAGACAGGAGTTACTGCTTTTGACAGAAAAATGTTTAAACAAGTTGTCTCCATGCTGTCTGAAATACAGTATGGAGGAAGAAAAATGACTTTTGAACAAGATTACACACTTTCCTTTTAGTTAAGAAAACATTTCCTATATTATGGATATGGAAATTCCTTGTCCTGTTAACCTGAGATTTCCTTGCTAAGGTGTGACCCAGTGGTCACAGACACAGACTCTAATTCATCTGAACTGTCTTGCAAAGAGTAGCTGTGTGAGGAGCCGTGTGCTTTGGTGCGTTGTTTGTCACACAACCGCGCTGCTCAGGGAGAAGGGGAGGTAGGCTTGTTCCCTCACCTGCATCCCTGTTGTCTCCACTCATGTGGGATTAGGAGCGACGGCTGCCAGGGAGGCTACAGACTGAGCAGGTAGCTGCAGCACCCCAATAAATTCACAGCCATGCCAGCCAGGGAGTGGACAGGCTGTAGTTGCAAACAAGCCTTGTACTGTGAAGTTCTGAAGCTTGCTAAAACCGTGTCACCACCATGTGCAGGATTACAGTGTCATCAAGTACCACGATAGGTGCTCTCTTTCCTCCTTGCACGTTTCTACAGCTGAGCTGTGGTCCTTGGGATGTCCATCTCCTCAAAGGCCCCCTCAGGCTATTCCAAGAGAGTGCATGGTGCTGTTGTGGTGCCCACATGGTGTTCTGCAGTGGACACAGCTTCTGCTGGGCAACCTCACCCCCCAACTCTTCTGGTAAAACTGCAATTGGGCAAATATACCAGCATCAGCTCTCGGAGCTTGTGCCCTGTGTTCTGTTCATCTAATAGCACCCTGCTGCTGGTAGAAACAGGGCTAGGCAGGGCTTGGAACTGGTACTTCTTATAAAAACACTGATCTTCACTGGCTAGGCTTCTCATTGCAAGCTTTGCCATACACGAAGTTTTCCAGCCAGAGAAATCCCCCTTTCTTCTTTTTTTTTCCCCCCATGATCTCCACTAATTGGAGATACATCCTGGCCCTTATTGGGAATAGTGTGACCAGCAGGACCAGGGAAGTGATCATGCCCCTGTACTCGGCACTGCTGAGGCCACATCTTGAGCACTGTGTTCAGTTTTGGGCTCCTCACTACAGGAAGGACATTGAGGTGATGGAGCAGGTCTGGAGTAGAGCAGTGAAGCTGATGAAGGGTCTAGAGCACATGTCTTCTGAGGAACAGCTGAGGAAATGGGTTGTTTAGTCTGGAGAAAAGGAGGCTGAGGGGAGACCTTATTGCTCTCTATAGCTACCTTAAAGGAGGTTGTAGAGAGGTGAGTATTGGTCTCTTCAATTGAGTAACAAGTGACAGGACAAGAGGAAATGGCCTCAAGTTGCACCAAGGGAGGTTTAGATTGGATATTAGGAAGAATTTCTTTACTGAAACGGTTATCAGACATTGGAATGGGTTGCCCAGGGCAGTGGTGGAGGTATTTAAGAGTCGTATAGACGTGGTGCTTAGGAATATGCTTTGGTCAAGGACTTGTCAAAATGATTATCCTGTTACACGAGGATCAGTGCGGCCAAGTCAGATATGGCGATGCACTCTCTGAGCCCTTCTCAATAACCAGTGGTGTGAAACAAGGTTGTGTTCTCGCACCAACTCTATTCACAGTCTTCTTCAGCATGATGCTCCAAAGGGCCATGGCAGACCTCAATTAAGATAACGGCATTTACATCCGTTATCGTACTGATGGTAACCTGTTCAACCTAAGGCGACTGAAGACCCACACTAAGACCCTAAATCAGCTTGTCCACGAGCTGCTTTTTGCTGATGATGCCACCCTCGTTACTCACACAGAAGCAGCTCTGCAGCACCTAACACCCTGCTTTCTAGAGGCTGCTGAGCTCTTTGGGCTGGAAGTCAGTTTGAAGACAGAAGTTCTTTACCAACCTGCACCTCAGGAAGTCTCCCATCATCCCCACAATCACCATAGGCAAATCAGAGCTTAAGTGAGTCCAGCAGTTCAACTATCTAGGAAGTACCATTTCCTCAGATGGTAAGATTGACAAAGAGATAGACAACAGGTTAGCAAAGGCATACAGAGCTTTTGGAAAACTCTATAAATGAGTCTGCTGCAACAAACACCCGAAGAAAAGTACAAAGATCAGTGTCTACAGAGCCATTGCACTGTCTACTCTTTTATATGGGTCTGAATCATGGGTCATCTACCACCACAACCTGCAACTCCTCGAACGCTTCCATCAGCGCTGCCTCTGGACAATCCTAAACATCCACTGGACTGACTACGTGACTAATGTTCGTGTCCTTGAACAGGCAGGGGTCACCAGTATTGAGGCCATGCTGCTGAGGATGCAGCTGCGCTGGGCAGGGCATATCTCCAGGATGGAGGATCACCACCTCCCTAAGGTTGTGCTCTATGGTGAACTCGCCACCGGCTGCCGCAACAGAGGAGCCCCAAAGAGGAGACACAAGGACTCTCTGAAACAATACCTTGGTCTTAGCCATATTGACTACCAGCAGTGGTCCACTCTGGCTTCCAGTCAGGAGATGTGGAGACACACCGTCATCCATAACACTGCTGCCTCCTTTGAGAATGCACGTAGAATTAGTCTCGAGGAGAAAAGACAACGCAGAAAGAACCGTGCCTTGCCAATACCACCTAAGGAGACTTTCCGCTGTGCCTTTTGCAAGCAGACTTGCCTATCCCACATCGGCCTTTTTAGCCATCAGAGCGCTTGTAGCAAGTGTGGGTAGAGCCCTTCCCATATCTTCGTTCGCAAAGCCTGGCCATGGTGATGTCAGCGTTAGGTTAATGATTGGACTCAATGATCTTACAGGTTTTTTCAACCTAAGCCAATTCTGTGATACGGTAATTGCAGCGGGTGCATCTGTAGCACACCTGAGCAGAGCTTTACATTTTCATTTTTCCCTGGACATTGTGAACATCCGTGCTGGTGTGTGCAGACCGTGCTTTCTGCTTCACATGCAGCAGTCTTGCCCCACCTCCACCAGGGTCGTGGTTCAGGGAGGGGTTTGGCCTGCGGAACTGGCACTGATGTCCTTGGTTCTTGAAATGCTAGGAAGGAGGAACTTGTGAAAGACCCAGGGCCTGCAGCCTTAAGAGCTGATCTTCACAGATCAGCGACAGAGGCAGTGATATATGGAAAATGTTACAGTGGGATTGTGGGGAGTTGCTTTGTTTAGAAAAACAGAACTGTGAGTTCTTCTAAACCTTTGTGTGCTTGTGAGTTACATGTGGGTTATCTGCCAGGTTGCCTTTGTAACTTCATTAAAAGAGATAGATCCAGAGTCAGTTTTACCTGCTGCTGTTCATGGCAAAGGGCAAACATGCTTGCTTTTTTTTTTCTACTGGCGAGACCCAGTCGTGGTGCTTTTTCCTCCCACTGGAGACACAGACTATGATTTTCTTAATTTGAGAAAGGGAAAGTCAGTCTTTCTAGAGATGAGGTGTGTGTTGTACAGTCTAATGCTAAGCCTTTAATTTCATATTCTTTTATTGTAATGATGCTTTAAACACATTTATTGTCCTTGACCAAAACCAGTTTTTTCAATGATCTCTGTATTTGTATTTTCATTAAAGGAAGTATCTTTCTTTGTGGTAGGTTGGCTTTGCATCGTAGGTGTCCTCTAAAAGGGTCTGGGACTTTATCAGTTACTTGCACTTGCTTCTGCCTGTCCTGATTATTTTGGTGTGCCAGCACAGACTGAAGAAAGGCAAAAGAGTTCAAGATCGGGCTGAGTCACCTTGTGGTCCCAATTGCTGTTTTGCTTTGCAGCTTTTCTCTGTAAACAGTAGCTCACAGGAAGTGAGTTACTGCCAGAGAGCTGCCACCGCAAAACAACTGTGAAAGCTGGAAGAACCAGCATTTGCATGTCAGTGGCTTCTGTAAGTCCTGAGGTCCCACGGCTCTACGCTAATTCTCCTGTGTACGATTAGTAGAAAAAATTAATTGCCATCACTTGATACGAACGGTTCAGCTGCTGCTCTCGTCTTGTGCACAGCGTGTACAAGTAGAAAATGAGTGAAAACGAGCTGTGCTTGTGGAACGTGGTAGACAGCACCATGTAGAAAATGAGTGCATAGCTGTCCTGGAACAGAGCAGATGAGAAGAAATTTGTTTCCGGGTGCCATGGATCAGTTTGTAAATGCCAGGATCACGGCCTCTGCAGGGCATCTTGTCCATTAAGAAGTGAAGGAGATTGTATTTTGCCCTCTGCATACTGCATGGATAATAACACTATGGTTGTAATGCAGGGCCAGACACTGAACATCCTCATTAGCAACTTCTCCTGTTACCTCCAGAAGCTGCTTCTGGAAAGCTTCCAATGCCACTCTTAGCTCTTGCAACCCTCTGGCAGATGTCTCCAACAAGTCACGGAAAGGGCTAGATAGAAAGGCAGGTGCCCATCTCCTCACGTGGCGTTTTGCTACTGCAACTGCCCTGATTAATTTACTGAGAATTTATTGGTTAAATGGAGGCTGTTTTCCAGCCTAACATAATTATATTCAGAGGCTGTCTCTGTGCCCAGTTAAAGGCACAGAAACTGATTTCAGCAACAAGTTTCTGTTTCCAAACTAAGTGGGAACAGATGAATCTTTTTCAGCTTGAAAATGGACGGTTCTGGACAGGGAATTGTCTTCTGTCTGAATCTAGAGGCGCAGCTTGTTTCTCATGGCAGTGAGCCTAGCCCTGCTTTGTCCCGGATAGAAGGATTTGGGGATGTAACCACCTTTTGGGGTGGAAAGAGTCATGGCTATTAAGATTACCAGCCTACAAATATTGGTAATGAATGTTCTACCACAGCAGCTTTTTCACTCTTGCCTTTTTGCTGCTGTAGCTGGTGCGTGTAATAGAGGCTGCACAATGTTTGTTCATGAAAGCTACCTGATAAGGAAGTGATAAATCTTGTAGAATGCTAGGGAGTGACAGACCTTGTAGAATGCTAGGGAGTGACAGACCTTGTGGAATGCTACAGTGTGTGAGGGTGCAAACTGCAGTATCTGGCCAAAGAACTTATCCAAATAGGGGGGAGGGAAGGGGAATTTTACGACTATAAGAACTAATTAGCAGGCCACCTGATGAAGATGATGAGCCTTCCTCTTCAACGACCACCAGGAGGAAGGAAAAGACCCCCTAGCAACAACAGAAGCATGCGCAGACTACCAGTAACGACGTGGTACCCAGAAATACCACCTGGAGCTTGTAGACTATAAAAATCACGGTCTCGTCGCTAACGGTTGCGAGCCGTTGGAGGGGCTGAGGCTCCCGGCCGCCCAGCGCTGTTTTGCTTATCACTGCTTGCTGATTATCTTAATTGGTAATAAAAACTTTGACTATGGTCTCAACCCGGAGTTTGAGTCCCGTCAATTTATAACAGTGCGTACCTGCCTGGACTCCCTGTGGCTGCAGTAAAAGCTTACATTGGCTTTCCAGTTTTTGAGGCTCAGAGAGAGAAAGCCCAGTGCTTCTGAGTGCTCATCCTGCACCTGGCATGCAGAAGACTCAACTAAATTTCTCTTTCTACCTGTTGGACCTTGGGGATGCCATTTAACAGCTATCCCTCAGCCCTTTGCACCCCCAAGGAATGAAGTAGCTCAAAAGCAGAGTTGGGAGGAGAGGTTGTGGAAAACTGCTCGCAAGGTCCTGGGGTGAGGCAGTTGTTGAGGAGAGCGGGTGCCTTTAGGGAACAGCACCGCTAAGCTCTCTTGCAGCTGCTGGACCTGTTGCCTGAATTCAACCCCAACAGAGAGAAAACCACCCCCTCTCCCCCTTTTCCTCCCCTCTCTGTGGAAAACCCACACGTTTTGTTACTAGGCGAGATGCCAGATGGCCTTTCCCATTTCTTGGCAGCGGTCGCTTGTTCCAGCCCTTCTCAATTGAGCTGCTGGTCGCTAAACACTGATTTTGGGTTTGTTTTTTTTTAAGTGTTAATAAAGCAGCGAGTACGATCTTTGCGCTGGCACCCGAGGGGTCCTTCCTCTTGACGCTGCCGCTCCTGAAGAGGTGAAGAAGCCAGAAAAAAGGCTCAGCACGTCGCGTTACCCGCGGGGCCAAGAGAGGGGCAAAGGGAAGCCGGTGGCGGGTGTTGGGGGGGGGGGGGGGGGGGGGGGGGCGGGGGGCTGGGTTAAGGCACACCCTGAGCGTTGTTGGCGGGGACAGGCAGCTCCGCCCGCTCGCACCCCCGTAACCTGCTCCGAGAGACACGCAGGGCTCGGCCTTGCCGTCCCACCCGAGACCATTTCCCCGCCTCTCCGGGGAAATACCCACCCGCCCGCCTCTCTCTAGCAGCTCCCTGGCGGCTCCCTGGCGCCATCTTGTGGGCCACGGGGCTCGGCCTGGCCGTGCTCGGGCGCGACGGCTGCAGCAGAGGCCCTGCCCGCGGCAGCCGCAGGCCGCCCGGGAGGCAGCGGCGGAGCGTTCCGGGCTCCCGGCAGCAGCAGGGGAGCTGCGAGCACGCACCCGGACCGAGACAGGGGCCGCCCGTGAAACGGAGCCGGAGCTTGAGGGGAGAGGGGGCGTGGCCGGGGGCCCGCGGGGGCGTGGCCGGGGGCGGCTGGCGGGGGTGTGTGGCGGGGGCGGGGCCGGCAGCACCGGTGCGCGGTGGCGGCGGCAGCATGAATGAGGCGGAGGGGCTGCGGCAGCGCCGGCCGTACCGCCCGCAGGTCATCACCGAGGACAGCCCGGCCCAGGAGGCCAAGGAGGGCAGGTGGGGGCCGGGCCCGGCGCCGTCCCCTTTGGCGGGAAAGGCGGAGAGGCCCTGCCGTGACGGCGGGCGTGGGGCGGGCCTAGCTTGAGGGTGGAGGAGGAGGAGGAGGAGGAGGATGAGGATGGAGGAAGGCTGGGCCATGGTGTGGCCGGGATGAGCCTGGACTGGCCGCTGCGAATCGGCTTGACCCCAAGGAAGGGCCCGGTGTAGCCGAAGAGCCGAGAAGGGGAGGGTTGGCGGTGGGTGAGTTGGGGCGGGGCGGGGAGAGGCTCCGCCGGCCCGGCCCGGGCGAGGGGGACCCGTGTGCGGGTCCGAGCGCTCTGGGGGAGAGGCTGTCCGGAGCTAGAGATGCTGGGAGGGCCTGGCCAGCTGCCCCGGGGCCGAGCAGGCCGCTGGGGAGCGGGGGAGCGAGGTCTCGGTTCCCCTCCCGTGGTGGGGCAGCCCCGGGGTAACCCCGGGCCCGCCGGCCCCCCGGCCTCGCTGCCCCGGTGCTGCTGCTGGCGGCGGCTGACAGAGGGAGAGGAGGGTTTTGGGCAGGGGCTGCACACCTGCCTCTGCTGCGCTGCAGGAAGGGCTTCCAACCACACACAAAAATGGTTTAATATGTGATTGCTTTAGTTTTTATCTTTTTTTTTTTTATTTCCCATGAGTCTATTTGTTTACTTTTTATCTTTTGCTGCTCAGGTAGTCTGTCTGTATTTGGCAATAGCTTAAAGAGCAATCTGCAGTTTCAAGACTAATCCATAGGTGTCCGACACTGAATAATCTTATAAACAGTCCATTTGTCCATGGCTAAGTTAAAGAAGATTGCATTTACAATGTTCTGTTTAGGAATTTTATAGAAAATTAGCTTTATTATAACTAAAGGCAACAGCTGTAGTAAGAAGGCAGTGGTGTTTGCTTTTTCTTCCACTGGATAAAGTAGTTGATGACTTGTATTACTTTGGTTCACCATCTATTATATCTCTTCTGATTTGAGTACCTTGCAGGTTCTTGTCTCTGTCCGTCAGAGTCATCACAATGAAAGGCTATGTATGGTGGCTTTCATGCATAGCCCCTGGTTTTGAAGGAGAGCATCAGCATCCCTTACCTTGAGAGACTGCTCTTCCTGGCTTCAGCCTCTTTTGATAACTTTGCTCAAATCAGCTGAATTTCGAGGGCTCCAGCAATGATCCAAAGTATCCACAGGTCTGCTGCTCTTTTTTTGGCTGGGAGCCATGGCAGAAACTCTTGATGACAGTTGCTCTCCCCTCTGGGCCCACAACACCCACTGCCAAGAGGGTGAGGCAGCCTGGACTCCTGGCAGTGGTGACCCATAGTATCGTCTTGCCAGCCTACTACTGTCTGTCTTCAAGAGTTGGTGCAACGGCTTCTCTTTTTAGTTCTTAGTGACAACTAAATTGCTGGTTTTGTAGCTGGAGTCCTGGTAAGTTGCATTATTGAGATTTGTGGCTGGAGCCCATGTAGGATTATTTAGCAGAGACACAATTAGCTGAGGATTTTTTTTTTTGCCTAGCAGTGTTGCTGATACTACTTCAGTGATTCTTTCCAGTGACCAGCTGGTAACTTGCAGTTGTTGGTATTCTATATTGGGTATATTTTGTTTGTTTAGTTTTAAAAGGATTCTGAGCAGTTCTGTTCTGGGGTTCTGTTTAAATTCTTGCCGTTTCAGCAGTGCCTGAAAATAGGCCTTGCGGTTTGCAGGCTTGAAGTGTGAGTTTGCTTGTCATCTCATTCTTCCTGCCTTTTTCCTTTATTGTCAATTCCTTGCAAGTTTGAGTGAGGATCAGAGGTATGACCTTTACTTGAATTGTGCTTTCCTGAGCTTTAATTAAGTTGGCTTTGGCAGATGAGCTCCCATTCATCTTTATCTGCTTCCATTCGTGTGGGCTGTTCTCAGCTGCCACAGAGATGCTGAGGTGTTTGCTGACAGTACTTTTAATCTTTCAATATTGAGCCTCCGTCTTTTGAAGGACAGTGGAAAGACAAGGCGGACAGTTGAAGTCTTTGTGTAAACTTGGGGATTGCCTCATATCCCTACCACCTGCCCTTGATTTCAGATCCAAAGGGAAGCAGACTGGGAGGTTGTTGCTTCCTCAAAACATGTGCTGTTACATCAGGAAGTGCTGAATTCTTCTGGTTAATTAGAGGGGCAGCCTGGCTCTCGGGAAGTGTGAAGAGGTCAGTGCAGATGAGAAAGCTGCTCTGAAGCAGTTTCGCAGCCTGGTCCAGCTCAGATGGAGACAGGCCTAGTGCTGTAACGCTGCTGTAATACCTGTAATATTGTGATACCTGGTGGGGAGAGCAGGACTAGCTGGTGGGAAGGAAGTAGTCTCAGGTGGTGAGTGCCTTGGGGGGAGCTGGGCTAAGTTTGGTGACCAACAGCAGCAGCACATTCTTGGAGTGGGCTGAGCTGGCAGTGGCTTTGAGCTGGCAGCTGCCGCAGCTCCTGTCGCAGCAGGCGGTCGGCATCCTCGTAGGCATCGCCGTGGCACAGGCTGGTGATTTGAGCGGTGACGCCCTGGGTGCTGTGATTTGCTGGGGCAACTGGGGCAGGATTCTGTCTTAACTGTCTGTGTCTGCTGCCAGAAGAGAGAGGCCGGCAGCAGTTGTGCTGCCAGGAAGGAGCTGCGATGGGTTATGAACATTCCGACTTCTGTACGTTGTGTGTGCACGTGGTGATAAAAGGCCTAGTTCTGGCCTTGCTGTTGCAGATAATAATCCCGAATGTTACCTCGATGCTGATATCAATACTGCAGGTACGTGACATTAGCTCCTCAGTTGTGGTATTTGCACTCTGGGCACTAGTTCTGATTTCTTCTCTCTGGATAATTGGCTAATGAAGGACAGGACAGTGGACGTGGCCCAAGGATTAATGCAGAACCATCAGGCACTTTGATACTGCAAGGAGACTGACTGGCTACGCCAGTGAATGGTTCAGAGTAGCTAAAATTGTGGCTTTGAGTTCAAGGCTTGAGTTTGTTGAGCGCACCTCTGCGCTTTCCTCTGTAAATGCCTGATTGATGCCTCTAAACCCGAAACCAAAGCCTGGTTTTGTCCTGTGGAAGAACAGTTTTTACGTTTCTGTTGTGTGTTTTGATGGGTATGTAGAATTTAGTAATTAACTACTTTTGTGTGGTGGGGCTTGAGTTTCAAACTCGTGTTCGCTAAGTCAAGCAAATTTTCATCTAACTTCCTCTAATGTTTTTTGTCTTAGTTGAGCTTTCCATTCAAAATTTGTGCTGGGGTGGAAACTGTTGCCAAAACTGAAGATCAAGTTATAAAAAACCCAAACAAACCATTTATTGGGTTTTTTGTTTTGTTTTTTTTAGCTATAACTTATAGCATGCTTGAAACCTGTACATGAGAATTACTCTGCTCTATACGATGCCAGTATGCTGAGACTGGATAAATATCCCTTTTTCTTAGCTAATGAGTTCAAAATGGACCTTAAAGGTCATTCAGGACAGTGGTTGGGCAAAAGTATTTCTGCTTCCTTTTGTGAAGAAAATAGGCTGTTAAAAAGAACTCTAAAGACTATTGTGTCTCGAAACAGCTTAGCATGTTAATCTTTTTCTTGTCTGATTTTGGCAGTACTTACAGCAGCAAGGTGTTCCGTGTTACCTTCTTGACTTTGGCTGCATCTCTGACTGTGCCTCTGCTTGGAGTAACTGTTCTACTGGATTGTCCTATAGACCCTCAGCCTATAAGGTAAATTGTTGCTTTGTTTTGAGGTAAATATTATTGAAGTGTAACTTGTTGTATGTGTTCTGCTGTTTTGTTTTGTTTTGTTTTGTTTTTTTTTCTCAGCAAACAAGAGTCAACTATGTACAGTTGTTCTACCTGGATTAAGAAATTGGAGAGAGATTGCTGTAGCTTGCTTCACATACTCAGTCTGTTTCTGAGCCATCTTGTGCAGTTGTGTGTCACTTCTGATCACTGCAAGAGCTGAATTACTTTCTTTGATCATTAATCTAGAAAATGATTTTCTGCTCTCTGAGCTGGGGTGGAACTTGGGATTTACTTGTGTGCGCTCTTCCCTTCTGTGAAACAAGATCTGCATTTTCACTAAGGGCTAAGCTGGACCCCTGCTATTATAGTTCTGTCGAAGAGAAACGGTTTATCTGAGAATGGAAATTGAAGTGGATAACCTGGCTGGGTTGATTTGGTGCTTTGTACTAGCAGAACCATTCGGTGATGTTGTATTTAAATGCAGATCTCGTAAAGCAGGGGCAGCTAGGTGATTTCTGAATTCATAAACATCTGAATCAAGGACTGTATCAAGTGTGTAGCGTAACAGTAAATCAACTGCGCAAGAAGATGTCGCTTGCGTTGGGAGAAGTGGTGTGTGAAACACTTCAACTGCTGGCGTAGGGTGGAGTCAGGATCTTTAGCTCTCTTGTGATCTTGAAGTAAGTGAAAATGCTCAGTCGGCAAAATACTTATGTTCAACTTGATAATTCCTTAATGAAGAGGAACATCAGCAATGTAAACACCTAGAGTTGAAAGAAATGGTTAACGTGGTAGGGTAGTACTTACAAATCTTGCTTGTAGGTGGTTAGACATAAGCTGTCTCTTTGCAAAGCACCATGAAATGCTTTCCACTGTGGTTGGGTTTACCAGCCCTCAGTTTCCTGAAATACTTTGCAACTGAATGATAATGCTGAAAGCCCATAGGATATGTCTGTAACGCTTTTCCTATTATGTAGTCCTGGTCTGGTTCTACTCCATGGGAACAGTATTCTGCGTGCTTACACTTCTTACTTGAAGTCCCTTTTACAAGACCGGGAGAACTACTTTTCCTGCCCAAATTGCTGGTTTATATTGCTGTATATTCTTAATTAGCTTCTTATCTTCACTGCCAGAAGTGGTTCCAGTCTGTGCAATGATGATCTAGGATGATTCTGTGTGATGTTTAGGAAATGTTATGAAAAAGCAGAAGGAGGTAGATGCTGTCTGAATCAATCCTTCCAGTGAAAGAAAACGCCAAAATCTCATTTGCCGATAGTGTCATTCCTTTAAGACACTGGAAATATTGAGGAATAAGAGGGTCAGAGAAAAGTAGATGTGGTCTATGAAACTCCACGTGAAATTCCTGCAACTCTGGTTTATTTAAAGTTCTTTCTCTATGAGCTTGTCTTGGATAATATTGATCCCAGGGAGGATTTTCTACTTGCAAACACAACTGTCCAAAGTTCCCAGCAAATGAATTCCTTATCTGAAGCCTTTCATTTTCATCTGAAACTCTCTAATGCTTGGAAGAAGGGATGGAAAATAAATTTGTGTTAGCATTGGGAAGACAACTCTGCTGTAAATCTTCTGTGGACAGGTAATTCAGTTTGCTTTGCCACTGCAGTAATACATACTTAAAGGAAAGTTTGTTGTCTGTAACCAGACAGATAAAAGTATGTATTCTTTTCCCCTGAATTATTTTGGTTCTGAACGTGTTTTCCTCAATTGTCATGGCTTTCACAATTTCAGTTGACTTTTTTTCCTTCAGTCACTGAAGCCCTAGAAATTGTGATGATTTTCACCATATGAACGGTAGAGTTGCAGTGTTGTTGGTGACAAAGAGGTCCTGGATGCTGTGAACATGGAGAAGTTTTGGAGTCAAACCTTGTCCTTTTAAGATTCTGCAGGAGGAAGGCGTTTACTTATGGTCATAGGAGGAGTTACTAAAAAAAAAATTATGAAAAATTCTTTCAAAACTTGGCCTAGGAAGCTTTAGCATAATCTCATGAATGAATGCCTAACGAGCTTGTCACCCTGGGCGTGTACGCAGCTTTTGATAACAACTTGAAATCCTTAACTCATGGTGGTGGAGGTGGCTTTGTGTGTTGTGCAAGAACCTAAGGAGACTGAAACGTGTTCACATTTGTCAGCACAGGTAAGGGTGGTTTTGAAGCACAGTGCTTTTGGAGCCTGGCATTTATGTTGAAGCTGTGTAGGCACCTCACTACTTCCTTCCTCTGTATCTGTGTAGTTGATTGGAACTCACATTTGTCTTGAACCTGGCTAATTATGTGAATAAGGGCTTAATAAGAATGTGAATTGTGTGAATAAGGGCTTAAGATCTTAATTAAGATCAAACCTTATTTTGTCATTTTGAGACTTTAGTTCAACACCCTTGGAGTTCATGTGCAGCTTCTTTGACTTGGTCTTTGTCTATGGGAATGCATTCAAGTCATGAACAAGAATGTGTGTTTCAATATGGTATGAAAGCATGAGTGTCCTACTGCTCAGACTACTGGTAAACTTTTTTCTCCTTATTATGTGCTAATTAGTAATTAAAATTATTTTTTTCCATGATGAAAATGCTGTACCGTGTCAGATCTTGGTGTACTGTAAAATGCCAGGCTTTTAAATTTAAAAACCTTTTTGCTTGGGAGTTTGCATGTATCTACTTAAGGAAAACATTCTGGTACAAACACTCATTCAGCTGAGTGTTAAAGCAGTTACTCTTTAGTGTTGTGGCAACAGAAATCCTCTGCCTTTGTGTAAGATAAGTGAAATGTGAGAGTGTTGTTGGACTTGAAGCTGTATATAGATTTCCAGATACATCTTAGGAACATATAACTGCAACTTTTCTGATGAGCAAAATGAAAAAAAATTATGATCCTTGAAGAAGAGTCAATTTTCCAGCTCGTCAGCTGCATTTTTTTCTTCTTTTTTTTTTTTTTTCCTTAAATATGCAGTATGTAAGGCATAGGTCAAGTCTCCAGGAGTTGGGAAACGGTTTACAAAATGACCTAATATGTTGCTCAAGAGTGTTTGCAGATTTGTGCAAATGATCATGAGGTCTGTGTTTTGTTTCACAGTCTGAAGGAACCTCCCCTCCTGACTGGTGTCCTAGAGCCCAACACCAAGTTACGAAAAGCTGAGCGGTTATGGGAGAACCAGCTGGTTGGGCCAGAGTCCATTGTCAATATTGGGGGTAAGCACTGACAAAATAAGCTTTTAAAGAAGAGTCTTTAAGTGTTACTCCAGGATTTGTTCAGCAATAGAGCTCTGAGGTAAACAAACTCTGGAAGTTATTTTGAATATGCAGTTTTAAGAAAATAATTGTGATATACAGTAAAACTAGGCCTATATGTTCCTTTTCTTTTCTCTCCAGTATAAAATAGATCTTGTTGCCAAATTAAAAATCCCCGTCTTCCAGGATTAAAAGCATGAGCAGGCTAGTCAGGGACTATGTATGTTTGAAGGAAGTGGTCCCATTTTTCATTTGGCTAGTTTTTAATCTGGGAATTAATATTTACAAGGTCGTTTTAGTGTTCATTGCCTCTGAGGGAGCTGAGTCTTGTGATGTTAATTTTTGCTTATATGACAGAAAAAAAAAATCTCAATTTGATAAATGACACATTTACACTTTAGGGCTGTTGCATGCATTAGAGGTGTCATTCTCTCTTATGGCACATGTGTTCCCCCCAAATCAGAACCCCATGCCACCTCTTGAGCAATTTCTTAATGAGGTGGCAAGCCACCCACTTAGGAGGAAACCAACTTTGTGCGGGAGTTGTTCCCTGTGACTCCTGAAGGGGGGTAAAAGACTTAGAAACTGCTCTCGACATGAGTCTTTCACTGTTTTAATGTGAAAAGGGTGTGGGAGGTGCAAGCAAGGCCCTAACTGAAACATCCTTCAGCACAAGAGTACTGAAGTACAGTAGCCATATCGTTTATTTTCTTTTGCTATATCTTCTAATAAATAAAATATTAATATTTTACTCAGCAAGAAACTACTGTAAATTCCTTCCTCAGCTTACACTTTTTCTACCTTTCTCTGTTAACCATGTGCTGAAGGGGTTACCTGATTCTTTTCTGTAGCCTAGTTTTGTCAATCTCATTGGAAACTCTTTAAGGAAACCTTCCTGCAAGGGACAACTGACCTATGGGTGACATAACCTGACTGGGAATAAGTTTTATGTGAATGAATGTTGAAGCCTTCTTACTCCCTTTTAAAAAGCATAATTAGCCAACTTAAAACTTCAGTTAAATTGGAGATGGAAATATCTGAGCAATGGGCTCTACTAATCCAAGAGTCTTTCATTTAATTTGGTTGTATGGAAAACTGTTTGCGTTGTTTGTGTTTAGTGAGTCTGTCTGATGCTGTCACGTGGCTTGGCACGAATACAGTAATTTGGCAACAATTTTGACTTGGGTGGTTGTTCAGTTGCTGTAGTTTTTGTAATTCTTCCCCAGAACTGATACAATATGAGCGCTGGCAGGTGTCCAGTGGCTTGTGTGGGCTGTATCAGAATGCGAAGTTTTGTGTAGTCGGTCTCTTGTTGAAGAGTGGTAAAGATGGATGCAGTGCCTGATCACTTTTTATGATGCAGAAATCTGCCCAGAGGGATCAACCCAATGACTAGCCATTAGGTTGTTATATCCACCTTTAACCAAGGATTAGAGCTACAAGGATGATCAAGGGACTTGAACATCTCTGCTGTGAAGAGAGACTGAGAGAACTGGGGCTGTTTAGCCTTGAAAGGAGACGGCTGAGAGGGGACCTTATTAACGTATAGAAACATCTGAGGGGTGGATGTCAAGAGGAAGGAGACAATCTCTTCTCAGTGGTGCACAGCAATAGAACAAGAAATAATGGGTTTAAGTTAGAACACAGGAAGTTCCACCTCTATGATTTGGACCACTTGTGGGTGAAAAGCTTCATATCCCATATTCATAGCTTCTAAGGCTTAAATCCTTCCTCTTGGAGTTGGAAGAAATCTAACTGAATGCTCTTACTTGCCTTCATCTTTCCCCTTTCCTCTGTATTCTTTTGCTATAAGTGAAGACTTACTTTGCATGATTTCTACTTCAGCCTTACTTAAAGATTCTACTTTATGCTAGTAGAAGGATCATGTAGAAGGATGTTTGCCGCTACAGTTTTGTGATCGAGCTAATGACACCAGTTGTTTTTGCAGATGTGCTCATTACTGGGACAGCTGATGGGAAGATTGTAAAAATTGAAGATGGGGAAATACAAACAATAGCCAGAATTGGCCATGGTCCTTGTGGTGAGTGACAGCTCCTGAACACAGTGTACACGAAAATGCTGGATCGGGGCTTGTGTTCGTTAAAGTGGTGCTCTGTCTGGGTTGCTCATGCAAGTGCACATCTTCCTCTGTTGAGATTTTTAACAGAAACAGTAATATATTTGTATGAATGAAGTATGAGTGGAAATATGTATATAAGCACTGGAAGGAACAGCAGAACAAAGAACCAAAAGAATGGGAATGGGTCCTCTTGATAACACTGATCGCAGCAGTAAAATTTAGGAATGCAAGTTTTTTGTGTCATGACTACAAGGCCTGCACTCTTGTAAGGCTGCAGCATGTGTGACTTGCCAGTAGAAGATCCTGCATCTTAATACAGAGAGGA
Organism: Trogon surrucura; assembly: GCA_020746105.1. Taxonomy (NCBI): domain Eukaryota; kingdom Metazoa; phylum Chordata; class Aves; order Trogoniformes; family Trogonidae; genus Trogon; species Trogon surrucura. Next base: position 113,740,121 of record CM036618.1, on the reverse strand, counting down.
AGGAGGTTGAAGTGCATCACAAATAACATTCGTTTTCCTGCTAGTCCATCTAGAAGAAACAGGTATCCTAAACAAGAACAAAAAAAAGCAGCAACCTGGCCTAATATTTATGGAAGCTGAAGTCACCAAGATTCTGAGGTGAAGGGCCACCCCATAAAAACTGAGGACTTCTAAAGAAGTGTGAGTGAATGAACTCTGAGATTATGTGTGAGTGGGAAAGGTCAACTTATTTAGAGATTTTTGAAAATGACTATCATCTTCCCCATCTACAGAATTTTGCCTTTAACTTTGTTGTACTAATTTCCCCTCCTCTAAGTACAGATCTTCCATTGGTGGTGATATTTTTGTTTTCTCACTGCTGAATTGCAGTTATTTCTTGTTGAATTCCATACCCCTTCCTGACCCACTTCTTTGCTTCATTTAATGAGATTTCTGGAACTGATTGAGGAAAAACTAGTAGTGGCTAGTGGGGAAGCTTCACGCCGGCCGTCTCGGTTCTGCCTGGGCAGCCTGAGAAGCTTGGCTGGTTGGCACTGTGAGGGGTTTTGTTTGAGGTGACTGTGTAGAACCTTACATGAGGTTCTGCAGCCCTGCACTCATTGCTAGTTAGAAATTATGGGCAGGAACTGTTGCTGTCTTTGTGCAGCTTGCATTGACACCTTTGTTGTTTGAGCAACGTGATTTTACGTGGGTGTTGACATGGTTACGCCCTGGACTGATTTAAGAGCTCTCTCTTGGCTGCTTGACAGGTAGGACAGCCTTGGTGTTGACAGCCAACGAAATCTGCTGCCAGCTGATGGGAAGCTGGCCTTCCAGCTGCTGCCTAGGTGTGAGAGTGGTTTGGGATGGAAATTAAGAATTACTTTTCCACTGCTCGTTTCCATTGGACTCATACGGCTTGGAAGAGGTGGGCAGATTATGCTGCCCTATTTCTCTGGAGCCAAAGAAGTAGTGGGGAGCCTAGGCTTCCATCTTGCCCTCCTTGAGTTGGGGAGGCAAGTGGGCAAAGTTGTAGGTGAGTGGCAAAAGAAACTTCTGGAGGAGGTAATCTTTCAAACTACAGATGCTCTGAAGTTCTTACTTCTTCAGGAGTCAGATTTGTGTTATTCCCCTTTCTCTTCATACAGAAGTCTTCAGTCTGTATCTTGAGAAACCAAATATTTCATGAGTGTTGGACCTTTCCAGAAGTTCCAAGCTGTGCATGTTTTCTTGGTTTTGGTTGTTGGTTGTTTTGTTTGTTTTTTTTTAAAAAGAGAAACCCGCAATAAAATTGATTCTTTCTAAGAAGAAACATTTAGTCAAATTCAATTTTCTGACACTCAGCTTTTCTTGGGGCAGCTGCTAACTAGCTACCAGTCTGGCAAATGAGGTAATTATCTCTAGACTGGTGAAAACATAGAGATACATGTTTCACTTTACCTAGGAAAGTAAGAATCATTCCTTTAATGAATGTGTGTGGTGCTGGCCATAGTTTTGTTAAGGTGCTGTTTGACTATGCCTTATATTTGTTTCTATGTGGACAACCATTTTAAAATTGTTTCCTAAGGAACCCGAGAAGATGAGCCAACCTGTGGAAGACCACTTGGCATCAGGGTGGGGCCAAATAACACCCTTTTTGTGGCAGATGCTTATTACGGACTCTATGAAGTTAATCCTGATACAGGTACAACTTTTCCAGTCAGAAGTTCTCTTCCACTGATGAATCTGAGCTTCATTTGCAGTTTTGCCAGATGCTGCAGGCAAAACAATGCCTGCCTTCTTCGTAAAGTAGTTTGGAGCTGTCTGGATGAAACATGCATTGCAAGAACTTGGTATTTATTTTCTTGTAGCAATCAAATCTTCTCTACATCTGTCTATCCGCATCCAAGTTACCAGTGGCTTGTCTTCTGGTGACATACGCTTTTGATTGTCAAAACTGGTGCCTCAGGATCCATGAATAAACCTCTGTGTAGCTGTTTCAGTTTTTGTGAAGGGGGAAATAAAGTATTGGTGTTACGTACACTGTCATGTTTGCTGCACTTACGTTTCTGCCTTGAGCTCACTATGTGATAGTGAAGAGCTCCTAAGTTCCCTGTAACCCCAATCTATAGAAAGTAAACAAAGATGTATTTTGGTGCAGTGGAAGGTCAGGTGGCTCATTCTTGCTGAGAGAGGAACTCTCATGTTGTGCGCTTCATTGTATGTCCCCAAGCCAGATCTTGGTTTTAAGAGCTGTGCTGTCACAAAGCAATAGTTGCTTTCCTGTAGGGTTGATTTTTCCGACAGCTGATGTCTCCACATTGGCTTTGGGTGGGGACGAGGAGGCTGGCCAAACACTAGGTGAGGTGTAACCAAAGGGCTCCCACTGTGTGGCTCCGGGAGGATATGATCAAGGTCTCCCCTTTTGATGACAGACAACTGCCTTCTTAGCTCAGACATGACAAAACCAAACAAATAAACAGACCCAAACCCCGTGCCCAAAGGTAACTTCAATAGGTTTTGACCTCAGAGATCTTTTCCAGCCTCAACAGTTCTGTGATTTTTTTTTTTTGAGATTTGACCTTAATAATTTGCCTTGTAGTATGTGGCAGAGCTGACTGTGGCAGAGCAGTTTAGTGAACCTGCTGATGTTATAATGTTTAGAAAGTACTACTCTTTGTTCCTGCAGATTTATGGGGAAAGAGAGAGTAGCGATTGGTTTGCCTGCATCCTTCTACAGAGTTGGGAACTTGAGTTCATAGGAGCTTTAGAAATGTGATGAGTCTGGCACTTAGTAATAGGGAACATCATCTGTGGTTTCAGTTTTTCTGAAGTCTCTTTTCTCTTGATCATTCATGTTTGGTGTTGACTTGTTCCATTACAACCCAAAATCTTATTACTTAACAGAGTCATGAATGGAAAAAATGTGAAGTGACAGTTAATTTCGTGTTAGTATTTAACTAATTTCCAAGACAGGACATACAAAACTTGTCCTATGTGTCTTTTTTTTTTCCCTTCTTTTTATAACCAGGTGAAACGAAAATGCTTGTGTCAACCAAAACACTAATTGAAGGTCAGAAGTTGTCATTTGTGAACGATCTTACAGTGACCCAGGATGGGAGGAAAATATACTTCACTGATTCCAGTAGCAAGTGGCAAAGACGGGACTATTTATTCTTGATTATGGAAGGAACAGATGATGGGCGGCAAGTATCTCTTCCTCAAGGCATTTAACTCACTGTAAGCTCAGCTGTAGGAATGGACTTCACCACTTCCTTTGTCTTCAAGTTTTTTTCTCTTTATTAACCACCTGTGCAAACACTGCACTGCCTGGGAGAGGGAGAGAGAATATGTGAGTGTTGCAAATGAGACCTGCAGCGAAATAAATGAGATTCCTCTTTCTCCTTCAGGAGGACTTACATGGAACATCTGTTTTAAAAAGGTGTTAGTGTTAATGTTCAGCCTAAATGATATCAATCTCAAGTGGCTTAGTATTTCTGTTGTGTTCATAAACAAATGTTTCCTGGCTATTCTGTCTTTTTACTTTATGTGAGGTGTATGTGAGGGAAGGTAGAATGGCTGCAGAATGAAACCGGGATGAATAAATATTTGTCTTTGCTCAAAACCATGTATAATGCTTTGTTCTTAGCCTGCTGGAATATGACACAGTAACAAAAGAAGTGAAAGTCTTAATGGTGGGGCTGAGGTTTCCCAATGGCGTGCAGCTCTCTCCTGCAGAAGACTTTGTCCTGGTGCAGGAGACAACCATGGCTAGAATCAGGAGGTGAGTATGACTTTGCTGAAATTTTTACTACTCTCTGTTTAAAGATTGTTTGAATAAATGAGTTGAATGACAAAAGAAACCCTACACCATATTTATGCCCAGTTATCGATGACAAAGAGTGTGGCCTTCCTCCGTACTTAATTTTCCCTTTCACTGTAAACATCTGGACTGCATAATCTTTCCATTGTGGGCTCATCGAGCATAGTGGAGTAAGCTAATTTTTCCAGGGGAGAGGAATGTGCCTCTACTGTATTTCCCTGTACCAAAATAAAAAAAAAAGTTTTTAAATGTTTTTTGAAGTTAATTCATTTGGGGACTTTTCTTTATTACTTAGGCTGCTTAAGATGTCCTAATGCTGCTATTTGTAACTTTCAGGTATTACGTGTCTGGGCTGATGAAAGGTGGAGCAGATATGTTTGTTGAGAATATGCCTGGTCTTCCAGATAATATCAGGTTAAGCAGCTCTGGAGGATACTGGGTAGCTATGGCAGCTGTCCGGCCCAATCCTGGATTTTCTTTGTTGGATTTCCTGTCTGAAAAACCATGGATTAAAAGGATGATATTTAAGGTAAAAAAAGAAAAAAAGGGACTTTGGGATTTTTAAAAATTACCTTTAGTATAGGAATGGAAGTAATAAATATTTGTTTGTCCTGTTTCTTCATCTTCGCAGGAAGATTTAAAAAATATTTTTAGTGCTGTGGTTAAAACTGTTGTGGTTTTTCCCAGGTAGAACCGTCCTTATGTAAATGTTAGTAAAACTAACATTTGCTTCTCTGAGTAGCAGGTACACATCTCTTAAGTTGCCTTCCATCTTGATCTCGGGAGAGAAAAAGAGACTGTCTCTGCCCTAGCCATGCAGCAACACAGGATCGACATTGGGATTTGTGAAGACTTCACCTTTGTACCCGAAGTGCCTAAACTGCTTATTGCCAGGTGTCCGGAGAGCATTTGGGAAGTCTGACCTGTTCTAATGACTGGCCTAGGCATCCCAGGAGACAGCGTGTATGTTACGTACGCTGCTAAGTGACACTTTGTTCTGACTCAGTTTGCCTGTTGTTACGTCACACCCCACTTGATGAGGATGAGCCAGAATTTTGTATTTCGTCAGGGATATATGATGCCAAAGAAATGGCACCGGTGCCTTTTAAACAATACAAAGATCTGAAAATACTTCTCAAAAGAAAATAACTAGGCAGTGTTTAGGATGGAAGTGCCATTTCAGCTAAACAAACTTTGTGCTGTCCCCATAAAACCCGTTGTCTCTCCTGGTGCAGTGCAGGAGCCTTGACAAACGGATGCTTTGGGGAACAGAGCATGATATCTGCTGCTTGCCATCAACTGCGCCACAACAAACTGATGTCCTTTCAGCCTGGTGCTCGAGTATGCTTCTATTGGTCCTTTTTTTTTTTTTTTTCTTTTTGTTAAGTTGGCTTTTCAGGTGTTAACATGTCAAACTGTGTAGTAGTATTTACTCAAAATGCGTGCTTATGTTCTTAGCTGCTTCCTTCAAGAAGTGTGGAATGGTCTTTGACTGTGTAAGTGTCTGAGAACTAATTGTGGAGAACAAAATATCTTCTTGTTAATTTTCTTCTTTTCTCTTTTTCTTTTAGCTGCTGAGTCAGGAAACTGTGACAAAATTTTTGCCCAAGTATAGCCTTGTTGTTGAACTTAGTGAGACGGGATCCTACAGGAGAAGCTTTCACGATCCCAATGGAGTGACGGTAGCTTACATTAGCGAGGCACACGAGCACAATGGATATCTTTACCTGGGCTCCTTCCGCTCTCCGTTTATTTGCAGACTTGATCTTCGGCACGTTTAATTGTCTGTCTGTGATAAAGCGTCACTGTCCTATAGTACTCCAGAGGTACGAAGGAAGCACGTGCTCGAGACAGTGTGTGATCGAGAACAAAAAGTGAAACGCGGTCCGTTAATGTGCGGTGGCACTTTGCTGGTGCCATAGGAGCTGTACCTGCTGTACCCGTCCTCTTCCTTGGTTTGACTGCTCTTGCTTTGGAGTTGGCATGCATAATTATTAATAATTGAAGAGTATGGTGGGGCATCTTCATATGGTTATGTGCTCCTTAAAGAAAATCCATTGCTTTTCCACACCTAGCCCAGTTTGGAGTTGTCTTAAACAGATGTCATCTGTCACCTTTAATGCAGCTGTATGTCTTCTTACACTGGAAGGATTTGTGGTGTATGGAATTTAACTGTGTATGATTTGGATTGAAGAAGATGTCTTGCATGTGTTTATTTCTGTTTTAGAACCTCCTGTTTGGGAGTGACTATAGTGCATGTTCTAATGTCATACCGTGGTGCTGTGATAGTGGCAGCAACATCCAGAACATGCCTAGAAATCTAGTTATACCATTTGAGTTTCTTTAATTCCAGCCTGTGTAATCAACATCAGACACTACGATTAACTTTTAGTCAACATGCAGAATCAAAATTGATCATTATCTGTGGACTCCTGTGTTTCTTTCTAGCATCTAGCCAGATGATGAATGAAAGTTGCATTTTCTATGTGATTAAAGACTGATTCCAGTAGGTTTAAAAAGGGTCGCTTGTGTATTTCCTCTGTGTCTAGCAGGTCTTGTAAGTCTCCTGTCCGTTACGTAGATGGCCATTCCTGAGAGATGTGGGAGGGAGGAGAGTCAGCTGCAGGAATCCTTTTCAGCATGTTTTTTATGGGGAACTCGTAAAGATTTTGGGGAAAGCTGGTGTCTGAAGATAGATGTGGACTGAAAGGCCCCCTGGAAAATGTAGTAATAGTGGATGAGGAAGGCTCTGGTGGAAAATCTTGGAAACCTTTAGTAGCTCATAGATGCTTTCTGGCATCTCCAGAGGAAATGGTTTACTTCTGTTAACAGATGCTCTGCCTGGTAAATCCAGAGAATGCTTTTCTGTCAAGTACTGCAAAGGAAAGGCTGTGCTGTTACATTTTAAGTAAAAGGTTTTGCATCTAGAAGAACTAAGGTGATTACTTGAGTTGTGTGATTTAGTGGACTGATTCGTGTTTTGGGATTGAAGACTTTACTGCTCTTTCTTTTTCTGCCACTGGGTGATAGTCAAACATAAACTTACACTATTGTTCGATTGCCTCACATTTGAAAAGGAAATAATCAAGATTTGCTTGATATATAATAAAAAGCACCAGAGAAAGAGAAGGTAAGAATGTCATCTGCTTTCACTAGCTTTCTGTGCTTGTCCTTATTAATGGAGGGATATGCAAATGAAAGTGATTCTTTTCTCAGTGCTTCTGTCACCTTCTTCTGTGTTCCTACTTCAGCTGCTGGTTGCTGTGTCAGGCTGACCTGTTTCTGTACAGGTCAGGGGCTGCAGGCCCTTTTGCTTGACCTGGTGGTTATTGGAGGCAGGGAGCTCCATAAGATGCAAAAGAAGCCTCATGAAGGAATTACTGCAAGCTCTGACCTTTGATTCAGCTGAGCCTTGTCTTAGTATTTTGTAGACAGAGATGGAGTGATGCTGTGATAAGTCTGAAAGGCTGGAGCTTGCAGTGTGTCTCTGGGAAAACCCAGCACAGGGCAGGCTGTTTAAACAGCAGCTGGTTAGCATTGCTCTGCCAGCCCTTGCAGCTGTTTGTCCCGTTCTGGTGGGATATGAAAGTTGAACTTGAGGGAATGTTAAATTGGGGATTCAAGAGCAAGTCTGTTGTGGGGATTTTTTTCATGCTGATGCTTTGGTAGCCTTGTGATAAGCACAGCTTTGGCTGTCATTGTATAGTTATCTCTAGTGATTCATTTGTCATTTAACTCAGTAACTTGTGCTCTCTTCTGTAGTGAAGCAGGCCTCAGCTGTTTTGGCATGCCAAATGTGATAGCTTTTGTGTGACTAATTCCCTTTTAAGATACTGTCCCTGAAGTTATGAAGTGAGAAAGAAAATAAGTAGTAGTGCTGCTGGTGCTCCTTTCTGTACTCTTCCTCCCCCTCACTCCTTCCCGACAACTGCTGGAGACTAACGTAGTACACCAATGATGCTGTGATCCTGCCAAAAAATTCTTGAGTGTTCTTTAGTCCTCTCTGACCTTTGTAGCAACTATGACAGGCCCAGAGGTCATGTGAATTAATTTGCTTTTTTGGGGGGGAAAGGGAAAAGAGAATGACAAATATGAGAGGTATCTAACAGAGCGTGGCTTTGTCTGGCGTGACTTCTGACTGGTCTAGTCCAAGCTGCCAGACAGTGGCCAAGCATAAGAATCTCAAGAGGACTAGAAAGGGTTAATCATGGCAGAACTGAACCCAGAGGCAGCTTCCCCTACCCTGGAGATAGCTAATGCGCTTATTCACTGGGGCTGTTGTCTTCTGAGCTCTTCTAGGGTAGTGGCGGGAGTTGTTCTGCCAAGTGCCACAGTCAGGAAAGGAGGCTGGACACCGTGAAGATGCTGGAGCTGTCTGCACAATGGGGGGTAATTTACCTTTAAAATCCAGCAGGTCAATGGTGAAGGCCAGTGTTGTAGCAGGGAGCAAGCTGAGCTGCTGCCTCGGGCCCTGGGGTTCTTCGTTGGCCCTGGCATCTCATGGTGGTTCAGTCACTAGTTCTCCTTTCTGGCTGGTGGTGTGGATTCTCTGTTGGCCAGACCTCTCCAGCTGTGAAGAGCAGGCCTCTAGCTACAGCTGCATTAGAAATAACTACAGGAAGATGAAGAGAAGGTGCTGCACTGAAGGCAGGAGGTGAATTCTGGAAGCAGGGTTCAGAAGTAAGCAGGAATTTTTGCCCATAAAAGACTTGATAGTTTCTCATGTCTTGCCCTGCCTGTTGTTGTGTCTGCCCTGAGCAAGAGAAATTTTTCATTGTTCTTGTCTGTGCTTTATTGGAAAGTAGCTGAAGAGCTGTCTGTCTAAATGATTGTCTAAAGGTTAAACCTTTGGACACAGTGTGCAGTTCTTCTCAATTTAATTTCTTAGAATGAGTAAAGCCTGTCTGTCCTACAAATAGAGGGAGTTCACTGGGTACAGTTCCAGTCAGCCAGCAGTTCCCTTAAAAAAACCCAAACAATAAAAGACCACTTGAAGTCTGTAAAGCACTACATGTAAACTGTGGTAGGGAGCACAACTTGACATCATTCTAAGCAACAAACTTTGCGTGGCTGCAGGGTGCCTAACCAGGCCATTGGTGTTTAATTTGCCATAAGAACCTTAACATTCCGTTTTAGCTGGAGCTTTATGGACATAAATATGGGTCAGTCTTTTCCTCAGAGAGAGGTGATCTGACTGTCTTCTGTGTTTTGATAGTGACCTGAAACCTGTCTGCAAGGTTTTCCAGCACTGTACATGGCCCTGCAAGTTAGAGCTCAACCCGAAGCAGAGTGGGATGGCGGCATGTGAGGCAGCAAGGTCTAGGAGAAAGTCCTAGTGAGAGAGATGTCTGACCCAAGACTGCTGATGCCTCTGTGACCACTAAAATTGAAAGGAGGCCAATTACTGTCATGATGGCTGCAACATTGGTGGGTGACCAGTGCGAAACTGCAGTACCTGGTAGAGGTGTAGTGGTGCAGCTTAAGGATTTTATGACATGGATCTGAATGCAGGGTCTGCATGAAAGGAGTGCCTTAAATAGGCTCAGATGATGTTGGCTCCCATTCCTAGTGCTTCACTGGATCCTGATAGCCCATCCTTTGTATGCAGAAGTTGGGTAGTCTGCTGTAGAACCGAATGGAACAAGTTGACTGACACACAGTTCTTCCGTTTCTCAACATAAGGGTTGCTTAAGAACAGTATTTTCATAGAATCTCAGGTGTTTTTAATCCCTGATGGTTCCTCAAATGCAATCCTCTGAGAGTAATGCAGCAGAATTAAAATGACAAATCGGCATAACCTCCTGTTGGTGCTCCTGTGAAGACAGTTTTTCTGGGCTTGTTCCACTTCCGCAGAAGCGTGAGTCAGTGGCATGTTACAGTTTCAGGTGGATGGTGACATGTCTGTCTTGAGCAATGCAGGAAGCTGGAACAAGTCAGCGGTGGAAAAAAAGAGCTCTGTCTTCCCTCTTGATTGTACCAGTGCAGGAACATGACACCTCCGCAGCTCTAAGGCTCGCTCTTCTCTAGTGTTGATACATCATCCCATCACTGGAAGAAGCAGGAGTATTTGCAGCAGTATCCTAGGACCTTGTCAGGGCAAGATGGTTGGGGTTTTTTTGTGTGACAGGAGAAAGGAGCTGTGGCCCCCTAAAAAGGGAGGAAGTCCTCTCTGCACAACTCCCAGAGGATCCTAAAGGTTATTCCTGTGTCTTACTGAAGCTTTTTGGGACAGGCTATGGCATGTAGAACAGTGTTCCATCCCTGAAGGGCTTGGGGAAATCTTTGCTTTTTTGCAAAGCCCTGCAGTGGAACAGCCTAAGGAAAAGGAACTGAGCTGGACTACACTACAGCTGTGCGTTTTGAAGGTATATTTTGTTTTGCCTTGTTGGTGGATGTTTCTGCAGGGTGCAAGTATCGAGGTCTTGCTGGAGCTATTTAAAATGCTGTTCCACAGCTACCTGCTCTGTCCTCTTCTCTGGAGCAAACTTCTCTTATAGTAGAGCTGCTAGAAGATAACTCGTGTGCCCCTGATGCTTTTATGCAGAAGTTGGCACCTTGGTGTAAACAGCTGATGTGATTGCAAAAGCCTTGATGTAAATCCAATTCCTTTAAATCTGAGTCTGCCTTGTGGCAGTAACCTTTGCAGATGAGATAATAACCTCCTAAGCTTCTGGATCTGTCTGTTCAGTGATCACAACAGAGATCTGCTGATGCTGACACTTGGGACCTTCCCATCTAGCTTACTTAGAAAACAGACTTCTGTAAAAAAGTACAGGGAGCAGCTCATTTTTGCTGCGTTGTTTGAAGTAGGGACTGAAAATGTAGCAGTAAGTGATTGTAGTTAGCTATATACCATTTTTTTTCCCCTCCCAGCCAGCAGAAATCATGCCTCCTTATCTAGCTGCTGCCAGTTAAACCTTGTCTTGGTTCTGTGCAGCTGCATACCTGACTCCTCCAGCTGTCAGTGGGTCCTGGAAGTCAGTGCAAGGTGGGAAGTCTGTCAGTCAGCAGTCTTTTATATTTTGGTGGCAGGCAGTTTGTTTCCTGTGGAATTTAAGAAGTGGGAGTGTGAGATGAAATATTTGCATAGCAAAACTTTTGGGTGAAAGGTTTTGCTATGCAAAAAGCTTTGCTATGCACATATATAAATATATAAATTATCCTCTCTCTGAGGATCTCCTAGCGCTGTGAAGCTCTGGCGAATGTCAGGCTCGCTTGGTTTGGGTATCTCTGTGTGCCTGGAGGTCTCATCAGCTTGCAGCTGGTGCCTCCCTGTGGCGGGCTGTTGGGGAGCTTTTGTTCACATGAGGCTAAGGATCCTTGTAAGCAAATGAGCCAAGAAAGTATGTCACGTACCGAGCGCAGTGCTTCCAGCGTACCAGCGAGAGACCTGAAGCGAAGGAAGCTGCTCTTTTAGCTTGTTTGTAGCACTCCTGTATGAACCCATACCTCTGAAGGACCAGCTTTGGTTGTCCCAGAAGCTCTTAATGTCACTTCTGGGGTTCCTTTTTGTCCAGCGTCTGGGTTTAAGAGGAACAACTTTCCCCATCCCCTTCCCTCTTGATGCCCTAAATCCTTACTAGAACCGTGTATCTAATTGCCTTTGTAGCAAACTCTTCAAGGGTGCAAGCTCCCTAGAGTGAACTGGTGAACAGTTAACCTTGTTGTAAAGTCTAGCAAAGATGCAGAGGGCAGAGACACTGGCTTTCTGACTGCTGCGTGTCACTGTGATTAAATGGTACTTAGCTGCAGTTGTTTAGGTCAGTGCTAGAGGTGTCCTCCTGGTGCAAGACTCTTTAATTGCCCAAATCCTTCCTGAGTGAAGTGCTCTGGAGTGGTACAGAGAGCTCAGTTGACTTTAGCTCTGCTCCTTTCTTTGGTGCTTAGCAATTACTGTTCTCCACCTGGAGGACGATGAGGGATGCTGCTGTTCCAGTGTGCCTTTCTTATTGTAATATTAAAGCAAACACTTACCTGCAGCTGTAAACATAAAGCTAATCTCAGAAGGTGCCTGTCTCCTTTCCCACTGCCTTCCCTGCACTGGGCTCGCCTGTGTTGCAGTAAATACTGGCAACAGTTTTGTGTGAAATGTGCTTCCAGGCAAGCTGCTTTGGATAGAGAGGTCCAAGCGATCTTGCTTCATTTTCCTTGAGAGAGCAGCAAGAGCATGTTGCCAGCCTGCATGATGCCAAGTTCACCTGGCTTTATCTTGTGTTTCTTTGACAAAAGGGGAATCGGTGAGGAGACTGAGATGAAGCCCTTCATGCCAGGGGCTTGAAAGGTCACACGTGGAAGACTGTTCTGTGGTGTGCTTGGTGCCCGCAGGAATCTCTGCACAGACCTAAGCTCACTGCATGCTGCCTTCCCACCTGCACTGTGGCACGTGGAAAGGCTGGTGACATCTATTCCTGAGCACCAGGCTGTCCTGCTGGCTCAAGGACAAAATGTCAGTCTGTCTGGCCTGTTGTTATGGGTCCAGGCTGTCTGGAGCTGGCAGCCTGGTTGGAGGCCCTTGGCATTGTGTGAAGTACCCGGCTGAAGTGGAAGAGAGGTTGAGACCATTGCTAACACCTTGGAGTTTGGAAGAGCAGCTCCTCCTGGCTCCTCTTGCCCTCTTAACAAATTTAGCTGTGACATGGCTTTCCTGCTTTGTCTTTTTCTTTTGTCCTTTCCTTTTCCTTGTCTTTGGCAACCAAGCTGTTGGTGGTATCTTGTGTGATGGATGAATATAGCACCATGCTACATCCAGCTATGGCCCTCTTGGAGGCTTCTTTTGAGCACTTCTTTTTTTTTTCCAGCTAAGAGACTGCTGTTCCCAAAGATAAGATGCAGCACAGCTGCCTCTCCAGCACTGAATGCTGAATTTGAGCTGCAGATGGACCACCTGCTCAACACAAGTGATGTTTGCGAACCAAAACTTGAGACTTGTCCAGCCTGCAAAGCTTTACTTTGGGATTATTTGGAGCAGAGACCTCAGCAATGCTCTTTATGGATCCATCTGTTTTAAGATCCTTTGACCTTGGTCTGGAGCCCTTCACTGGCCTTTCTTGACTGAATGGTTGTTATAAAAGCTAAAAATCGGGGTGTCACTGCTAATAGGTTTTGCAATATTGTCACAGGAAGGCAACAACTATCAGAAGAAAACAGGTGTTAATGGAAAGAAAGTGTTCTTCATACCTTAGGTGAAGGCCCTATCAATATATAAATGCTGATCTGTGTATGACTGAACATGGCCTTAAACTTTATTGCTGTTTTAAGGGAGCAGTTACCCAAATCCTTAGTCCAGTGTAATCAATAATCTGTCCATGTACGAAGAGTGAAGGCTGAAGGAATGGTGGATGCCCACCTAGGGAAGACCATCATTCTAGTAAACCTGGATATAAGCTGTGATCAGCCAAAGGTTTAATGTCATATATTAACCTGTTTGAAAATACACTGCTTAGAGTCAGCAAAAATATCCTTTGGGAATATGATTTGGTTGACTTGTCTTGGCATTTGTGGTGACCTCCTTTCATGATATAGGTTAGCTTCTAATTGAAATAGAAGTGCTAGTTAGACTGTGTCATTTCTGGGCTGTGGGTGTATTTCAAGATAGCCATATCCATACCCTCATCTTGAAGAAGGAACAACTCTACCTCATGCATTCCTGACAGATATGTCTAACTTCTTCTCTAGCACTCTTGAGCCTTTATCCTCAGGCAGCTATGCCGTTGTTGTAAAGCTTTCCTCAGTATTGTAGCCAACTAGCTTTGGCTCATTTACATCACAGAATAAAGCAAGTGCAACAGAGTTTCAGCCAGAGTGTGGATGGCTCTCTACGGAATGAATGACAATGTGCTCTCACCTGCAGTTGCGTTTTGTAAAAACAGATGCACAACTAGATAGCAATAAATTGAGTCAAAGCAGGCCTTTGTGACTTTTTGAGCATCTTTCTCAGGGAGTAAAACAACCATATGCTTTGAGAGAAAAGCTCTGTGGTGATTCTGTACAGCCGTTCCCCACTTCAGTTTTGGCCTCAACAGTCCAGGCAAGGAAAATCTCATCATGATGGATCCTCTGTAAGTCAGGCTTTCTTCGGCAAAGGTGAGTCAGTGACAGACAGCAACAAGGACATGTGCTTTATGTAACCAAGGCATTATCCAGACCTCAAAATAGCATCTCAGCATCTGCAAATAAAAGGGGAATTGGTGATTAAATTCAGGTGGCTACTGGTTGGCCTCAGCATTGTGGGTCATGATGGGGCAGGAGAGAACAGCCTCTTTTTGTCTGCCTGCTTCATAATAGGAAAAGCAATCACAGAACGTTAGGGGCTGGAAGGGACCATCTTCTAGTCCAGCCCCGCCGCCAGAGCAGGATCACCTACAGTCGGTCACACAGGAACATGTCCAGGCAGGTTTTGAATGTCTCCAGAGAAGGAGACTCCACAACCTCCCTGGGCAGCCTCTTCCAGTGTTTGCTAGGTAATCATATCTTAGTGGAAAAACCTGTGTAAGGATTTCCCCTGCCCAGGAAATCTCTCTGTTTAGCACCTACTCTATTTCTGCACACTTTGACTCAGGACTGTGGGCTAGATCGCTTGTGTCTGGTTCAACTGGCGCTGGATGCATGAGAGATGCTGTGCTGCTTATACTGATAACCCTGCCTCACCCCAGCTGGCTCTGCGTAGAAGAGGCCTGGATATCTATGGAGCCAGTCTGAAGGTGACTATACAACTCGAGGTGGCCAAGAACCACCTGCATTTACTGGGTACCCCAAAGGAATTGGACACATACCTGTTGCAGTTTTTTTTTCTTTTGGAAGTGACAGCTGTCCAGGCTGGAATGCTCCCTCTTCTCACACATGGTGCGTCCAATTTCCACGTTGAGCATGTATTTCAGCCCTCTGACAATCTAGAGAAAGTAGTTTCTTGCTTTAAAGTAAGGGCAGGGGAAAGGCGATGCTAACATTTTGGCTATAAATCAAGCGCTACGTCTGTGAATTGTGTGTAGTGTTGTGGATGGAAGTGGTTTGTGTTGAATTAAGGGAGCTGAATGGGATAGAGAGACATGTGAAATGGGATAGAGAGACATGTGCAGTCTTTAGGCAGTCCTGAGGAGGAACAGGGGTCCCAAGTCTTGGATGCTCTGTGGGACGGTCAATTGGTAAACGGTTTGGAGAGCCAACAGAAGTCTGGGCTCTTCTTACCTGTACCATGGCTTTGTTTATTTGTGATTCCTTAAACAGAAAGAGGTCATTGGAACTGTTGTTGTATCTGTAAACCCCAAAGCGAGCTGCCTTGCGAACACCGGGGTTGTCAGTGTTCATCGGGATAGGGAAGCCAGGTTTCACAGTCGAATGAGGTGGTGGAACGTTTGTAGCTGAAACAACACAAAACATGAGTGCAAAACACATCAGGTGCCTGAAATGGTGGGAGCTTCAGCCTTTGGAACCAATGTTAAACCTTCTTACTTGTCCAATGAACTTGTGCTTCAGAAAGACTCTGCTCACATCCATTACAAAAATAATTTTCCTTTATGTGTTTGAAATGGTGAAACAACCCTGTGGAATGAAGTGACATAAAAAGGCGCTGCTAGAAGTGGTAGCAGAGCTCAAGCTGATTTAGAAGAAGCCAGAGCATCATGAATATTATTTAGAACATCTCTGGTACCACTCCCAGCTCACAGAAGGCCCAACTAGTTGAATCTAGTTATAGAGCTAGATCATGTTGCTTAGACTACAGTATAATTTTGATAATGTTATCAGACACTGTCTGGCAGAGCCCTGTTGCTCTTAGTTAGTGTGACAAGTTGAACTTACAGAACTAAGTCTTTCCTAACCCCTCCCCAGCGTTAATCCTTTGATTGCACCTTGAGGTTTTTATTTTAGGGGGATTTAGGTAGTGATAAATGTGAGGGGAAGATACCCTTCTACTACATGCTGATGAAGGAGAAGGTTCTTCAGCTGGGCAGGGAAGGGCCTGGTGCAGAACTTGAACTAGCTCCCCGGTGTTGGGCAGAACAGGCTGCTTTGGGTGCTGAAGTGCTCTTGCCCTGACCCAGATGCCAAGGACCATCTTGTTATCTCAGCCATGAAATGGAGGGGCAAGGAAATGCAGGTGGGGGCACATGGAGCCTGTGAGCTTTCAAGCTGGAGCACATCTTTCCACACAGCCCTTATTCCTGTGTATTCGTACTTGGTTGTGTAGCTAATTTCCCCATGCCCTATTTTGTTTTTTCAATAATTTGACAAAAGCTCAAAGCTTACAGTTGATGTTGTTGTTTTGTCCCCTTTTACATTTGCCTTCCTCTCCACTTTCTCTTTTCTGAAGGACAAATGAGAGGAAAAACCCTCAGCCTGCCCAAGGTGCTGTGCAGGGACTGCTGATGCCAAGAGCTGCCTGTGCAGGAGGTGGCCCTCAGAGCTCACGCTCTGTGTAAGCACTGAGCCTGCGTGGGCACACAAAGATTGTTCTAAATTTGCTGTGAAAGTCAAACTTTTTGTCACCTCCAGCTTTTTTTTTTTTTTTTTTCCCCACAGCTAGAACTTTGACAAACAGCCAAGCAGAGGGAGTAGACTGTGGTTTAGCCAGTTTGTACTGAGAAACCTGAGTAGAAGAGAGAGAGACAACCTGGTGAGGACAACCTGGAGATCCGGAGGACAACCTGGTGTTCCAGAGTCTATTTTGAAAGAAGAACTTAGCATTACATGCCATCAGCAGCACAGAAGGCTGTAAAAATTCTGCTTTCAGGTCACTTATGTATGTCCTAGTTACACTATCACATCTTCCCCCACAGATGGTAATTGCTGCACCGCCTTGTAACACTGCTTGGGGCTTAAAGTGTTGACCTGCAAAGGAAAGATTCAGTTCCACATCCCTCCTTCACCCAAGGATGTCCAAATTCATATCTCTTTCTGGCTGATAACCCAGCTGCCTTAATGACCCACCCATATTTTCTTGCAGGTGGGAGCTGGGAGACACCGTCTGCATGTCTGAGAGGAGCAGATGTTCTGCAGGTGGCTTTGTGTCTGGTGTGGAGGTGACAAGCTTTCACGTCCCATGTCTCTGATCTCTGTTGGGGCTGGGTGTGCAGCCAGGGCTGTGCAAACTGGCAGTGCTTTTTATGTCCAACAGCCCAGAATTCACTTGTAGGTCCTAAGACTGTTCTCTGTGGGATGATATTTCCCCCTCCAGCAAAGGTGGGATTCAAAAGTGGCAGAAACTTGTGACCATGCAGTCTAGGACTGAAGGTATTTCTCAGGCAGCACATCTTATCCAATGCTCAGCTCATGGGTAAGATTTTCCAAAGCATCTGTTTGTCCTCTTGACCTGAACAGGGACTCTACCTGGGGGTTAAGATGGTGGGACTACAGGTGGTTCAAAAGGGCCATGCAGGACCTGTCTGAAGTCAGAAAGGAAGCTTGGAGCAGAGCAGGGCCTTGGTTTTGGCCTTGCCCGTAAGGACAGCTGTCCTCTTCCTCAGGGATGCTGTGCTTTGCCCTCTGCCATCAATACCAACCCAACAGCTTATAGGAACCAGCTTTTTCCCAAATTCACCTAGCAGCTGAGACAGGCTGCCAGGCTGAGAGCGGGTCACTGGCTTACACTCTTCTGGCTGCTGCTCAGGACCTTGCTTGAATCTGCGCTCTTAGGCCTGTTGGAAAGTCAGATGTGGCAGTGGTAGAGGTGTTGACAGCAGATGCTGTCCCTTGTAGTAGGAGGAGATAACCACAGACTTTTCAATCTTCGCACAAGGTCCCTTTGTAGCTTAACAACCCCCAACACCTCCTGAGTTATGGTGACATATATTTTTAGGCATGGTGTGGCAGGGTGAGGTTGGCTGAAGTCACGCTGTGTGTATGGGAAGAAAACTGAAACATGTTACTTAAAGCCAGTGTCAGAGCCTGAACTACCCTTGTTCCTGATTCCAGTGCCTATAGATCCATCAGTGTCATGGGTGGCAAGGCCTCTGAAATACAGCATCTGGGAAGGTGGGCTCACAGTCTAGCAGGCTGGACCATGTGTTGCAGACGGGTAGCAGCAGCCAGGTAATACACCCTGTGTTGTAGGCAGGTGGTAGGCTAGTATATTCTTGCCCCAGCTTTCACGAGGAACTACCAGGCATTTCACATCTTTCAACCATTGCAACTTGGTGCCGAGAATGACTCATACCAGAGCAAAGCGAGTGTAGTATCTACTTGAGTCCTTACGGCAGAACTTTACACCCCTGTTTTCCTCTGGTGACCCAGATTCCTCAAGGCTAGGATTTGTTTTTCTTTAGGTTCTTTGATTCTCATTCAAGGTGGGCACTGCATGGCACACACACACTGGTCTGCTATCACTTGTGCTGTTTGGAATAGTTTGTACCACTGTATTTCCAAAACTCAGAAAGTCTCTGGTGTGAGGCACCTGTAGTTCTGATTTTCTTCACTGCAACCTCTCACAGAATCATAGAATCATTAAGGTTGGAAAACACCTCTAAGATCATCAAGTCCAGCCATCAACCAACACCACCCTGACCACTAAACTGTGTCCTGGAGTGCCACGTCTACACATTTTTTGAACACCTCCAGGAATGGTGACTCCACCACTTCCCTGGGCAGCCTTTCCAATGCTTCTCCACTCTTTCAGTAAAGAATTTTTTTTCCCAGTATTCAATCTAAAGCTCTCCTGGTGCAACTTGAGACTCTTTCCTCTTGTCCTGTCACCAGTTACTTGGGAGAAGAGACCAATACCCACCTCACCACAACTTCCTTTCAGGTAGTTGTAGAGGGTCATAATGTCTCCCCTGAACCTCATTTTCTCCAGGCTAAACAGGTTCCCTCAGCTGCTCCATGGTCTCCAGACCCTTCACCAGCTCCGTTGCCCTTCTCTGGAGGACCTGCTCCAGCACCTCCATGTCTTTCTTGTACTGCGGTGCCCAAAACTGAATGCAGTACTCAAGGTGGGGCCTCACCAGTGCTGAGTACAGGGACACGACCACTTCCTTGGTCCTGCCAGCAACTTAAAAAGCTCACTGTGTGTAAGGTGATGGCCTCACTACAGGAGCAATACTGAATGGCATTATGCAGGGCTCTAGGCATACCAGTAGTGGTGAAATACTTGTCATCCAGGCCTAGGTGGGAGCAGAGGCACTGTGTGATTTGGCCAGGCACAGCACGCAGAGGCCTAGAGGATGCCATCTCATGACTTGGGAAAACAGCTCTTCCTGCTCTGCAGGGAGATGCTTAGGGCCAGAGTATTTGTATGTCAGAGCCCATTCTTGCTTCTGTGTTTGGAAATGTAAAGAGAGAGGAGAAAAATCTGGCTCTCCCTCCTTCTGTTGGATGGTGCTAGGGTAGACTCTTTTCTTGCTGAGTTGACAGGCAACTAACTGCCTGTTATTAAGCAATTCGTCTCTGCCCTTGCAGAGATGAATTTAGTGTTGCATTAAGAGGTTCTCTCTTGTGCTTTCCTCATTGAGGAATAATTTGGGGCCCCTATTCTTTCACTATGAGAGAGCAATCCTGTGGATGATCTCTCCCAGCCCCTGCAGTGAAGCAAATAGGCAGATTATAACAGGTTACTCTCTTTTTTTTTTTAAATCATGAGATGCTCCACTCCCTTACTAGGAGCAAGGCTAGGCTTTATCTTTACATTTAAGACACAGCAGAGTTCCTGTGTGCCTCTGCAGCCCCCAAAGGAAACCACAGCCGAAATAAAAAGCTACCAAACACCATCCCTGAGTGCGTCAGTGCTTTCTGTGTATGGGAGCCAAAGTAAAACTGAAGTGGAACGAAAACCGCCAGAAAGAAGACACTCCTGTCTGCAGCTCCCATTCTAAAGATTTAAGGCCAGCTGCAATCAAGAGACTTTCCTTGCTCAGCAAAGAGTGAAACGATACGGAGTAATGTTTCATTAAAGTCAGCTAATCGGCACTCAAGTGCCCATCTGTACTTAGCAGTCAAATTTTTATCCACAGTCTTTAGATTTAATAATCAAGGTCATGCAGAGTTTAAACACTGACAAATAAGATAAAAACCATAAGTTGACTTTTAAAATTCTTAGATGATGTCCCTGCATAACATGGTTCACTACAAGGGAAGAAAGTCTTTCAAGCAGTTGGGTTTTCAGCTGCAGTCTGAACCCCGCAGTGCTGAGCCAGCATGGGCAGCAGTTGGGGATGGGCTTTTACTTGCCAGTGCATTAGAAAGCAGAGCTCAGAGGACCTAAAGCACAAGGAAAACCAAATGATTTTCTGCTCTTACCATCTGAAGTCCTGGTGAAGCTCCAGAGTGCTAAACAGCAAAGCATAGTGAAGCTGTAGGCGAAGTTCACTGCCATCTCCACTGCTTCAGAAAAGGAGCCCAGCGGCGAGAGGAGTGACCTCCCTGCTTCCTGATGGGGAAGATGTGCCTCTTCGGGTGCTCTTATTGGCTGGGAGGAGAGAAAAGAAATCACCCCAAAAAGCCCCTGAATCATCGCAGCTGTGATGTGGAGTTTGTCTTCTGCTGATGACTGCATACCTCAAAGCCCAGTCATGAAGCTCTGGCTTGCTGATAGCAGCGCCAGTCTTGCATCAGGCAGGGACTTTTGCTTTGTGATCCTCAGGAGCTGTGCAGAAGCGTGGGCAGATATGTGGGATGTAGCAGTGGGAAGTGGTGTGGGGGTGAGAAGAGTAAGAGCCATGGGATTTTTAAGATTCATGGGGAAATTTAATCCCTAAGAAACGGGCAGTGAGCCCTGGGGATGTGGTTCACGACTTGTTTGCGGGTGTCTGTGTGGGGAGAAGCCTGATGGAAAAGATGGGTCTGGTGTCTTGCTTCGCCCGACATGGAGATGTTGGGTTTTGCTGAAGGAGACAAGGAAGTTTTAGGGGTACCTACTGTATGGAGCAAAGCCAGTAGGAAGAGGATTTTGGTTTCGGTGGCAGAGGAGAACACTATGCTGCACATTTACACCATGTTAGGCTCAGAGGAGGTGAGGTTTTCACTATGTGCCCTCCAGAGAGCAGGAGAAACACAGGGAGAGGGGTAGTTTGGCCCTCTGTGGCTTGCAGAGCTTTAGGGTTGGATTCCTCAGGGTCGGTACTTAGTTTCCAGAGAGGTTCTCTCCAGGCAATGTTGGCCCATGCTGAAGAGCATGCAAGACTGAGGAAAGGGCTTGGTTGCTAGACCTTGTGATGCACCTGAAATAACCAGCTGCCAGATTCAGGAGATCTGGAGATGAATTGGTGTCTCACTGAAGGTCTGAGAGTGGTGGACCTCAGTCTGTATATGTGCATCAGGTGAGCAGGAAGGTGATGGTTGCCTTTCACTTGCCCCAGCAATGAACCATGCTCCTTTCTGATCAAAGACTTTTTAGGAAAGTCCTAATGCAGAACATTGTGTGTGATGCATAAGAAGCTGGAGGAAAATAATCTTGATGCTTCCTTACAGGAAGGGATTAGGTAAACCCTCTGTTGAAACATTCCACCAAGAAGAAACAGGCCAAGCATATTGAGTCACACTTACCATCAGTCCTACTTGCACAAAGTTTCTGAATTGGATTCCAAAGCCTGTGGCAAACATTGAGAGAGAATCAGAGGGACTACATAATTTCTTCTCTGCCCCCTCTCCCCATTTATTTTTTTGAGCTCACCCAGTGGTCTGTTCTTCGACTGTGGTACAAGTAGAGAATGAATCAAGTATCTTCAGCTTTCCCTTTCTCCTCAAGAGCCATGCTCTACAGTTCCTCCCTCACTGAGAGACTATGGGGGGGGGGGGGGGTGTGCCATTGTAAACCTATAGTTGAGCCCTCTAACATACAAGAAAGGGGTGGCTGGCACCCTCGTCACCAGATTGCAGCACATCTCCTTGCAAGACCCTGTTTGTCACCCTGCCACATAATGCACCGGAAAGGGCTTCCTGCAGGACCTCCACCTCTTCTCTGCTTCTCCGGGACCTCGCAGACTTTTGATTTGAAAGGGGCCCAATGAGAGGGACTTGAAGGGATCTTTCTAGAGCGTAGATTCTTTCCTTGCTTAAAACAGCCACTAGCAGTCCTTTGTCAGGCTTTGGTGTGAGTGGGGACGATGACTAATAAAGGCAGAGGGTGGTGAGATGCAGAGCCGGGTGGGAGGAGGGCTGAGTGCCGGAGCTGCAAGGCCACCTTAGCTGTGGGCACTAGATGGCACCCGAAGGTAAATGACTGCGCCGGAGCCCGAGCTCGCCAAGTCCAGAGCATCCCGAGCTGCTGCGTTAGGTCTGACCTGAGTTCTAGGTGTCAAAGGCAAGAGCAAATCTCCCGCAGAGCAGAGTTGTCCGCAGTGGAGAGGGGACAGATCCCCAAGGCCGGTGTCCCTGTTTCAACCTCGTCCAAAACTAGCAATGCCTTGCGCTCTTTTGTTGTCTAGGATGTCGCCTTGTTGTGCCTTTGATGGACCTCTTTGAGCTTTGATGGAGCTCTTGGGTGTCTGACGGTTGGTATCCCGGGGTGGAGGGGAACATGTTCTGGCTGTCAGAGCACCCACGCTCATGGTCTGATGCAAACCTGGCTTGAGCTGCCTTCTGCTGCCATGCTGTGGTGGCATCTATACTGCGGCAGACTTGGTGCTGGGGAGCTGAGGACCTGCTCTTGGACTTGCTCCTTCCTGAAGAGCACTGTTTCACTGTTCACTGGGTTTATAAAGCCAGACAGTGACTTAAAGAACAGAGCGTGTGTCTGCAGAGAGCACATCTTTCTTGCCTTCTTCCCATAAAATTCCTCATTTATAGCTTTTACAAATCAACTTTTCATTTTTCTAATGACTTTTATGATTCTGTTGAGGAAGTTTCTCCAGTTCTTTTCTCCTAAGAAGTAACAGAGTGCTCACTAATGATAGCAGTATTAATAGTGCTAGGCACTATTATATAAAAAAACCCCAAAGAACACAACACCAGAAGGCCCACCAAAAAAAACTCTCTCTCCCAAATAACTGACAAACAAGAGCAAAGTCACGATATGCAAATACTTGTTATTTTTCTTTGAGAATTTCTGTGCCATGGAGCAACCTGTGACTGGAGACTGCGACTGTTGTGCCTTTGTCATGTCTCATTCCAACCAGGTGTCATGTCCTGGGACACTGCTCCACGCCCCAAATCCATCTGCAAGAGGAATGGAGGAGCATGATGTCTTGTCTGACATCCAACACCAGAAAAAGAGTGAGATTCTGTTCTCCTTGAAGCTCCCTCACAGTCACTGGTGAGAATTTCACTTACTTTTCCTGGAACGGGCGTGTAGTACACCAGCACACCAGCACAGGGCACACGGGGTAGTTCTCACTCTCTAAATTTCCGAACATGTGGTTGTTGCTGTGGGAGCAGAAAACCTGACCAGGGAGAGGAAAAGAAGAAGTGGGCAAGGAGAGGCTGGCTGATTATCCCAGGGTAAACAGAGCATTTGCTTTAAGCAAATAGCTAACCCTGACCCAGCCAAAATCAAGCTTTGTGATCTTTCTGCAGTAAGCTGGGTTAAACAGTCTTAAAAGACTTGCACGCGTGATGAACCCTCGTGTTTGTTTTTGTGTGAGTAGGAAATGTTTATTGCAAGTCATGAAATACCAAGTCTGCTCTCTTTTCTGCAAGGCAATTTGCAGACTGTTTATTTTCTTGATGTTGGGCCGGGTTACTAAGAGCCTTTGGAAACAGTGTGCAACAGTGGGGACTATTGATTAAAATTAAAAAGGAAAACCATCCACCTTTGATTAGCCATAAATCAAATTATATTCTAATTTTTTATTGAAGAAGCAAAACTCACAGTACCTGAAGTTTGATTTTCGTAACATTTTGTGCATGAGGTGGGCTTCTTCAGAGAGACCTAGACAGGCTGGAGGGCTGGGTGAGGAGAAATCTTATGAAGGTCAACGAGGGCAAGTGTAGAGTTTTGCACTTGGGAAAGAATAACCCCATGTGCCAGTATAGGTTGGGGACTGCCCTGCTGGAGAGCAGTGCAGGGGAAAGGGACCTGGGGGTTCTAGTGGACAGCAGGATGGCCATGAGCCAGCAATGTGCCCTCGTGGCCAAGAAGGCCAACGGCATCCTGGGGTGTATTAGAAGCGGAGTAGCAAGTAGGTCGAGAGAGGTCCTCCTGCCCCTCTACTCTGCCCTGGTGAGGCCACATCTGGAATATTGTGTCCAGTTCTCGGCCCCTCAGCTCAAGAGGGACAGGGAGCTGCTGGTGAGAGTCCAGCACAGAGCCACAAAGATGATGGCTGGAACGTCTCCCTTATGAGGAAAGGCTGAAGGAGCTGGGTCTCTTTAGCCTGGAGAAGGGGAGGCTGAGGGGTGACCTCCTTAATGTTTAGAAATATGTCAACGGGGAGTGTCAGGAGGACGGAGCCAGGCTCTTCTTAGTGACATCCAATGACAGAACAAGGGGCAATGGGATCAAGCTGGAGCATAGGAGGTTCCACAAAAATATAAGAAAAAACTTTTTCCCAGTGAGGGTGACAGAGCCCTGGCACAGGCTGCCCAGGGAGGTTGTGGAGTCTCCTCTGGAGACATTCAAACCCCACCTGGACGCGTTCCTGTGTGACCTAGTGTAGATGATCCTGCTCTGGCAGGGGGCTGGACTAGATGATCTTTTGAGGTCCCTTCCAACCCCTGACATTCTGTGATTCTTCAGCATCACTTTTTGCTTCTGTCCTTCAGGGCAGACCTTTGGCCCCACAGCACAACCCAGCAATTGCCACCATGGCTTCCTGGATTAATGCCAGTGAGGGTCTGCAAGGGGTTCTGTGGGAATCACTCTTATAAATGCAGTCAGCATCTAGCCCTGCACCCACTGTATTTTGTTTTCAGTTCTAACTCCCTTTTTGCACTTCAAGGAGCAATGGGGAACTGTAAGAAAAATTCATCTCAGCATTAGCCTTTGCAGGGATGTGGACAATGACTCGTGCTTTCAAAAGTTTTAATTAACACACATTTACCAGTATCAATAATTATGTTGTTTTGTTTGGGTTTTTTTCCCCTTTAATCCTTTTTACATTTTCCAGGCCTTCATTTGATCTGCAGGGCAGCTAATTTAATTGGCTTTGCTTTAATGAAGCATCTGAGCAAAAGGATGTGGTTTTGGCTCTCAGCTGGCATAGAGTAATCACCACATTTCAGCTTTTGGTTGTCTAGTACATGGGAAAATGTGTGTTAGTCTGGCAGAATTTAAGCCTTAAAGGTGAAAGAGGTGAGCGTGGTGTCTTCTTCCCCACTGGAGATCTGCACTTTGGAGATGCTGAAAGGTATTTAGGTGCAGATAAAGGACAATCCAAGGAAGAAGGACCATAGTAAAGAATCCAGGTGAGGACTCTGCGTTCCTATAGCAGGAACACCTCACCAGCCTATCTTTGTAAGAGGAAAACCACGCAGCTCATACAGCTGCAGCCTTACAGTACAGAGTCACCTGGCCAAACCACAGGATGCTGAACAAGTTTGATGAGGTACAAGGCACGGAGCAAAACAGTTCAGAGCAGGTGCCCCTGTTTAAGATTAAGTCAGCAGTGGTGGCCACAGTTGAGATTATTGGTCTGTGTACTTGGTAGCAATAGGATGTAGAGGAGAAATTGGGGTTTGACCCTGGTGGGCTGGCCTCACATGGGGAATTTGTCTCCTTACCTTCCTTTTCTCTTCTGCCAGGTGCTCTGTAGCTCAGCAACACCCCACCTGTGTCTCTGCTGCGAAGTAGCTGTGATTTTTTTCATAGGAATCAAGGCTCATGCAGTTGCATCTGTCTTTCTACAAGCAATAACTTCTGAACAGATAAATTTCAATCAAACATGAAAGTGGGCATGAAGATTTGCGGATAATCTGTTTACCATACCTTTCTGGAGAAGAGAAGACCCAAATTAATGGCTAGGCTGAGGCAGGTGTGGGGGAGCACACACACCTGTGACATGACACAGCCTACCTGCCAGCAGCACTGTCAGCTGGTGTGCAGAGATTGCGTGTAGATTGCACTGTGGGGTATTTGTAAGGGATAGGTGTGTGGAGACCCCTCTATATTTTATCTTGCAGCTGTTCTATTAATTTCGTGATGAGCAAACCTCCCATCCCCTCCCTCTCCATCTGAAGGTTTGAAGTAGCCCACTCCCAGGGCAAACCCGCTCCTCTCTACAACTGCATCAATGAGAAAGGAGACACATGTTTCACTGAGACCCTGCTGCTGCTCCCACTGCATCATCCAAGGTTTACTACTCGATTTAAAATCAGACAGAGCCTGATTACCTCAGTAAGAACAAATCCTCCATTCCTAATAGGAACATGATACACAGATACCCAGAGCAAAGGTCCCTTTAGCCCTGAACCTTCTCTTGGAGCACGGCCTTGGGGGGAGGATTATTGTTCTCCTAAACTACCCTGAAAGTATTTGAAATCAGCTTGTTCTCAGTCTCATTTGGGGACCATGTTTTTGCTGAGAGCTACTGATCACAAGAGGTTGGTGGCTCTGCAGATGTTCCCTCTCTCAGTTTCCCCACTGACTCTTTTGCTCTTGTCAGGACTTTGTACAGCACCCAGCACCGGGCAGATCCTAGTCTGAGATAGAGCCTTTTGGCAAGATCATAACCTAAGATGAGTAATGATGAAGTGCTGCCAGTTTAGCTTTTGCCCCTGTGGCACCTTGCTTTCTGAAGTGACTGTGCTCATGAAGTGGCTTCTTACTCCACAGGGTGCTGAGTGTAGTCAGACGTCTGTGCAAGCCCCTGCAAACCTCTTAGAAAATGAGTTAAAGCTTGAGACGTGACTGAGAGAAGCGCTGGCTCAGCCAGGCGGCTGGGGACCTGTTTGAAGGAGATCAACCTAGTTAAATAGACTTTTTCTTATCACATTGGAAAGCGCCTGGACAGAGCCACAGGCTTAGGTAGACAATTTTGCTAATTGCTTGTGCCTCGGTAGTGCTGGAGGTCCTTGCCATGGACAAAGGTCTATTGTGCAAGAGGTCCATGGAAAACACCCACCAGCTGAACTTGTGAACTCCTTCTGTTAAGACACGAGCTACCACAGCAGGAAATAATAGTTAACAAGTCTAACTAGTTCACTGATCACAGCTGCTTTTCCTCCCCTCTCATCACCCAGAAGGAAGCCATCCACTGTTCCTCTGCAGGGAGGAAAGGGGTTGTCTTGGTGGCAATGGGGGGAGGTTGTGTAATGATATATGAGCTCAGCAGGGGTGGGTAGTGCTGGAAGAGAGGGAAAATGTAGTCTGCTTGGATTTTGCATCCATGTGCACCTGCATGTGCACACAAGCACAAGTGTGGATCCTTTGTGTCTTGCTGCTAACCCAGTGTTAAGGCAGTGTCTCAGAGAGGCTCTGAAAGCCCCTCTTTTCCTTTAGTGATATAGTGCATGGGTGGCTTCAGATAACTCGGTATTTCTTTTCTCAGATGTCTTGCAAATGTATCCATCCAGTTTGCCCAGCTTATACTGGACCTGTGGAAACAATGCAGAATGTTTTGGGGGCTTGGGACTGGTTGGTCTGAAGTCCAGACCTCTGCTTGGTTCCCCACTTGTTTGCACTCACTTTCCATCTGCTGGCACTCTTACCACTCACCCTCGTATTTAGTAATTCTTTCTAGACAGGGTAGATGCTTTTGAGAAGAGAACAGCAAATGCTCTGCTCTGGTTTAAGAACAGGGTGTTGGGAAGTGATGTCAAAACTCAGGGTCCCTGTGCTCTGCCCTACGCCCCCCCTTGAAACCATGATTGGCAGCGATGATTGCTCTTAGGGCAGAGGAGTTCGTCAAAGACAGCATGTGCTGTGCTCACTCTGCATCTTTTAAATAAAATGATCGCTTCTCTTTTGTGAGGCAAACTGACCGACCTCATGGCTCTGGATGCATTAAAAGTATTCACCATGGCGTCCTGTGGGCAAGGACATGGGGAAGCTGCAGAGGGTCAGAGCTGCTGAAAAGCCGTTCAGCTGGCCAAAATAGGGGCCACAGTGAGAGGCTACCTCAGATTGGCAGCTGTTAAGGATTACTTTTCAGAGGAACGCTGTGTTTTCTGTATTCAGGCTATTTTGGAACAAGTTGTGAAAAAGCAAGTGCAAGACAGAGTGAGATGTATCGGTGCTGCAATGTATGCCTGTGTCTGCAATGCAGCGCCTGCTGCAGGTGTCCCAGTATGAAGGAAGACGAATTTGTGCTCTCTAGCTGTGTTTAAAAATCCTGTTCACAGCTCCATGGAGCTTCTCCATCTGGCAGGTACCCAGGTACTCAGCACTGCTGAGCCTTGGAGCTGACAGCCCCAGTCTGCCTCTGCTGTGCTATGCTCCTTTCGACCATCGCTGACAGCTCTTACCTGGCGCTTCAGATCCGTGAGGAGCAGCCATAAGCTGACTCGAGGTGGGGCTGAGCTATGACTTCATATGCAGGCGGCAACACCAACATGTGAAAAATACTGCCTGGGCTAGGAGGATGGTGTTGAAGCTGTTGTCCCACAGAAAGCAGAAAACTGTTGCGTCCTGAATCCAATTTAAACCAAGCAAAGCAATGTCCACTACGTTGACACCCCAGGCAGAAGGATAGCTTTGCACTGCCCCTCTCCCGTGAGCACCAAATGAAGGCCCTTCTCAGACATTCCACATCTCCCTGCGGTTCTGGCAGAGGCAACTCGAGTGTTATCTACTGAAATTCATCACTGAGAAATGTGGTTAAGCCTATTCTATAGCAACAAAACTGAAGAATCAATCAGGGCTTAATTATCTTTGGCCAATGCAACAAGAGCCTTTCCACAGCAATTTGCATCCTTGTGCTTCCACTCCCCCTGAAAGGTAGAGCATGCATTTTCCTGCATTCAGCTTTTTTTCCTTTAACAGCAGATAATCAGCTTAATAGAGAAAAGATTGTCCTTACAACATAACAGAGTCATAATGGAGAGAAATCTGCCTTGAGGGGAAAAAAAAAGTGGCTCACTTACACAGCAAAGCTGTTGGTTCGACATTTGTGGTGTTCGGAGAGTCTGGGGGATGTGTGTGAATCAACATTAACATCTTTCCCTGGAAAAGAGCGTTGTGGGGACGCTGATACAGCCTGTGTCCTCCACTGCCTGTAGAAGTGGGAAATGCAGAAAGAGTTTCAAGAAGTTTCTGATCATGGGCACTAAGCTAAAGCTTCAAGCCCCTCGTTTGCAAACAAAAGGGAGTTCTCAAAAACAGCTCTACCTGGGACGACAGTTATGAACAGCACCTGCTTTGTTAGTGCCTATGAAGCAAACCAGGTAGTTAGCATGGATAGAATGGCTGTGCTTAAGTTTTATAAAAACATTCAGAAATCACACAAGCTTCCATGCTTCATGCGCTGTGTGAGCTGAGCAGTGGTGGTTGGGAAACAAGGTGGCACTTTGTTACCTCATCCCTGGATCCCATGGGATTTCTGCACTTTTCCTGGAAGGAGCAAGTGCTGCTCACTGTTTTAGATTGGCAGAATGAATTTAGCCACGCTGGAGACACTGGGTCAGAATTTTCTGTGGAAAATGTTTTTTCACAATGCCAAAACATATTCTTGTGAAATGAGCTCTTTCAGGTACATTAGAGTTTATATTGCGTGTTTCTTACCAGAAGTATAAAATCGGAGAAAACCAGAGTGATTTGGGTTGTGCTCCCATTAAATGGGGCTGCCGCAGTGCACCAAGGGAGCTGCGATAAGACCTGCTGTGCGGAGGCAGAGAAAAAGCAGCCCATGTGGGAAGGGATAAAAGGTGTATGTTAACTTTGATCTTGCTCTGGATCTGTCCCAGCTTTCCAGCACACCTTGTGGCATCACATTTTGCACTATGTGCCCTGGGTGCAGCTAAGGTTTATCACTTCCTCCCAGGCTCTTGACCAAAGTGCCTGTTCTGGCCCATGGATGTCTCTTCTGTACCAGACCGATGTGGTGAGAACCTGTGTGTTGGTGTTGGGCATGTTGCCCTCTGATCCTTCAGGTAGGCTTTGCTGGGCTGTGTTCGAGGGTGAAAGGTGCTAAAATGTTGAGGAGCCATCTCTGGCAATGGGAGCTAATCTGCAGGAGGGGAACAGACCTCCTCCAAGCTCACTCTCTCCAACCTCTTAAGGAGCTGTGCTGATCAGGTCTTCCGATATCTTTCTCTTTCTTCAGACTACTGACCTTTCTGAGACAGTAGGATGTCAAGCTGTCAAAACCAGCTTTTCCCCACAGAACATAATTAGAATCATAGAATTATAGAATCATAGAATGTTGGAGGTTGGAAGGGACCTCTGGAGATCATCTAGTCCAACCTCCCTGCCAGAGCAGGATCATCTAGAGTAGGTCACACAGGAAAGTGTCCAGGTGGATTTTGAAAGTCTCCAGAGGAGACTCCACACCCTCTCCGGGCAGTCAGTTCCAGTGCTCTGTCACCCTCACAGTAAAGAAGTTTCTCCTCACGTTGAGGTGGAACTTCTTATGTTCTAGCTTACACCCATTATTCCTTGTCCTATTACTGGGCACCACTGTGAAGAGATTGTCTCCCTCCTGAAGACTGGCACCTTCCTCTTGTTACTTTGTCACAAGCTGCCCAGGTAGACCCATCTCCAGGACGAGTAATGCAACAAGTCAAAATGAGATTGAGACTGCAGAGTTTCTGTGTGGGATAGAAAGATCTGGAGAATTTCAAGCAAACACTGAGATGTGGGAAAAATTCCCTTGATGCTTGGAGAGGTTGCTGTCCCCTGCTCTGCTGCTGGGTAGCCCACCATCTCCACCCCAGCATGCTAAGAAGCCAGAGGAGATGGAGAGAGTAGCCACAGCATGCTTCTACCAGTCAGCAGATTCTCTTGACGTTATGCCAGTGGTTTGGCCCCCATCTCTTTCTCACTACACTAGTGCCACCTGCACTGAGCTGACAGAAGGGATGGGTGGACAGCAAGTGGGATTTACACTGCCCAGAGGGAATTCAGCGTCAAGGTAACATCATGGCTGTGGCTGCTGGTACTGAAGGTAATGAGGGGAGCGTCGGCTCAGTTTGAGGCACTGAATGAGCGTTGTCTCATGATATGATTGGTGCACTTAGGTGAAAGGCCTCTAAGCCAAACATCCTGTGAGAGAAAAGTTGTCCATTATTAATGCCCTGCCAAGGTGAGGGACAGCAGAGATGATAAAGGGATCTGTCACTGGCAGGGCAGTAAGGCACAGCTACCAATCTGTTCAGCTATGCCTTGGATTTAAAAAAAAAACCACCAAAGCTGGAGATTTACAGGGAAGGTTTACAAGCATTAGCCTCTGGCAATATCGATGTCTTTTGCATAGGTACCCTCATCCTGCAGGATATGTATGGCTTTGACTAATGAGAGGTCTTGTTAATTAACTTGAACACATGCTCTCTTGATGAGGGCTGCTTACTTGTAGGAAGACATCATTCAGAAAGCCAAGGAACCAAGATATTTGCATGAAAACTCAGGGAAACAGTTGTGTCTCTGAAAAGCTGGGAACATTTATCATTTTTTCCCTTGTGTGACCATAAATTTTCTTGGTAAAACAGCAGGGTAAGAAGTAAAAGGTGGAGCAGAGCTGAACTCAGAGTCAGTAAGCTTCACTACTGCTCCAAATGGGGTTGAGGGTTCAGGACTCTCAAGTCAGAGCTTAGCACAGAGGGATAGACCCTTTTGGGATTCAGCCAGAAGCAAAGGAGTTAGTTTCCCTCCTGCTGGACTCCCAGTTGTGGAATGGGAGCTGCATCATTCATGAAAATGAATGGGTGCGAGCTGAACGTGAAACTCCTGTTGACGCAGAAGTAGCTTCCATCCTAGAGCTTCCTTTAGCTCTAATTAGTGTCAAATGGTAAATCATCTCTAATAGCTTGGTATGTCTGCCGAGCCTCAGCTTTGGGATCACACTGCTGAACTCCGCAAACGTGCAAGAAAGTGGCAGTCAGTATCTAGGAGGACTGTCTCTTGATTTACCGAGCCTGTGACCTGGAAGTCAGCACCTATTTAGTTCTATTTTATTGTCTGTCTCCTGTGGATCAGTTTAAATGTGAGAAGAAACTGAGTACTGAAAGCGAATTCATGAAGGGCTCTTGTGAGCGTGCAGAAGAAAACTTTGTGTTTTGTTTTGGATTTGTTTCATTTTGTTATGCAGAAAGTACAGCTATTAATGAGGAGCTTTTGGGAACTGAGCTGTCAAACCACTGGGATGCCTCATGTGTCAGTCCTATCACACATAAAACCCTGTCCGGAGGTCTGAGCTCTGTTATTAGCCGTTGAAGACAGTGTGAACAACAACTGCTGATTGCCCTGGCACCGGATTAGGATTGAAAACCTTCTCCCATGCAATATTAAGGCAGCATATAAATACCTATGTGACAGTGCATCGGGGTATCTCTTGGGCTGGAGTAAATTTGTGCTGAGGGATGGTAGTAAACCTTACCCCTGACTCAGCTCATCTAGAGGGGAAAAGCCAAGACATCACCACTCAGGTTGTGAAGACAGACAATTATAGAATCACAGAATGGGTTGGGTTGGAAGGGACCTTTAAAGGTTATCTCATCCAACCCCCCTGCAGTGAGCAGGGACACCATTAACTAGATCAGGTTGCTCCAAAACCCCATCAAGCCTGACCTTGAATGTCTCCAGGAATGGAGCCTCCACCACCTCTCTGGGCAACCTGTTCCAGTGTTTCACCACCCTCATAGTAAAGAACTTCTTCCTAATATCTAATCTAAATTTACCCTGCACTAACTTAAAACCATTGCCCCTTGTCCTGTCGCTTACACATGCCTGTAAGCAGTCCCTCCCTTTCCTGTAGCCCCCTTCAGGTACCGGAAGGCCACTATAACGTCTCCCCAGAACCTTCTCTTCTCCAGGCTGAACAACTCCAACTCTCTCAGCCTGTCTTTGTAAGAGAGGTACTCTAGCCCTTTGATAATTTTTGTGAGCCTCCTCGGGACCCGCTCCAACAGATCCATGTCCTTACAACAAGCCTGCCATCCTGGGCCAGAAAGGGCAGAGCTGCAGGTTACTGGGACAAACAAGAGCCAAGCAAGAAAAAAAAAACAGACCTAGAAAAACATAGAAGCTGGGCAAATATTTGCTCCGGCTAGGAGGAACTATAAACCTGGTGGGTGGAGGTTTTCACTGTAAAGAAGGAATGAGATGGGCACCATGGCTAGCCTGACGCTAGAGTCAGATGAGCCATGCCCTGACAAGCAGCAAGTGCTGCCCATGTTTTCTGACTACTGAAAAAAAGCAGGAGGAAAGGCAGTGCTTCACTCTCAGCTGGGAAACCAAACCAGGACAAACTCTGTCTGAAAGCAATGCCAGCACCAGTGCTCTGAGCAAACAGGAGGAATGTTTTCCATGCCTGTATGTCCTACCTGCTCTTTCTTCCCTAAGAAAATCAGAGGCAGAGGCTCTTGCCAGCTCCCCCTCTTTCCAAGCATTCTGATCCTTCAGAGAAGACAGGGGTATGAGCTGTTCCACTGCAGCCGAGAAGGAGATGCAAGGATGGTTTTGCATACAGAGGGTCAGAATCCAGAAAGCCCAGCTGCAAAATAACCTTGAGAAAATCTGCATCAAGCTGTGAGTAGGAATGGGGGAGCATGTTGATGTGGAGAGGAAATCGGAGGCTGGATCCACAGAACAGAGAGGGTGCCACTGCTGGAGGAAGAACCAGAGCAGATCTGAGAGCCTTCTGAGGTTGGTGTGCTTGGGAGGTGTCCAGATCTCCTAAAAATGCCTTGCTGGATGTCTGGAGAGCAGCAAGGGAAGGGTTACAGAAATGCTCTGCCTGGTAGGTGTGTACATCTGGCACTTGTGCAGTAAGAACCTGAAAGATTTGGTGCGCAGGCTCCAAGGGGGAAGGGGAAACGGTGGAGCTGTGGGGTGCCCGTCTCAGCATGATTTGGCCACTTAGCCTTACCCTGGTTTGGGGTATCTGCAGACTCATCTCCCTACAAAGGGTCTGGCTGCCATGCTTGAGGCCAGATGTGATCTGGTGCCACTGTAACCTGGGGTCAGACTGGGAAAACCAGTAAGCTGTGAGAAAGAAGCATGTGAGAAAGAACAATGAAAAGCCTTGTTGGCATCTCCTCTCCTTGCCTGTGGACTTGCATAAAGTCAGGTTGTTGACTTTGGTCATTGCATGAGCTGTGCTGTAGATATGTCTGTGCCTGGCCTTGTACCTTGCCGACCTTTCTGATGCTTTGCTGATGTGGCTTCCCAGCTTGACCATCAGTCTGTTACTTCATCATGGACCTGTCTGAGGGGTCACTAGACTGTGATGTTACCTCAGACGATGTCACTAGACCTTCTCTACTCTTTGTGTTTAAGCACTGTGGGACTGCACCTTAGTTGGTGAGGACAGTGTCCTGTCTTGCTATCATCCTGGGGTCCCAGCTCTCCCTCCCCCCCCCCCTCTTGCTGCTTCCTGACACAAACTAGGTGGACACCATGAAAACCCATGTGAGCAAGACTCTAATAATGCTTTCCATCCTCCTGACCCTGCAGGATGTGGCCAACAGGTCTTTCTGACAGTCTTTGGGAAGTCAAAGAGGTTGATCATCTCTCCTATGAAGAGAGACTGAGAGAACTGCGGCTGTTTAGCCTTGAAAGGAGGAGGCTGAGAGGGGACCTTATTAACATATATAAATATCTGAGAGCTGAGTGTCAAGGGGAAGGAGACAATCTCGTCTCAGTGGTGCCCAGTAATAGAACAAGGAGTAATGGGTTTAAGTTAGAACACAGGAAGTTCCACCTCAGCATGAGGAAAAATGTCTTTACTGTGAGGGTGATGGAGCACTGGCACAGGCTGCCTGGAGAGGGTGTGGAGTCTCCTCTGGAGGCTTTCAAAACCCCCCTGGACGCCTTCCTGTGTGGCTGCCCTAGGGGATCCGGCTCTGGTAGGGAGGTTGGACTAGATGGTCTCTAGAGGTCCCTTCCAAGCCTGAACATTCTGTGATTCTATGATTCTATGAATGTGGATAGAGTTGTAGCAGGTAAGCCCATACGGGAGGAAATCTGCAACGTGTAGTACCATTGCAGGTTGAATCAACAGGGCATGATGTTCTTAGCAAGCATTTTTCACTTGCTATGTGTGTGTTCGTCCTTGTCTATAAGAACATCCTGTGATGATGCAGACCCTCATCACAAACCCCGCTTCAGCACAGTATGATGGGGGGTACTGGGAACAGTCTCAAGTCACAGAATGACAGAAAGTCAGAGGTTGGAAGGGACCTCAAAAGAGGTGAATTTTTCTTACAGTTCCCCAACTGAAAACAAAATACAGTGGGTGCAGGGCTGGATGCTGACTGCATTTATAAGAGTGATTCCCACAGAAACCCTTGCAGACCCTCACTGGCATTAATCCAGGAAGCCATGGTGGCAATTGCTGGGTTGTGCTGTGGGGCCAAAGGTCTGCCCTGAAGGACAGAAGCAAAAAGTGATGCTGAAGAATCACAGAATGTCAGGGGTTGGAAGGGACCTCAGAAGATCATCTAGTCCAGCCCCTCTGCCAGAGCAGGATCACCTACAGTAGGTCACACAAGAATGCATCCAGCTGGGGTTTGAATGTCTCCAGAGGAGACTCCACAACCTCCCTGGGCAGCCTGTGCCAGGGCTCTGTCACCCTCACTGGGAAAAAGTTTTTTCTAATATCTTTGTGGAACCTCCTGTGTTCCAGCTTGAACCCATTGCCCCTTGTTCTGTCATTGGATGTCACTAAGAAGAGCCTGGCTCCGTCCTCCTGACACTCCCCGTTGACATATTTATAAACATTAATGAGGTCACCCCTCAGCCTCCTCTCCCCCAAGCTAAAGGGACCCAGCTCCTCCAGCCTTTCCTCAGCGGGCAGACACAGGACACGCCCGCACCCGCCGCCCTCTGCCGCCCTCCCCGGCCCCTCAGGCCCCTGGAGCGCGCGGCGGCCGTCTCGCGCTTTTCCCGCCAACCTCCTCCGCCGCCCGCTCTGCGCATGCGCGGCCTTTCCTCGCCCGCCCCGTCCCCGCTTCCTCCTCCTCGGCGCGCCGGGAGCAGCTCGAGGTACGTGGGTTTATAGAGATGTCGCCGTAACAAGGTGGCTTGTGGCACTTCTGGGGAGAGCAGGTTAAGCTGGTAGCCTAAGCCAACATAGACTTTTCATTCAGTACATGAAGAAGTTGCTGTCCCTTTCCGGTTCGAGAGCTGCGCAGTCCGTGAGGAAGGGCTGCCCTCAGGACAGTGGCCGTGCCTGGCTGTGGGTGAGGCATCAGAACAAGGGCGCCCCGCACAGAACCTCCATGGCACTGCGGTCGGAGGAGCGTGGATGCTCCCTGCAAATGCGCACTGATCGTCCTGCCTGAGGGAGGCCAAGATGTACAGTTCTGCCCTGGGGGCTGGAAGGGAAGTGCTGGACTAGCCAAGCACTGGTGCATCACCCTCAGCTGCAGTAGTCAGGTGAGTTTTTCAGGGAGTACAAATTCAGGGGTAACTTGAGGAGACTGTAATTTAAATTTCCCAGCTCTTTAGAAAATACAATTATTATTTCTACAGTATTTTAACAATGTCGCATTAAAATAACCCATGCAGTGTCAGCAGCCAGCATTATTAATCTGGAAATGGTCTGGGCTGTGTGTGGGAGCATACCACTGCTTGGTTCACATTACTGGTTACAGTATAGTGCCCACAGGCAGAAATGCAGTGATAAAGGTGCAAGAGCACTTTTGATTGACAATTGATTTTGCCTCCTGAAGTGGACAGACGCATATACCCCTGGAAGAAATTTTTTACAATGAGGGTGGTGAAACACTGGCACAGGTTGCCCAGTGAGGTGGTGGACGCTCCATCCCTGGAGGCATTCAAGGTCAGGCTTGATGGGGCTCTGAGCAGCCTGATCTAGTTAAAGATGTCCCTGCTCACTGCAGGGCAGTTGGACTAGATGACCTCTAAAGGTGTCTTCCAACCCAGCGCATACTATGGTTCTGTTCTGTGATTCTGAGTCCTTTGGGCTTGATAAGCTTGTCCACCCTTCAAGGTTGCCCCACATGAATTACACTCAACAGGCAAAGCAGAGAACTTTGACCTCCAACAAGCCTTCATAGCTTGGGTACATCAGTGGACAGAGCATCAGCAGATTTTGGATAAAGCCTGTTGGCTGTAGAACACAAAGTTTAACAGAAGGCAGCTCTCTGGCAGGATCTTTCCGAACCTGGTGTCCTCATTTAATGCATGCTTGCCTCTGATCTGTTGGCATGGTACTGCTTCCTTAACTGCTCTGTTATCTGTGCTCGAGCTCTGTACTTAGATGTGCTCATCACAGGGCCTCAGATTTCACTTGTTATTTGAGCTTGGCTTGTTCCTGGCTACATCGCTAAAAAGAAGAAGTTTCTTTGCCCGCCTCTTCTCCTTAAACTTCTGCATTGCTGAACTTTATGCTGCACACATTCAGAGGGTAATAAATTCAGTCAGTTTTGGTCTAAATGTAATTCCTTAGTAATTGCCATCTATTTATTTTTATTGGTAGCTATATCTTAGCTTTATGAATACAAGATCTGGACTCTTCTGGCAGTGTCTTAGGAAAGACTTGCTTAATAAAAGTAAAAATGCATTTGGGAAGATTTAAGTTAGATGGCTGCAGAAAAATCTCTTTTATGCTAAACATGACAGAGTTCATTCCTCACTAAAGGCCATGAGGGGCTGCAGGGAATGGAGAGCAGGATGGCACCCTTCTCTCCGTGAAGGTTTAGAACATCTGATCAACTAAATGATGCCTTCAGAAGCACTACTGGAGTGAGACTCAGATCCTGAAAAGCCAAATGTGGTGGCTATTTCAACCTTGTCAACAAGCAGTGGCTCCAACCTGATGTGTGACCTTCGCCTTCTCTTCCAGTGCTGTGGGAGCCTTTGCATAGTCATTGATGGCTTTTGGAGCAGGCTTTTGCTGATGTACAGTTTCTTAATTCAAACTGAGTATGGCACTGGGAACACTAGTTATTACAGTAATTTTTCCTTTCCTTCTGTAGTTTTCTTTCTCATCTTCTGATCTATCTACATAGAGAACAATAAACCCCCAAAACTCACTCAGACTCACATGCACATGCAGCACAGAACATCTTTTTGACAGTCATATTGAGCAAACTTCAAGAAAAACTCTGAGTAATTTTCATCTCCATTTTCATCTCCATTTCACCATCAGATCATTAAAGTGGGACAAATAAAACATTTCAGAATAAAAATGACAGACACAAAAGCAGGTCTTTAAATATTAGCAGCTTTAAAATTAATGTTTGATAAGATGCCGTGCTGACTGTTGATTACTGATGCCTTTTACAAAGTTCAGCTATAAGATCTGAATCTTTTATTGTGCGTTCCTAGGAAGATAAAACTCGGTTATTGCTAGTTCAGTTTGGCTTCTATACCCTTAACAAAAATGCCTGTTCCTTGGCTGCCATATGCTACCAAAAGAGATAAGATTTTAAAATTACCAGTCAATAAAGTCCCTTCTCATTTTTTTTGTGGCAATAGACCTAAAAGAAGTTATTTTTACTCAGTAGTTATATAGTGCCTCTTAAAATGTCAGTGGTTGGGTATATATTGAGGTCACTGAAATTCAGCGAGGTGTTTATTTGCGAATCACGTGTGTGTGTGTGTCCCGTGTCTCTGTTCCCTGGCTGTGGTTTCTGCAGAGGGACACCCAGGATCCTGTGAGCCCCATGCATTGGGCTCTTGGGGACTGTCACTCGTCTCGTGCCAAAGCATGGGGACAGCACCGGCAATTTACCAGTGGGACTCTGCGTGAGTGCGTGTGTCTGTCCATGCATGGTATTCTATGTATGGGCTCTGCTGCTGGCAGGAAGACTTCCCATAGGGTCTTTGGTTTTATTGCTGCCTCTGGCTGTGTCCAGGAAGCCATAAAGTGTAGTAGAACGTGAGAAATAGTTTAAGTCCTATGCTGCTCATAAACACTTAACCCTGCTCTTCAAGAGGAGTACTTAATCAAGGGGAGGGGAATATGAAGTCTCTTCTAGCTCACTTGGGCCATAAATGAGTCCTTTCGCAAGAGTAAAGTGGGGCACAGAAAACTGCTGCTTTTTCCACTGGCTGAAAAACTGTCTGTCATGATTGTTCTTAGGCAATTCTGTCTCATTACGATGGTGGGTCTAAACAGACAATTTCTGGAATGGAAGGGTTACCACAACCCCAGTGATATGACTGATGCTAAAACGTTAAACCTGTTCTAGTGCTTATCTGTAAAGCCTTGCTCCAAGCATCCTGCCATCGCTAGTGGGGAGAGGAGGGGTGACTCCAGACTCATGTCTTTCCTGCGGCTTGTTCTGATAGAATCATAGAATCATAGAACAGTTCAGGTTGGAAAAGACCCTTGGAATCATCGAGTCCAACCATTGACCCTACACTACAAGTTCACCCCTAAACCACATCACCCAACACCACATCGAAGCGACACTTAAACACATCCAGGGATGGCGACTCAACCAACTCCCTAGGCAGTCTGTTCCAGTGTCTGACCACTCTTTCCGTGAAGTATTTCTTCCTAATGTCCAGTCTAAACTTGCCCTGTTGCGACTTGAACCCATTCCCCCTGGTTCTGTCCCTAATGACCTGTGAGGAGAGACCAGCACCAACCTCTCTCCAATGTCCTTTCAAGTAATTGTAGAGCATGATGAGGTCCCCCCTCAGCCTCCTCTTCCTTATACTGAACAATCCTAGCCCCTCTCTCCCTGGAGAGGGCACAGAAAAAGAAACCAGCCTCCTGACTCACGTCTTGAGCATCTCCACCTTTCGCGTTGCATTTAGCAATTACGCTGGTGAGGTCAGGGTGACACAGAGCTATGCACTGAGACACTTCCTGCGTAAACCAGGTGCTGGGATGCACACAAACGGCACACCAGAGGGGTGTGAAAGAGGATGGGCGGGAGATGTTCAGACCAGAGCTGAGCATGAAGACACAGCTGCGAACACAGTCGTCAGTGTAGACAGGGATGTGTCTCTGACCCTGCAGACCTTTAGCTCAGCAAGCAATTCTGGGTCATTGCTTTGCACTAATTAAATTTTGCTGGGAAGCTCCCGGGCGTGTTTCAGTTCACGTGGGTGCAGCTCTGTTGGGGCAGTCACGAAGGAGCAGTGCTTTGCCAGAGCCTCCGGACACGTGTGGCTGCATGAACATCAGCATCAGGGAAGCAGAAATTGCTTCCATTAGTAACTAATGGTTCTGCATCCACAGATGACAAAAATGCGGTTTCTGACAACAGAGGGCATGCTGACACTGTTCTGGGAAGTTAAATACAGGCAGGTTCAGCACTGAGGACACCAGTTTCACCAAGAGGGGCAAATCCTGTCATCTTTACAAATTATCTTTCAGGAGAAAGGCAGCTTGCTTGCGTGAGCCCTGCAGGGATTTGCTCAGCTCTCTGAGGGACTTTTCCTGCACGAGCAGCCCCTGAGATTTCATTTGGGCCGTAAGAGAGTCAGATGCTGTTGGAGGTGTAGAAGCGGGTATCACACCATGCCTGCAGCAAGCTGTGGGGAGAGGAAATGGCCGTGAATAAAAACATCGGCATCTGGCCCAAAGAGACTCCCTTGCAGGCAGCAGGCTGACAGCGGGTAAGTCTGGGGGGACAGCAGTGGTTAGTTTGACTCATTGATCGTGGCAGGCAGCTGATCTAAATTCAGCTGTGGTGCAGAGCCCTGGGTGAAGGAAGTGTGAGGGCTGTGAGCGATTGCTAGAAAAACAAACAGCATCATTTGGGGTTAAGAAGGTGCACACTGTGTGCTGGACGTGCGCTGTTGGTGTTGAGAGCAATTTGCTGGAACGGGGAGGGCTGCCCCTGGGTCCTCAAACAGTGGGATGGATGGTGGCAATGGATCTGGGTCTTGCCCCTGAACTGGTTCATCTTGCTGAGCAAGAACGTCCTGATCCTGCAATGCGCTCTGAACAGGGACATGAGTCTGCCTGTTTGAGGCAATTTACAGGATCGGAACTCTATCCTGAGTTTAATTCTAGTGCATGTACCTTCTTTCATGACCTACCTTTACGTACTGCGCCTGGGCAGAGGATGTCCAGAG
Organism: Trogon surrucura; assembly: GCA_020746105.1. Taxonomy (NCBI): domain Eukaryota; kingdom Metazoa; phylum Chordata; class Aves; order Trogoniformes; family Trogonidae; genus Trogon; species Trogon surrucura. The sequence goes on along the minus strand of CM036618.1, from coordinate 113,699,385 downwards.
GTCTCCTCAGGGAAAGAATTTCCTCAAGCCTGCCTTATGTCAAAGATACTGAAATCTTTGTACTGGCCATGGGGTTTGTGTCTGGTTTTTTTTAATGATTTTGTGCATTCTCCAAAGAGATTAAGCCAAAGCAGGTGTTCAAAATGTCACTGCAGAGGAGTAGCTATATTTCATAGTGCTTACACAAAATCAGTCAGTCTTTTGGCACCAGAAAGTTCTGTTCAATAGTCCTGCATGTTGTATGATCTTTGGGCTGATGGCTCTAGCTCACAGACTATAAATCAGCAGGGTCTTTTCCAGAAGGAGGCTCCAGGTAACTGGGACTGTCAGGAATAAATTGGACAACCTGACTTTGAACAACCTGACTTTGAACAACCTGACGTATTGGGAGGTGTCCCCGCCCATGGCAGTGGGGTTGGAACTAGATGATCTTAATGTCCCTTCCAACCAAAACCACTTTATGGTTCTATGATTCTAAGGTGATTTTAAACATGAAATGTGCAGGGCCACTCTCACCTAGAAGAGACCATGGATGGTCCCAGCTGCTCATGCACTGTTACCTCTGCTGCACAGAACACACTGGGTGCTTGGTGAATGGGCCCTAAGATAAATCCGTGTGACCTACTGTAGGTGATTCTGCTTTGGCAGGGGGGTTGGACTAGATGATCTTTTGAGGTCCCTTCCAACTCCTAGAGTTCTATGATTCTGTGATAGCTCGAGGAAGAGAGGCTGACCCACCTCTTCTTGCCTCAGTTTCCCTTCTGTGAAATGGCAGTCCTCTCGTGCAGGCTTCAGCCTGGCAGCATGCACTGGATCAGGCTGGGGAAAAGACACGATGCTTCCCTGCACTCTGCCACTTACCAGGAGTTTGTCTGCATCAGCCCCTGAAGATGCAGCTTCCTTCATCGCTGCCAGTCGTGCAGGGGACAGACAGCCTCATGGTGGGTGCTGATGCAGTTGCTGCCCATTGCGATAACGTTGTGTTTGCTCTATGAAGTGGCAAACGGTTCCTCACCCAGGCTGTTAGGCTCCCATAATAGCGTGGCTAATAACCAGCAAAGCCTTTGCATTCATTTGCAGCCCGTTTCACAGGCCATCTGGTGAGCCTGCCTGTAGGTTTGCGGTTGGGTGGAGACTAGACATCCAGCTCTAAAGACAGCTTTGAACGTGACTTGCAGAAACCACACGCTGCCATGAAGAATACCAGGAACATTTCTTAGTGAATATTTGGCTAGGAAGAACTAAACAAGCAAAGCAACAAGAGCAAAACCAATAAATTCAAAAGAAGGAAAGACCCTGACCCCCATTCTGGACTTCCAAAGGTTCTTTGTGGTTGCTTCTGTAGCAAACCAAGAATGAGTTCCCTGCTACCAAGCCAGACTGCAAGCTGGTGAGACAGGGAGCTAAGCAAACAGTGGGGAACTTGTATGGCGTTGAACTAAGCCATCTACTACTCTCTTGCCATTACTAGGAGAAAACCAGAACTCCCAAATGCCAATCTCTGCAAAGGGTACGCCTGCTGAGAGTTCTGTGCCTTTCTGGCAGCGATTGCTCAGCAAGAGGGAGAGGTGGAAACATTTTATGCCATTAACTGGGCATCTGGGATCCATGTGTGCAGCATCTCCTCCTGTCAGCTGTGACTAAATTTCAGGCAGTTAAGTCTGATGGATGTGGGAAACAGCAGTCTGTACTGTGAGGCTGGAAAAGCAAGACAGGCTGCTGGAGAGGTGGATGAACTGTGATTTTTTTGTCAAGATATAGATTTAGCATCAGCATTTGGGACTTTTGCTCACCCCAAACATATCTCCGGGGTTTGTGTTCTCCATGATCTTGTGCTGAGGTCAAGACAGCTTTGCTAGAGAAGTGTACTTGCTGACCGGTGGATACCCAAAGGCCGTGAAGCTAACTATGTCCTGAGATGGTTGTCACTGTTGGGAATGAGGGCAGGAAGGAGAGAAATGCTTTTTCTGCTTCGCGCACTGTGCCTGTTTGGGTGACAGGGGCAGCCAGTGCCCAGCAGATTGCAAGCCACCATTTCTGCCCTTGCTCAGCCTGTCTAGAACCACCTCTTGAATCTCGTATTGCACAACATCTTGCACCAGCCCCCATTTGCACCAGCCCGTGGGATGGGGGACTCCAGCCAAAATCATCCTACTAGTCAGAAAGATGCAGGGAAAAAAGTGGAATGTCTTAGAAGTAATGGACTGTACCATGCCCTTTCACTGACTATGGGATTGTGAACTCTGCTCCTTGTGGCTTTGGCTTTCTGCACGGACAGGCGAGGTGGGTGGCTGTGGACCCAAAGTATCTCTGCCTTGGAGCTTTGGTGGGAAGGCAAGCCGGGCCATAGAACAGCTGAGGGCTTGGTGCCCAGATGCTGTCGAGGTTATTGAAGACACACCAGTTTGCTCCAGAGCTTGCTCCATGATTTCAGTAGGGCTGCACTGATTTACAGTGACAGAGGACCATGCCTGCTACCCTCGGAGGTGCTGGGAAATCCTTTGGTGGCCATCCATACCCAGTGTCTCCCAGCTCGACTGAGAGGTGAGACCCCCAGACTGCTGTAGGCACAGAGACTACTTAGGCAGGGTAATGGCACAAAACAGTGCTTCCAGGCATGCTCCTATTACATTTTTAACATTCCAAATAATTTTTTTGACCAAGGCCCACCTAGTCCTCAATTCTCAGTCATGAGCCTGGTAACTGAAAAAAGGGGGAAGAAGATTATCACAGGGTGTCATGGAAAGAGCAAACCTGTGATGGGACATTTCAAGAGGCTTCTGGGATTTTGTAAAGCTTATTGTTAGATGTTTAAAGGGGATTGTAGGAATGTTCAGAATGTTACGAGATGTTTAAGGGAAGGGTCAGAGGCAGGTAAAGGAAGGATCAAAACAAACTGAAGAGGAATAAGCAGGAGAGAATGAGTGGGAGAGGAGATAAAAGGGTCCAGCTGTGCATATGCAGGCTGTTGATCAGTGTGCTTTTCTGGCTGAGCCCTGTGTCTGCACTTCAGCCTGGCCTGGCCTGGCCTAGCCTCATATTAAACCTGATTCAATATTTTTTTCTTTCTCTCTCTGTCTCCATGTTTATGCTTCACCTGTAAACCTCAAGCTTGACTAGTGGTTGAGTAGAAGACCAGAATGAAAAAGCCCATGGCTGGACACAGGGTAAGTGAGACTGATCATCTTGGTATGAAGCCTGGATTGAGTAAGTGTTTGGGTTTGGAGGTTTCTGCTGATGCATGTGGGCCTGTGGATGAGGAGAGTGAGGAACTGTGTGGTGACCTTCAGTCCTGATCAGCTGGAGGAGAGGTGGGGGACAGGTGGGGCCTCATATGTGAGTACTGCTGATGGTTTTGTGGGGCCCGGTAAAGGCACTGTTCTCTGTCCACGTTGTTCTGTGTGGCCAGCTGCTTGCGTTTTGTGTACATCTGTATCTTTGGGACATACATTTTGCCATGGGGAGACACCCACAAACTGGAAAAGTGGTGAACAGACTGGTGAGGAGAAACTCCTTGGATCTTCAAGCCCCCTGGATTCCGCTTCTCCTAACATGATGCTTTTTAGAATCAGCTTTGGAAAACCTTGTTCCTCAGTAGGGGAATGTATTTCAGCCTGGTACCATAATGGCTTTCATGGAGAATTTGTTGTGAGAACTGCGGAACAGAGGTTTCCAACGTGGACTCAGCAACTTGCTGTAGTTATGGGACAGGGTAACAAGTCTAGATGATCTATGGAACCAGATTAAACATGGACCATTTGCAGCTAAAGCTTTGAATACGACTGGTAAGCTACAAAAAATAGGCAGACTTCATCCAAAAATCTTGGGAAGTGCAGTTTAGTGCCATATCTTCCAAGTCTGAAATGTGTGGTCATATTCATCTTCTGCACATGCTGTATACCTGGTGTTCGGTGGTGCATGTCTCAGGGGGGGCAGTGCTTTGCACTATGAACACTGAAATAAGTGGCCCAGGTATGTTCTTTCTTGTCATTGTAAATGGATTCTGCTTCTAAAACACTATGACATTGATTTCCTACAAAGTGACAGTCTTGTCTCATTACCTAGATACATTTGTTGTCTGATGGATTTTAATAGCAAAGATCTGAATCTGGTGATTAACCCCCACCCCCAGAAGAAAAACAGAAGTTCAGAGCTGTGTCACATCCTTAACAGGAGCTTCAAAAAGAAGCGTGACAAATAGCGTTTGGGAAGAAATTCATGCTGTTGGAAGTCTGATGGCATGGAGTCTCAAACAAAAGGAAAATATTGAAGGAGGGAGGGGAGAGAAATCTTGGATGGCAGAGGCATTAGCATCAAACAGGCAGGCACAGTGTCCCTAGCCAGACAGAGCAGACCTGTCTGTATGTACAAATATCCCTTTCTCTCACTTCATCCGCTGCCTGTGCTGTGATAATACTTTCCTGAAAGTGGTCTTTATCATGCTTGCACATTCACCCTCCTGACTCCAAAGGTTCTGCATCACTTCTCTAAGTTCAGTGTGGTATGGGATAACTGGGATGATTTAATGTACAGGATTTTGCAGCCTGTCTTATGTGCCACAAAGAGCTAGATTTCAATCAGGAGGGATTTGACATATGAACTTAGCAGGTGCTGCTTCTGAAATTCTGGGGTGGAGTAAAATCACTCAACAGAATTGTTTCTGTTTAGCTCAGACTGGGACAAAGCCCCTTGTACTAAACACAGGAGAAGGAAGGAGGGAGCGTGCAGAACAGGCCAAGGAAATATAAAGTGGAGGAAAAAAAGCCCTGGGTGTGGGCAGGGATACTGGGGTAAGGCTTGTTTGCTGTAGGATTTCTGTGAGAGGCTAGTTATCTGGGACCTCTGGGCTCATCCTCTAAGTGTGGCAGCTATGAAATTACATCCTCGCTGTGAGTCTTTCAGGATGCAAGCTGTGCTGCTTCATCAGAATGATGGCTGCTGCTTTAACAAGCCACATTAGCCCAAGATTGATCGTCCCACTCACAGCATGAAAGATCAGTGCCATTTGCAGCAGTGAAGGTCTGACGTCTCTGGGGTTAATGGAGCAGTGCTAGTGGAGGGCCTGCTCTCCCATAGCTGGGCATTGTGCTGGGGACACTCGCAGCCCTCTCCTCCACTGGCTCAGTGACCGAGTGCAAGTGAGGGTCATTCAGTCTGGGATCCCTTGCAGGCGGGTGTGCAGATCCCAGTCCTGTATGTTGCACGATGGTGTCTGCGTGGAGCAGCAGCAGCAGTGGGGCTGGGAGCAGAGAGGGCAGACCAGACCTCCCTCTGGAAGAGCAAGTCGTATCATGATGTCCCTGCCCATGGCAGCGGGGCTGGAACTAGATGATCTTTAAGGTCTCTTCCAACCCAAACCATTACAGGATTCTATGATCGTCTGTCCCAGACCATGTAGTTGCCTCAGTGCAGCACTGGCCTTCTGCTCGTGATTGGAACCAGGAAGGTAACTGGGACAGGGAGGTTACGGGGTTGTTGATGGAGGATATCACAGCCTCCACACATGCTGTGTATGAGGCTGGGTCTTGATACGTTTGGGGAGTGCTTCTCTTGGCTCATGGATGGAGAGTCAACAGTGGCCTGGTGTCACCCCTTCTCTGACAAGCATATATTTAAAGGTCAGGCAGACCCTTCAAGTCAGGCCATAGGGTTGTTGAGGCTGTGGGGGTGTGGCAGGGTGCAGCTGTACTGAGGCCCAAAGAAAACTGACCTGCTGCAGGGTCAAAGTCTCTGGGAAAGCATCAGGGGTTGAAAAGGCTCAGCACCACAATCCCAGTGGCTGAATGCTTCACATGAGGCTTCTGGGCTCATGCCAAATGCTGTTGAAGTGTTTCTGTTAACTGCCCTCGCAGGTGGATGCAGAGCAGCCCCAGTTTGCCTTGCTGCCACCTTCGCACTTGGAGCAAAAGTCAGTCATTCTTCCGGGGGGCTCGAGTCCAAAATGAGACAGCTCGCCTTGCGTGGCTTCCATTGAGGATATCTGAGATATTCTGTGTCCCAGAATAAGAAAGGTTTCATGCAGTAGAACAGTCATACACAGAGAATTTATAGTAAAAGAAAAGCCAGTGCACAGGATTGTATCTAAGTGGTTCCCAAGACCCAGAAAGCCCCACAATGTCCTTAGGCTGTGCCTGCCTTTATTTAAGTGGGAAATGTTTTGGGATCCCTGGAAGAGAGCGAGCTCATGTGACAGTAAATGAAAAATGTGAGTCCTGAAGCAGTGCCCTTAAGTTAACTTCAAGTTGGTGGAGATCCAAATTTGGTGCAAAGGCTATTGTGGGGCATGCTGGAGGCAATCTTGCTGCCATGCACTGAGAAGGGCATCTAGGGCTTTCTTCATGGCTGGCTGCTTTTTCAGGTGACTCCCCCACCCCATCTGCTGCTTCCCCTCACCTTGTGACTTGGCTCAGAGGAAGCAAGAGGTGACAGCTTTTGTTCATTTTTAAAGTCATTTTGAATGGATCTAGACAAAAAAGATAACTGTGAAAGGAAAGTGAAAGAAGTCTTGGGCGACTATTACAAGCATAGAGGCAAACCCCACAATGATGGGGTGAAGTAGGGAGCAATAACAGCAGCTGAATCTTTCACAAGTTTCATGTTGAGACCCTGCACTGGCAGGTCAGCATAAGTCTGTGGTTCTGTGCTAGCTCTGACCAAATTCTGATTTACTGGGCTGCATTGGGTTGTACAGCTGGAGACTGCAGCTGTACTCAAGGAACTGACAGTGAAAGATATGATTTCCCTCTTTCAGTTTTCAAGCTATTTTCAGATAAATGACTGATGTTCTTAGCTGATCTTCATGCTTTTAAGAGCCTATGTCTGACCATCTGTCTCCAATTAGTCTCTTCAGCCCTGCAGTCTTCTCTCTTTGAAGTACTTACACTTCTTTTTTGATACATTAATAATAAAATGAACCTCAAAGCACTCTCAAAGTATCATTCTCCCTATTCAAAGCAGGGTAATTTCACCCCTCTGGGAAGAGGTGGGACAAGACAAGTGGGGCATTTTTTTTTCCCTGGACTTCCTTCTCCTAAGAACCATTTTATTATTTTATTTTTTTTCCTCTAAGCTGTACAAGTTGCCTAAGATAGTACTGTGGCAGAGGCCCTGGGCAAGGCACAGAGTCGGGGTTCAGGAGGTCTTCGCTTCACTCTTGCCTCTGTAGAACGACTCCTACCTGGTCACAGCATAATGTCTGTATTGTTAGTTTCACTTGCTTCTAGTTCTGTCAGGACCTGAGCAAACAGAAATGGACTCTGCAAACTCTGCACCCACTCCTGGTAGTGTCACTACTGGTTCTCAAGACCAACTCCAATACAGCACAGCTGCAACCTGGAATAATGTTGTTGGGGAAGAAGACTGGTTTGTATTTAAGCTCACGCTCTTCACCTTGACTTTTCCTTGAGCTGAGCTGTGGATATGCCTATGCCTGGTCCTGTACCTTGCTGATCCTGACCTCGCTGTGCTGACTTCGAACTTCTCTCATCACTGCCGACGTGTCTAGTGGTTGCTGGTGTCCATGGTTGTTCTCACTGGATGCTGTTGTGGACCAGGTCTTGTCTTTCTGACTGCAACCAGAAGAAATGAGGTGCACAAACAGATGTTTCTCTTCTAAAGTCCTTCCCATCTTCTGGAAGTTCAGGTAGGACCTGCTGAGCCTGAAGGCACAGCTGTACAAGGCTGTGATATTCACGAGCCTATCTTCTTTCAGTGTAGTGAGTACTGTAGGTCTTTGTGTGCTGAATTACCCTGAGTAACTCCCCTTCCCGACCTCTCTCATGAATTCAAAGGTCTTCTGTCCAGCTTGGTTCATTTTTTCAGGGGCAGATTCCCTGCCAGTGTACTGGAGGGGAAATTATTGCCATGTTGTGTATGTCAGGCTAGCAGATCAAACGGTCTAAACAGCAAATATTGCATCACTGTTTTTCACTGAACCCCAAATCTCCAAAGCTTTCCTTAGAACATCCACCTGTGCCAAGCTCCTGGATCTGAAATGGGGGTTGGTGATTTTGTTCTTTTTGATCTATTTTGTCTGAAACCATTAGGTGGAAGACATGTATTTGAATGTCTCTGGAGGATAGGATTTGTAGCTGATTCCTCTGCTTCACTACTGAGAAGGAGAATTAGCTTTACTGTAACATGCTTCATGCACAACAGGAAATAGGTACATACTGTACACGTAAAAGCCAAGGCCAAAGCAACAAAGAACAACCTTTAAATAACTCTTATGGTCCATTAGCCAGAGAATAACACCTGCTGTGTAAAGGATACACTCACAGAGATCTCTCTGAAAACCCCATGAAAAAACTACTTCTGAAAACTCTGTAAAATTGTAGGCATGTGTGTGATTTATGTAACTAATAGCCAGTATTGTTTGTACATGGCATGGTCATTAAGAATCATGTGTTTGGCCTCACCTTTGTATTGTGTAGGAACACTCTGATCAAATTAATTGAACACGCATGTGCTGTCCTTTATCATTCTGAGAACTCCACATGATGTGCCTAGGTTTGGATGGTTAATGAGTCCCCTGGAGTCCTCTCTTTCAGCAGGTATAGCATGTTCTCTATTATTCTCCCTTTCTGAGCAGAAAAAATCAAAGAGAAGAAAAAGCCTATGAACAAGGGGAGAAAAGGTGGTTAAGGTTCACGCGTGCTGTATTTAGGGGGAAACTAAGTCTTTCTGGGTGTGGCCTTTCTCCTAGAAAAATACGCAGAAATTTGTGCTGATGGATTGGAGAGTCGTGGAAGGCACCTCTGAAGACTATCTAGTCCAAGCCCCAAAACAGTGTCACCTAGAGCAGGCTGCTCAAGGGCCTGACCAATTAGCTCTCAGTTGACTCATCATCCATCCCTAAGCAAAGCTTCATACATTTCTCTTTCTCATATAAAAGGTAACTCCCCATCTTTCCTATTCTGGCCAGTTCTGCCTAAAAAGCTATACCCATCATCACAGAGATGCCACCTCTCCGTGATCCAAATGAGATCATAGACCTGTAATGGCATGCAGCATGTTCCCTGTGCGATCTGGGTTAGTGTGCAAGAACTTCAGACAAGCACCCAGTCATGCTGATTTAAAGGAAGAATGTGTGAGAGCTTTCTCCAGGTTGCTGCTCTGTAGGAGCTTCCTCAACTGTGTGCACACTGTGGGGCTGAGCCCTCTTCAACCCTGCACTGTTAATTATGACGTCTTTCTTCTCCATATCACCCTGCAGACTTTGCTGTCAACCCACTACTTACCTGAGGTTTGTCTTCTCACACCTGGTGAGGAGAGTTTAAAGATCTTCTTACCAGGTTACCAACCTGTTGGCAGAGATGCTTTTGTTCCCCTAAGGTGGTTGTAGAGAGGTGGGTGTTGGTCTCTTCTCAGATGTAGCAATCACAGAATCACAAAATGTCAGGGGTTGGACGGGACCTCTAGTGATCACCTAGACCAACCCCCCTGCTAAAAAGTAGGATTGCCTAGACAGAATTGCAACCAGGTGGGTTTTGAAACTCTCCGAGGACGGAGGCTCCACAACCTCTATGGGCAGCCTGTTCCAGTGCTCCGTCACCCTCACAGTAAGGAAATTTTTCCTCATATTTACATGAAACTTCCTGTGTTCCAGCTTGTGGCCGCTGCCTCTTGTCTTGTCAAACAAGTGACAGAACAAGAGGAAATGGTTTCAAGTTACACCAGGGGAAGTTTAGATTACATGTTAGGAGAAATTTCTTCACCAAAAGGCTTCTTAAGTCTTGGAACAGACTGCCCAGGGAAGTGGTTGAACCACCATCCCTGGAGTATTTAAAAGATGTGTAGATGAGGTTCTTAATGACATGATTTAGTAGTGGACCTGGCATCGTGAGGTTAATGGTTGGACATGATGATTTTAAAGGTGCTTTCCAACCTAAACAATTCTACGATTCTATGAAATCTCCCTAGGCAGCATGAGGATGGCAGACGGAGATCGCTATCCCACGTAGCAGAGAGTCTCTTGTTGCTATTACTTGCATCTTTCTCCTGGTGCTGCCATGTAATTTAGGCTCAGTTGTCTCCGGTGCTGTTCTGAACAGATCTCCCAGACCCTCATCTAATACCATGGCACCAAATCTATTCTGTAGTTGCCAATCTGCAGGTGGAGCAGCGGTCTTCCTCCTGGTGCCAGAATTTATGGGCTCCCAACCTTTTCCATCATGGGAGTCTCCTTTTCCCAACCCAATGAGTACAGACTCTGAATGTTACCCTGTCTGTGCAGTTGAGTATTCGGGCTCTTGTAGGGTCATGGAGAAGATCTTGTCCTCTTTTTCATAATTTGTGATGCTGTGCAGACTTCCTACCTTGTCCTGCATCTTCTGCAGGCAAGAAGACCATTTCCCTTGCCCCAGCCTCATTGAGGGGCCCCAGGCAGCTGCATCCGTCCTTGGGACCTCTGCCTGTGTTGAGGCCTCTGATGTGCCAGGAGCAGTTGCTGCTTGTGCTGTCGGCCTGTGCCGTGCCAGGCATCACCGCTAACGCTGAGCACACATATGCTGTCCTCAACAGAATTTCTGGCTCCCTTCTGAGGGCTCTCCTGTGCAAACCGGTGCATCTGTTTGCACCTTCTGTTACAGCAGCACGGACCGGTGTTTGGTGCTCTGTGACACAGTGCGAATTCCCAAGTGCTGAAGATGGAAAGCTTTTCTTATTCCCGAATTCGTGAGCATGGAAATCACAAAGCGGAAGGAAGACTCGGAGGGCACACCTGAAAAGCAGAGATTTGTTCTCCTCCAGCCTCCTCCCGGTTGCGTAGATCCCTCTGTACAGAGCTTCACCACTTTTTAATCTCTTCCATTTCAGTGCAGCTGATAAAAGCTCAAGCCTAGATGTTTATCTGGCGGACAAAACCTTGGCCAGGGCTCATCAGGTCAAACCCGGTGTGGTTATGGCTGCTTCACTGATAAGGCACTAATTGCAGTAGGGCAGAGGACTGGAGTAGTTTTCTTCCTCCAGCCTGCCTGACTCCGAAGAGCGTTACATTTAATGACTCCTGTGCAAAAATGCAGGCAAATGCAAAATCTGAGCTGGAGTTTGATAGGGCAAGAAGCAGCCCTGTCCAGAGCTGTGATAAAGAAGGAGGGGCTTCTCTGCTAAATATGGGCTCTTTTCTGGCTGGAGTGTGCTCACGTAACTCAACTACTTGTTGAGCCTGTTTTAGAGGTATCATTGTGGTGTCCCAACTAGAACAGCTTTTTTTTTTTTCCCTGCATACAGACATAGACCTTGCTGATATTGAAGTGTCGCTATCTTTCATGGACAGCAACAGCCATGAAATTCTTCTCTGAACATTGATGGCTGAATGAACGAAGGCTACTACCCAAAGGTTAGGCTGGATGAAAGTGGGGGACCTGAGGTCTGAGCAGGTCACAATGATCTGTAGGGGGTGAGAAGAGAGAACGTGTCTGGAGGATGGAGAAGGAAGATGCATTCTGGCAATAACAAGAAGAGAAAGCCAGTCGTACCCTTTGGGCAGAGGACTCAATGGAGAAGTAGGCTATTTTCTCTCTGAACCACACTTTGAAGAAATAAGATACTGAGATACGCTCTTTGTAAACAGATCAGTATCCAATGAAGTCTGGCTTATGTGTTTGCTTGCTCTTGCTAACACAACAGCCTGAGAAACTCTGAAGATATGTTTACTGCTTAGTTCAAGAAAGTCAATAATACGACACTGGGAATAGCTTCGAGTCAACCAGGGCTTAATGTAACATGGCATATGTAAGACTTCAGAGCTTGATGCCATCTGCTTGCAGAGAGCATTGGATCGCTCTAAGAATGTCAACAAATAGGCTTGAGAAGCTTTGTGAAAATGAGATGGGAAATAGCAAGCTCCAGAGTGTAGGAAAATGATGATTCTTCTGTGTGGCTGTTGTGTTTGTGAGATTGGTTAGTCTAGTTTTTCAATCTGCTCCCTTCCTGCTGTCTCTAGGGAAGCGCCTGCAAGAGGAGAGACGTGAGTCATTGAGTTAAACTGAGAGAAATACGGCAGTGAGAGCAGCAGGCTAATCAGACAAAAAAAGTAACTTCCAAATGGTCTTTGGAGACATCACTTGTGAATCCCCTAGAGGGTTAGGGTTGGTGGGTTAGGGGGGGAAAAGCAGCTAGTGAGCATAGCTAGCAGCTATAAAATCTCTTTAATCCAGCTCCAAATATAATCTATGAGGTACCTACTTTTTTAAAAAAAATATATATACAAAATGTAAAATCTAAACCCCAGGTGGTAAACCTAACAGGAATGTTCTTTGCTCCAAGAGTTAAGATAATTGTACTTGGAAAAATTCTTTCGGTATAACATTCATTTCAACCTTTCTGTGAAGTGTGACATAAACATGTTCAAAATGGATATTTCATGCCCAAATCATTTCCATTAACAGCTAAAAAGATTTGGGTGTTATGTTACAGTTAAGCTGTTTTAAATAAACAGTTTCTCTTGGTGTGCTGTTTTTGTACTGTAATGGAGGTGCTTAACAGACTGCACGGGTTTATCTTTCCTTCCTCCTGTGTAGAAAATAAAACTTCACTGTTTTCCAACAGCTGATGCCTGAATACATACAAAATTCTTTGTGTGTATGCAGATTGCCTGTCACAATGTTTAGCTACTTTAAATTGTTGCTCACTACAGACTATTTTTTTTCCTGAACTTGTCTCCTACTTTCACCTGTGACAGGTGAAGAATAGTTTATTCATGATAATAAGGATCATTAACATAGATCAGTTTCTTGTTGCTGTCTTATTTTCCCCAGCAGCTACTTGAAGGGCAGTTGCACGGATGATGGGGCTGAATTTTTCAGGTAGTGCCAAACAGCATAAAAAAATATGCAGTCTTCAAGTTGAGGTGCGAGAGGTGGAGTTGGTTTCAGGAGCAGACCTGGGACAGGTAACTGGGGACAGGGGGCTTAGATCTCCTTCCTTGGAGGTTTTCAAGACTCTGTTAGACAGCGCTGCAACTGATTTGGTATAGTTCTGGTGCTAGCGCTGCTCTGGGACAGATGATGGACCAGAGACCTGCAGAGGTCCTTCCCACCAGTGTGTCTGTGAGCATGTGATCACACTCTTCCTCTCCTTTAGTCTTCTCCAGAGCTGGAAGACCAGTGTTGTTATCTCTACCTTGTGACACCTAAGAGTGAGAGCAAAGGTGTGAATGTATGCTGAAGCCTGGACTCATGCTTATCCGTTGTCATCTTGGTGATTCCTGCAGGGGCAATTCATGCCCAGTGTCCTCTAGAAGTCAAGGGTAAAAGACTTGTGCAGGAGTCTCAAGGCTGGGGTTCAGTGTTCGAAGACGTGGTCCTCCTTGGAGTCCAGGGGGTGGTAGCACTGCTGTGTTTCAGCTGGGAAGGGGCACTTCCACGGTGCTTAACACAGTTTTGTGTGTGTGAGGTAAAAGGAGAGACTCGGAAGCACTGTAGCACAAGGGGCCATTTTGGAAATACGGACATGAATGAGCAAGGCTATGAAACTTGTCGGCATAGTGTGCTTACTGACCTGATGGGGTCAGATACTGAGCCCGTTTAGCTGAACAGCCTTAGCTCCCAGGAAAGCATCCTAGAAAAATGTACTTGCCTACCAGCTATTTGTAGCCTAATATTTCTTCCTCCATCACCATTTCTGTGAGTTACTTTGATGTGTGGCTGCCCTTGAACGCCAGGAGGTGAAACAAAACGAACAGATGAAGCTGAAGTTACAGTGGTCTACTGCTGGAAACTAATGTTCTTTAAATCAGATAATGTCACTTGGCAGTTTACCAAAGTCTCTTTTTGCTTATTTTGTTGCTTTCTGTTTTACTCTAAAGCCATTTTTTTCAGTATTTGTGATGATGTGTCCTAAGAGAAATGTATAAGGTTGCTTTAAAGATTAGCCATTAGATTCAACCATTTCAAGGGTGTAAGCCCTGGAAGCAGAGAAAATGTGATTTATTGCTCTCAGTGCTGGCCTGAGTGGTTTCTGAACTAGAGAACTTTTCTTTTGGAGTCCAAGTTACATATTTTTGTGAGAGGAACAAATCTATAATGTTTCCCAATGACTCTTGTTAAATTTATTTTTATGAAGGACTTTTATGATGTGTACAGACCACTGAACAACTGCGTTTTACCCGAGGTTCAACAAATGCGTTAATTTTTAGTCTGTCACTCTCTTCTGCAGCTTAGTATTTGGTTACATAGTGTGTTATCAAAACTGTAGTTACCTAGAAGTCCCCTTACGCTGCCCTTTCTTCCAGTTGCCACAAGTCTGCAAAGAGGATTATGCGACAAACCCCAAATTTATAAAGTTCCTGAAATGAAAGGTATGGTGTAGAAGGAGGAAAAAAATTGAATTATTTTTTTTTCCCACAAAGATCTTGAAGACAACTTTTTAATAGACCTGCTTTTATATTAATGTTCATTATACAATGTATGCTGGAAAAACTCCTTTGGTGAAAACACTTAAAGACTAACCCATCTCTGTGTTTATATACTCAAGCACAGTAGAATGAGATATGCTAGGTGTTTCACCAACAAAGCTTTGATGAAAAGATTCTGGTTGCACTGTTTGGAGACCTCCTTTTTTCATACTTCAATTGTACGTTAAAATAAAAGGCTTTTTAAAGAGTAGTTCAAGGCAGCATGGGGTTACTGGAGAACAGGCTGTCGGTGCTGGATTTGGAGCGCAGACACCTTTCTGGGCCTAGATCAGAAGGGGAAGATTTGGCGTAGGAAGAGACGCTGGAAAGAACAGGTGCTGTGAGATATGAGCTACCACAAGCAAAACCAAGTAGCCCATCTGCTAAACTGCCCACACCTTAGCTGGGTGTGGGGTATACAGGAGCGTGAAGGGGCAGAACTGCAGTCCTTACAGCAAAGATATGGGCATGAGGTAGGCTGGATGAACAGGAAGCTCCTGGACACTCCTGAAGACAAAAAGAGAGTTTACAGAAAGTGGAAGAAAGGACAGGTAGACTGGGAAGAATACAAGGAAGTTGTCTGAGCAGTCAGGGATCAGGTTAGGAAAGCTAAAGCCCAGATAGAATTAAATCTACCCAGGGACAGCAAAAGTAACATGAAAAACTTTTATAGGCATGTCAACGGTAAAAGGAAGGCTAGGGAAGATGTGGACCCTCTCTGGAAGGGAACAGGAGAGCTGGTCTTGAGGGATATGGAGAAGGTGGAGATTTTCAATTACTTCTTTGCCTCAGTCTTCACCAACAAGGGCTCTAGCCACACTGCCCAAGTTGTAGAAGCGGAAGGTGGGGTCTGGGAGAAGCAAAATCCACATACTGTAAGTGAAGATCAGGTTCGAGACCATTTAAAGAACCCGAAGGTGTACAAGTCCATGGGACCTGATGAGATCCATCCACAGGTCCTGAGGGTACTGGCAGATGAAGTTGCTAGGCTGCTTACTGTCATATTTGAGAGGTCAGGGCATTCTGGTGAAGTGCTCACTGACTGGAAAAGGGGAAACATCACACCCATTTTCAAAAAGGGAAAAAAGCAAGACCCAGGCAGCAACAGGCTGGTCAGTCTCATCTCTGTACCTGGCAAGATCATGGAGCAGATCCTCTGAAGGCTCTGCTATGGCACATGGAAAATGTGGAGGTGATTGGTGGCAACCAACATGGCTTCACCAAGGGAAAATCCTGCCTGACAAATCTGGTGGCTTTTTATGATGGAGTAGCAGAATCGATTGACAAGGAAAGAGCAGCTGATGTCATCTACTGGGACTTGTGCAAGGCCTTTGACACGGTCGCGCACAACATCCTGGTCTCCAAGTTGGAAAGACATGGATTTGATGGGTGGACTACTCTATGGATAAGGAACTGGCTGGAAGATCACACTCAGAGAGTTGTGGTCAATGGCTCAATGTCCAAGTGGAGACCAGTGACAAGTGGTGTCCCTCAGGGATCAGTCCTGGGACCAGTACTATGTAACATCTTTTCGCCGATGACACAAAGTTGTGTGGTGTGGTTGACATACTGCAGGGAAGGGTTGCAATTCAGAGGGACTTTGACAGGCTTGAGAGGGGGGCCCAGACCAACCTCATGAAGGCCAAGTGTAAGGTCCTGCACCTGGGTCGAGGAAATCCCAAGCACAAATAGAGGCTGGGCAATGAGTGGTTTGAGAACAGTCCTGGGGAGGAGGATTTGGGCATGTTGGTGGATAAGATCAACATGAGCCAAAAGTGTGTGCTTGCATCCCAGAAAGCCAACCATATCCTGGGATGCATCAAGAGATGTGTGACCAGCCAGTTGAGGGAGGTGATTTTGCCCCTCCACTCTGCCCTTGTGAGACCCCACCTGGAGTACTGCGTCCAGTTCTGGAGCCCCCAACATAAGAAAGACATGGAGCTGTTGGAGCGAGCCCAAAGGAGAGTTATCAAGTTGGTCATAGGGCTGGAACACCTCTCCTATGAGGACAGGCTGAGAGAATTAGGCTTGTTCAGCCTGGAAAAGAGAGGGCTCCAGGGAGACCTTATAGCAGCCTTCCAGTACCTGAAGGGGCTACAAGAAGGCTGGGGAGGGACTGCTTACAAGGGCCTGTAGCAGTAGGACAAGGGATAATGTGTCGAAGCTGGAAGAACGTAGGTTTAGACTAGATATAAAGAAGTTCTTTACCCCGAGGGTGGTGAGGCACTGGAACAGGTTGCCCAGGGAGGATGTGGATGCTCCATCCCTGGAAGTGTTCAAGGCCAGGCTGGATGGGGCATTGAACAACCTGGTCTAGTGGGAGATGTCCCTACCATGGCAGAGGGGTTGAAACTAGATGTTCTTTGAAGTCCCTTCCAACCCAAATCATTCAATGATTCTATTGATTCCAGAAAAGCCATGGACACAACCTCACAGAATCAATCAGACTGGGTTTTGCTGTTTTTTTTCTTATGTGTTGGATGGACCTTCTTTAGAGACTTCCATCTAGTTTTCCTGAGGCAGGCCAAAAGGGACTAGCCGTGTTTGTTTCTTTTGGAGATCCCTCTATTAGCAAGGGCAAGCTTCCATGCATCCATGAGCATCTGAGTTCATCTTCTCAGCAGCAGGAGCAAACGCACTCCCTAGGTGTCCCAGGATGGATCAGAATAGATCAATTTCTCAGCCTTTCTGCCCTAACGAAATGCAATCTCTGAGTCCTGCTTGCTTGGATGGAAAGGGGAAAGGTAGTCTAGGGGAAAGAAAGAGCATCAGTACTTAAGCTGCTAAAGACTTAAGTCTTGAAGTTGTTGGCTTTACTTTTGACCTGACCTTGCACTCCCAGTGACAACAATCACCTCTGTAGCTGCTTCAGTGGCCTGAAATTGTCCTCTGAGCTTGGTTGTGCTCATGAACAATTTCTCCAAGATGTAGAGGCAGACACTGAGCTCATGCTGGAAGGAGAGCTTCCTTCATGTCCTTTATTTCAGTGTCCTTGCTTTTCCTTTAGACACAAGAAGCTTCTGGTACCAGTATAGGAGAAGGTGCTTATTTCTGCTGATGTGACCCAGGTCTGGAGCAAAATTGACAGAAGCTGGACCTCCTGGGAGGTCCAAGCAGCTCAAGCTTGTGCATTTACAGACAGAAATCCTCTGCAGGAGTTCAGGGTCTGGCTGGCACCAGCAGGACTGGAGGCTGGAGGTGCGTTATTTGTTTCTAATAATTTAGTCAAGTCCAGCTCAGTTGGACAGCACAGGGCCCAGAAGTTGGTGGGACCTGTGGAAATATGCTCTTCCTACCATCCCACGTCGACAGCAGTATCCTCGAGATACTGCTTTTCTACTCCTTCAGCAGTGACTCCAGCACTCTTGGGAGGTGAAGGCATGGGATATCAGTGAGAGCTTTTCTACCCCTCAAGTAATATCCTGTGCCCCACAGCCATTGAGAGTGGACAGCAGAGGCATTGACCCACCAGCTCCTTCATAGAGTGGGTTTTGGCCAGCAGCTAAATGAGCCATCAGAATTATCATGCAGTACTGATACACAAGGCTAGAAAATGCAGTCTGGCCTTCCTTTCCCTGCATTGCTACCACACGCTAATTAGTCACCTTTCTGCTGTGAAATGACTTCTCAAGTCTTCTTTGCTCATCTCCTTTCTAAGGCTGAAGACCTTTCAGTGCCTGTCACAGTTAATTTTCTGCCATGGCTAATGGGATTTTGCACAGTGCACAACAGCATTTCAGCCGTGGGGATAAGAGATGTGGTAGTGCGGCTTCTGATTACACCAGCATGAATTGTCTCTCTTGAGCACGTGCTGAAAGTTCATATCCTGCATGTTCACATCAGTCTTTCCACATGATCCCATTATGTGAGGTGAGTGGGCTGTGCTCTTCCCAGTGAGTGAGTAAAGAAAGTCTTTGGAGTAAGATAAGGAGAGATACCTTCTTGGGTTAGTCTTGTGCTTGGGACAGTGCTTTCATGGAGAAGTGAGATGAGAAGACATCAGTAGCACTGCTACGTTCTGGGCTGGGTTTGCAGGCAATGTCTGAAGGCTTAACTGGCTTTGTGTGTTGATACCATTTGAAAAGAGCAGGCAGCTCCACACTGGAAGCTTTTTGGCTGTTGGTGTTGTGCAGCAGTGCATGATTTGGCACAGGCATACAGAAATGAGTCTGGGATGCTCGGGAATCCCGGACAGGGAGCAGCTGACTGTGGTTCCTGTGCCTTGCTTTTGTTGTTGAAATGCCCTGTAGCAGGCTGCATCCCAGTTTCCTTTGCTAAGTGTAGGGTTACTGTTATGGTCCAGAGCAGGATGATTCCTGACAGCACAGTGGTGGGTGGCTCAACAGGAGTTTCTGTCTGTCACCTATTTGAGGGGATCTGCCAGAAGGTAGAAGAGCAAGTTTCTTTGTCTTGAAGCTCATGAGCTGAGCTTTCCAGCAAGCTGCGCACTGTTGAATTTGGAGTGTCACGAGTGAAGCACAGCTGGTTTGCAAGTCTAGACATAGAATTGTGGAGGATAGGTCTCATCTCCCAAGTAACTACTGAGAAAAGAGGAAATAGGCTCAAGTTGCACCAGGAGAGGTGTAGATGGGTTATTAGGAAAAGTTTCTTCACTGAAAGGGTTGTTAGGCATTGGAACAAGCTACCCAGGGAAGTGATGGGGTCATTGTTCCTGGAGGTATTTGAAAAACGTGTAGATGAGGTGCTTAGGCATGTGGTTTAGTGGTGGACCTGGCATTTCTAGGTTAAACATTTGGACTAGATGATTTTAAAGGCCTTTTCCAACCTGACTCTGCAGAGGACAAATTCATGAGTGTCTGGCCGTGGACAATTTTTGGCAAGTAGGGAGCAAAAAGACCCGCGAATGATACCTCTTATCCTCTGTGCAAGGGTTATTCAAGCTTTTTGCAAACAGGCTGCAACATAAAGAAACGGGTCAGTGGGTCCTGTTAGTAAATCTCTAAGTGTGCAGTTGGATTTTTGGCTGCTTGTATCTTAGTCACCTGGTTCAAGGGGCTGTGGGAGGGCACTGGAGCTCCTGTCTTGGACCGCATGCTTGGCTTGCACTTATACAGCAGCCAGGGTGACGGCCAGGGTCCTGCTGTTAGGACCAAAATGTACCTTGGACACAGGTCTCTGCAAGACCTGGGCAACGTGCCAGGTGTTCCTCACTGGGACAAGCCCTCAGACACGCAGCATGGCAGGGGTTAACCTAATGAGGATTATCAGCTTTTTACATTGGTATGGGGAAAGGCTCTGCCAAAGTGGGTGCCGGGAAAGGCTGACATTTAACTTTCCAAAATAGCTCATTTCATGGAGTAATTCACTGTATTGCCCTTTAGATTACTTCTAAAGCATGTAATCTAAGAAGTCTCAGGAAAGTGGAATTTTGGGCAGTGTAGAGACCAGGACAGCAGGGGATTGCAGTTCTGGAGAGGTGGATGGAAGTGCTAAACTCAGAGGGAATGACTTTCGGGACCTGCTTTGCTTCTGGTATATTGGTTAAGTTACGTGGATGGGAGACAAATGTACTCTGAATTTTTAGAGTAGAAAATGTTTTTCTGCCTTATTATGTGTCAGGCCCCGTAACTGCACAATCTGCAGAGGTGTTTGTTTTTTTTTGTTGGTTTGTTTTTTTAAAATTTCCAAAAGGCTGAGTGGGCATAAAGAATAAATGTCTCCTTTCTATACACCTTCCAGAAAGAGGCAGAGGGAGCAGCACTGTGTAGCCCTGGGTCCAGTTCTCTACCAAGGGACCTGTTTGAGCTGAGACTGCTCTCCCCTAAGGGAGTCGCTGTCTCCAGCTCACAGGGAGGCATGTCAAGATTGGCTCTCCATGCACACTTCCCTTTGCTGTGCTGTATGTGGGGGACATATTAAGGGGTTCTTTAACTTTTCCAGGAGTGTGGGCTCTGTATTACATTCAGATGTGTTAAAATCAATAGATCACCTATGCATGTATGAACCAGCAAGACTTCCAGCAGCAAGGAGAGGTTCCTTGAGTGGGTCAAACTTCACCTCTACTCTTCAGCCTCCGAGATTAACAGAATTTCTAGATGTACAAAGTTAACTGGGACTGGATGTCCTGACTGCTGGCAGACAGGTCCCCTCTAGAGAGGCAAGCCGAGACCTCCGAGTCCTTGCTTGGTCTCCATTTGGAAATGCAGTTCCTGGGGAGAAATGCAGATTGCCTTTCCCTCCCTGTGCCAGGACACCATCTGCTCAGACACTGCTCTAGGCACAGCTAGCAGGCATGGCCTCACTTACATATCCAGTCTGAACTCTGGTGTCATTGACTGCTCTAAATCCTCTTGCCAGGGAATGGAAAGGAGACAGCCAGCACTGGAGACTTTCTTGCTGGCTGGGGAGGTGCTCCTGGCTCCCATGATGCTAGTGAGGATGTGCAGAGAGATTTCAGATTGAGGGGGAGGTGGTATGGTTTAGATAGTGGGCACAGCAGTGCTCTGCAGCTTCTGCAGGAGAATTTCAGAGATGCTTTGGGAACATGTCTCTTCTGACAAGTGAAAGCTGGTTTGGATGGGAAAAGGCTGAATTCAGCCTCACATCTTGCTGGAGGAATGGGTCCAGGCACTGTTGGTAGAAGTTGTATTTGTCCAAGGGGGATCACAGCAAACCATGTGTCTTGTTTTGGGGTGCCTGCATGTGGTGTTTAGCACAACAGCATCCTGGTTCCTGACTGGTTCCTCTGATAACCTATGATGGCAAAAACTTGACCTATAAACTGTAAAGCAACATTTTTTTCAAAAGCAAATGATAAAACTGTTGACGTTATTTCCTCTTTGACAAGGCTGCCTGTCCTTGGGAGCTGTGATGTCTCTGTGGAGTACATCACAGCTCCAAGCAGGGTGGCTCAGGAAAACCAGGAGCTGGGGTGTCTTTTGACTTCCTGTTGTCACAGTGATTGGGTGAAGGAGTGTGTTTAGTTGGATCTTTGCAGAGTAGGATAAAGTGAATTTGTAGAGGATGATGTAGAAGATTTTTCTGCTTGTATGCCTGGTTTGGGTGTCAGCAATCCCACATCAGGGCAGTTCCAGAAGACAGTGATGTCATTTGACAGAGTTTTCACTCTGTGTGTTTCTACGTGTTATCCCCGGGGACTTTTCCGCTCCTGGTGCCAAAAGGGAAAAAGTGCTCTGGCCAAACAGGAGAGTGGTGTCTGCTGTGAAACTTGAGATAAAACATCTCTTTACCATTTCCCATCCCACACCCTAATCTTCTCTTTTTTTGAAAGGCTATGCTGCTCTTCCATGTGGTACTGGTTAACTGTGAAGGGACAAATCCCTTTTGTTCTGGCAGGTTTCTCAGGTAGGAAGTGATGTTCCGGCTGTGCAGGAATCGGAAGAGCGGGTGTGGTGTAGGTTTAGCTGATGGCTAAATCCTAGAGATGCTTTTAGCCACAGTGTGGAAGAAGTCTGTCTTCTGAGTATGACCAGTGTGAATCCCGTTGCCTTGTTGATTTGTTCGCATAGGGTTTGGAGAAGTCAGTGCCCAATCCAGCAGAGCTGTGTTTGTGCAAACTATTTTAATTGCAATATCCAGCTCCTCTGTACTTAAACGCTCTGTCAGGATGACTGCTTAGTGTGTACTTCTAGTGACCTTCACTTTAATTGTTAATTGCTTGCAGTTCATTTGGATGATTCCAGTAGTGCCTGCTAGTTCTGATTAAAACTGGTTTCTTTCCAAAAGTACTAAGTTTCTTCCTTGCATAAGTGAAATGAATATTTAGATGCACACTAAGGTATTTTAAAATGTTGCTCTGGGATGGATGGGATTGAAGATCTGAGGTACCTCAGCTCTTTCTGCCCTGGGGGACTTGGGATTAATTGCTGGTTCCCAGACACTCGGCTCTACCACTGTGGGACAGGAACATGATGCTTGGAAAGGGTCTTGCTTGGAATTGCCCTCCACTATGTTCTTGCATATGTGGTGGCGTGGGGAGAAGCTGAATGTGGTTTGGGGTGTGTAGTCTGCTCTGCAGGCGTTTCTGGAAATCAGATGTCTATGGTTTTTTAGTGTCAGTTCAGAAAGCAGAGTAGAGCTTCACATTGGCTTGTTGGCTTCCAAGAAGTCTCACAGAATTTTGGAATAATTGAGGCTGGAAGGGACCTCTGGAGCTGTCCAATCGTCTTGCTCAAGTAGACTTGCCTAGAGCTGGTTGCATAGGACCATTTCCAGGTGACTTTTGAATAACCCCAAGGAGGGAGACTCCACAACCTCTCAGGGCAACCTGTGCCAGGACTCAGTCACCCTCACAGTGGAAAAAGTGTTTCCTGATGTTCAAACATGACGTCCTGTGTTGCAGTTTGTGCCTGTTGTCTGTCTTGTCATTTGGCACCACTGAGAAGTTCCTGACTCTGGTTTCTTTACACCTTTTTTGTCCTTGGAGATCTCCAGCACCTGTCTGGACAATACCATGGTCCTGGCTGGACTCATTTTGAGCTAGAAGTTGGACTAGAGAGGCCCCTCCAAACTTTTATTTTCATGTGATTTTATGGCAGAGCCTAAGGACTGTACCTTAAAGGTACCTCCTTGGTGACCAAGGAGGGAACCAGGCTACCGCTCACCCAAGAGCTGCAGCACTGAGTGAAAGAATACAATTATGGGCAATTTTGCCCAGGTTCCTCTTTAGTCAGAGCATACCTCTTCTTATAAGAAGTCTTTAACTTTGATTACTGCAAACACTCCAGTCAAAGGCACTCAGCAGGTAGCTATGGCAACCCCTGAGATAAGTGGTCTAAAATATACCAGGTAAAATAATGAGGGGATAATAATATGGTTTTAGTTCAAATAAACTATTAAGTGTGACTAATGGTTTTACATTTTAAAAAAATTCATACACCGTATTTCTGGGGTATAAATTAGTAATGGTTCGAGGCCCATTGTTCATCCCACTGCTGTAGGTGGTCTCCAAAGAATACTGTTAATATATGCCTGCTGCATTTGTTAACCCAGCACTCAGCAGGAGAAAAAAAGTCTTGTAGCTCCACAAAACAAAACTATTAGAAGAGAGAGGGGAGAGGGCTTAGGGAGGAAAGATTACCCATGCAGAGAGAGATACAACCCCTGCTTAGAGGATGACCTAACTAATTTAATGGGACTGTCTACTCAACATATTTTTTTTTCCCCAAACAGTCTCTGTTGGACTCAAATCAAAACTAGCTCAGTGATAAGTTCTGTGCATACTCAGGATGAGACAGTCATTACCCATGGAAAGCTTATGATTTAAATAGTCTAAAGTACTTTCTTGACTTGTGACAAGGAAAAGTGCAGCTAGGATTCTCTGTTCCTGAGGAGCTGGTCTCCTGTGATTACTCCTCCAGCAGGTCTGTTAGCCCTCTGGTGAGGGACTATTGCAAGAAAACAGAACTGAAATTTGCTGGAGCTACTCGTGCTGTTCATGGTGGGTAGTAAACCTTTAGGCATCTTGATTTTTCAGAATATACCAACAACATAAATGGGAGAGAATCTTCCCTTCCTTTTGTCCATACAGGCTTCGCCCAATTCTCCTTCTGTCCTGAGCAGAGCCTGCCACTTCTAAGCTTTCTTTTGCCTTTTTACTGTTAAGTTGCACAGAAGCAAATAGACCTCTCCTCATCAGGGAAGAATTCATCCTTCAGACCTGGCAACGACCCCAAGGATTCTGGATCATAAATCCTGCAGCAATCCTTGCAGCTTATTTAGTTGGCTTACCTTGAAGTATCTAATGTATAAAAGATTATTATGTTATTTTTTTTCCAAACTACTGGCATTATGAAGCAGACATAGTAAACAAAACATGGTATATGTCCCTCTTTTAGGTATCTTCCCTCGTTTCTAGGTAGTTACAGAACACCCAGAAGAACATAAGCAAAGGGGCTTTGTTGAGTTAGATTTTCTTAGTGACAGCAAAGAATATATTTGAGTATATTTTAGGCCAATGGAGAGAATCATGTGAGGAAAACCATAGTTCTCCATGGGGTTGCTTTTCAAAATTGACTTTGTCATTGACTTTTATTTTTCAAATGCTGTTCATGACCAATTTAAATTCCTCCTCCAGGAGCTCTAAGTATCTCTGTATGCTTGTTTTTGTCAGGTATTGCCTCCAAAAGAAGTTAGCTTTGTATCACAGCAACAGTGTCTCAAATAATGTGGTGTGCAGTGTTTAATCAGACATTACCTGGGGCCAAATTTTGCAGGTGGGGAAGGGAGGAGAAGGAGCAGAAAGTGGAAGCTTCCTTGGTCTTCTTCCAGCAGTGGGTCCCAGCAGATGCGGGCAGGTGCAGCCCTCTGCACACCCCAGCAGTGCTTCCTTTTTTTCCTGCTGGGCTCTCCTGCCCCTTTCCCCACACTGAATTTCACCCACGATGCTGCAGTGCTTTGGATCTGCTGCTGATCGAGGAGATTAGTGTTGTTCCCTTCTGTCTCTAAGGCATTTTGAGATGAGGGCTCACATCCTCACAGAGGTGCTGTGGGGAGTCTTGGTCTCAGCGAAGCAGTTTTAGACCTGGAGTGAGCTGAGGATCGATATTCTGCATCTGTTAATCTGGGCTTCAGCATCCCTTTGCTCATCAAGTCTTGCCTCTCTGGGCTTGATGCAGCACAGCCTGGATATCAGGCGAGATGATGCTCAGGACCACGAGAAATTCCTTTCCAGCCCCTGTGCTCCTAAGTCATTGCTAGATTCTTTCTTTCTTTCTTTTTTTTTTTTTTTTCTTTTTTTCCTGAGCTATCTGATTTCCTTTTCCTGCCTCCATGCTGCTCCTCAGACCACAGTAAGGCTTTCTCGGTCTCTCCTTTGACAGGCTGTTGAAAGGCTGTTCATACAGTGAAAAAGGAAAGCCAAAGCTGAGATCTGCTTTTGAATTTTAATTCTCTCATTGACTGGTGGTGGCGAATTATCCTGTGAAGGTCAATGGACACTGGCACTTTCCTGCTAGCCAAGTGCTAAACATTTTAGCAACAACAGCCAGGCCACACACTGCAGTCCCCCAAATCTCATCCCTTTTCCTCATCCCTGGAGCTGAAACTGGCTAGATGTCCCTCACCTGCCTAAGGGTACTGACTCCCTGTTAGCTGTCGTGTGCGTGCAGCAGGAGACCGGGGCAAGCACAGGTGACCCTGCAGAAAATGCTGATGGTGTAAATATTTTGTATTTAAATGACTATTATCCACCAGGACCTATTTTTGTGTTAATGTAAACTAAAAGGAACAAAAGATGTGGATGAAATGAGGGCAGAAGAGGGTAATTCTCACACCAGTGGCAATTGCTTCCAAGGAGGAACCTGCAATAGTTTTGGAGCTTGCAAAACCATGGGAACGAAAGCGTGGAAAAATCAGGTGGAAGGTACTGCCCCAGAGGCTCTGGACAGTGTTGGGAGTTTTGGTGAGAGGTTGCAAAACTAGGGGAGAAAAGCAGGCTTCAGGATTGCAAATCATGGAATTGTTTGAGTTGGAAAAGACCCTTAAGATCGTTGAGTCCAGCTTAACTTAGCAAAGCCAGGTCTACCGCTAAACCATGGAAGGCCCCGAGCGCTGCAAAGGTGAAGGCACTGTGCAGCCCCACACAGCAGTGCTCCTCCCTGCTCTTTTGTGCACACTCCTGTAGCTGAGAGGATCTGAAGATCCATTAAGCCTGGCTTAATGGGAGCACTGGGAAATGGTCGTGTCCCAGGCCCTTTGTCTTTCTGGGCTCCAAAAACATCAAACTGCTGCACATTGAGAACAGCAGCACCGGGTATTGCTTTTGTCGGCAGCGTGACCTTGTTTCTTGGGGTTTGGCTTGATTTGGATTTTGTCCAGATTCTGTAAACGGGGTTGTACTGTATCATCCCCTGTTTTTGTTTCAGGGGAGGATGTAGTATCATCAAGATCTAGCTTCCTATTAACCTGTGTTAGTACACTCGGCACCTCCAAATCTCTCATGAAGCCAGCAAAGCCTTAGGCTTTCCCAGGGTGTAGCTGTAATCAAAAAAAACATGCAGTCACTGTAAAATACGTGCTCCTGAGAGCATTCCTGTGCAATGGGCAATTTTTTTCCAGCTTATCTGGGCTCGCTCAAGCAATGTGCAAAACACATTACAACAAACAAACACAGGAAAAAAAAAGACAGGCGGGTGATGGTGTGGTTAACAAAAATATCTTCCCCCAAACCTAAAACAGGAATAAGGAAGAGAAAATGATTGCCAAGGCGTATGAGGGAGAAGTGGTAGCTTGTATGGGCAAACAGATGTGAACATGCATGTTTTTGAGGGCCAGAGAGGAGTGAAAATTTCCAGAGAGGAGGTTAAATTTCCTAGGCTGTATAGCAGGATACGGCACAGAGACTGTGTCATTACGCCGTGAATTGACACTGCAAGAGAGACCAATAGATCAACACCAGAGCTGCTTTGAGCGGAGATAATGAGCCCTGCATGGGTGCCAAGCCTCTGCTCTGTGCTTTGGGCAGCAGGGAACAAAAACAGATAGTTGAAAGTGTTACATGCTTCAATATCCTTGGTGTTAGAGCACAGCTTACGTGTGTCTGCAGCAGTATGCCATGGAAATGTTTATAAAATACTGCGGTTCATGTACACTGTTAGGTGTGTGCACTTCCTCTCCTAACTCCCACTCTGGCCTATTTGTGGACTCTCCATCACTTTGAAATAGGGCAAGGCATTGTTCTGTTCAGGTGATGAAAAGTGATAGTGTTTTAATATTTGTTCTGTGCTGTTGATTTGAAGTCGTCCAAACTCTTTCTAGAAGTAGGAAAGAAAACAAGGTGAGAAAGGGTTTTCTGAAAATATCTGAAGCATCTATAGGCTGATGAAAACGTGGAGGATTTTTTGCAGTTGTTTACTGAATCACTCCAGATCAATTAGCTATGGAATTGGCCATTGATCTTTTTTTCCCTCTTAATTAAAAAAGAGACTTAATCCATTTTGGTTTCAAAACAATCCCAACTCAGAAAGCAAAGGATGGAAGGGAAGGATGGCAGCTGTGTTATCACAACTGCCTCTTTCCCTAAGAGTACATTGGTTTTGTTATAAACTTTCATTTGGTTTTGGTGGAGGAAAGAACATGAAAATAATTTCCTGCCTGTCTATCATTATTGCTTCAGTGGAGAGAGACTGCAGGAGGGAGCTGGTCAGTGTGCCGTATGGATGCCCACTCAAAAGGTGTGTTGCATTGTTGTGCCCCCAAGAGAACTTGTTCTGCTTTTCATTGCCACTTTTTCTTCCTCTTTCCTGCCACACTGGTATTTCTCCCTAGTTTTTCTTTCCCGTGCTCTGGGGTTACCCCCTGCCTGCTCCCTACACTTCTTTCTTATCACCAGCCCCAGCAGTGGTGACAAAGAGCAGGAGCCAAGCTGGGTGCAGTTGGTTGTGTCTCCGGGTGGCCTTTCACAGCAGCCACAGAGCTTATCAGCTTGGTTATGGGCTTTCTCCAGTCGATGCATAATAGCTGGGACTCTACAGCTTGGTGGGTGGGCAAAATGCCCTACATCATCCATTGTACTTAAAAACCTACCCTAATTCAAGTGACAGCTCCCCATGTCCCAGCTTGCTTTAAGCAAGAACGAATGCTTTGTTCAAGTGGGAAACCCAAAAGAGGCCATTTCTCAGTCTTTCCGTAGGATGCCAATGAATAGACTGCCTCAGAAAATGAATTCTGGACTCACGAGCAAGTACTTTAATTTTGGGGTGGAGACACACATAAGAATGAGACTGATTCTCTGCTTCCAGTGCAAATTCCTTCGTAATTGAGCTGCTATTAGCAACTCCGGGGCGGTACACTGTGTGTTTTTATGGACCAATAATAGATGTCTAGGGTGATTGGAGGCAGTCAGCCTTCAGCCTAGAATTTTACAAAGCCCCAGATGTGTAAAATGATAGACCACTGCAGTCTTGCCTCCTCAGACTTACAAATACCCCGTGCTCCAGGAAAGTGGGTCAGCTGCTAAGTAATGGAGAACAAGCAAAAGACCCGTGGCTGTGGTGTTGCCTGTGGCCTTGGGCCATTGCCAGCTGGATCAAAAAGGTTTCCCTGGCTGCTCTGGCCTGCGGTGTCCAGCTGGGGTTTAAGTGAACCAGTCTGAGTGGCCATGAATGGTATGAACCAAGTAGGACGTGGAAGATGTGGTGCTGATCTGGCAGTCCCTTGGACTGGCCAGGAGGTATTGTGTGTTTGCAATGTGCCAGTTTTGCTATGGCAGGGCATGACCTGTCACAGAAGGGAGAGTCACAGTCCCAATCTGGAACCACAGAAACACAGAACTGCACAGAAGGAAGGGACCTCAAAAGATCATCTAGTCCAGCCCCCCTGCCAGAGCAGGATCACCTACAGTAGGTCACACAGGAACACGGCCAGGTGGGGTTTGAATGTCTCCAGAGAAGGAGATTCCACAACCTCTCTGGGCAGCCTGTGCCAGTGCTCTGTCACCCTCACAGTGAAAAAGTTGTTCCTGATATTTTTGTGGAACCTCCTATGCTCCAGCTTGATCCCATTGCCCCTTGTCCTGTCATCAGACATCACCGAGAAGAGCCTGGTTCCATCCTCCTGACACTCACTCTTGACATATTTATAAACATTTATGAGGTCACCCCTCAGCCTCCCCTTCTCCAAGGTAAGGAGACCCAGCTCCTTCAGCCTTTCCTCATCAGGGAGATGTTCCACTCCCTTCATCATCTCTGTGGCTCTGCGCTGGACTCTCTCAAGCAGTTCCCTGTCCCTCTTGAGCTGAGGGGCCCAGAACTGGACACAATATTCCAGATGCGGCCTCACCAGGGCAGAGTAGAGGGGCAGGAGGACCTCTCTCGACCTACTTGCTACTCCACATCTAACACACCCCAGGATGCCATTGGCCTTCTTGGCCACGAGGGCACATTGCTGGCTCATGGCCATCCTGCTGTCCACCAGAACCCCCAGGTCCCTTTCTCCTGTGCTGCTCTCCAGCATTTATTTACCCTATGTAAATACATTTTCCAAACTACCTCTCAGGGCTGAGTGTTACCACTGAGCCTGTAGCGGAGGTGAGCCCTGTTGTGCAAGAGTTATGCCTGGTTTCTTTGCAATGCTGATGCATCCTGGAGCACAGCCATTCAAAATAATACTGAATTTGGAGGTGCTTTCAGCGCTAAAAGCAGTCTTTGTGGTCTGCCATTGCCTGGCATTTATCAGGACATCTCTTGCTGCTGCCTTATTTCTGGTGCCCAGGAATGGGCCAAAAACATTGCTCTCCTCTATCTGTGTTCAGGAGTCACAGGTGCACACAAATCTGCACATAGGTGAGGGAGCCCAGTGGTGGAGTTTGGAGCTGTGGGCAGTGTGTACAGCGTCGAGGACAAGCAGGATCCTGAGCTGAATCAGGGGCTCCAGTGCTGCTGCCCTGGTGCATCTCAAAAAAACCCCGACTGTGTTCCATTCTCTAGCAGGCAGTGAGCCTTTTGACTTTGAACACATCTAGCAAATCTAGCAAATGGGAGAAATGATGGATGCTAATGTAAAAACGGATTCAGCTGACGGACGGAGCAGAATGGGGAGGCATTTAATGTTTCTCAAGTGAGAAATCGCTAGGGAAAGAGGGAGCAAACTGTGCTTTAGAATAGATGCTGTAGTGTTTAAAGCCAGAGGAGGAACTCAGATCAAGGCATTCTCCTTTTTGGAAGTACAATGAAGACAAATTCCCAATACTTTAATAAAGAGGAGTCTATTAACCATAGCCAGTGCTTACCAAGGGCAGTCAGTTGTGCTGTAGTGGTGTGAGATGGATAACTTCACAGTCTCTCCCCAAATTGATATTGCACAGCGTTGGTAGGTACAGCACCAAGATACTCTTTTCCTGGCAGCGCTCTGCTTCATCCAGGAAGGGGCTTGTGTCTCTGTTGCTTTACACTTTCCTTTGTATTCCTAGCTGAAATCAGGTCATGGGTGAGACTGTGGGGATATCAGAGTAAGCGGAGGTTCCCGGTGTGGTTCATGCCTCAGAGCAATGTGAGATGGTGAAGGGAGATGTGCTATGAAAATGCTGCCCAGCTCAGTGCTGCATTTCACTTGTCATGTTTAGAGGTGTAGGGATTTCTGCATGAAAAAAGTAGCTGCTGATTTAGAGGTATAAGTACTATGAAGAGTCCTGTTAGTTAAGAAGGCTCCCAAATCTGATTTTAGGCATGTTAGCCTGTAGGATGGTGGTGACTGGGAGTGTTGGGGGGTTTTTTTTTGACTCTTTGTATTTTCTTTTTTTTTTTTTTTTTCTTTGGCTATTGGCAAAAGTATTTGCTCTGTGTAGAAAAGCACTGTGGCATTATTCTGTAGTTTGTAAAGTCAAAATTTTGCTGGAGAGAGAGTGTTAGTTGCTCCTAGTGTGGCAAAGGAAATTTTAATTGTTTGGAAAAGAACTCTGGTTAGAAGGCAGCAAGTAAGTGCCTAAAGAACAGGAAAGCAGCAAAAAGAAACTTGCGCTGATCTCTTTAAGACATAAAAATAAATGAAAGCATAAATCTGAGCCCATTATGGATCTGCAATAAATGAGGTGATAAATCAGAGGTAGCTGATAATGTAAGAGTAATGCATGTTTGCAGTACAATCACCACATGATATTAAAAGATAAGTGTCCATTTACAAAGCAATGATGAAGCAGTTTCTGGTGCCTTGAAGATCACCTTGTAAACCTGCTGGGGGAAAGGGAAAGGTCCGTGTGTTGGGTCCTAAGGAAGTGTCAGAGACACTGGCGTGCATGAAAGAAGGTGAATTGCCTTTGCTTGCCCAGCAAGTCTGACCCGAGGAATGGGGAATCAGCTCATCTCCCCAACTTGCAGTCCCAGACCTGTCTTCCAAATGGAGAATTCTACCAAGCGAGAAGGACTATGGTTGGCTTGCAATGTTGCCAAATAGAAACTGTGCCTAAAAGGCGCTGCGAAACCCTCATAATGTGTGTAGTAAATACAAACATCAGTTGTGATTGTGAAAAGATGAAATGAAAGCAGTAACTAACAGCCAGGATTAACAACCAAAAATTTCGTGTTGCTCTGTAAACCTTGGGCGAGGCAGTGAAGCAGTGAACAGGGCTGCATAATTACAGCCATAAAAGTGCAAGTGTTCTCAGCCCAGTCAGAGAAGAGTCAGATGAATACTGCTGAGCTTGGGAAGCTGTTAATTTGTTTCATTTCTGTAAGTTTCCATCCTGTAAGCTGTATCCTCAGCTGGTATCCTCGATTACTTACCTTAGATCCAGTGGACGCAGTGGAAT
Source organism: Trogon surrucura (assembly GCA_020746105.1). Classification (NCBI taxonomy): domain Eukaryota; kingdom Metazoa; phylum Chordata; class Aves; order Trogoniformes; family Trogonidae; genus Trogon; species Trogon surrucura. The sequence continues at coordinate 113,667,766 of CM036618.1, read as the reverse complement.
TCTGGGGACTTGTACCCAAGACAGTGGCTGCTGCCAAAATGAAAGCAGAAGAAACTTCATTATTCATAGGTCTTAAGGCTGGATGGGGTCATTTTGAATCTGTATCCTGCCCTTCTATAATAATTCAAGCCTTCAAACTTTACCCAGCAATTTCTTTATCTAGCCCGCAGCTCCTGATTTAGTTAGGATGCATCCTTTAGCCAGCTGGCTGTAGACCTCAGGTGATGGTCATTCTACTGTGTCCTGAGGGAAGCTGCCAAGTGATTAATTTGCCACACTGTTAGATATGTGCAGCTTTCAGTGTTGAACTGCATTTTGGGTGTTTTTTGGAGATGGAAAAATTCACACTTCTCAGTAACTTTTATAACCCACATTGAAATAATTTAATACAGGCAAGAGCTTTGGAATACACTATTCTTTATAAGGTGTCTTTTCCAGAACTCTTATGTGGTTTTTTTTTGCCCTTTTTTGAACTGTTCTTTCCTCTAGCCTCCATCTGGAAACATAGATACAGGATATCTTGCAGTCTAAAAGCACTGTTTTGTTGCTGTCTGGTATTCCCCATGGTTGGACAAGAAAATCTTGCCTGAAGTTTTTGTAGCAGGAAATATATTTTATTTTTTATTTGAATTTGTTTCTTCTATAGTCAAAAATTCATCTGAAGGTGACCAAAGAGTTGCTGAAAACTAATTCTGTGAAGACAGAAGTACTTTCTATGAGCTCTTTGCTCTCCTTTATCTCCTTTCTGGTTTGTGCCATGGTTTGCAAGACACTATTAGAGAAGTGAAATATCTGGGTCGTCGTTTTCCCTGTCTTGATCCATTCATTTTGCCGTCTGTCTTTGAGGTGGGCTGGTGTATTACCAACCAAAGTAAATAGCTCATTAACAACCTTGACAACACTAGATAATGACCTTGGGTTCTTCTGGTGCAGATGGAGATTGAATTGCTGCACATGATCCCAGCGCTAGTTGTTCCTGTCTCATTCCTTTGTGCTCTGGGACCCCACTTGGTGGTTAACAGCACTTAGAGAGATGCTCTGATGAAATAAAAGGCTCACGCCTGGATTTTCTTCTCCTTTGTCTTCTCTGGTCACTGGGAGTGTCTGGCCTTGTGTCAGGTGGTGTGTCGTGGCCTGATGATAGGCAGACAGAAGACTGGAGGGCATCTCCAGTATCCCTGTATCCGCTCCGTGTTGAGCTCTATCTTATCGTCACGAGTCGTCTTGGAAGGCTGATCCAGAACAACCTGATATCAAGGTGATGCGTAAAAATATGGGGCAAGCCTGTGTTTAGTTTCCAGCTCTGATCAGACAAACTGTGTTTCTTTCAAATTTTCTCCATTTCCTCTTGTAAATAATAGGGGTAGTATCTGTCTTCTCCTTGGTTATGAACTTAGAAATTAGAGGGTGGAAGAGGCTTTAGAAAACATAGACTCTAATGAATATGCATGAGGAGTTGACAAGCATCCACTGATCTGATTAGACATGTTTTGAGCAGATGGATGATCTAGCTGACCTCTGGAGGTCCCTTCCAACATAAATTGTTCTAAAATTCAATGAATATGAGTCATCTGAGGCTGTGTTGTTATTTTAACATGTTTCTATGTTTTCATTCTGAGACGGGCAGTTGTATTTGCTGGATTCACTTAAGCAAGTGGCTTGACATTTTCCATAGTTTCAGCTTATTTTTTTTCAACTACCTTGGCAAACCAATAAAGATCATTTTAAAAAATAAACAGGTAAATTACATAGCGAGGCCCTGCCACATGCCAACTGATAAACCAACCAAGGAACTCAGTGCTGTGTGACCTGAACCAATGGTGACTCAAACACTCAAAGAGAGGGAACCTTTAACATCCATCTTGGTCTCCGTTCTCTTCAACCTGGATTGTTCAAATCCAGACCACTCTGCTTTATGCGTGTGTACAGGTTCAGGCTCCAGCCCTTGGTCTTTCTTATTCCTTCTTCTGAGTGTGTCGAGAGCTGCTTGGTTGCCCCTGCCTTTGTGTTCCTCAGAGACAGCCTACAAAGTGGTCCTGGTTTAGATTGTATTTGTATTGTAATTCTTCATAAAGTGAAGAAGGAAATGGTAGTTCTGCTCTTTCAGATCACTGAAGCAGTGGTGGGTTAGCCTTGTCTACCAGCCTAACTCCCACCTAGCCACTTGCTCCCCACCAGCCCTAGCAAGATGAGGGAGAAAATGCGGAAAAGAAACAGTCCAGGAACAAAAAAGCTCATGGCTCAAGAAAAAGACAAGATGGTTTATTAGTTACGGCTGCCAGCAAATTAGACTCAAATATGGGAAGATTAATTTGTTGCCACTTCTGACTCATCTTCCCTTCTCCTTCCTTCCCCCAGGCAGTGCAGGGGTCGTGGAGAATGGGGGCTTGTCATCACAGCTGCTGTCTGCCACCCATCCCTCCTCACACTTTTCCATTGCTTCTGCATGGGACCTCTCCATGGGCTGCAGTCCTTCAGGAAAAATCTGCTCTGGTGTGAGCTCCTGTCAGAAGAACCTTCTCCAGCATGGAGTCTCCAGAGGCTGCAGTTCCTTCAGGGGATATCCGCCTACTCCAATGTGGGATCCTTCATGGTCTGCAGTGTGGATATCTTCTCCAGCACTGTCCTCTTCACAGGCTGCTCTGCCAAAGTCCTCTCCGCAGGCTACAGGAGAATACCGACTCCGGTGCCTAGAGCACCCCTGAGGTGAGACTGACCAGCCTGTCATTTCCTGGATCCTCCTTCTTGTCTTTCTTGAAGGTAAGAGTGACATTTGCTCTCTTCTAGTCCTCAGGAACCTTTTTTAATCACCATGATTGTTCAAAGATTATTGACACAAAATGACATCAGCCAGCTCCCTTAGTGCTCATATCATAGAATCATAGAATGGCCCAGGCTGGAAGGGACCTTAGAGATCATCTAATCCAACCTCCCTGTCATGGGCAGGGACACCTCTCAACTAGATCAGGCAACACATGGGGACCGAACGGGGATCGAACCCGCAACCTTGGTGTTATCAGCACCACGCTCTAACCGAGTGAGCTAACCGGCCCCCTTAAATAGTTCCCATACCTGGAGGTTTACATTCTCTTTTGGTTTTGTTTTTGGGGTTTTTTTTTTGAGTTCTTCAGGTCAAACATTTGAGTTGTGTGTTCACCATGGCAGTTAGGTACTTAGAAGAATAGAAAATTACCATCCTGAATTCAGTGGACTCCAAACATAGGACTTCAAAAAAAGCTGCAGCAAATACAGATTTGGTCATGAGATGGCAGTCCTGTTTGTGGAGAGTAATTTATGCCATTTTAAAAAAGCTCTTTGTCTTAGTTTTGCTTTGATGGTCAGATTCCAGCTTGTCTGATCTTACCAGGGCTATACCAGTTCTGATCAACTCAGGATGTAGTTTTCATTTCCTATATGCTAACCCAGCGTGTTGGTTGTGGATAAAATACAGCATGAGGGACATACATCCTCCATGTCCGCATCTCCTGGTTTGGCTTTTTGTATGTTTTTCTTGAGAGCTTATTCAGAAGAAAGTGGTTCAATAATTTAAATGTGGATGAAGCTCTCTCTTTCTGGCAGGTCTGATCTCCTCCGCCTCTTTTTATTTTTTTTTTTTCCTATGTGTTCAAGATCTACTACAAATTAGTTTCTCCAGGGAATATTTGCCTTGGCTCCACTCAGAAAACTTAACTTGTTGAAAGGAAAAAAACCTGTGTAAATAACCCTCCAGCTCGGGCACCCTGGCCAAGTGGTGTATAGTATTTTTCTCTTAGAATTGAATTTGTTTTAGTGATTTAAACTGCGGCATTTGCACTGAGCTCGGAAGCCTCTGTGCTTCCTTTCATCACTGTCTTTATCACAATCAGATGAGCCCTTATGGTGTACAATGAGGCTTCCCCGCGTTATTAATAACAATTCAGACCTGTGGAGATCCAGTTTGTTTCTGGCAGTGGAAATCTATCTGTGAGAGCTCAGGGGCAATCATAGCCCTTTGTGCTTGTAGGTGAGCATCAGTCAGTTTTATACACGCTGCAGTTTTGCACAACCCCTGCCACCTCAGGCAGCGAAAAACAACAGAAAAAGCAGAAATACATTTTTCAGCTTGGCTGCATCTGGAGCCTTCAGGAGGTGTTAGTGGGCCATTGCAGGGAAAAAGTCTGCAGTGCAGTCGCTTTGACTTGTACCTGATGTTCAGAGTTAAAGACACTTAATTAGCACTCTGCTTTCTTTGGCTTCTGTGAGCATCCTATAAAGCACTTTCAAACTGGAAATTTGGGCTGACTCTCGGGCCAATTGACTGACAAACACCTGAGGAAAATTTGTGAGGTCTTTTCACAAGTAATCACACTCAATCTCAATAACTCAAGTATGCAGGCTTTCTGATCACAGTATCACAGTATGCTAGGGATTGGAAGGGACCTCAGAAGATCATCTAGTCCAATCCCCCTGCCAGAGCAGGAACACCTAGATGATGTTACACAGGAATGCGTCCAGGTGGGTTTTGAATGTCTCCAGAGAAGGAGACTCCACAACCTCCCTGGGCAGCCTGTGCCAGTGCTCTGTCACCCTCACTGAAAAGAAATTTCTTCTCAAATTTAAGTGGAACCTCTTGTGTTCCAGCTTGATTCCATTACCCCTTGTCCTGTCATTGTTTGCCACCGAGAAGAGCCTGGCTCAATCCTTGTGACACTCCCCTTTTATATCTTTATAAACACTAATAAGTTCACCCCTTGGTCACGTCTTCTCGGAACTAAAGAGACCCAGCTCCCTCAGTCTTTCCTTGTAAGGGAGATTCTCCATGCATTTATTTATGTTTCATAAATACGATCTAGTTGCAAGAGTGCACATTGAAAGATTATTGAATTCGGAAGTATTTATCATGTTTTCAGGTTCTTTTTTCTCAGAGATATTGATAAAAAGATCCTGGCCTGCAGGAGAGTACACTGTTGCTGCCTATTAAGTGTAGTAAACTGTACCGTAGTTTAAGGCTTTCATGCATGACAGATTTCACAGGTATAGATGGTTGAATTAAGTAAGGAAAAATAATTTTGCTCATGTTTTTTCCCTGTTAAAATGTAATATGTTTACTTCCACTGTGGGTCTAAAGAATTTTTCTAATATGGGTATTGTTAGCTAGTTTTGAAACTGAGCAAGAAATGAGGAAAACAAGAAGAGGCTTGGGTTACAGTGATAGTTCTCTTCAAAATTTCCACTGTAAACACTGATGAATTTTTAATCAGAATTTTGAAAGTACGGGACAACATCTAATTTCAGTGTTGTGAGCAGTACATTTTAGATTTCTGAGGGCAGATCTGTGCCATGTGTTTTAGAAGTGCAAGGGCTGGCTGTGAGGGAGCTTTTTGTTCTCTTGAGAAGTACAAAAAAAAAAAATTCATCCTTTCGTCCGAGTGATGCTTCAAGTTGCAACCGTTCAAGCATAGCTTGCCACATCGCACCATACATCTGCCATTTCAACCCTGCTGACCCATATGCAGGAGAAACTTCCCGGGCGTCTCCAGAGACAGCTTTTCCACACTGTGTGATTTAGGGTTTAATTTCTGCCTGCTCCCACCCAGACACCTTCTGACAGACAGCCCTGTTACCTTCCCAGTCCTGATGAAATTCCCTCCTGAATCTTCCAGCCCTTGGATCTTGGGAAGCTGACTTTTTCCCTGTGTTTTGGGTGCTGGGCCAAACTTCACTTGCCTTGACTGGATGAAAGAAGACCCAGCTGCATTCGAGGCTGTGAGACATGTGGACAGGGATAAGGCAACTGGTAGCTTTAAAATGTTTTTAAATAAAGCCTCTTGGTCTCCCACATAACAGAGAGAGATTTTTCTACACATGCCCCAGCGTGATGAGTTCCTTGTTCACCAACAATAAAGGCCTGATTGTAATGAAGATGTGATGCCTGATGCTTTCCTGCAGGGCAGCGAACACGTTTGTTTCCGCACATCCCACTGCAATTCAGCATTCCCTGAGACAGTCACTGTTGTCGGTGTCTGCTGGAAAACATGACCTGCATAAGTAACGCCGACTGCAGTGTGGGTGCTGGAGGGGGAAATGAGACAAAGATATGAATGGGAGAGAGCTTGGTACCAAGCAGACAGCTGGTGATGAAGGACCAAACAAGAAAGCTTCCTGAAGAGCCTTGGCCCTGCTTGTGCTGCTGCAGCTTGGGCGTGGTCTTCTTGGTAGTAAAGTTCCTCTGCTCTTTTGCCTTTTCTGTTGTCCAGCTCTATGACAAAGAGGTTGATTCTCAAATATTTGAAGAAGCCACTTGGCTATATAGTGCCCGGTTTTCCTTTCACTTGTGCTGGTTTTACTGCAGCCTCCTTTGGGCTGAATCCAAGTCGTTTTGGTTGGTGGGGCCAGTTCACAGCAGTAGTTGCTTGTGCTGCTGGAGAGGTCATTCCGCTTTGTTTGTTGTGTATGTGTTGCGTCTGTTGAGCCTCAAAGGAGAACTGTAGTCTTATTACCACGCTGACCTGCAGGTTCTTGAGGGAGCAGCTGGCCCACCAGGAATGACACTCAGCCCAGGACTTTGGTCAGATGAGCTCCAGCCATGCATGGGTGATGCTCTGAAAAATCTTCCTGTCCTTTTAAATGCACTGATAATCAGCTTCCCTATCCATATAGTGTCCCACTTCTGCAAAGAGGAGCACAGAGGCCCTAATTTCTCTTATGTCATCTACTCTGGCAGAGCAGGAGCGGTGTATTGCATCCAGAAGGTCTACTCAGTGGAGTGGAAGATCCACCTCAGACATGGGGACCATAAAGGTTTATTCTCTGCAGCAGCTGGAAAAGGAGAGACAACTGCTCCCCAGGTAGGGCCATCTGTGTGGGAAGATGGATGTCTTCTCACAGCTGAGTTTTCATCTAGCAGAAAGGGGCAACAACATCTGAAACAACCAAAGCAGGAAGGCTCCGTGTTGGAAGATGACCCAAGCACACACCATCCTGCTGGCCCTGCAACCTGTTCTGCTACCTGCAGCAAGAGAGTCTTTCTTCCACTCTTCTCATGGCCTTGAGGCAGGGAAAACGCTTCTTGAAGTGCACATAGGTGTGAAGATTGTGTTGGAGAAGTGGAGCTGAAAAGCTGGGTGCCATAAGGGACACTGAGCGGTTTTGTAGGGTCTATGCTTGTGATGCTGTTCTGTATCCTCCACAAAGCTTCCTGTCTGAATTTTTAACAAGGACCTGCAGCTCTCTTTGTGAAGGGCTGTAGGCTGCTATTTTTCTTCTCTTTCCTTACTGTAATTCTTCTTTTATCTCTGTCTTTTTTCTTTTCCTTAAAAAAAAGCAGCAAAACCAAGAAACAACAGAATCTTCAAAGTAATTCAGTGTAGCAGTCTCAAGATAGCACGGCTAAATTCACCTTGGCAAGCTCTGCTCAGTTAAAAGTCGTGTTTAGCAGCTTCTTGCTGCTTTTCTTAAGGAAAGTCTGCCCTTTTTGGTTTGTTAAGTGCCTAAAATGCCTGGGTAAGATTACAAAACTATCTTTTAATGATCCCAGTAGAGGCTGAGGCTACTTTTTCAAGTCATATACTGCCCATCTTGTAATTGGTAGCAGACAATTGACATGCAAGTGTCTCATTTGGGGAAAATTGCAAATTAGAATGGTTACGATGATGCAAATTAGAGAGAGGTAACACAGCCCATTATTCCCAGTCTTGCTTGTGTGACACAGTGTGCTGCTGAGGCTTGAAGATCACTGGGACACTCCGAGTGACATCTGCAGATCTCCCTTAGCTGCAGTGAGAATCAGTGTGTGAGAAGCTGGGTCTGATTTGCAGACTCCATATAGTCATGGGGCTGTGTCAGCCAAGAGGAGCCAGGCTGTGGGTGGACATGGCCTGTGCTCACCATCCTGGGCTGTCCATCATGAAGAAAGAGGAGTCCTTGAAGCTGAAGGGCAAAGCTCAGAAGCAATGAAGATATGTAGGGTCAGGGCCTGCCAGAAAGCTCTTGGCAGCTCGAGCTGTCTGAGCCTCTTTGCTAATGCCTTCTTCTTAGATAGTTTAGGTAGCATTTTTCCACGCTCTGTTTGACGTTTCTGTGCTTTCTTGAGCTCCACATGTCAGAAGGATGCATGGTATTCTGGGACTGGTCTCCTTGTCACAGCATGAAAAGTGACGTGTGATCGATGTAAGGGTACACAAAGATTGTGTCTCTTTGCCAAATCCTTATACTAAGAGGACATATTCAGTCCTGTGGCTGCTGCAACCCCCATTTCGGGGTACAGTCCCTCTTCTATGTGTTTCTCCTTGCTAGTCACATGACTTTGGATGTTCAAGCCAACCCTGTGTCAGCGGTCCCCACTCCCTCAGTAGCCCAAATGTCTTGGTGCCGCAGCCTCATCCTCATCACTCTCCAGCAAGCTGTTGGCATTTGTGGCACTTGCCAGTTTGATCTGCATCAACTCCTAGAGCAGGGCTGAAAGCAGCAAACCTTTCTGGGCATGGTCCTGCTCCTCGTGCCACGTCACTAGAGCCGTTGCTGTTCAGTGCTGTTTTCCCCTGGCTGGTTGCTGCTAGATGTCTGTCAGGTAGGCAGTTCTTAATCTGTTTAGTTCATGCTTTATTGATGCTATATAGTATAAATTTTTTAAAACCAAATGTCATTTGCTACTAAGTCAAAAGCCCTCCAAAGATCTAAGCCTATTACATCTAGACAGTTCCCTTTATCAACCAAATTTGTAATTTCATCACAGAGTGAAATCAGGTTTGTCTAACAAACCCTATTTTCCATAAAAACAGATTGAGTTGCCTTGTTGCATTCCCTTTTTCAATCCTTCAGAACATGGGTCCTGGATGGAGATTTCTGCAACATTGTCCTGGATTGATGCTACATATCCCTTGCACTCTGCTTGCGCTTTGCAACATTGGCAAGACTTCGCTACCTTCTGAGGCTCCTGAGCAGGCTGTGCTGCTCTGGGAAGACAAAAGAAGTAATTTCTCACAACTCAGACTCCCAGCTGTGCCTCAGTCCAGGGGAGCAAAGGATCTCACTGGAGACAGTCTGAAGGGCAAAGGAGCGTGGGAAAGGTGACAGCTCTCAACGAAGAGCATCCTCCAAGTACAAGAATGGGCCATCCTGATATTAAGGGCCCACAGGACACCTCCCACCACGGCACTAGGAGCCACTGGCATCCCCTAATGAGTCCTGTACCCCTAGGCAGTAACTTCTGTTATGAGTTCCAGAGATGGTTGCACCCCAGCCCATGGAATTGATGGCTCTCTTGCGACAGCCCTGGGATGAACTGGGAGTATCATTCAGTGTTCGTCACCTGCCACTCTTCCTCTATGGGCTGGAGGCAAGATTTTGTCACAAAACCTACAAACAGACACTCTGAAAGACAGACAGATGCATCAAGGGGCTGGCTCAGCTAGACAGAGGAATCATGATCTAACTTTTTTCGTGTTCACCAAAAATGGAAAGGAACCGAACTGAAACCAGTTGTTTTGTGGGAAGTGCAAATTCAGAGATGTGTTTTTATAGCACTGAGCACCCAGGGGCTTTGGGCTGGGGATGTTGGGTGGTTATTGCATTGTAGACAACTCATGTGACTATTCTTCAGGTTATAGCGGTCCTTAGTCTCCTGGAGTGGGTGAACCCGAAAAACCCAGAGGAAGGTTCTCATTTTGATGGGAACCAAGGTGTTAAATGCAGCTTCTTGCCGTCTTTACCTTTGCTACCTGCTCAGAATAAAGCCAACACATTAACAGTGACAGTGGGAAACCAGGCTTAGGGAGACCTTTTTCTAAAAGCTGTCAATAAAGATTACCTTTTGTGATGCCTCACAGGTAATCTGCTCCCTGGCTGTCTGCCGGATGATAAGATAGCACAGGGAAGATCACAGTGTGTTCAGAAGTAATACCCCAATCGGTGGAGACTGGCCACCTGTCTGACGCAAGACAGCTTTGATAAGCAGTATAGGGAGGCTTGGTGAGTCTACACACCCCTCTGTTACTGTGTAGACTTCTTGAAGTTCACCTGTGACCATGTCTTTTTTTCCCAGCTTTCCTTGGAAATCCCTTTTTAACCTGACCTGTTCCAATGTGCTACTTTGTTCACCTGTGATATTTTCCTTTTGGCTTACTCCCTGAGCTACATAAAAAGCCGGTGTTGGGATAACGCCCCCCAGGGCTGAGCCTGCCTTCCTCTTTTTGTTTAAAAGATGAGGAAGGCTGATGCACTCGAATGTGGCAACTCAGACACTGATGTTAGGCACAGCTGCTTCAGTGAAATGGCTCCTCACCCTCCTTACTGTCAATGCCTGCAGTCTCCTGTGAGCAGATATCACAGCTGCAGGGCAGGTAGGTATGTTCATCTTTCAAGCATGGGACAGGAGAAGATGCTCTGGGGGAAAATACACTTGGGAGGCTCACCAGGGATGGCTGTCTCCCATAGAAAAACTTTATATTCTATGGGTTTTGTTCTTTTTGCCAAAAGAAGGTCAGTTTTTGCCCATCTTGTTTAATGGAATGGTCCTGTACGTTGTAACCCTTTCTCGTTGCCAGTGGGCTGCTAAAATTTCTAGGTACACAGCTTAGGGAAGGAGAAAGACTCACCGTAGAGGAGACATTAGAGAGCAACATCTTGCAGCAGTGCTGTGCTGCAGACAGGCCAATGTTCATGCTGGAGTTAAATGCTTTTGCTGTTCAGCCTCACATGTAGCTTGATCAGCTGGGCTGGGTCAGACCTGAATGCTGAGGCCCATTCTAACTGCTTCTAAAAGGTCCAGCCAACTTACAGAGGTGTAAACATGTTTGATGGAGAGGGTCCGTCTCATACAGGTGGCCTCAGTCATGCCCCTTGGAGGGATGAGAGGAGTTTGTGCCTCACAGTTGCCTTTTCTCACAGGTGAGGAGTGATGGGTGGCTTATCTTGCATCTGTCAGAGGCAGCTGGATGTGATACGACGGAGGTCAGTGCAGAGTCTTCCCCGGTTTGACCTGTTCAGCAAACAGGAGATGGCACAAGGAGCTGAGAAGCAGCAAAGCTTCCCCCAGGGTGTACAGAGAGGCTGGAGGAGAGAGAAGGCACTTGACTCCAGAGGACATCCTGTCTGCAGGGTGAGACATAACCTGATTATGACCAATTGCTCTGCACCACTGATGAATATGGCCTAAATTACTGTCAGGCAGTTTACACGGATGACGGTGAGCTTGGTTTTAGTGACCTGTATGTCATAACTTGGGCAGCAGGCATAAAACGCAGAGGTAGAAATCTGAGTGGAAAACATGCCACCAAGAACAGCTGAAATTGGGGCAGCCATCCTTGAGGCACAGGGGATTTGACCACTTGTGCTCCCTTCCTCCTGTGAGGCCTCCAGTGCTGTGGTTTGAGGCTGCTACCTCAGCCCAGGACTAAAGCCTGTTTTCATTATTGTTTGTGAATATAACCCAGAATTGAAAGTCAGCAGTGGCTACAGCCAGTTAACCCCATCGTGTACCCACCTACACCTGTATTTCTTCCCTGGCCTTGCAGAGGGCTTGTGATCTCTCACCCAGCGGAATTTTGGCCCGTGGGAGGAGTGAAGCTAGAGGGAGGGGAACGGGCTGATGTTTGTAGGTAACACTTCTGAAACAACCTGCCTTCAACCTCTGAAGTTCAATTCATTCATCTTTTGGACACAGTGACTGCAACTTCAGTCACCTTCCCCAAGAGTAACTTAGGAAACGGAGCTGCAGGTGAATTACAATTCCTCCACTGACTCTTGCAGCTCTCTCCAAATCACTAGCCATCTCTGGTGTTAAGTGCTTCATGCCTGTCTTCAGCCAGCCTTGGTGGTCAAGTACATCAAAGCTGTGTGTCATAACCATAGGGGACACAGCTTTTCTCCTTAGCCCTCAGGCAGTGGCAGGAGATCTGCAACAGTCAAGCTGTGTTGTGTGTTGATACCCACATCACAGATACCCAGATATCTGTAGTACAGTATACTGTATCTGCCACCACGTGTGAGCAAATCTGGAGACTGTCTCTGCTTGGAAACATCACTTTTTAACACTGCTGCCAATGCATAGCAGCTAATGTCTTCTTTCTTAAGTGTTTTGTCCGCTTTAGCGACTCTGACACACGGTCTGACACACGGTCTGCTCCTTGTGTTCATGTGTTACAGCCAGAGTGAAAGCCTGGCAGGACTTCAGCCTGCCCGTGTTGTTAAAGATATGCCCACCACCTCACCTGGTGCCTGAGCCAGCTCCATTTGGCCCTTGTCTTCTCACAATATTTAGCAGCCAAAGATCCTTTTCGCATAGCTGGAACTGTTCACACAGGTCTCATTGGAGATAGAAAATTGATATAAATTTCCTCTGAATGAGGCTTAGCTAATTTGCAGCATCTCTTGGCATCAAAAAGAAATAGTTTAACCAAAAACAACTGCAGATGTACTTATTTTCTTGGCTGCAGTACTGAGAAAATGGGTAGTGGAGCAACTCCTTGACTGACTCTGCAAAACCAGACCTTTATGACCTTTCGTCAGAGTCAAGGAAGGATGAGGGAGTACGAGTGTGTTCACAAGATATTATCGGTTTTTATAATGGAATTGATTTGACTGCGAGTTTTCACAGCATGTTTGTTCATGTGTTGCATGCAAGCAGTAAAGCAGAGGAGGAAAACTTTGGAGTGATTTTTTATAGCAGAGTCTGAGTGACTTTGGAATCTCCATTTTCCAGGCTTCTGAGACTGAGGACTAGAGCCTCAGGGTGTCTAAGTGTCAAAGGAGGCTACTACACACTTCTGGAAGTACCTGCAAGATGGTTTGCAGCCCAGCTTGGCACCTCATCCAGGTAGGCTCTTGAAGGACTTCTTATGATTCCAACATGCTTAGGAAGTTCTGAAAATATTGCTGCAAAGGTTGCTGCACCTGTAAGCCACCACAGCAACCAGAGAGCCACCCCAGGAACCGAGACAGAGGTGTTGGGAAGGAGGTTTCAGTTTCAAATGTATTTCTGAAAAGTGTGTCTGTGATTGGTACCTCCAAGCCCTATCTACAATGCTGGGGTGTTAAATCCTTGGATCCTGTCTGTTTAGGGCAAGATACGGTCTCTACTAAGCACGTATACAGCACCAAGCACTCAGATATTGGTGGGTGCTTCTGTCAAATCTCCCCTCTACTGGTCTGAGTTACCAGAGGGTTTTGCAGATTTTCATTCTGTTTTAATTTTTGCAACAAAATCGTGGTAAGCTGTATTATTTTTAGGTATTTAATTTTTGAAAATTTATCTAATACTGCGAACAGGATTACTTGGCAGGTCCAAAGTTGGAGAAAGCTTGGTGGAAGTTACAGAAATATGTTATTTTGGCAAGGTTTTGAGAAGTATAACTTTAGAGCACAGTGGAACACCAGGCAGATGACATAGAAGAAGAAATAGGTAAGGATGCCAAAACTTTTTTTATATTTAGAGGATCAGTAGAAGGCAATTCTGACAGTTCCTTTGCTGTACTCTCTTATTTTGTTTGGCATTTGCCGTTTGTTCACTTCAAGTATTATCCTCAATAACTTCATTTCCCTGTGTGGGTTGTTTTTTTTTTTCTTTTCTTTTCCCCTTTAAGAGGCAAAGCATAAAGGAATTAAGACAAAACCAAACCTCCTTGTCTCAGGAACTTTTGCAGCCACAAATTTTGGAAAATATGACTCTAATACTGCTTTAGCATTTAAAAATAAAATTAAATAACCTAACAAGAATTTGTACCTTGAAATTAAGTTGTAAAAATAAATGCCTCTTTTTGGGCTAGGTTCTGAGCTAATTTAAACTGCTTCATCAGAGTCAGAGATATGCTAATTAGCAGGAGCTGAAAAAGCTCTGTCTCTGCATAAAACCATATAATGCTGTTAGCTGAATTTTTAAACTACTTTGTGCATTTTGTTTCATTAGCTAAAAATACACAGGTATATATGTACGTATATATACAGAAAGAGAGACTATTCAAGAGAATAGATTAATTTCCCTGTAACCTTGTCATATTTGAACAAAACCTATGTATCCTAGGAGACAAGAAGATTGCCTCCTATGACTGGGTTTTTACAAAACAGTGTTGGAATGTATAGCCCTTATCTTAAAGAGTAAAAACACTTAGCACGAGTGCATGGAAATAAACCTGAGAATTTAAAAGTCCTCTGCAAGTGTGGGTTGTTTCAGCTTTAGGATTTGCAGTGTTTGGGATATAAGGATGCTCAGAAGCTCCCTACGGTTTTTGCCACAGAGCTGATGGCAGGAGACTGAGACAGCTGTCCCCGTGTCTGATGCTAGATAGTTTACTCAAAACTCCGAGAGTCCCACTATTACGTGGCTGTCTTTAAGCTTCCTTCCTTGCTTGTTTGCTTTTCCTGAATAATGATACCTTGTCTTTCTAAGTGACCAGGTCCAAACCCATAGGGAAAGTGACATTTCTTATTTCTGTTAGACTGGCATGCGTTGCTCACGAGTGGGTGTGCAGCAAAGCACCCATCCTGGGGGTTTGGGCTTGGCCTTATGAAGGTGTGAGACAAAAGGCAGGGAAGAGAGCAGGAACCAGGGTGCAGTGATTAGTGTGCAGGGGTTTTAGCAGGTGGCCTGAGCTTAGTTTGGCCATGCTCAGCACTGCTTGACATGTGTTAGTGCCTCGTCCAAATAGAGACAACTGCAGAAGAGCACCTTCAGGATGCTAAATCCGTCTAAATACTGTGCATGAGCAAGTAGCTTTCCAATTGAGTGGAAGCTGCCCAGGAAATACTCTGTTTTCAAAACAGAAGAACATAATTTTTTGTTGTCCAAAGGGCAAAAAACCTTGTTATTTAAAAAAAACCCAACAAACCCACAACCAAAGAAAACCACCTCTGAAGACCAAAGAAAATGAGGTATCATAGTTGATGCACACTTGAATGGAGCAACTTATATCTTGACAAGCACTTGTGTCCTACAGGTATCACGGCTTGAGCATTTGTCTATCTGAACTCTGCGTTGGTGCGTTGAAAGCTTTCTTGATGATGATACCCACATAAGCAGCAGTGGAGGAAATCCACAGCCACAAAGGAAGAAATAAATAAACGAATTCTGAAGGAAGTAACAGGGTATATAGAAAGAATCAGGAGATGCTGACATTTCTGGTCCTGCCTGTGCTTGAGCTTTTGAAATTCATAAGAACTCAGATGATGCTCTACAAACAAAAGTACATTTCCCTTCACTCAATTTTTAAATTCTCTAGAGGTAACAAATGTTGCGAACAGACAGTTCTTGGTATTAGTTCTATTGTACGTGAATGCACACGGCACTCCCACGCTTGTGCAGAAAAATTGAACGGTCAAAGCAGAATCTAGTTTTACATTCCAGATGTATCTACTGCTCGGTTCAATGTATTCATTACCTGATGTTGTTCCATAGCCGCTTTCATCACTAGACGTGAACAGTGCAATATACAATAGAGGTAAATTGGTACTGATATGGTTATTTAGATTTAATAACTCCCTAAGCAAACTGTCGGTGGAAGTCCTCTGGAAGGAATGAGTTTCCACATTTCTCAGGAGACAGGATGCAAATGGGGCCATAGTATTGCAGAAGCTGCAATACTTGGGAAGGGGGAAGCTGGGAACCTGCTTTAGCTGTTCCTGCGATTCATGGGTTTGGGTTCGAAAAATGTGGTTGGAATGGGAGACACTGAATTGTCCTGTTCACCTGTGACTGGTGGCTGTTCAGACAGCTTGCCACTTGTGTGGGTTTCAGTGCAAAGCCCAAGAAGAGCAACCTTGCCCTAGGAGATGTCACAGGCTACCTGCAAACCACTGTGCAAGAGACTCCTTGCGTCTTCAGAGTTTACGATTTCTTTAAGACAGCCTGAGGACATCTCCCAGGCAATCCATACATCTGGAAAGTCTCTGGTAGCCTTTGCTGCAGAGCTGGACCTGAGCTGGCATGGGAAAGAAGGCCTAAATCTTGGGGGACCTCAAGTCTGGTGGGCTTCTGGAGAAGAAATAGTTGCCATGAGAGATTTGGTGCTTATAAAGAGCAGTGCCTGCCTGGAGCTTGGTCATCAAAAACTTTTGCAAAATGGTGTATTCTGGAGGAGCACAAGAATAGCTTGCTAGTGAGTCACACATGAGGAACTCGGGGAATACTGGTGCCCCTCCCTGGTTTTGTTTAGAAGGTGTATGCAGGAATTGTGGGCTGTCTGGTGTTAGGTGTTTCAAAGATGATAAGTGGCCATCATAGCATCACTGTGATTGTGCTGCAGAAGGTCACATGGTAACTTTTGGTAGAGTGATGATAGAGATGAGACAGAAGCTGTTAGATGCATATTTGGCCTTTCTTTGGTCTAGAGCAGCAGCAGCAGCAAGCCGTAAGCCAGGAGAGCTTGGGAACTCTTCTAAAGTGTCTGAGTTTCTGCAACAGGTTTTGCTATGAGGAACATCTCATCACACTTGTCTCATGTCTCCCTCAATGTCCGTGCCCAGCTCTGCCCCAGGTGTCGCTGAGCAGGCAGCCAGCCTTGTGCCAGGTACCTGCATGAGGCTGGGAAGTGGCAGTAAGTCCTGCACCTAGTCCTGGCCCGAATTTAGCCTTATGGGTGTTACCCACCTCTCGCAGTTCTTTTGAAAACTACAGCAGATGGGCAAGCAACCTAGACTCTAACAATTGCTACTGTTTCTTGTTTTAAAGGGCCGATGCCCAGGAGGTCCAAGGGCCCCTGCGGAAACCAGCTGGCTCAGGACTTAGGCAACCTATAATCAGAAGCATATTCTGGGATCTGTTGGCATTGCTCCTTCCTACCTTGCCTGTCTGACAGCTCTTGCCTACCTGGCAGGGATACTGCTCTACCCCTCATGGCTCTACTTTAGGAACTGAAGTCAAGGAGTGTCCCAGGTTTGGAAATTCCTGTATCTAAAGGGAAATCTGACACGTGCCACTCTACCTGTGCTGCAGTGTTTGCTTTCTTCCCTGTATAACTGAAATTTTGAGCCTCTCAGAAATTTTTGTTTCCCTACTGTCAGAGTCCTGAGGGCACTATTGTGCCTTAATAGCCCTGAGCAGAGACCTCCTCCCATGCATCCTGACCATAAGTCAGGAACCGGCTTGAACTCAGACCTGGATCCCTGGTCCCTGCCTGAGCTGTGCTGTAGATGTGTCTGCCTCCAGTCCTGTATCTACCTCCTGGAGGGACTCCTCGTACGTATGTTATAGCCTTGTCTCCTACCCCATCTGCTGCTCCCAACCAGGCTCACTGGAGGAATCCCAGTCCCGGGTACATCCACTTGCTGTGTCTGGGGCTGTTGATGGATCCCATCCCACCCCCGGCTCTTCTGGGCGTGATAAGATCCTGTGGGACTGTGCGCTGCTGGGGATGCCATGGCCAGTGCTGGAGTCCTCCCCCAGCTCCTCTCTGCTGTTTCTTGGCACCCACGAAGGCTGAAGAACAATGCCTGATGCAGAAAGCCTGGGCTTGTCCTTCTGCCATCAGTAGAGTCCTTTCCTCTGAGTGAGTGGCTTTCCTGTTCTTTTCTCTTCTCTGGGTCTGCAATGAGTTGAAGTGCCACTGGAGTTGGTGGTACCTACAGCCCTACATTACTACTGAGGTAATGAGGCAAAGTCACCTGCCGAGGGTTTCATGGGGATGTGATAGCAGAGCTAAAGATGAAAACAGATCTGTAATTCCGGATACAATCTACAAGTCTCTGAATAGACCCTACAGAACATAAGATCATCCTTTTGCCTTTGGCTAATGTTAAAGGCAAGATATTACCTTTCTCAGCAGAAGAGCTGGCAGGACAGAGGTGTATAATCTTGATGGGTAGAGATAAGTCGTGTTTTGCTGGGGTGTGAGCTGTGACAAACACCTACAAGCTCTGAGATGGCTTATCCCGGAGGGTGGTGTAATTATACAGACTTGACGGAGTATCAGCTTGATCCCTGATTTTGGTGGCTTCACATGCCAAAAACTCCTGACAAAGTTCTGCAAATCCTGGTTGTGTAGTTTTGAACTACAACCTTCTGCAACTCTAGAATCGTGTGTTTCAGTTTGCAGTGTTGAAGTAGGATGTATTGGGCAGTGATCAAGGCTCCATGGTGTTATTGGAAGCTTTGGATACTCTCCAGGGAGTTGAAAGGATCAAGTGCCTTGTGGATCTTAGTGAGCTGGAAAAGGAATCTAACCAGATGATCACACAGGGCAGAAAAATAAAACAGACAAAAGACTGATGCGCCAGAACTGAGTGTGTCTGAGTGTGAAGCAGAACCAAGTTGTCAAGGAGCCTCAACAGGGCAGCTTTTCATCAGAGATTGATGTCTTTTCTGGAGAAGTAAGGGTTTCCAGCCCACACACCTGCTCTTAGATGAGTTTTGTCTGACAGGGCTCCCTTCTCAAACTGCTTCAGGATGGGCTCTCCCTTCTTTATACCAGTATCCCTCCACTTCCCCTGTGCCGTTGCTTCTTGGTCATGACCCAGAGTCCTGTCTGATAGCTCTTCAGTCTGGAGGAGGTACAGCTATTGTCAAGGGTTAGGGCTGGGCTGGTCACTAAATGCTGACAGATGCTCCCTAACCCCCTCTTCCCCCTCAAACGGGGAAGGAAAAGGGAATGAGACAGGGAGACTAGACTTACGGATTAGGAAGGAAAACTGAAAACAGCTTTAATAAAACAATAATAAAAGAACTGATAAGGAAATAGTAACATTAAAGAACTAGATACAAATATGTATTGATCCGATATTGAACCCAACTCCCTCCCTCTGATAGCAGTCGCCACTGATGCTGCAGAGCAGGCGGCGCTGGGGAAGTCCCAGGCTCAGTGGCAGAGGGGACCTGGATACGGGATCTGGATTCAGGAACTCAAGATCAGAATCAAAGGCAGGAGATTGGACAGAGTCCTTCCTGGATACCGGCCATTAACGACAAAGAGGCAAAAGGGAGCTAAAACCCTCATGATCCCTCTGTTTTATACTGTGTGTGACATATATGGAATGGAATACTCTCGTTGCTCATCTGTCCTGTCTATTACCCCCCCCCGGAGGTGCAACCTTTTACTTCCTTGTGACCCTTCTTACTTCCTGGCACCCCCAGGGTGGCACACAAGAACCAGCAGGGGCCTTGGTCACTATAGAAATAAGTGTAGGTAAGAACCGTTCTGCATGCCAATCCCAGGCAGTAACTGTAAACATCAGGTGTTATCACTGCTCGTAGCAGATACTGTCTGCAAAAACAGGCTGCTGACTTCAGACACTTTAGAAGAGGCCGAACTGGAAAATAAAAATCACAGAACAGAATTGGTTCTGTTTAGCTCAAACCAGGACAGCTGTCATGTATCTTCCCTTATAGAGAGACATCAAACTTGACTCCTCAAACTTGACAGCTAGAAGGGAAGGGCCAGTGCTCTGGATACCCTCCTGGGCTCACGTTTAGAAAGCTCTTGCTCAGTTGTGAATTCGACTGCAGGTCCCTCATCCCAGTCAGATCTCTTAATGGTGCCTTTGCTTTGCTGCCTGCTCTTCTGGTTCCCTAATGGCACAAACCAGTGCTCTGCTCAGCTCTGTGAGGGCTGACATAACCATTAAAATGGGACAAACTTTTTGGCTGTGTTGAGGAGGATATATTTTTAGGGACACCAAAGGCTTTTGTGACTCTCTGGTAATTTTCTTCTGCTTTTTAATCCGGAAGAAAATTAATCAAGGCATACAAACACATTCTGAGTTTGATGGTGTCGAAAATAATTTCTAGGGGACTTATAAGCTAGTTTTAATTTAAATATTTTCTGTCATTGTAAGACATTCCAGAACAGTCACAAAAATACAAGCTCAGAGTTGAAACCAAGTATTGTGGCTGACCTGAAATTTTTTCCCAAGGTTTTTCGTCCACTGCTAACTATAGAGGTCAAAAAAGGTAGTTCTTTCAAAACAGAACTTTTCGTTTGCTCTGTCCTCCTTCTTCTCTAACAGTGATCTGAATTATGATTTTTTTTTTAGTGTTGTGCCACCGTAGTAATAGCTGTGATAGAGACACCAGAGGACAGGTAGAAGATGATGGTGGAGATCATTGGGCTGGAGAAGCGGAGGAAGAAGCAGGGAACTGGCACTGCCTGGGAAGAGGAGTCAATTTCCAAACTAGGTCAGTTCATGTCCTCAGCTTCCGTGCAGGGGACAAATCACACCCATGGACTGCAAAGCAATGTGACCCATAAGAAAAGGTTTGCTTAGCTCTGGATTGCCCAGGGGCGTTTAATTGGTATTCAGCCCTTGCCAGTGGGAAGGAAACATGTCCTGCAAGCAGGCACTGAGGCATGAGAATTTGACTGGGGCTAAGGGACACGTAAGGGGACCTACACGTGACCCCCCACCCCCTGGAGTGGTGGCTGGAGGATGAGTAGGTCAAAGGACCCTAATGGGAGCCCTTCAGCGCCTCATACATTGAACCAATGGGTACCTTCACTTGTCACACAGCATATCATGGGCTAGAAAGGGGATGCTCTGGAGAGTTTCTGGCAGATCTCTGGAGAAAGTCTCCTGACCCCTCTCCTAGGGCTTTCCCAGCTTTGGTGCCCTTCCCAAGGACAGTCGCACCAGGTGGGTGCATCAGCACTGCAGGAAAGAACAGGCAGCAGCCACAACAGTCATCACTGTGGGAAAGTCAAGACCCCAGAACCTTTCCCAGCTTCTCCAATCCCAGCCTGGCCCTGCCGAGGAGCCCAGTGCTCCTTTATATAGGCTTGGTCCTGCAGGTCACACTGGCTGCCACTGCCATATCAGCACTGCTCGCCTGCGTGATATCAGCACTGCTGACTTGGGTGACACCAGCACTGCTGGCCTGCGTGTGCCCCATTAATGGTTGTGTCTGCAGTCCTGCCGCTGGCTCGGAGCTTCCCAGTACAGGGAGCAGAAGCAACCTTGGAGTCTGGCCTGGGTTCCCACACCACGCCTGCTCGGACGTGGCGGCGGGTTGGGACACAACACAGGACCTAAGGATGGCACCTGAGCATCACGGGCAGCCCAGTGTCTCCCTCCTGAACTCCTGAGCGCTTTGGTTTCAGATGTTTCAGATCTTGCCATGCAATTACTAGTTGCCAGTGCAGAAATGTTAGAAAATAGGACAGTGGGAAACAAGAATTACTTGATATTAACTTCAGTAGGAACTATTTCAGAAGTGATTCAACTTCATATGTAATGGAAGACCTCTCAAATGATGCAGCAGTCCCATTTCCAATAACAAAATACTGAGGAATGCAGTGACCTTGCCTATAATAAGCGAGCTAAGAATATTCTTGCGTCTTTTTGTTAACTAATTTAAAGATATCATTTTCTGTGCCTTTTTAATGCCTTTCTTACATTTGGAAGCAAAATCAAGGAAGTACTGATTCAAAGGAACCTCTGACGGCCTCTAGTTCAACCTGCTCCTTTAAGCAGGTCAGTTGTCAGCACTAGTTCAGGTCACTGTGGGTTTGTCTAGCTGAGTCTTAGAAACCTCCCAGGATGAAGAATCCACAATCTCTCCGCCTCTGGTGCCACAGTCTCCTCCTAGTGCAGAAGTCTCTCCAAATGTCCAACATCTTCGTGATGTTAGTTGCCTGTCTTCTAATCTCAAGGAACAAGTTTTGGTTCTCAAGCTCCCTCCTTCTCCTAATGCAATGAGATGAACGTAAATGAAACAAGAGTTACGTGGCTGCCTGAAGCAGACGCTCAGAATGTCAAGTTGATGGTTTAGGCTCTTGCAGAACTGCACACATCTGAAAGGGAACATTATGTCAATGCTTTGGAAGCGCTATTCATAAAGTAGAGCTACATGTTTCTTACCTAGGTGGGCTGCCTTAGGTGATCAAAACACCTGGAGCTGAATATACGCACGTTTTCCTCTGCACTAAAGTTGTGAGTTGCAGTTGCCTGACATTTAAAAATATTAATTGGAGGAAAGTTAGTCTCAGTGCTGCATGGAAGGTGGCCAGGGTCTTCTGCAACTGTAGGCACAGTCTGGAGATGACATGGCGTATGTGAGCGTCTCCTCCCTTTTCAACAGCCATGGTGCTCTGGTGATTTCTTGGAGGAGGATTGAGAGCACATGCTCTCCTACCACAGCTTGCCGTGGTCTGCTCTCTCCCCAGTCAGCCAAGTCTCCCCAGTCAGCCTGCTCTCCACCAAGACCCCCAGGTCCCTCTCTACAGGGCTTCTCTCCAACCAGGTGGATCCCATTCTCAGCTGCATTTGTGGGCTGTGTATTCCCAAGTGCAAGACCTTCCACTTGTCCCCACTGAACTCCACGAGGTTCCTGCTAGCCCACTCCTCCAGCCTGTCCAGGTCTTCCTGAAGGGAGGCTCTCCCTTCTGGAGTGTCAGCTTCCCAACTCGTCTTGGTGTCATCTGCAAACTTCATCAGGGTGCTTTTGATCCCAACATCCAGATAATTTATGAAGATGTTCAACAGCATTGGGCCCATGTGGGACTCAAAGAAAGAAAGGATTGTCTCAACATTCTAAAGATGCATAGTTTGGAACCGCAAGGCTTATCCCAACAAACTGCTTCTCTCCTGCCCCTGTGTCCTTCCCCATGGGGCAGGGCTCTACCAGTGCCCACCTCTGCCCACGGGGTGGGTGACACAGTTTCTCTTCTCTTTCGGCAGCTCCGAGGTGCTGAAGGACCTCTGGGTGGATGCACTGCTGGGATAAACTGGACAGATGCTCCAGGTGCAGCTGGGCAGTGGAACGCAGCTTGGGGCTCAGCCAGCTCTCTCCCTGTCCCTTCCCAGTGCACAGGACACCAGCAGGAGCCAAGAGAGCCCGGGTGACACGTGTGCCGTCTCTCAACCTCCTGGAGAAGGAGCTGAGCAGCCACCCAGCTGTGAGTATCTCGGTGGTCTGGGCTCTGTCCCTGAGCACTGCTCCTCTAGACAAGCAGCAGAGGCATCGCTGCTCACCTCCTTCCACTTTTTTTCTCTTGCCCAATGGAGGACAATCAACACCAGGAATCTGGAGAAGCTGATGGAGGAGCAGGCCAAGGTGAGAATAGCTGCATTTCACCTGGCTCTGCCTGTGCAGCCGCACGGGGAGGAAACATGCCCCGTGGGGCAGAGAGCCTGGCAGAGCAGAGGGTCCCAGCTGTGCTGCGCTCAGGCTGCTGGTGCTGGGTGGCCCCTTGCACCATGGGGCCCTTTCTGCTACAGGGCTGCTCTCCAAGTGTATCCTGGTTCTTGCAGGCTGATCCCAAACCAGGGCCTGCCCCGGCCCCATCTGTCACTGGAGGGGAACTTTGCTGCTCACCAGGTGAGTTTCGGAAAGAAAAGCAATGTCCTGCAACTGATAGAGCTGTGTTCACTTGTCCCTTGGGTGTCACCATGCAGGTGTGGCACCCCAAGGGAAGACGCCAGCTGCAAGACATCAGCAAGGACACCTGCTGGGCAGCAGGTGCTGTATATTGTTCTGCAGGACACTGGAGCCCAGGCTGTTGTCCAGAGCATGGAGGGCGGATGGCGAGGGCTGGGCCAGACCGTCCCAGAGGCACCTTGGCTCTCAGGAGCCTCCAAGCCAGAGCCACCGAGCCAGAGCTGCAGTTGCAGCTGCCAGCTCCCTGCCCATCCTGCCACGCTGCTCAGCACCATGCTGCTGGCAGAGCAGGACTGGCTCCAAGAGGGCTGACCTGGCAGTCTCCATTGATAGGCTCTTGCTCTTTTTTTTCTTTGCAGCAGGAGGAAGCAGCAGCAGGAGGAGCAGGAGGCCACCCTGGCTCCTTTCTCTATGGCGGACCCCAGCCACTGCCCAGGGGCCAGGGCAGGTGGGCTTGAGCTGCAGCAGGGTGCTCTTTGGACAGCCCCTGGCAGCACTCTGCGAGGAGGATGGCATGCTGCCCCAGACCGCCAAGGTGAGCCAGCCTGGACAGGGTTTCCCCAGCCACCCATCCAGATGCTCCACACAGGCCATGGGTGGGTGGGTGTCCCCAGCGCCTCTGGGGATGGGGATTGGGCTCTTCACCCCTAGCAAGGTGCTTGATTTGGGGCAGTGCTCTGGCCACCACTGTCGGCAGGCAGCTCCTCAGCCAAGCCACTGTCCGCTTGCCTCTCCTGCAGGAGCTGCTGGCTGTCCTGCAGCAGGAAGGGCTGTTGACGGAAGGCATTTTCCAAAAAGGTGCCGGCGGGACAGAGCTTTGGGAGCTGTGGCAGGCCTTGGACCAGGGCACAGACATCGACCTGAGAAGCCAGTCTGCGCTGCTGCTGGCTGGTGTCCTGAAGGTGAGCGCTTCTCACCTGCAGCTGGAGGAGCTGCTGGCTGTCCAGGAGTCTTCAGAGGCTCGCCTGGAGGCCTTGGCATTGCAGGACTTCCTGCGAAGCATCCCCTCCAAGCTCTTTGTGAACAACCTCTATGTGGACTGGATAGCAGTGATGCAGAAAAGCAGCAAGGAGGAGAAGATCTCTGAGCTGAAAGCGTAAGTGTGAGCTGCAGCCTCTCGGCAGAGCAGCAGCCCTGAGCGCTGCCTGAGAGCCCATGTAAAGCTGTGCAACACAGCCGCTGGCTCCTTGCTGCCTGGGGGACAGCTGTGGGCAACATCTGCCTGCTTAGCGTTGTGCTCCTCTTCCCTCAGGGTGGCCAAGAAGTAGCCTGCAGCCAATCTCCTCCTCCTGAAGCGGCTGCTCTCCCTCCTCCAGCCCGTTGGCCACCAAGCCTTCACGAGCAGGATGAGCTGCAGCAACCTGGCCATCTGCATTGGGCCAAACCTGCTGAGCCCAGCCAACAAGGACCTGCTCCCTCTGGAGGCCATGCTGGAGGTGACGAAGGAGGTACGCTGCCATAGTAAGCGGCCGGCTGCGACCTTCTCGGCCCACCAGAGCTTGGCTGTGCAGCAGTCCCTGGCTGCCCCCTCTCTCGAGCAAACGCTGGTGGGACAGCTGCCTGGAAGACCAAGCGTGCAGCCACAGCCTTCTGCCCAGAGGCAAATGTTGAGAATGGGAGAGGGAGCTTAGTCTTGTTTCTGGCAGCTGGTTTGAGATGCAGGCTTTGCTGTGTGCAGGTGAAGGGGCTGCTGGAGTTCATGATTGACAACTGCCAGGAACTATTTGGGGAGGAGGAGGAGGAGACAACGGAGCCTTGCAGCCCCCTAGCCAAGGAGTGGCCAGCCCCCACGGAGAGATCTAGAGGTCAGAGGTGGGACAGAGGGTTGTTGTTGGCTGGGGCTGGGGACACAGGAAACCTCAGCAGCATTTCTGGCGGGTCTAGACATTGAATGTTTGTCCTCTCAGCCTGTCTGGACATCGAGCGTTTGTCCTCTCAGTCCCTGCTTGTTGAGGCATGAAGGGTTTGCTCTGCTAGATGAGCTGAAGGCTGCAGACAGGGCACCAGAGGGCTCAAAAGAGAAGTGGCATAGGCCTTTGGGTGGGGTTTCCTTTAGCTGGTTTAGACCTGCAAGAAGTCACTTTGCCGCATGTATGTTTGCTTTCCAGAACTGCCCTTGGAAGAGCAAAGTGTCCTGCAGGTGCAGAGGACAGAGAAGCTCAGGCAGAAGCCTTGCTACAGGCAGCCCTGTCTCTGCTTGGTGTGGAGAAAGATGCTGGGGCAGAGATGGTGGTGGTATAGCCTGAAAGAGCAGAGGTATGTCAGGTCCCCAAACAGTGTGACCACATGTCTGGTGTCAACTGGAGTTTCTGCTGAGGCCAAGTCCCTGCTGTGCCTCTGCCTGGCAGTTGAAGTGGAGTGCATTTGGTTTATTCATCCACCCACCTGGATGACCCATAATAAGGGAAAGGAGCAAGGTTGATTCTCCAGTGCTCTGGGCATGTGCTAAAGCTAACAAAATGCCTACACGCTACCTACGAAAAGACCAAGGGGTTTTGCTCGGGGCCTAGTCGGTCAGAGCTCCGTCATGTCTGTTCTGGTGGGGTGGAGGGACTGTGTAAAATGTGTCTGATGCGAACCAGCCCAAGGGATCTCCCCTGGGGAGCTCAGGTGGCAAGTGCTAATGCCAACATTTCTGTTGTAGGCACCTCCAGCTTTGCCTCCACCCACGCACGAGAACATGGCAGACACCCCGGTGCGCCCGGAAGAGCCGCCGAGCCTTCCAGAGGACGGAAGGTAAAATGAACTCGCTTTGGTGAAAATGGGAGCTGACACAATCCAGTGGATCATGGCTTTCCGTGTCTAATCCCACTGTGGGATGGGAAGGTTTGCAGGCTTCCTGCAGGAGAAGGAAAAGCGAGGAAAACAAAAGAGAAGAGGCCTGGGTGGAGGAAATCCCGAGTAAAAAAGCAAAGAAGGAAGGGAGAAGAAGTTGGGGCCTGATAAAAAGGAGACAGGTCTGGAAGTTGAAGAAGACCAGGTGTGTAGCGTGCTCATCTTGGCCAGCTCTCAACACTCTTGACACTGCTCCAAGTCCGCCGAGTTTGCTGGCTGCTGAGGGCTGGTGCTGCACAGGCTTTGGAAAGAACTCCACGGCAACTCCCCAGGGGCTCCCCATGGAGCCCACCCGCCTGGCACAGGGTCACGGGGCATCTCTGGACACACACAGGTGCCAGAGCTGACCCGTGGCCAATGCCAGCAAGACCTCTCTTCTCTGGGCTAGAAACAGTTCCTCATAAACGGTGTTCCCCGAAGAATGGGGAACAAAATCCCACCTCTTCCCACCTTCGTGGATTGATCAGATCTTTGGGACTCTGTTGCTGCAGATGCTGACTCCTTTCCACCGGCTTAACCTTTGTGACTGCTGGGCCCCCACGGATGATCACGGAATTAAAATGAACTTTTCTCTCTTCTGACTGTCTCTTGTTTGGTGATGAAACTCGGGGAAGCGTTTGGGTTTGTCCGCTGTCCCAACATCCTTGCCAGCAGGCCTCAGAGCCGAGTTGAGGTGCTTTAGGAGTAAAAGTGAAGCGAAGTATCACAGAGGAGGGTGGGTGGAGTTTGGAAGGGACCTGTGGATGTCCTCAGGCCTAGCCTATCTTCTCAAGCATTGTTATATAGAGCAGGCTACCCAAGATTGTGTGGCCTTGGGTTTTGAGTATCTCCAAGGACAGATATTGCACAATCTCTCTGGGCAACCTGTGTCAATGTATGACCACCCTGACAGGAAAAAGACTGAATTCCCTTGTGCAGCTGTTTTGATTTGTTCCCATTGCTTCTTGTCCTCTGAGTGGGCACTTTTGAGGAGAACCTGCCTCCCTCACCTTCAGTGCCTCCTAGCAGGCTTACAGACATATTGGTAAGCTACACACTCCCTACACCCTCACAGATTTCTCTTTTCTCCCTGTGGAGATGTGCCAGGTGCAAAACCCCAGGGAAAATTTATTGAGGGCTGTTTTCTTTTTCTAATGTGTATGTTGGTGGTGTGCCCATCATCTTACATTTCACCCACAGTGCCACTGCCATCTCTGGATGTGGCTCAGAAAGTTGAATGAAGCTACCTACCAGTTTGTGCAGAAAGAATAAGCTGAGTGGCTTGAGTAGCTGCGGCTGGGATAAAAATGGCTGAGGGAAGATTTGCCAGGGGTGTGAAGAACAATGAATGGCAAGGAGAATCTGGAAAGGGATGGGCTTGCATTTCTTCTTCCAGCAGATCACCCAGCTGTTGTCTAGGTCAGAGTGAGCACAAAGAGATTGTTGCTCACAGACCATGTAGTTACACTTGTTGGTGTTAGAGACCGTGTAACTTAAATGGTGTACAATCACAGTTTTTCTTTTTAAAAATCCTCCCAGGAAGATTTCTTCTTAAAGGTAACCACATCTGGGATCTGTGAGACCCATCCCTTTGCCTGACTTGGGCAAACTGCCCATCTCTCACTGCACAATGGCCTGAAGCAACAGGGTTTTCTCCTCCAAGACTGGCAGCTCATAAAACTGAAAATAGAAAATGGACTCATATTAAAATGTGAACATTTTAATTTATGCATCTGATTGATATTATGCTGTAATTAAATTATATTCCCATGGTGCGCATAACATCAGGGTTGTAGTAATACAAATAATTAGTAATTAACTCTAATCAGATCAGTTAGCAAATGGCAGATTCCAGATGAGTAAGCTGTCCAACAGTGTTGTGTGGTGAGGAAAACCAAGGAAGAATGAAGAAAAGATAATTTGTGCTGATGGATAAGGTAAGTGAAAATAACAGGAAATTGATTTTCGAGAGAATTTCCCTGTCAAAGAAAACAAGAATGCAACTCTATGGTCATCACCCTACAGCTTAGTTCTTGGAAGATACTCCACTTTGACCTATCATACCCTGCCCTAAGTCCCTTCCAAATGTTTGTGCATCTTACTATGGTTTGGTGCTGAAGTAAATGAAGGGCCAGTGCAGCAGCACGCAGAGGACCTTCAGCCAAAGGGACCTTCCTAAGCTGCCTCCCAACTGATAATCCCTTGATGATAAGTGATGATGGCAATTCAGTGCCTTCCTCAGCATGTCAGCGGCACCTTGGCATTGGAATTTGGGAATGGGTTCCTAACCAGTTGATCCCTCTCATCTCCAGTTAACTGCAGCGCTGTAAAAACAACTTTGAGCTGCAGGAATGGCTCAGATAGGAGTGCCCAGGTATATGTGGTGGGAGGAGCAGTCTGAAAATTAATCTGGGCATGGGACTCAGGAAAGATTACAGCACGGGTAATAGGAAATGGGAGTATGTGTTTTGATGGTGCTGCAGATGCACAGACCCTGTCTTGAGCACACTAGAAGATGTCTCCCAAGGTTCCTCTCAAGGCAGCAGAGAATCACAGCCCTTCAACACACAATTCAGAGCATTGATCTCTTGCTTTGGGTTACCCTCCGGAGGCCCTGATTTCTCTCTGTTAACTACCGCACAAGTCAGCAGAGACCAGCCTACCTGGGCTGAAGCTGATTGTCAGGAATCCTTTTCCCTGAAGGAGTCCAAGAGGAGTTCAATGTTAACTACTGCAGTACAGGCCCCAGAGATGGAGATGTGATCTTCATCTCAGCGCTAAGGATGCTGAAGTAACTTCTGAGCAGCATGAGAGCTTAGTAAATGGTTGCAAGTGTTTGGAAGCAGCCTGATTCCCCGTTTACATCTTGCACTGACTGAGAAGCTCACCCCACTTCTCTTTCTTTCCCTCCCTGCCTGCCTGTCCGCCAGGTGCAGGATGACCCTGGGCAAGGTGGCCTGGCTGTACTGCCAGCTGTGCTGTCTTTGCTTCCCTTCCACAGTTTATTGCACAACACAAGGTGTTAGGAGACCATCCTGTGGTCTGCACCACAGTGGCACAGGAGGGTAAAAGCAGCCAGGTCTGCCTTCGCAGCTGGCGACAACAGAAAACCAACTCCCCATCCTTGCTGAACTGGGGCACACCCAAGATTTGACGTAGATGATTTGGGACATTCTCTGCTTTCTTCTTGTTGCAACTGAACCTGAGTTGGTTCAACATGTTTTACCTGTCCTCTTTCTGCCTGACTGTATCAGGAGCGTGTCTGTGCATCACTCTGCTAGAGTGTCTAACCCTTCAGCTCCAGGATCATGACCTTCACTGCTGAAAAAGAAGAGTATGTGCTTCCAGGGATAGGTTACTCAGTGCAGAGGGCATAGGACAGCTATTCTTCATGGGACCATGCAGAATATCTCTACAGACCAATTAAGTGTAAAAATATGGGAATGGGACTTCCTATGTGATAGGTAATATTGCAGTCTGAACATCTGTTTCTGGCTCAAAACAGAGCAAAATATTGCTTTTTGGCAGTTCCCTTAAAAAAAAAGTAAACAAAATATTTTTAATAATTTCAGTTCGAGTTTGTCAAAGTTTCAATTAAGAGAAAATTCAAGATGTGCTTTTGCCAGCTGGACTACAGTTTAATCAATATCAAATATTTCAGAGACAAATAATTTCAAAAGAAAATGTTCTGTGTTATATCTCAAAAAGGTCAGTGTGAGATATTCTGCTGTTGTGAAAGGGTTTTGCTTTTTGTTTTCTCGATTATAAAATGTCCTTGAAACCAACATCCTCCTCTAGCGAAGCTTTGCTTTTGATTAAACTGCATTTTCTGATGGAAAATGTTCTAAGCAAACATAAAATGATTAGAAAATGTGACCAGCTTTAGCTGCTGCTGTGTGCCAAGAGTATGCCAGCAGGTTCCTTTTTTGGAGGGCAGCAGGAAAGAGGAGGTTGGCTGGGCTTTTTTTTATTTGATGATTCAACAAGTCAGTGACTGCTTGAAAGTTACTGGTGCAAGTTCACGTGCAAGGCTCCAGAAATGGTCAAATGAAGGAATTAATCAAACGAAGTAATAAAGGAAGGCAAGGACAGGTCATAACGGGTAGACTCATTTCAGATCCTTTCCAGAATCCTACAAAAATATGAAGAAATGGAACAGTTATATTTGTGTGTGTGGAGTTTAGGGTGGGTGCAAGGCTCTACTGGCCCATATAACATGGTAGACAGTGGTTTATCAAGGTATTTGCCAGCCCTTCAGAACGGAAAGGAGCCTTGCAACAATAATGTACGTGCATCGTTCTACCTGAGCATGTCAAGATTTATCGAGCAATTTGCCGAACAAAGGTCTGGTTTTTCATGGTTGTCTCCTTTCTTGGTTAGACAGGGTCTCCACAGCTTTGATGAGATGAGGGAAGTTGGCATAACAAGAATTTGCAGCACCCCACCAGATTCAATGCCAATCATTGTTCTCAAGGCTCATACTTTCATATATGACTTCTTCTGCAGCTTCTACTTAACCAACCATTTCCCGAAGTGCCACTGTTAGGTGTCATCTTAAAAGCTCTTTCCCTTTTGCGTGCAAGCAAGTGTTCAGCCTTCATGAGATATTTCGGGTTACTTATTTCATGGTATAGTTTTGTGGGTTGCCATTGACTACCAAGAACATTTGTTCCTTGCATACCTGTGGCACAGGAGTTTCTTGGGGCTACTGGAGCCCATCTTCCCTGAGACGACTCAGGGGCACAGGGAACAGGGGCTTATTGTGGCCCAAGGAGGTCTTTGAGCACAATGTTTTTTGACCATAGCCACGCTTTAGAGACCTCTGAAAGAGCTTTTTCAAGCCCCACTTGCCTGTTGACTATCTGTTGCAGGTTAGGGCTGGGCCGGCCACTAACGCGGACAGACGCTCTCTAACCCCCTCTTCCCCCCCCAAATGGGAAAAGGGAATGAGGGAGAGAGACTTACAAGTTAGAGATGAAAAAAAACTAGAACAGCTTTAATGAAAATAATGGAAATAATGGTGAAAAGATAAAAGAACTATATACAACTATAGATAGTAGCCCGATATCAAACCCAACTCCCTCCCCCGATAGCAATCCCCACTGGTGCTGCAGAGCAGGAGGCACTGGGGAAGCCCCAGGCTCAGCGGTGGCGGGAGCTGGATACAGGGAGCTGGATTCGGGAACTCAGGATCCGGATCAAAATCAGGAGGTCAGATGGAGTCCTCTCTGGACACCGGCCATTGCAGAAAAGGGCGGAAAAGGGACGAAACTCTCGTGATCACTCAATTTATACTAGATATGAAGTATATGGGATGGAATACTCTCGTTGGTCACCTGTCCTGTCTATTACCCCCTGGAGGTGCAACCTTTTACTTCCTTGTGACCCCTCTTACTACCCGGCACCCCCAGAGTGGCACACAAGAGCCAGCAGTGGCCTTGGTCACCATAGGAGTAAGTATCAGCAGGAGCCTTTCTGCATATGAGTCCCAGTCTGTAACTATAAACATCAGGTGTTACCACTGCCAGTAGCACACACTGTCTGCAAAAACATGCTGCTGACTTCGGAAAGTGCAGCCTTTTAGAAAAGACTAAACTGGAAAGTAAAAATCACTAAACAGAACTGGGTTTTTAGCTAAACCCAGGACACTGTTCAGAAGTACTTTTGCATGCATGCTACTTTCTTTACATCAGCGCAGCAGTTGTACTTATGTTCTTGCTGGTCTCCAAGATGGTTCACTTCCTGGATGAGGCTGTTATTCTGTCACTGCTGTTAAGTTACTCATAACCAAAGCACTTTTAGTAATAATAGAAGTTGTTGCTTCATGAATCTATTCTGGAAAGAAAATCTATATTATTTAGCCTGCATATTGGCTCATTTGAGCATTTAGCTATTTATTGTGATCAGTCTTGCCTCTTGGGTATGTCCTAAATGAGTAGAAAATAATGAATCTGCTAGGACTATAGTAGATGTTCCTAGAATATAATGGAAAGGTGAATTCTAAGACAGAATGAAGGAATATGGCTCCAGTTCTAAATGTGAGTCAATCGCAATCTCCCAGAGTGCTCAAATTGTCCTTCGGTTTGTGAGAAATACGAAGAGAAGAGTTGCAACTTCTGGAACAGCACCTCCAGAAATGGTGGTCATCCCATATTCTTTTTACTTTGGTTTGCATGCAGAAAACTTCATTTCTGTGGGCCATGCAGCAGGTTTGCGGAAGGTAAGAGGTTGGGGGAGCTGGCACTAGGCTGGAGGGCAGAGCTGCCTTTCGAAAGGATCTGGACAGGTTAGACAAATGGATTGGTGTGAATATAGTGAAGGTCAGCGAAAGCAAATGCGAAGTCCTGTCTCTGGAAGACATAATGACCCAGTCCTGTGAAGCGTGTGAGGGAGTTACCCAGGAATCAGCAGGTGCCCCTGTAACACAAGAGGCCGACTGGCAGAGTGCAGCCAGTGGTGTGAGGCGGGTGATTCGAGTAATTATAGTGATAACAGTGATTATAGTCCCCTCTACTTAGGACTGGTGAGTTCCCTCCAAGTCTGAGGCTCCCCAGCAGGAGAGAGAGAGGAACAAACTGGAGTGAGTCCAGTGGAAGGCCACCAGCTGGCTGGAGGCTGAAGGCACAGGTCACTGAGCAGGAGGCCAGAGTAGCAGACAGACTGAGTCTGAGAGGTGTGTGTGTACCTGACCTTGTGTTGGGAAGGGAGGGCTACTGCAACCCACGCAGCACATCATTTCGGATGCTTCACCTTTGCACAAGCACAGTCTGTTACTGGAGATGGAGAGTTTTGACCATGGGAAAATAACCCACCATAGAGTTATTAGCCAAGAGAAGGTGACTTTCCCCCAGACACGTGGCACTGTGGTTCTGTGCAATTGTAGATTTGGTGTAGTAAATTACAGATTCTTTCCTACCTCCCACCTTATAAAATCTGTCCCTCAGAGCCCTTTTCCACCCCTCTGCTTCCTTCCACACACAGTTATATCCTGAAATGCCTAGAGCAGCATGTCGTAAGTACACTTGGACATGTCCAGAGAAGGAAATGTCATGGCATGAAGGAGTAGCACCTGCCTTTTGACCATTGCATTCAGCAGAGCTGCTTTGTGATCAATAAATACGAGACACATGTTGTCCTCACCGTATCACCATAAACCACCACAGTGTTGGCAGCTCCTGATTTCATTCCCTTGACACAGCTGTGATCCTGGTGTCTGCAACACAGTGTCCTGCCCGTGATATCTGAAGCAAAACCCAATGCCCCATGTTGCACAAGAGAAGTGGGACCATGGGCTGCGGTGACCAGACTGCCTGAGGAACTACACTGTGTTGGTGACAGAGCAGCAAAGTCATGCAGCCAGCAAAGAACATCCTTTGTGCTGGCCTGGTACAGACAGCAGAGTTGGTGCAGGATGCTGAAAAGGGCTTGGGTGGTTTAGCCCATAAAGCTGACACTCTTGTTGTTGTACATCTCCATCTCTGCCTCTTATCTTGGATTTGAAGCTGTCTGAGGCCAGGACTAGCTGCTCAGACTGCATCTTGCTCTGAAGAAACCAGGCATGTAATAAGGTCTCCTAGGCGCAGCCCTTCTGCAAATACTCACCCTGTGGTCTTGTGTTGCTGTCAGACAAGTGTAACGAACTCTGAGACTAACAAACCCTGTTTTCCTGCAGAAGCTCACCGCTGGTTGGGGCTTTTAGCAGCCTAAGCCTAGGAGACCTTATTACATGTTGGCTGGTTGCCACTGCCATGGGCAGGCAGGTTGGTGTCTGCCCTGCAATCTGTTCCAGCCTTCATGCACACTGATGCTCTCAAGCAACCTCACTGTGTCCTCTTCTTGCCTCAGCAGGGAGCTCTTGCAACTTAGCCATACAGTGGGTGTTGCACGGAAGATGGGAGAAATTCATTTCAGACTGACAGAGCAATTAAAAATGCTCAAGGCGAGGAAGATTCCCCAGTGAAGGCACTGAGAATCAATGGAGGTATCAGGGGGTTATGAAATCCCGTCAGATGGCAGATGTAAAGTGTAATTAGTCTCTGACCCAGCACATTATTTGCTGAGAGTCTCTCTGTTCCCTTGAGCTCTGACTCTTTCACAAAGAGGGTTTTTTTCCTCCCTCTCAGTGAGTTTCTAGCACTCCTCATGCATCTTTTGAGGTTAATCCACAATGACATCCTACATTACACGATCAAGTTGGAGCCTTCCAACCTTAGAGTTTACAGCTTGGTATTTTTCCTTGTAGTAAATCTTAGCTACCACTACAGCTTGTCATCTGGTAAGGATATCAGTGCCACTTCTTTGACACCTCCTGATTGAGCCAATATGGGATGAAGGTCTCACTTCAGAAAGGCAGGGAATCAGGGAGGCAACTGTGATCTTTGGGAGACTGGCTTCTCGCCTCTCTCTCTGGAAAAACATAGCTCTTTTTTAGACTAAACAGGATATCCTTGTGTCCAAACACAAGAAACCAGAGCACCCCGCTACCCCAAAAGTGACTATGGAAATTAAAGTTGTGTAAGCCTGGAGAGAACTTATGGCTCTCTCCATAGGAGAGAGGAGCAATGGCTTTTGAATAACGAGTGAGTTTAAGGGGCAAGATCAAGCTGTGATGAATGACAGGTTTCAAAATGAATGACTCAGTTTCAAAAGGCTATGTTGAAAAAGGAAAGCAGCCAGAGTAATTTTTTTGTGTCCTTCTACAGAAAAGTGAGCTTCCAAGGGTCTATCTTTACCTATCGGTACATCCTTCTGATTCCTTCCAATTCATAGTTCACATCAGATGTAGGATCCCTGTCTCTCCTCCCTGGTCACACAACCCTTTCTTTCCAAAAGGAGGGGTTACAAACAGAGAATAACTATCAGAAACAAGCAGCCAACACGGATCATGATTGTCTGCAGAGTGCTTTCTTAGTTCAACAATTCCTAACAAAATTTCATAGCCAGTCTTGAATGGTATGGCTCTAAACAGCAGGAGTAATTGCTACAGGGATTTAAGAAGATATTCCTCTATCTGACTGTGATTTCCCAATTCCTACAGGTTTGTACACTGTGGCTTCACTTGGAAATACCAACATCATCTGGGTAAGGCAAATGCACATACTGGTCTTTCTGCCAAATTTGTCTGAGCGCGCAACAAGAAGTTCATGCCAATTTTTTTCTGGCTGGGGGAAGACAAGTGGGACCTGCCCTGATACAGAGCTTATGTGTGGAAAGATGACAACGACAGCTTATTTTTTAATACATCTGAACCAGTGGAGTGCTTGTCAGCCCATGACCTCTAGCAGTTTGGAGCTGGTGCTCAGAAAGCAAAAGCTGGTGGTGTGGTTTCAGTTGCAGTGTGGGTCACTCAGGCTGTTCTCAGTGAATAAAGTGACGTGAAGCTCATGCGGCTGCCCAGTTTCGGAGCTGTGTTTCCAGCTTAAGCAACAGGGGCTTGTGACTTCATTTACCCGCAGACCCTCCCCTCTTCTAGAAATCCCCCCATGTGGATTTGAAAAGCTGTTTACAAAATTTGCCAGCCTAAGGTTTTCATCAGCATCAAACAAGGTCATAGGCAGCTCAAGACACTGCATTTACCTTTGGTTCTTGCTGTTTCCCTTGTTCCTAGATACCTTATGAGAGCTCAAACCATGTTTCTCTCAGCTCTTTCTAGCTGGGCCCATCAGGATGGCAGGACTTTACACATCTCCCAAGTTGATGTTGAAAGAGGTATCGGTATGCAGTAGAAAATTTTGTTTCCATGGCTGGCATCTTCCAGAAGTATCAGTGCAGATTTTGAGATATATAGCACACCCAAAATCATGGTGAGTCTCTCCTTCCTCAGAAGGGCATTTGGTATTCCTTGTGCGTGTGTGTGATTGTGCACTGACTTCTTGCGAAACCCCACGTCTTTGCAAGGCCACCCCAGTCACCCACCCTGCTCCTCCAGCTCTGTAAGGGCTAAGTCCCTCTCTACCAGGATGGCCCGACTGGTGTGCAAAGATAGGTCCTTGAGTGTGTCTGCAACAGGCTGTTTCAGTGTCTCAGAGAGGTGGTCTTTTACAGCTGTCTCCTCAGCCTGATGCAGCGATGTGACATGGACAGTGTTTTGAGAACCAGTGTTTAGAAAGGCAGCAACGGAAATGCTGTATCAGCTCCTTTAGGCCCACTGCAGACTGAGCAGAAGAAAAGAATTGCAGGAAGAGAATTATCTGAGAAAAATGCATCCTCCTGCATGCTGTGAGAGAATACTGGTGCATCCCATGTGGTCTTGCATGGTCCTTCTTGCTCTTCCACCAGCTGCCCCTGCTCAGACGTGGTTCCTCAGCTTCAGCCACATCACAGCACGTGGCAACCCTGAGTCAAGCGCTATCTCCACAGCATTTCCTTCAAATTTCTCCTTTCTTTATCAGAGCCTTCCTGACACTAAGAAGCAAACCTGTCCCACGCAGCTTCAGAGGTCCTTGCTCAGCAAAACTCAGACTATAGCACTGGTGTTGGTGGCACTTTCTAGTCTTTGTACCATAGATTTTTCTTTAAAGGGTTGTATCTGTTCTGCTGGCCAGAGAAGCTGCAGTGGGCCATGCCAACATCACTTACCTTAGGAAGAGACAGGTCCCTGTTCAGCTCCTGGCTGACACACAGCCCTGGGTAAATACCCACGCTGCAGATATTTGGTAAACTGGACCCATATGAAAGCATGAAAACTATCCATGCGAGCTTTACCCCCACTTTGGGCTGCAGGGAGGCCCAGGTCTACCTCCCTGGGACACAAGTCCCCTTTAGTTTCCCTGCTCACCCCACGTGGCCTGACATCCCCAGTGTCAGCCCCACGTCTCATGGTGCGTGGCTCCAGCATCCTCAGCTTCCAGCCAGGTGATGCTCACAGGAGTGCTCTCGCTAAGCAGGTCTTTCCCACAGTCTTTCCTGCTTACTGTCCTTTGGGGGCTCTGGGGGGCATGCAAGCTTGCACTCCCCAGTTTGGGATGTTATTTTTAAGGCTATGTTCAAGGGCCTCTAATGACATTTTTAAGGTTGCCCAACTTGGCAAATGTCTTCTAGCCCCAGAGTTGTCTTTTGCCTCTCAGGTCTGCACAACCATCACCAAAAATCATAAGGCAGATCCCTGAGGAGTGGTTTAAAAATAACATTTTTATTGTCATTGGGCATTTATAATGGCCTTAGAGTCTCTATTT
The DNA here is from genome assembly GCA_020746105.1 of Trogon surrucura. Lineage (NCBI taxonomy): Eukaryota > Metazoa > Chordata > Aves > Trogoniformes > Trogonidae > Trogon > Trogon surrucura. Next base: position 113,630,503 of record CM036618.1, on the reverse strand, counting down.
GCTTTTTGATTTTTTGAACTCCAGATTAAATTCAGATCTGGGCTAGGAAATATTAGTTCCTTTCTTTTTAAATGAAAAAACTAAGTTTCTTCTGCGATATCATTTGCTCCAAAGTTCAAGTTGTGGGAGAAAGAGCTAATTCCCCACAAATCATGCTGACATGAGGGAACAGCACATTACACGTGTCAATCCACTTCCTTGGCTGTCTGGTTCTTTGTGCTGATCTGTGTGTTGGGGCAAAGCACAGCACAGGAACCTGTGGTGAAAGCCAAGATCTATCTGAAGTGGGGTACTTTGGCCAAATTCAAGGTCACCAGGCACTTGCATGCTGCAAAAGCAAACATTGCAAAAGAGCTGCTCACGGGTCTGACTGCACATCTTGCCTGCTGCAGGCATTTAGGGCCTTCAAACAAGGGTAGGGTAGCATGCTGGGAGTGCTAGCTTGAGTCCCAAACATAATTCTCCTTTCTTGTGATGAACCACACCCAAACACACTTAAACCTGAGCTCTATGGTGGTATTGGGTCAGGCTGAGGTGGAGTTAATCTTCCCACAGCAGCTCTCACAGTGCTGTGTTTCTGCAGTGGTAGCTAGAAGGGTGTTGATAGCACCCCAGTGTTTTGGATACTGCTGAGCAGTGCTCACAGCACCAAGGCTGTGGTTTTCCAGCGTTCCCCCAACAGCAGGCTGCGGGTGGGCAACATCTTGGGAGCAGACACAGCCGGGCCAGCTGACCCAGACTGACCAAAGGGGTATTCCATACCATGTGACATCAGCTCAGATATAAAAGAGAGAAGGAAGAGGGAAGTAGGGGGGCATTCGCTGTTTGTGTTTGTCCTCCGGAGCAACCGCTACGCGTGCTGGAGCCCTGCTTCCTGGGGAAGCGGCCAGACATTGCCCACTGATGGGAAGTAGAGAATAATCTTTGTTTCACTTTGCTTCTGCACACGGCCTTTGCTATTGCTGTATTAAACTGCTTTTTTATCTTAACCCACGGGCCTCTGGTTACATCTTCCCTCTCCCCTGTCCATCTAAAAAAGGGGAGTGATAGAGTGGCTTTGGTGAGCTCCTGGCCTCCAGCCAGGACCAAACCACCACAATGGCAAGTGGATTAGTTGTTGACATGTGGTGCTCAGATTTGGGATCTTAGATGGGGCTTATGTGGCCCCCAAAGACTTCCAAAGTGGTGGACAAACAGAAGCCCATGCTCCCCAGTCTGGAAGTCACACGTGGGTTGAGCAAGACAAGATGTGGGGCTTTTGCTGTGGGTTCATCCCTCCCAATGATACACAGCTCTCAAGAACCTCCAGCCGTGAACATCACCTCCCCAGCTGACTAGCACAGGAGTCACCGTTCACAAGGGCTGTATCTCTGCCCTATAACAATGCGAGATGTTGGCTTGGCTGCTGAGGAGCATGAGGCAGAGGGAGAAACCCACACCCAAATGCACAGGACCAGACAGCTCTTCGGAAGCTCTCAAGGCCCTGAAGGGTTCCTGTACCTCAGCCATGGTGGTACTGCAAGGAGTGCGGCTAAGGGTGATGTGCCCCATATGGCTGCACCTTCTTTCCCCCTGAGTCTTCATGCTTATTTTAGATGGAAAACAAATGGGAAAAGGCCCAGATGGGAAGCTCTTAATTTAAGTTAAATAAATAATCGTATTTTCAGTCCTTGTCTGCTTGTTAGATAAGGTCTTTCCTAGCTTCAGACAAGGTTTTCTCTCAGACAAGGCATTACTCCATTATGGACTGAGGCAAAATAAGATCTGGGCTGAGATATACGTTTGACCTAAGTCCATGTCTAGCGTAGTCAGACAAGTCCAGCAACACTTCACCCTTAAACACAACCAAGAACGAAACTCCCATTTTTCCTGAACGGGAAGAACAGTTTGAAACAGGGTAAACGTGAAACAAAGCGTTCACAGGCCACTCGATTTCCAGCGGGAAGTGAGGCAAGGACTGCGACACACATCCCAGGTTGATTTTTAAATCCATGACACGCTGCTTTCAGGAGCCTGCTCTAAGCACCGTGGCTGGAAACCATGTATGTCCGCTTGGGAGAACAAGGGCGCAGCAGATTGTGTCCTTGTCCTTCACCTACCTAAACACAGATACTGTCCATCAGGGCAAATACAGAGTGGGAACTCCAACTTGCCTGCTCACTACTGTCTTGTTTCAAAGGGAAGAGTCTTCCATGGCAGCTGCTAGAAAAAAAATTGTTGAAGGGGAAGAAACACAGAGTTGACTTTACCTTAACAGGGCAACCTGGCCAAAAAAAATGCATTTACAGCTCCCTCAGCAGTGGCTGAGGATGGATGAAGATGACTAGGAGAACATTGCTAGTCTCCAGGCATAGTTTGAAGCCCAACAAATCAATGCAAAAGAAGGACTGCAATAGGCTTTTGGGTCCAGATGGTCCCATGGGATGGTCCATATGGGTACTTTTCCGGGTGGCTGAACTCAGGGTACTGGGGCGAGTTTCACTCAGTCTAACGCTTCACAACCGTCCAAAGAAAGCGTCACACGGAGCATTAGCAGCTGTATACCACGTGTTTTAATAAACTGTATAACTAGCAGAAAAATAGTTTTGGATGTGTTTGTCCTCCTCCCCCCTAAAATAAAAAAGTCAAATTAAAACCAAAATAATGCCAACCCCAAAACAGGAGAAAAAAACTGTCCCAGAGCAAGGCTGACGCACAATACAGAATTGGGAGAAAAAGGTCTTTGATGACATTCTTGGGTAAAGAAATTATGTTTGTAAAACACAAAGGAGTGAATAATAAAATGCTTATTGTTTTGATGACTTTCTCTCTTTCTCTCTCTCTTTCTATGTAGACACATATATATCTATGCTGATATACCCTTGGTGGGATGAAATGGTACATCTGTAAGACAAAAAAAAGTAAAAGGTTGACTGTAAGGAAAAAGTAAAGAGGAAAATAAACGTATCATTTCAGTCAGTGAAGTAAGAATAATGCTCAATTTCCTTACAATGTACCATTGCGCTGCTTATTGAGGGACATGTTTGTCTCTCCATGGCTATGCTGTGTCCCTGGTCCATGGATGAGCTGTGAGCTTGTAATCTGAGTGGTCTCCTTCCCTGCTCTGTGTATGAGCAGGACCCCAGAAATGTATGAAGCATACCTTCCCCTGATTAATTCCCATGCTTTACCATGATTTTTAATTTAAAATTGATTAGTACTTCATTTTTGCATTTTTCCCCCCAGGTTTCTTACACTGATTGCTGTGCAGGTCTCCACGGTAAGGCGGAGCAACCCAGATGAGCAATATGCCACAGGAATGTGCTGTTATCACGATGTGACTGGATGGAGGAATTCATTTTACAATGGATCCCATGCTACTTCGACCTCACCCTCAGTCTGCGGATCCAAGTCATGCAGTAACCTCAGCTGTTCAGCATTGCGTGGCCCTGTGGGTCACATCTTAATCCAAAAACAAGGAAAGGAAAGAAAAAATATTTTTTATTCCCTTTTCTCCTCCCATGGAAAACTACCCACCCAAGAAAAGTAGGCAATACCATTCTACGCTGAGGTCTCTGCTTCACTCAAAGGCAAACTAGTCCTGCATTCAGAAAAAGAGAAAACATATTCTTCCTCCTGTTGTTATATTGCTCTTTCAGAGAACCAGCCACTGTCCATGCTTTTCCGGATCTCAGTGCTGTGCTTCACAAGCAAACTAAGCACAAGCTCATGCTGGCTGCAAAGTTCAGGTCACCAAGAAAGTATTAAGAGAACAGCTCGGTTTTGCCAGCTGATTGTAAACACCATATTGCAAAGAAGGCAAAGGCAAAACACCCCTCTCCAGACCTCCCCCAACTTCCGTCCTTTTCTTTTTTCTTTCTCTCTCTTTTTCTTTTCCTTTATTTCTCTCTTTTGCTCTTTCTCTCTTTCCTTCTTTCTTTGTTGTAGGGGGTTTGTAAAGAGGAACAAGACTTGTGCATCACAAATGGTGGAACTACCCCCACCCCAGACAGCTTCCCACCCTAAAATAATGCACAAGCGCATCTTATCCTGTACCTGCCCCCAGAAGGTGTTTGTCTCTTTATCTTTTTGGAAAATCATGCAGTCTGATCTGCTGGGGAGTTCTGCAGTGCAGGTGCCGGGTGACTGGTTTTCCCGCTTTCCTGAGGCTCATAAATGATTGTTTTTGGACAGATAGGCAATGAGAGCCACGGCCACCCCAACGTAGATGCCAGTTCCGATTGTGATGGACAGGACAGCCAGGAAGAGTGCTCGCCGGGAGCTGGAGCTTGCATGGTGGAAGTCCCCCTTGGCTACTGCTTTGTTTGTCTGCAAGATATACAACAACAACAAGAATGCAATATATTTATTTGTTTCACTGGGAAATGAAGATGTGATGCCCATTTCTTGGCTGAAGAGTGATCCTGGGATATGACAGTAAACTGCTTCACAACCATTTGTAGTCAAATGAGGTTATTTGAAGAATTAGGATGATGATGGAACCAATGTCGTTTCAAGTAGTACTTTTAAGTGCCCTTAAGATTAAACGTATCCTAGGATTTAATACTGTGCATCACAATGACTCCTGAGATGGCTCAGCTTCCCCGAGATGGGCTGTGAGCCAAGGGTCTGCCACATCCCCTCCAGACACAGCTGCAATCCTGCTTCTCTGAGGTGCTGGGAGTCCAGCGTGGCTGGGAAAGGCAACATGGGAAAATCCCTCTAAAACTGCCACTTGCACAAACACGTTCTTCCAAGTTAGCTCAAATGGTCGACCTGGCCTTACCTGGACAAGGACAAGAAGGGATGAATTCTCCCTTCCACTGTGGTGCTTTCGAGCATACTGACTAGGTGGAGTGACTGGCCCAGGTTCACCAACACCAAGAGCCCACAGACTCCACCCATTACCTTGCCTCCACCTCAGGCCTGAGCTTTAATGCAGGACTTACACCTAGCAAACCAGAGCTAGTAGACACTCTTTAAGCCTTGATTCAGATGAACACGAGCAGGGCAGTTCCCTTGATTATCAGAGGGATGACACAGGTGCTTAAGTGCTGCTCTGAAGTGAGGCCATTGGTGTTTGAGTCATGTTCTTCCCCCTTGGAGCTGGTGCATTCAGATGGATGTGTAAGCAGGGAGAGGATTTTCCATTTTGATGGTGTTAAAGTGGCTTTCATGTCTCTTGCTATGGTTCTCAGTAGCTCAGAAGACTAATCCAAAGCTCTGGTACTTGTATCTATCTTACATGTAGCTTTGAGCACCCAAGAAGATGCCTTGAATTCAACCTGATCAGCTGGAGTTCCCAAAGTTATTTCTCAGGCATTTTTGCTTGAGCACAATGAACCTCCCAAAGTTACACCTTGTTATTACAGCCATTGATAATGAGCATAGAAGGCAGAATCATAGCTGACTGAGGACTGTCTCCTGCGATGATCCCACAGTCACACTGCCATCAACTGGACAGCCACTGCAGAAAGCCATGTCTGGAGTTTGAGAAGTATTAAAACACTGGTTCTTCTAACTCACCCTTCCAGATGCCTTTGAGCCCAGGACCCAAGACAAAAGCAAAATCCCAGCTCAAAACAGGCAAAGGAACGCTACAATTGCACAGAACTGATCTACCCATTGTCAAGACCACCGCTCTTTCAGCGGGTCTCGGTCTTGCAGCATGACAAAAGGAGGACATCACATTTATAGACCATGATGTGGTATCAGCAGGCAGGCAATAACAGATCTGTTACCTACAAGAAAGGTCTTGTAGAAGTGTATGAGCTCCAAAAGTTCTGAGACAGTCTTTGTTACAGTTCCCTTCTTAACAATGAGTGAGGAATTCGTAATGCTTTAATTGTATTTCTCCGCAAATGCTCGATTTACTGGGACACTTTCTACTTCAGTGTCATCTATTGCTCTATTTTTGTCCTTTTTTTTTTTACTATCTTGTTACTCAGAGCGATTTACAGCAGCCAAGTGACAAGCTTCCACGCTGAAGAAAAGGCTTCTGGCCTTTCTGTCAATGACTTTATTAGGAGAACCGTCTCTTCTCATCCATCAACCTGATTTTTTAAGCATAATGCCTTATAAATGTTTCAGGAAGAAACAATGTCAAACAATACATATTAAAAGAGAAAGAGGAGAGGGTGCAGGCCGGAGGAAAATGACAATTTCAAAACAGCAACATATAAAAAACTCCCAGGTTTACATCTAGTGTCCTGTCCTTTAGTTTAGATGAGGAAGGCATCCCATTCACTTTGCAAAGGATGTCCATGAAGGCCTTGCCACAGGGTGACCAGGGATTTCATGATCTTCTTGTCTGGGACCTCCAAACACTCAAAAGAAGAGCCCTTTATAGAAAAATGCCAGGGGCTTTGGAGGTCATGGATGAATTTGTTAGGGTTGCTTAAAAGTCTTAACAAGAAAAGCAGAGAAACTTTTGGAAAGTGTCAGTTATTCAGCTCTCCTCAAATATTTTCTTCAAGCATCTGCTACCCATCACAACATTAATAAAAGGCTGGAACAAATGGGCTCCTATTCACTGAATTCAGATTGGATTTGCCAGTCGAGGGCACGTGCACAGCGCTGAAGCTATCTGAGCTTTTGGATAAGCTGAGGTAAAGAGTTTCAGACCCCAAAATGGAGGGAACTTTTGAAAATGTTGGAACATTTCCATCTGACATTTCTGAAATGGTGAATTATGTTATGGAAAATTCTGCAAAAATTTGTGTTGATCTCTTTTGAATAAAATTTGTACAGTTTCAAACCAGTTTTTTTTTTTTTCACTTAAATAAACCTGGAATGTCAAAGGGGAAAGAAACCGTTAACCAAAATGTCAAATTATCTGAAAACTTGACAGAATGTCTTGACTGGGTTCAATAAAAGAGGCTGGATCTATCCAAAATGATTTGTAGAGTAACCCAAAGGGATTCAGAAGGCTGATTTCTCAAGCACCAATAGACTTTTTTCCGATAAGGTCTTCAACCCAGTGACAAACTTGCTCACAAAGAACAGCTATTATCCTTGATGAGCTCTGTGAGGACAACCCTGGCTTTTGTGAAAGGATTGGACCTATGGAGAAAATCCAGCTTCTCTTTAAAACGTTCAGCCTAGTCAAAAGCAGATGTCTTGTGTTAGTCATGCACTGCCATAGAGTTGCTGAATTTTGCAGCTCCTGTCATTTCGATATAGATTGATTTTGCTTGGGGAAGAGGTCTGCGTTTTCACAGAAATTCTAGTTCCCAACAAATTACCTAATTCAAATGTGGTGTTTCATTTGTTAGTTTTTTTTTTTCTTTTAACTTAATGCATATATTGTGACTTAGCAAAATCAAATCTCTCTTATATCTAATTCTAAATACAGAGTGCATTGGTAAGGGCACATGGGAAGGGCAAACTTATATTCCTCCTTTATTCCATTCAGAAAGGTTTCCATTACGATGGAGAAATCATCAACACAGAAACCGTAAGACTAGCCTGAAAGGATTTGTTTATCACTAAGAAAATTCTTTGTTGCTGTTCAATAGTAAACAAAATCATCCCATTACTCCCCAGTGTCACTGTATGCAAATTACAGTATTTCTGCAGATTTAAGCTAAACAAATGCGGAAATCAGTTACTACACAAAATGCAGTTGAGACCAGTTTTAATTAGTTAGCATCTGGAAACTAATAAACAGGTTTTTTGTCTTTTTTTTTTTTTTTTAAAGAGATCAGATCTTTGGTATCTCTGTGCACTTTGAGGAAATCCCTTGGTTTTAGTACCCATCCAACAGCTTATACCCCAGGCCATTTGCTTTAGCAAAATCCGCATGAGAAATGAGGACAAGAAATTTCTTGTGTGGATCAGAGAGCTCAGCTCCAGTCTACACAGAAGCCTTGGCTGAAGTGACAAATCCCTGTATCCATCCGGGCATTTCTGCTCAGTTAGAGGTGGGGATGGCGTAACGTGCACCACCAGGTGCCAAGTCCCTGGGGATGATGTGTCAAATGGTAGAGTTTGTCCAGCCATTCCTACCCAGCCTGGAAATGGATTTCTGTGAGCTCCTGAAAAGCAAAGCCCCAGCTCTGACTATTACTGGGCTGAATATTCAGCTGGTATTAACTAGCCCATTGCGCTTGACTCTGGAGAGCAATGCAGCCAGGACTGGTGCAAGAATGGAGATCCGAACACCCTACTAACAGAGGGCTTGATTCACTACAGCCTCTAGTTATGGGTTTGAGTCTGGCGGGGTTTTTGGTAGCAGATGGAGGGCTGTGGGGGATGGCTCCTTCCAGAGCCTCCCACAGCCCCAGGTAAAAGTCAGACCTGCCTGTGGCCAAGGCCAGGCCCGTCAGCACCTCTGCCATCAAGGTATTTAAGAGGGGAAACCTGCTAAGCCACTCCTCTGTCTCTTTTCATCTCTGTATCCTGTCTTTTGTGTTGGGGAGCTTTTCTGTTTGGAAGAGGAGGAAAGTGAGTAAAGGGAGGAAGAAAGGCACCAGAGCAGAGCGTTTCTCCAGAGTCCTGTGGTGAGTGAACTGATAAGATTGACAGTGGCCAAATGTCCAGGATGTGGTGGCACATGGAGCACCCCATGCCAGGGAGAAGAAGGGCTGCACAGGAGCAGAGGATGTGCCCAAAATGACCCGCTACTCCAAGGATGGTTCCATGCTGGTGGGAAGAACACATGTGGAGGGACAGGGTTGCCTCCTGTGAGATGTCTCCGAGAGACACCACGTGGCAGAAGAGAAGACTCCGAGGAGCCCTTTTTCCCTGAGGAGGAAGGAGTGTCATGGACAATGAGTAATGGCCAGACGAACCACATCTGCCACCCCCTTCCCCCCTTGTACCGATGGGAGAAGGGAGGTAACTGGGAAGAAAGGAATAGTGGCAGGGGGGAAGTGTATTTAAGATTGGATTGTATTTATTTATGTATTCCTCTCATTATCCTATTGAGATCTGGTTGAAAACTGGTAATGGTATATTAAGTTTATGTTTTCTCCCTTTTTTTGTTTTACTCCCATTTTTGCCTGTGACCATAACTGGTGAATGTACCTCCCCTGTCCTAATCTCAATCCTCGAGCCTTTTTAGTTGAATTTTCTCCCTAACCATCCCTAAATGGATGGGTGTAGGTGGATGAGTGAGTGAGTGGTCACGAGGTTCTTTGTTGTCAGCCTGGACAGCTGGCTCAGACCACAACACTTCTTCAATCTAAATGCCTTAAATTAAGTAGTAAGGAATACAAACATCTCTTCCAATGGGCTTAAAAGTAGCTGCAGAAGTAAGTGCTGTTCCTAATCAAAATTGTATTACCTGTTGATTTTCACAGTACTTCTATTCATTTGCTTCTTCCCTTCCCTGGCAACACTGTGGCTGGCAGCCAGATGATTGATGAACCAATTTAATACAGTCTTTGGGCAGCTGCAAGACCAACAGGTTTGATAAACAGAGCAGGGGATGAGTGCAAGACATGGGATGAATTATGAGTGTGGGATAATCCATCACATAACACAAGGCAAGTTCCCTCATTCCACAGCCAGATGATGAGATAATTTTCTTGCAAAGGGTTTGTGTCCCTGGTCTACCCATACCTGCTGGTTTTCCCTTGTCCTTTGGATGCCCAGATATGACCATCAAGCTTGACAGCTACTGGCACAGGTTACGATGAAGGCTGAGCACTCCAAAACTGAAAACAGGGGCTTAAGGAGCAAATACCAGCCCCTAATGGATCCTCTCTTTAGAGGCTTTGGCAGGAAGCCAGGAAAGTGAGGAGAGGTGGGGAAAGAAGGGGTAAGGAGATCTGGAAGGTTTATCTTAACTATGTTCAACTAACAAAATTAATGTTTTGTTGTTTAGAAACACTTTCAAGGAACTTCCCTGGAGTTTCCACTTGAGCTTCTGCAAAACATATTCATCATGTCTCTGGCCTGCATGTTTGATAGGCTGAGAGAAGATGAATACTGTACCTCCACAGCTGCAAGGCCAAAAAATTCTGCTGCATCCCACAGTGACTCATATATCATACTCACAAAATACCTTCTGGTACACTGTATCTGGAAACAAGAAACACATTGATCATAATTATTAATCCTACCTCATGTCCCCAAGAGCAGAAACAGCTCCAGATAGGAGGAGAAGAGGGTATCCTGACCCCTTTGGTCAGGTGATGGGAGGAATTCTTTTCACTTAATGGGAAGAAATGGCCAGCTAGGAGCAGAGATGCACAGGCTTCATGCACCCACTGGCCAGACCCTGAGTCTTACTTCTTCAAGTGGCATCTAAAAAAATGCTGCAGAATAAGGAGTAACTGAAACAGAAAATGCTTCTGCTCCCCTCTTTCCTCTTTTGACTTTTCTCTAGTCAAAAGCTCTGGCTACTGTTTTTAGCTTGCTCAACTTGTACTTCTGCTGACCTCAAATTTCTGGGCAATATCTTCCACCTTTCAGGCTTACACTACTTATTTTCATTGATGGTGAGAAAGAGACTCCAGAGTTGTCAGGAGTTAGGGCTGGGCCGGCCACTAAATGACCGCCAGATCATAGAATCACAGAATCACAGAATGTTAGGGATTGGAAGGGACCTCGAAAGATCATCAAGTCCAATCCCCCTGCCAGAGCAGGAATGCCTAGACTATGCTACACAGGAACGTGTCCAGGCAGGTCTTGAATGCCTCCAGAGAAGGAGACTCCACAACCCCTCTGGGCAGCCTGTTCCAGGGCTCCGTCACCCTCACTGAGAAGAAGTTTCTTCTCGAGTTTAAGCGGAACCTCTTATGTTCCAGTTTCAGCCCATTACCCCTTGTCCTATCAGTGGTTGTCACCGAGAAGAGCCTGGCTCCATGGTCTCTATCAACCACTCTCCCCTCACAAAGGGAAGAGGAAAAAGGAATAAGGCTGAGAGACTTATGGATGGGAAAAGAAAACTAAGCAGCTTTAATGAAACAAAGAGAGTACTAATAAGAAAAAAATAAAATATATACAAATATATACAAAACCAGTATCAAACCCAGATCCTTGATGGCAATCACCACTGATGCTGCAGAACAGGCAGGTACTGAGAAAGTCCCAGACTGGACTCAGCAGCACAAGGGAATGGATTCAGGAGCTGGGTTTTGAGAAATGGATTTGGGAACTCTGGAACTCAGGGACTGGGATTGAGAGCAGAAAAGCAGATGGAGTCCTTCTCGGATGCTGGCCATCGAAGAAGAGGGCTTAACCCTTGCGATCTCTCAGATTTATACTGAACGTGACATACAGGGAATGCTTTTTGGTCAGATTTACGTCACCTGTACTGTCCGTTCCACCGCACAGGTGTCACCTTTTACTTCCTTGAGATCCTTTTATTTCCCAACACCCTGACGTGGTACACAAGGTTTAGCAGTCACCTTGATTACTATAGGAGCAAAGATAAGCAGGAGCTTTTTTGCATACCGATCCTTGGTAGTAACTGTAAGCATCAGCTGTTATCACTTCTAGTAGCAGACACTGTCTGCAAAAACATGTAGTTAATTTCAGAAAGTGCAGTCTTTTAGAAGAGATGTAGTTGAGAATTAAAATCACTGAATAGAATTGGTTCCGTTTTAGCTCAAACCAGGACAGAAGTCTTTGCTAAAGACATGGATGGGAAAAGGGTGAAGTCAGGATTTTCCTCTGGACTGTGAATGACAGCAGGGGGGTACCAGTCAGCAGAAGGAGACATGGGGCTGGCAAACACCTGGGATAGGGATTGGGATGTGGCAGAAGAGTTTTCAGTCCTGAGGGGAGCATGAAAGGAACTATGGAGTCCCATCAGAGAGGTCCACAGGGAGAAATGGTGAACTAAATAAATGACAAATGGTTCTTTGTCAGGCATTTACAAATTCCATTATGCTAACAGTATAATAGAAACTTCAGTCTGTGACAACTTGCCTTTCAGGTACCAAAGAGCTCTTCTTGGAGTTTTCCGTCATTTCTACTATGAAGTTGACCCAGGAAATAGGCATGAGTCTGAGGCAGACATCACCTGTCTGGAACTTATGGTGGAAACAGGTGGGGAGTAGGCATCACTCAGAATGCAGGCAGTTCTAAACAGATACACAAATCTCCTTGACTCAATGCTGGATTTAATTTCTACTGATGCCTAAGTTTATTCAAAGGAAGGCATTCCACCTAGTCTAATCTAGCCTTCAGACTGCAGTGTCCAAAACCCATCTTCAGGAAATTCCCATCCACACTCAAGTGTCCACACTTTACATTAGGTAGAGACTAGATAACTTGCTTGGGATTGATGTCTTCCAGTGAGGGATAAACCCCACCCTGAGCACTTAGAAGATAAAAATATGAGATCTTGATCATATCCCACTCTCTCACTGTCTGGTATCACTGACCAGTACTTGGGATAAGGACCCTGACACTCTGCTTGCCTAGACCACATGGAAATTCCCCTGGGGCAATGCTGAGAGTACTCATAGTACTTGGGTAGCAGCGACAAAAGGATGATTCAGAGATGTCACAAGAGTTTCATTAAAACATGGAGAGGGGATAAAGTGGCATATGCAGCTGCTGCTACTGCTGCTTTGCTCAAGCCTCTTGCCAGATACCCGAAGTGCTCTGCTGCATCCTGGAGTGACAAAACAAAAATCCAGCGTGAAAACTTTTCTCTGAAGGATTTCTTTCAACAGCAAATCCTCACCCTGGTAAACAGACTTGTGCCCTGAGTGGTCAGAGCACAGCACTGTGCAATGTGAATGCAGCACAGCACACACTTGATGCTTCCCATCAGCAGCCCCTCCGGCCTCACCTTACCATATCTGCTCAGCAGCAGCAAACAGGCTCATCATAGTGGAAATAGGAACTGCCACCTGTGTGAAGACGGTGAGAAAGGGCATCCTGTGGTGGCCATCCTGTGTCTGAAGTAGTCTCTTGTATTGCACTTCAAGTCCTTGTGTAGTTTAACCTAACTTTTCTCCATCCAACCCTCCACGTGGTATTTCCTTCTCTGCAAGCATCACCTTCTCTGCCCTGCGACAGCATATGAACTACCAGCCTTGACAAAATCCTACTGAGCTCTTGAATCATGATGTGGCAGGTGAAAATAAGTGGCCTGAGTAACAGGAATTCTACTGTCACCAAACTAAATGACACTGTGTTGGGGAAAGGGGATGCACTGAGAACCCATGAAGGGCTTGGCAGAAGAGAGTGTGAATGGAGAGAAGAGCATGTAAATGGAGACCAGCATGAGTCTGCCTCTTCTGCATGATCAACTTCCATAACATCTGGGTTTCAGACATCAGATCATTTTGGTATCAATGTTTTCTGCTGGAATTTGAAAATATGACGTGACTCAGCCCCTGGCTGGTGCTGCCTGTGGTGTTTGATTGTGTATTCAAGTGCAGATAAAACTATAAATGTCCGAGTGAGATTTTGACACTTGGAAAAACAAGAGCATAATAATGAGAACAGCAGGCGTGAAAGGCCTGAATGAGCAGAATGCAGAGAGATGTTTTTAGACAAGCTCCACAGCAACCGCAGCTCATTTGATTGCACTTGAGAGAATGAGACCTCAGCCTGTGATATGAGGGCAATTCTGTTTTCCCAGCATATACAGGAGTTTGGATGTTTATGGTAAAGATGATGATTTCCCCTGCTCCATTTTGCTTCCAGCCCTGAAGCAGATGTTGCCATTTTGTGATGAAAGAGAAGAAAATTTGGGAAAGGTGACATGTGGTGAAGCCTTGTTTATACACACACAGATATGTGCCCACACAGACTCACACACAGCTGACATGGGTTTGTGTCGACACGCATAGACATGAGCATCATCTGCCTAGAGCTTGGATGCAGCTACCTAGGTACCACTTAAGTTTATCAACCGATTATTGGTGACCAGTTCAGTCCCAAAGGGGGTCCTTTATTTCTCCCATTTAGACGGCTGTTTGTTTCTTCTTTGTCTGAAGACACAGAGTTTAAAATGTGAGCATTACTAAGGAAGGGAAATTTGTGATTCCTATTTTTCAGAGTGGCAAAAAGTTGCTCTCAGGTCAGGGGACAACACAAGGTACTTATTGCTCATTATGCCCCTGCAGGATCTTTATTGGGACTGAATGGACAGTGCCGCAGACAAGTCTACTTTTCAGGACTGTCAGAATTTCTTGATATTGCATCTTGTGAGTGGTCAACAACAAAGGTCACCAAGAGGCTGTGGAGCCTCAGTTCTTGGAGATATTCAAAACTGCACTAGACATGGTCCAGAAGAACCTGCTCTACCTGACACTGCTTCAGCAGGGAGGATAGTTTTGATGACCTTCAGAGGTCAGTTCCAACCTCAACCATTCTGTGATTTTGTGAAGACTTGGGAGGTGTACAAAGCTGTGCAAGGTGTAACTCAACTGTCAATTTTTTTTATACAGAAATATGCCTGAAGAAATTCCCCTCTCAGTTGCACAGGCAAAAGCAGGCCTTTCAAAGCCCTGTGATGACTTTGTTAGGGCTCTGCTGGAGGACCTGTTGGAGATAGGCTTTGGAAAAAGCTTCATTCATATTTTTCTACCTCTACCTTGTTATGTAAGATTGGTGTAGAGAGTGGATTCCCTCTGTCCACATCCAGCCCTACTGCTCTGTGACCCTCCAACTCCATTTGCATCAAGGTGCAGTGCATGATCCCATCATGAGTGGCTGTGGATTTCAGACCTCACCGTTGGGACCTTTTCCATCCATGAGGAGGGACACATGACCCCACACCAAGCCACGTGGGTCTGTGTCTCATGTGAAGCAGTGGCATGAATCCCCAGCTCCAAGTTGGGGGCTCATCATTTTGGCCCGATTTACTACCCCTCAGGGTAGATGAGCAGATCACTATGTGGTATTTTTGCAATTCAAAATGTCCATAGTTCAAAGCAAGAGGAACATGGTGAGACACCAGCTCTGTGCCATTTGTTGTGACCCATCTTTATTTTGCTCTGTTTCCTTCTATCTGCTTCTGGTGCTCTTCCTCATTTGTGGTGGAGGGAAGACCACGTTAGCAGGTACTTTACATTCACTGCAGTAGTCCTGGTCTCTCTTTCCTACAACACGTGTCGCACAGCAGAGGATAGAAGATGTTGCCCAGTGCTGCCACAGAGGATTTCATCCCTAAACCCCCACTTTCCACCCTGGGAACAGACAAGAAAGGGGTGGTGGGACAGGAAGGTGATGGAGCATTCTGTCTTGGGCGCTGTGGTCTGCATTTGAGGGAGGACAAGAATGGGGAAAAAGAGTCACAGACAGTGCAGCTTGAAAGTGTCTCTGGGGTACTTTCTTCTCCTGACAGGAAAAGATTTGATCAGAGAATGAGTTCATCCAGTTCTGAACTCTTAATTTTCTCACCTGTAGGTACTCCTATTTGAGATGAAACTTAATCTCTGTTTTTTAAAGTGAATTATACAATCTCTCATCTAATGAGCCATTAAGGATTTTTGTGATAAGAACTCATGAGGTAAGGTTCAGTCTCGCTTGTTGATATCAGTAGCTTTCTCACCTTTGCACTACAATCACCCATAATTTCTCTACATGTAATCTGTGTTACACTGTTCTTTATCTACTCCCAGTTTCAGACAGGCTGGAGAGTTGGGCGGGGAAAAATTTAATGAAATATAGCAAGGGTAAGTGTAGAGTCTTGCATCTGGGTAGGAACAACCCCAGGTTCCAGTATAAGTTGGGGAATGACTTATTAGAGAGCAGTGTAGGGGAAAGGGACCTGGGAGTCTTGGTGGACAGCAGGATGACCATGAGCCAGCACTGTGCCCTTGTGGCCAGGAAGGCCAATGGCATCCTGGGGTGTATTAGAAGGGGAGTAGCAAGTAGGTCGAGAGAGGTTCTCCTTCCCCTCTACTCTGCCCTGGTGAGACCCCATCTGGAATACTGTGTCCAGTTCTGGGCCCCTCAGTTCAAGAAAGACAGGGAACTGCTGGAGAGAGTCCAGCACAGGGCAACTAAGATGACTAAGGGAGTGGAACATCTCCCTTATGAGGATAGGCTGAGGGAGCTGGGGCTCTTTAGTTTGGAGGAGACTGAGGGGTGACCTCATTAATGTTTACAAATATATCAAGGGTGAGTGTCACGAGGATGGAGCCAGGCTCTTCTCGGTGACAACCACTGATAGGACAAGGGGTAATGGACTGAAACTGGAACATAAGAGGTTCCGCTTAAACTCGAGAAGAAACTTCTTCTCAGTGAGGGTGACGGAGCCCTGGAACAGGCTGCCCAGAGAGGTTGTGGAGTCTCCTTCTCTGGAGACATTCAAGACCTGCCTGGACACGTTCCTGTGTAGCATAATCTAGGCATTCCTGCTCTGGCAGGGGGATTGGACTAGATGATCTTTTGAGGTCCCTTCCAATCCCTAACATTCTGTGACTCTGTGATTCTGTGATTCATGTGTTGAGAACATTCCAGAATAGCTCTTTCTGATCTGTTCCTGGCAGACCCAGATTTCCTTAGGACAGAGTGTTTTCCAAGCACATGATGTGGGTTCTACATCAGCTATATGGAAGTGTCTCTGGAGGATTGTTCCTTGGGGCATCATTTGCCAGACCAGCCTCCATTTCCTCTGATCCCCACTGATGCTGTGGTGGAGACCCAACCCAAGCTGCTTTGGAGAAACATTTTGTCATTTGGTATAACTAGTAGAAGTTATCAGGCACTGTGTACTCCACAGCATCTGACGGTGAATATGTGGTAACTTAATACTCTTCCTCCAAGGTGCATGTTTACCTTGAATGAATTTAACTTTTCAATACAGTACTTCAGGCATGTCTATAGAGTCACAAAAGATCAAATGATGATTACCTCTTTCATGTGTTTCTTCCCTTTCCATTTCTTCTACTTTCTCAAAGCCCACAAAACCACCAAAACTGGGAACAAAACCCCCAAAGTGATTTTTTTTTTCTAGCATCACTTCTGTCTTCTCTTTAAACCTCAGTGCTCTTTACTCCCTTACTCCTAGAAAGGCAACATAAGTGATGCAATCGGCTTTAAAAGACAGCCGCAAGGGACTGTAAGAACAGACGGGTGATTAGTATGGAGCAAGAACCCTGCCTCTCCTGGGCACTCCATGGATTGTGTTGAGTGGGATATGAGGAAAATGCCTAATACGTACATGTCTGGAGAAATCTCTTCTTGGATTCCCAGCACATTTAATCCAACAGAAAAAGTCCTGGGGGCAAGCAGAGTCACAGATCGTGTGTGTTTTAATATACCATCTCTTCAGTATGCCACAGAGTTTAGTGGATTTGCTTTATAGCTGGACCCAACAGCAAGTAATTAAGAGGTTGATGATCCTGCCGCACTTTTACAAGGAGAGTAACTTTAGTGGGGATATACCCTGCTTAAAGTCCAGGCTGAACAGGGGAGCTACGTATAATTTCCATATGGCTAGGAAGGAGGCCAAACTGCAAGCAGGTTTCCTGCCAAGGCCAGTAGACCAGGTTCTCAGCCCTTTGGAGACACTGAAAGGATTCATGTTGATCCATGAGGCTACAGAACAGGGCTCAGAATTACATTTCTGAACTTGTAAAATCCTCTGGAGAGGTATTGGTGTCCTTCACGTACTTCTCATTGGGAAATGCTGTTTTTATCCCTGGGACCAAATGCCCACCAAGCCCAGCTCGGTAGGGCTGCTGGGTCCTGTGGTGGCTGAGGATTTGCATTTCAGTAGGTAAATGTCAAGGCTTGATATCAAGGAGACTTAGAAGTCTAGCCTTGCTTGTGCTGGAGAGTGGTCCAGATGAGCAGAGACAGAGCATACGGCTTTACAGAGCCTGGATCACTTGCTGGCATTAACCTATGTCTTTCCAACTTCCTCATTCTTCACTCTGGTCCCTTGCTTTGATTTAAATTAAATAATAATGTCTAGTTTAAATTCAGATCTTTAAGACAGCCAAACCGCATTCACACAAAACCAGGGAAGCGAAGGCAGGGAGGCATAAATGGGGAGATCCTACAAGGAAAGGCAGAAGCTGCAGCAAACTCAGGCTGCTGAAAGGTATCCTTTAGATACCACCAAACTTCTTTTATTTTAACATCAATCAGAAAGAAATCTAGCTAAATCACAAAGGCTTCAGAGAGTGTCTGTAAAGATTATTTGCTGATTTAATTGTATTTCTTCAAGAGGTAAATCATTGGTTTATGCTCCCAGAGCTTTCTGTATCAGCCAACTTTGCAATAAGTTAACTTTCAGTGTATGAATGAGGCTGCTCTTCCCTGTGAAGAAAGGCTTCATTTTTGATAACATGCAATGAGTTTCACTTAGGAACCCCCAGAGGAAAGTGACTCTGAATTAATTTGTGGTCTGCTGTTAGAAGGGTGCATCTGACACAGCGGGAATCGCTGAAGGGACCCCCAGCCCTTGCAGGAATGTCAGATTGCTTGTGTGTCCATGCAGCTTGGATGGTGGGGGAGAGCTGCTCAGCAGGAGGAATAGGATGGGCTGGGTATCCCTCACCTTCCCCCTGCTTATCTGGACAGGGAGTGGACTTTATCATCAATGGGAGCCCTGCTGTCTGCTTATTTGATGAGCAAAATTGGCCGATGGATTGAAAAGTTATCAGCCAGGGCTGTGGGACAGATGGACCCACAGACAGACAATTATGAAGGCCCTGAAAAATTAACACAAGCTGCAAATTTCCCCAGTGTATGGGTTATGCAGGTACAGTAAGAGCACGGAAATGCCCAGCCTTGATTGGTCAGAAATGCCCTCGCACATGGTAGAGCTGTAAGACAGCTAAATAGCAGCGAGTTGTGGTCAGGTCCTGCAAATTGCTGACAGTCTGCTTTCCCAGTGGTGAGTACAAGTGTCACGCACGGCCCCACAGAGCCCAGCCACTGCTGCCAGGGCAAAATAAAGCAGAACCCAAGCTCTAGTCCCTTCTCTTTCTACTCACCGCCATTCTCCAACACCAGCAGCAGCTCCCTACCTTCACAGTCTGCGCTTTAGTGTCTCCTGACTTTGACTCCAAGTCCAGGTGACAGCAATGAAAGTCTTGCTCCAGGTGTCTCAAAGCTCTGAGATCCCCTGTGAGCAGTGATAAAGAATGGCCCTGGGCAAAGTTAACTCTTTCTGGCAGACACTTACATGTTTTGCTTTGATTTTAAAAATCTGATGTGTTACCTTTCTCTTCTGTTTAAAATGGTCACATGAAGCATTTCATTTAATTGAATATATTATTTTTTTATTTGATGCTTGATTCCCTGAGAAATGTTGATGAAGAGCACACGGGACTCTGTCATCTCCGTATGCTGCTACCTCTGACACCAGAAATGTGAAACTGCAATTTTTTTTTCCTTTTTGAAGGGAAACTGCAATTTTTTTCCCGTTTTGAAGGGAACAAAAAAAAATATTTCCTTTCAAGAGTCTGTCTCCAAGTAAAAATTCTATTAGAAGCTGTATTTCTGAATTTATCATTGAAATTTTATTATAGATATTATTTGGGAACAACATAAAGAAAGTATTACTGAAATATATGCTTACTCTGTTCTTAAAATCCTCTCTTCCTATCTGCTCATGTTACCATAGGAGAATGATTATTGGTTTGGATGGACCCCTGGTCTGACACAGAATTTTCATCCATTCTTAGGAGGGTTCAGCATTGTTGGTTTATAGTGCAGGGTTATATGCTCAGTTAATCCATTATGCTAATATGTTATTCCTGTATTTATTTAACAAAGGACCGTTGATTTTGCTGACACAAAAATTACACCTCTTTAGTGTAAGAGCTAAAGTCACCACATTCTGATCAAAAAAAATCTGTTTATTTTTGACTGACGTACACAAAAAGCACTGTGAACTGCTGGCTCTCTTAAGCTTTCCATTCAGATTTCTGTTCCCATTTTTACAAGAAACTGCTGTGCTGGACGTTTGCCTCTCTGATAGACATAGTTTGTTTAAAACAAAATATATTTAATGTTCTCTTTATTTCTCTTCTCCATTTTTAAATGTTATCACTGTTTTTACAGCAGATTCTATATTTATGTGACAATAAAATATTGACCAAGGTCCCATGAATCACAGAATCATAGAATGGCCTAGGCTGGAGGGGACCTTAGAGATCATTTAATCCAAACTTCCTGTCACGGGCAGGGACGCCTCTCAACTAGATCAGGCAACACCTGGGAACTGAACGGGGATCGAACCCATGACCTTTGGTGTTTGAAAAATACAACTGTGATGTTCCAGAAGATATAAACTCAGGAGGAAAGTTTTAAAAGCTCTAGAGGAGAAGAAAAGAAGATGGAGATCTTTTAATAGATTCATAGAATGTGTTAGGTTGGAAGAGACCTTAGAGATCATCCAACCCAACCCCCCTGCCATGGGCAGGGATGCCCTTAACTAGACCCGGTTGCTCAAGGCCTCATCCAACCTGGCCCTGAACAGACTGGACTTGATGATCTCAGATATCTTTTCCAGCCTCAATAATTCTGTGTGATTCTGTGGTCTTCAGGGAGAGGGAATGGGCTTTACCTCAGCCTGAGGCAGGCAAGAAACCAGTGTATCTTGGGATCTGATAGCTCACAGGCCCCATATCTTGAATTTGTTCATGCTGCAATTTTCCCAAGAGCTCAGCCAGCCAGGGACAGAGGAAAGAGGCAGGCAATGCTAAATTGTTGTTATAACCTGCCTCCTGGGTGGATTCCTAAGAGCAGAGTAGTGAAGGAGATCTGGGCTGCCCCTGGGGATCAAGTTCCTCAGAACTTGCTCAGAGCAATTCTTAACCCTTGATAAGGGGAGGTGAGGACAAGCAGATCTATCTGATTCACAAAGCAGCAGTTTTACACAAAAGGATATGCAAGAGATGGTAGCAAGTGAGCAGGGTGAAAGTTTGGATGCAAAGATATAAACTGTGTGCTTAATGCTTAAACATTTCCACAGTGCAATGGCAGAGCTACAAAAGGAAAGCTGCATTAGTGAGGCACAAAGCCTACCCCGGTCTGATATCTCTGTTGCATTTGTCCATCAGAAGATTTCAACGGGAAGTCATTCACATGGGGAGGGATTTGATAATTAATTATTTCAGAGCTCGCTCGCTCTTCTCTCCTCCACCCCCTTCTCTCTCTCTCTTTCATCTCTTTGCCCCACTGGGCTAATACATGCTTCATGATTGAAATACATCCCTTGTGAAAATGTTCCACTAAAATATTCATAAACAACTGTTTTCATCATGTGCTCAGTGGTAAATGACTTCATGATAGCTATGAAGCCAGAGGTCTAAAGAAACCGTCTGCCTTGGTGACCAGCAGTGACTCCCGCAGTGCCTCCTTCTACTCCCCCTCTGTCTCTCCTTCACTTTT
This sequence comes from Trogon surrucura, assembly GCA_020746105.1. NCBI lineage: Eukaryota > Metazoa > Chordata > Aves > Trogoniformes > Trogonidae > Trogon > Trogon surrucura. The sequence goes on along the minus strand of CM036618.1, from coordinate 113,609,254 downwards.
TCTAAGCTGTAAGCCCTTGGGTACAGGCTCATACATTTTTCTTACAATTTCCAAGGTGTTAGCTTTGATTGGTGGAGTGCCTAGCACGATAGAGATCCTTGTCGTGGGCAAGTGCTTGTGGCAGTGAAAAAGATACAGATGTTATCAAGACCAGCCTAGTGACACTAACTTAATTGTCCACACTTTTCTCCTCCACTAGAAAACAGCAAGAGGCCAAGCTCTAACCCTATTTGGAAGAGGGTACAAATGTTATTAGAGGGTGCTCTCTGAGCCCTTTTTCCCTTTGAATTCAGAGGTGAGGTACTCACGGGAGCAAGGATACTAGCCACAAAACCACTCTATCAAGTAAGATATATTGCACTTTTGCTTACATTTCTATCTCCCACTAAAACAAAAACCGCTGGTGGAGGAAATATTTCTTTCCAGTGTAATTATAGGTAGAGTTATTCCTGCTCAGCAGAGTTACCTTTTGGTTTGCCATGAAAACATCAGCAAAACAACTTTCCGAGTTGTGGAAATCATTCTCACAAAGCGCAGCTCCACTGCTCTTGATGGGAGTGGGTGCTGCATGACTTTGTCCCTGACTCCGTCAGCAAATGTCTCTGTGACATTTCAAACTTCCAGCCAAGAGACGTTTAAGACATGCTCTGTGGTATCTGAATGCCGGAGGGCGAACAGCAGTTGAGAAAAGTATCCACTTGAAGGAACCCATTCAAGGATGTGAGCAAACATGTCCCACTGGGCAGTACCGGGCAGAAAGAGGGATTTCAAGTCTCCAGAGATATCTGAGATGATGAAAAAAGGAATGGAGTGTCAGGAAACAGGAGGTTTTAAAGCCAGAAGACCTCCTGACATCTCTCAAAGGTGGTGTGGAACAGCCATAACTGTTTGTGATTTTGGCAGCCTTGGGCATCATGACAGATTGCCAGTGGTGTGCCCACCAATAGAGATGTTTGGGCCTGTGTTGGACTCCAGAGTGGGCTGGATGTGGTCCCTGCCTCCTCATGGTGCCGCCTCCCCTCTTGGACAGGACCTTGGATTGAAATTTCCCTTTTGTAGTTCAGTGTTAGGGAACACGCCCAAGAGCCCTGGACAGGGGAAAGGGGATGCTGGGGAGACTGGTGACAGCAGTCTGCAGAAAAAAACGCACTCTGTATAGCTGTCTCACCAGTGACTAATAAGAGAGAGTCCTAATCTCAGCAGTGAGACATCAGTGATGTTGGATCCCTACTGCTAGCAAGTGACTTTCACGTGCCCGTATTTGGCCCAGGTACACAAGGATGATGAAGGACCATCAGCTCATCTGATGGGAAGTGAACAACTACTGCTCAAGCAGAAGGTGCCCTGCTCATCCCTGAGGATGGAAATGTGTGTGTGCAAATGTGGTTTCCCTGCACAGTACAGGAGGAGCTGAGTAAAGGAGCAGAGCATCATGCTTTGGGGCATGTCTTTGCAAGGAAGGGAACTTGGTGTCTCTCCCAGCCCTGTGGCCTGGTGCAGACCCACCAAAACTCCTTGCACAAGTTCTGTCATGCTTTGAACTCCAGATAGCTGCTGGAGCTGCGGAACTAACAATGAAAGGCTGCTAACAACATTCCTACTGTTTCTTCTCCTAAGAAGGCCCTGGGGAGTAATATGTGCTCCTAGTGGGGAAGACACACCTTAGGGGAGCACAAAGGCCTGGAAGAAGTGCTCACCAGGGTCCTGGGAATGCAGACAGGACACTCAGCCCAAGACAAGGCCAGGAATGCAGCGATGGGAATGAGTGATCAAGACTGACGCAGTAATGTCTTCTGCTAGATGAAAAACCAGATGAGATATTGCTGGAGCAATTAGGCTGAATCACCTCAGTGCTCTTTAAAAATCCTCTTGCTTTCTCCTTCACATGAGAGAGAACTAAGGTTCTGGCCTTTACCTACAGTAAGGAAAGTAATGAAAGGGATGTCTATAGCAATTTGAAGCTACCTTACTCTCTCCCTTCAGATTCCCAGTGCTTTTGGAGAACCTTAAATTATCTGCAGAGGAAAACATTGGCTTTCTGAAGCTCTGGAGTTTTGGTGTAAGGGCACATCTTCTCAAACAATTCTTTGATTTGTTTGTCCCTCTTCCTTTGGCCCCTAAAGGTTTCCATTTTGGGGGAATGCCACTGTGAAGGTAAAGCAACGGAGATGTGCTTTCTGAGTGAAATAAGGCTGATTTACATCCATCATTGGGTTGTCTCCCTAACTTTCATGCAGCAGCATCTGACACCTCTGTGACACTGTGGCTGGCCCTGCACACAAGTTGGAAGGAGGGGTATGAATTTACACCATCAGTCCCACAGCATATGAGGGGTGGTTATTCTTTGATACTCTCCAGCAATAGGGCTTGTGAGGTCTACTGACTGGCTCTAAGTGGGGTCCTGGGCTCAGGCCCTCTCCCCAAGATGTTCTGCTGAGTTCTGGCTACTCTAGGGTCTGATCTGAAGCCAGGTGAAATGGATGAGACACTTTCTGGTGGCTTGAGAAACTCTAAACAGGCTCATTAGAAAAGCCCTTTGGATCTGACTGCTTAGATAAGCCTTTTAGATATGAATTCCTTTCACAGAAACACAGAATCACAAAATGTCAGGGATTGAAAGGGACCTCTAAAGATCATCTAGTCCAGCCCCCCTGCCAGAGCAGCGTCACCTACAGTTGGTCACACAGGAACCCGTCCAAGTGAGTTTTGAATGTTTCCAGAGAAGGAGACTCCACAACCTCCCTGGGCAGCCTGTGCCAGGGCTCTGTCACCCTCACAGTGAAAAAGTTTTTTCTAATATTTTTGTGGAACCTCCTATGCTCCAGCTTGTACCCATTGCCCCTTGTCCTGTCATTGGATGTAGCTGAGAAGAGCCTGGCTCCATCCTCCTGACACTCATCTTTTACATATTTGTAAACATTAATGAGGTCACCCCTCAGCCTCCTCTTCTCCAAACTAAAGAGATCCAGCTCCTTCAGCCTTTCCTCATAAGGGAGATGTTCCACTCCCTCCATCATCTCTGTGGCTCTGCGCTGGACTCTCTCAAGCAGCTCCCTGTCTCTCTTGAGCTGAGGGGCCCAGAACTGGACACAATATTCCAGATGTGGCCTCACCAGGGCAGAGTAGAGGGGCAGGAGGACCTCTCTCGACCTACTTGCTACTCCCCTCCTAACACACCCCAGGATGCCATTGGCCTTCTTAGCCATGAGGGCACATCGCTGGCTCATGGCCATCATGATGTGTCCACCAGGACCCCCAGGTCCCTTTTCCCTTTGCTGCTCTCCAACAGGTCAGTCCCCAACCTATACTGGTACTTGGGGTTGTTCTTTCCCAGGTGCAAGACTCTACACTTGCCCTTGTTGTATTTCACGAAATTTTTCCCCACCCAACTCTCCAGCCTGTCCAGCTCTCTCTGAATGGCAGCACAGCCTACTGGTGTGTTAGCCACTCCTCCCAGTTCTGTGTCATCAGCAAACTTGTCTCTGTTCCCTCATCCAGGTCGCTGATGAACATAGTCAATAGTGCTGGTCCCAGTACTGACCCCTGAGGGACTCCACTAGATACAGGCCTCCAACTAGACTGTGTCCCACCGACCACAACTCTGATTTCTTTCCTTCAGTCAGTTCACAATCCACCTCACTACCCAATCATCCAGTCCATGCTTCCTCAGTTTATCTATGAGGACACTGTGAGAGACGGTGTCAAATGCTTTACTGAGAGCCAGATAAGCCACATCTACTGCATGGCCACCATCTATCCTGGTTATGTTTTCACAGAAGGCCATTTTGGGGCCACTTTCAAGACCACTCTCAGTCTTGAAAATCGCTGTTTAATCTGGCTGGGGTGCAGAGAGGAGCTGGCTGAGTATTTGCAGGAAATAATCCTGTTGAAGTTATCGATGTGTGACTTCTTACAGTCCAGGATTGTGTATTGATGAGAATGCTTTTGGTCTTCAGCTCCAATGCTAATTTCTTCCTTCTTCAGTTCAGCTACTCCTTTCTGTCACTGGATTTCCTACTTCAGCAACTGCAAAGGCAGACCGACTAATTCAATTACAGACAAGAGGAGCACTCAATTTTCCCCTTTCTACTGAAGGAGAACTTTCCTTTCATAGTAGCAAACGCAATGTGAAGCTTATCCATAATTAAACCTTGCTGGAAAGGTTATTCCAACAGGATATCAACCTCTTCATGTCATAAGGATATTCACCTAAGGGTAGCATATCTCACTCCCAACTGCAATTGTTACTTCTGTTACCATTTTACCGCAATTTACTTTGTTTTTGCAACTTTCAATAAAAATTCTTAAATTCTTAATTCCTTGTCCGAAGAACAGAGATGTTTGGGGGAATATGGGAGACTGAGGAGGGGTGACCTGACACGTTTGCACAAACATCTCCACATACTGAGTCCCAGTGAGCATTTTTTCTGTGATGTACAGGCAGATGAGATGGGACATGCATGTGGTATTGCCAAGTGTGAGAAGTAAGGCAGAGTGATGCTTAAGCAAAACATAAAAGTTAAAATGCGTCTCATGAGACTATGAGCCATGAGGTCCTGTTTGAGTTTAGAAAATGAATGGATATTCAAAAGGGAATGTAATAGCTATAGAAAATTAGATGTGGACATTGCTCAAAGTATTGAAGTCCAAGAAAACAAAGGTAAGAAGACGTGTGTAAACCCAAAAGAGGTAAGTGACAGTAGCAACATTTACAGCCCAGGGTCTGCTCCACTGGCATCCTTGTCCCTCTTGCACTAGGTACTCTGCATATCAGTGAGATTCTCCAACCCTGGAGCACTTTGTATCAACAGCCATCAGTTTAATTTTGCTGCAAGAAAGCCGGGAAGGAGTTCATGCCTGAACTTCCAAGGGCAGAAGCTGTTTCCCATTTGGAAGGAAGCCCTGGGGTTCTTCCAGGTTCATCTAGATCTGATGCTTGGTTTCTTTGGGATGTAAATTCGTGAGACCAGTAGCACACCCAACATGGCCTAATGGCAGCGGAAAGGTGAACCAGGTGTGGTGAGACAATTATAGAAGCGAATTTTCAAAAATAGTGCACTGAAATGTGACACTCTTGACCTTGAATAAAACACCCATACTCACATTTACATCAGTGAAAATCTTTGTGGTTATAATGTGATTTAAGTTAAACAGGGGAAACTTCTATGAGAAAAGTAGCTACGCTCTCAGTACTGGAATCCTAAAGCTGAGTGGCAAAACATCATTTTCCACATGTTGGACAATGGGGATGGACTTGGAAAAAAACATCTGCACAATAGTTTATTGAAACACACTGAACAGCCAAAGTATGGTCACTAATACCTGGAATTTAATTGCATGTTATGGTTTAAGCTGAATATTTGCAAAATTGGGACTTGTTTATGTGCTTTATTAGCTGACTATTGCCACTATTCTGTGCCTGGCTGAAAACTAAGACCATTTCTACACTCTATCTCATAGATAGAGTTCCGGTCAGCTACATGGAGGAGTAATGTTAGGAACATTCCTAGGTCTTTACCTTAATTAAAGGTCTTTGTTTTTGTACTCACTTGCGTTACACTGAAATTAATAGCTTATCTATGGAAAACAGGAACAGTTCAGATGCCTCTAAAGGCAATGTCTGTCTTGAAGTGAGGGGGGTCCCTTCCAACTCTGATGATTCTGTGATTCTGTGATAAGTGACAGCAGCAGTGTAAAACCAGTGTCGCTGTAAATATTGGCCAACAGTATTAATAACACAGATTGTTAATAATATATATTGGTTTCCTTCTTGAAAAGGATATAGTTATTTAAATTGCAACTGCTGTTGAAATTTTTCATTACTCTAATTGACTTATTAATGCCAGGCAAGCTCTTTTCTAGCTTGTAAAGGGCCACAGCACAGTATGCACTTTTCTGTACATGCTATGAGGGCACAGGTGAGTAAGCAAGAAAGATCTTGGAAAGGTTCCCCAGTCTCTAAGGATACACAATCTGCCAGCTTTCAATGTTTGTGCTGTTGAAAAAAATGCTAAATTACCTCAGTAACAACATTTATTTTTTTTGCATGTCAAGTGCTGCAAGATTGATGAGGAATATAAAGTAAGTGGCATTTCTGGAAGACACATGCCCTCCTCCTCTCTCAGCAAGCCAGGCTTTTCATCAGCTTCTGAGAGCAGGGCTGTATGAGCACAGCTACAAAGTCATGCTTCAGCAGCACAGCCTACCCATGTGGAGCCAGCCTGAGCATCCAAGACAGATGTCTGCAAGCCAAAATCATGTGAAGGTCCTCCAAGGAAATTCAGGCCGATATCCTGATGTGGAGGAGCAGAGTCTTTTTTAATTACCAGAAGTTCTCCTGAAATGAGATGAACAAGTTACTATGGTGGATGGGAGGTAGTTATTGCACTAAATCATAGGCTTGAACAAAAAGATTTTTAAAACCTGTTGCTTTACAGGCATGTGAAGCTTTTTCTGCTGCATAGAAATACCTGTCTAGCTCTAAAGTAGAAAGGTGGGTGACTCAAGAGCAGTCTATTCATGACAGTATGGACAATATGGCAGACTGAGATCTCTTCATTGCCATTCCCTGAATGGACCTGGGTTCATCTGCTTCCACAAGCCAAACCTGGACACCACACCTTGAGAGTAAAGAGTGGAGAGGAGACATTGAAAACATTGTTGATAGATAACTTGTAGGTTGTCTCATTCTGTTCACTCCACTCTTTTGGGACAAACAGGGACTGGACCTGAGTCTCTGGAAGGAGAAGAGCCACCAAGCAAGAAAAGTCACAGAATCATACACTGTGTTGGGCTGGAAGGGACCTTTAAATGTCATCTAGTCCAACCTCCCTGCAGTGAGCAGGGACATCTTTAACTAGATGAGGTTGCTCAGACCTCCAGGTTGTTCCCTGAAGACCAAGTCTGCATTTCTACCAATCGTTCAGGAAGTCAATGATACTTTCCCTTCACATGCAGATGGTTAGGATAGCATTGATATTTTCATTTTACACATAGATGCTTATCTGGGAGGTGAACAGTGTCAAATGCAGAGAGAACAGAGGTGGCTAATTGCTTGTGCCAGTCAAGATTGTAGCAAGGAGAAAGTGAGAGAGTGAGAGAGAAAGAAAAATCAGTTTATGAACCATATCATTGGGGAAGTACTCCATAATTGCAAGAGACTGAGAAAAAGTAAAAAGGCCTGCTGCAACTAAGAGCCCAGAATAAATAGCAGGAGAATGCAAAGAGCTCTTTTTGGTGTCCCTTAACTTCTCTGGAATTTGAAATTTATTTTCATTTGTATGTTATATCCCAAAACCTCCTACTGGCAAATTCAATACCATGGGAAGGTCTTCACATCATACAGTGAACTGGCAAGGGTGCTTTGAACCAGAAAAGCACTGAGTGCTTGGTCAACTCTAACTTCTACCCCACCTTAAAACAACCCTCTCAAATCCATGGTAAAGCCACCACCAAATTTGTCTCACCAGCACCAGTGCCCAGTGGCAGAGGTGTTATCCTCTCCTTTCACTGTTCCTGCTTCATTGATGCATCTCAGGGCAGAGGAAAGAAACGCAGGTTTGCTTGTGCGTGTGGTGGGTAAGAGCACGCAGATAAAGAAATGGAGCGCACAGTGACGACAAACTGCTCTAAGAACTACCTGTGGAAAAACAAGAGAATGAAGCCCCATCAAAAAAAGGCAACAGCAGCCAGAAACCCAGTGCTCTGCATCTATAATAGCATTAGAAAGTCCTCTGGTACTGCAACTTGACTGCTGACACTTTTAGATATCTAGAAAAGGCCTTGGTGTGCTTTTGGTGGTGACAGATACCAATGTCTGAGGTGCTGCTGCTGCATGGTAAAGGAGTTAGAATGGAGCAGGACCACTCCCAACATTCATCTTTGATGCGATGACCCTGATGGAAGGTAAGAGAGCAGAATTGACCTAGACCATTTCTGTCCACAGGCTTCATCACCAGAGAACAGCCCTGAGCACTTTCAATTTATTAGTGAGGACGTAGTTGGTCATCACTGGTTTTGTGGGCTGAGTGATCTGGGATACCCAGGTCATGGCCCACGTGCCAGGTTCAGCAACCACTTCACAGTTTTAAGTGTGTGTAACCCCCTGCAGCTTTTCCTGTTCTTGACTCTTGAGACTGGGCCATGGGACACATCTAACTCTTGCTCGAATTAATTTCAGGGGCACATCTTGGGTGCACACAAACCTGTGCGTACCTGGACACACACATATATAATGTAATATAAATATGATGTCTGATATAAATGAAATCACTGCACATCAGATGCCAGCCTTGAAAAGAGTTCAAAACCTTTTGGATCAAGTTTTGAGTGAGGATCGTTCTTGGGTTCAGGGAAGAAATTATAGCTTTTCTGCCATTGTCAGCTGATCTCTGTGCCAAGCGGAGGTGGCATTCGTGTTTTGCAAATGGGCCTGGGCTATTTGCATGGAGTTGTAGCTCACTGTTGTTCAGCTTCCTTTGAAACTTTCTGAAACAATTTTTTTACACCCACCCACACAGAGAATGACACACTTCCAGGGCTGTTTGGGGAACTTAGCAACACACTTCTGCTGGGAAGACACACAGGCAGCAGCAGACAGATCTGAGACATCTCTCAGATCCTGCACCAGCACTTCCCCCCACCTTCCCTTAGACAACTGCAAGGACACTAACATGCCTTGTCATGGCCCTTGCCTCAAAGAACAGGATCTATCCTTTGCATCAGTCATCTCAGAGTGCGGTGCACAGAAGGAAGGGAAAGCAAAATCTCAGGTCACACAGTAGAACCAAGAACAACCTCAGAGTCATAGAATCATAGAATGTGTTGAGCTGGAAGGGACCTTTAAAGGTCATCTAGTCAAACCTCCCCACAGTGAGCAGGGATATCTTAATTAGAACACGTTGCTCAGAGCCCCATTAAGCCTGACCTTGGTTGTTTCCAGAGATGAGGGTTCTACCACCTCTCTAGGAAACCTGTTCCAGTGTTTCACCACCCTCATAATAAAAATGTTCTTCCTTATACCTAGTCCAAATCTTGGGTGCCTTAGTCCCAGCCTTGAGCTGGGGTGGTCTGCTCTTGCTCTGGTTGGTGTTTGAGCAAAAACAAGTGGAAATGGCAGCTCCTCAGAGCTAGGATATTAGGTGATGAGGCACAGCTGCAGCGGGGAGAGGGTGCAAGTGTAGTAAATCCACAAACCAACTTAAACTACACTGGAGTTTGTCTGCGTCTTTGGTGTGCAGTGTTACCTTTATTTGCTGCAGAAGCACAAGGAGGGTTTCCCAAGCACACAGAGGTCATGACAGGCTCCTGCAGGAGGGAGAAGGAGATGAAGGGCCAGTGTGCATCAAGTCTTTCAAGAGGTCTGGCAAAGCATGACTCAAAAGAACTAGGATCCCCTATGAGCTTATGCAACTTTGACAGCCACAAACAGGAGAGGTCTCTGTCATGGTCCCTTCTAAGGGAAAGCAAAAGATGAGTCCTTGTGGGATAACAGTAAACCTAAAAGAGGTTTAGGGAAGAGAGAGGCAAGACAGGCAGGCAGACTTTGCAGGTGCACCAATCATGACAAATATCACTCTTTCCCCAGCTACTCTTCTGGCATCCCCTTACCCAGCCTGCACAGCTGGCAGAGTGAGTGCCTGCCTCTTCCAAAGAGCATCCTCCTGGAGACCTATGCTAGTGCCCCCCCAGTTTCCCCAGTGGTACAATAGAGATGTGCCATATGCGGGACAGACCTGAAGTGGCCCAAAGACAGGATACCTCCAGGCAAGTGTGATTCTCTGATTCTATCTTACGCAACAAAGTACAAATGGTGCTCAGGCTGCTTTTTTCTTCTACTCGGGAACCCAAGTAAGGACTGAATGGAGTGCTCTCATTTCATATGTGTTGGTCCTAACCCTTGGAAATCTCATCTCTAATGCTGCCAGGTGTGGAGAAAAGACCGCTCTCTGAGATACACAAAAGCTGGAGATCAGTGCTTACTCCATCAATAGTACTGCTGTCCCTCAGCAAGTCTGAACCAGAAACACTTAAGAGCTTGCATAACATGAAAGAACAGACACAAACAGGTGAGGTAAGTCTCCCCTATATCTGGTCTCTAGCAGTGCCCTAGGAAGTGTAAAAGGGCAGGGCAAGGTCATTATGCTATTTCCCCTAAACAGTCCTCTAATCTTCAAGGAAGGTTGCCATGGAATGGGAGTGATTTAGAGATCTCAGATCCCTTTGTTTGTTTTGTTCCTTTGTTCATTTCTTTTTGCAGTCAGGATCTCAGCAGAACCATCAGCCTGGATAATATAGTCACTGACAGATCTTAAATATTAATAAACATATCTGCCTTCTGTAATTTGAAGCAATGTTCTAGATAGGGGTGCTGCGAAAGCAGCTGTTTGCTTGCATGATCTGGTTGAAGAGGACGAGCATGTCAAAAGGGGGAAGTGCAGAATGCAGAATTTGCAAAAGAGGGTGATCAAAATAGCTGTGACTGCTAGCAGAGCACACACTAGAAGTGCTCCTGTTGTAAGTGGGTAAGTTGCAATGGAGGAAATAGCTGTCAGCTGGCATAGATATATAGCCCCAACAGCCCAGAAATACAGATCCCTGAGGAGGGATTCATCATAGCCCTTTCTTCACCAGTAAATTTGCAAGGCAGAAGCTTAGATTTACAGAAGCAAACAGCGGGGCCTGGCGGGGAATTTTCTCTCAGCGTGTTTTATGTTTGTTTGGCTGTATATGAAATTTGACAGAACATGACTGCTCTCTATGAAGACTTTCTCGGGAATGTGTAAAAAAAAGCACCGAGAAAAGGAAAATATTTCAGTTCCATTACTCTGTTGCAGTGCTGCTCCAAGGCAGCTGCAGTTTGCCTGCCGAATGTCTTCTTCTCGTCTGAGAACCAGTGTCCTCATTTGGGGCTGCCTCTCCACCGTGACGCACCATGACCAGGGAGCTCCTGGATGCTCTTGCAGGGACTCCTCACTCAAGAACACCAATATGAAGCAGCATAGTAATTCTGTACTGAAACACACAGTTTTAGCTGCAGAACTTGGAGTTTCTTTTGGTTTGCTTTGCCTAGTGCCTTCTCACCGAATTGTCGTTTTTCTTGTTGTTAAACTCTTTTTGGCAGGGAGTTAAAAAAAAAGCAACAAATACTCTGCTTTTGGACTAGCTGTCAAACCCTCTTTGATGGCTATAAATATATCAGCATAGCCTGCTGGTATGAATTGATGACTATTCTTAGTCATTCACTACGGGTTTACAGAATATTAAGAAACCTGCATGACAAAGAGTTTTTCTCATGTTGAGGTGGAACTTGCTATGTTCTAGCTTATACCCGTTATTCTTGTCCTGGCACCACCAAAAAGAGACTGGCACCTGTGTCTTGACACCCACTCCTCAGACATTTGTGTACATTAATAAGGTCCCCTCTCAGCTGTCTCCTTTCAAGGCTGAACAGCCCCAGTTCTCTCAGTCTCTCTTCATAGGAGAGATGTTCAAGTCCCTTGATCATCCTCGCAGCTCTCCGTTGGACTCTCTCCAGTAGGTCCCTGTCTCTCTTGAACTGGGGAGCCCAAAAGTGGATAGAGTATTCCAGGTGTGGTCTCACCAGGGCAGAGCAGAGGGAGAGGAGAACCTCCCTAGACCTGCTGGACACACTTTTCTTAATGCACCCCCAGGATCCCATTGGCCCTCTTGGCCACAAGGGCACATTGCTCTCCCATGGACAACTCACTGTCCACTGGGACTCCCAAGGTCTTGATCCATGGGGCTGCTTTGCAGCAGGACATCCCCTAATCTGTACTGGTGCCTGGTGTTATTCCTCCCCAGATGCAGGACTCTACACTTGTGCTTATTGAACTTCATGAGGTTCCCCTTTGCCCAGCTCTCCAGCCTATCTAGATCTCATTGAATGGCAGCACAGCCTTCCTGCGTGTCAGCCATCCCTTCCAGTTTTGTATCATCAGCAAACTTGCTGAGGGTACGCTCTATCCCCTTGTCCAGGTCGCTGATAAAGATATACAAAACTAGACCCAGCACTGACCCCTGGGGAACACCACTGGCCACAGGCCTCCAACTAGAGTATCACAAAAAGACAAACACCATGCTCGAATGCAAGGAAATGGAACAAAGTCTGACAGTGTAGACGGCACAAATAACATCTCACAGATAGTCCTGTGTCCAATTCTGGGCTCCCTGGTTCAAGAAGGAAGGGAACTGCTGGAGACGGTACAGCAAAGGACTGCGAAAATGGTGACGGACTAGATTGTGTATCTTATGAAGAAAGGCTGAGGGACTCATCATGCTCTACAATTACTTGAAAGGACATTGTAGAGAGGTTGGTGCTGGTCTTTTCTCACAGGTAATTAGACAGAACCAGGGGGAATGGGTTCAAGTTGAAACAGGGCAAGTTTAGGCTGAACATTAGGAAGAAATTCTTCACGGAAAGAGTGGTCAGACACTGGAACAGACTGCCTAGGGAGGTGGTTGAGTCGCCATCCCTGGATGTGTTTAAGTGTCGCTCAGATGTGGTGTTGGGTGATATGGTTTAGGGGTGAACTTGTAGTGTAGGGTTAATGGTTGGACTTGATGATCCCATGGGTCTTTTCCAACCTGAACTGTTCTATGATTCTATGATTCTATGACTTGGGGTTTTTTGGTCTGGAGAAGAGAAGACTGAGGGGGAATCTTATCAGTGCTTATAAATGCTTAGAGACTGAGCATCAGGAGGATAAGGCCAGTGTTTTTCCAGTGGTGCCCAGTGACAGAACAAGAGGTAATGGGCACAAACCTGAACATAGGAAGTTCCATCTAAACAATGGGAGGAACTTCTTTACTTTGAGGGTGGCAGAGCTCTGGAACAAGCTACCCAGAGAGGTGGTGGAGTCTCCATCTCTGGAGACATTCTAAACCAACCTGGACACCATCCTATGCAATCTGCTCTAGGTGAACCTGGTCTGGCAGGGAGGTTAGACTAGATGCCCTCCAGAGGTCCCGTCCAACTCCTAACATTCTGTTATTCTGTGATAACAAGAATAATTTGGAAGGAACTAACGTGAAGTCCTGATCTGTTCCATTAGCCAGAAACAGAGTATAGAACTTAAGCTGAAAACTAAACCCTAGAGTCTCAAATGCCCTTTTTTGATGGCAAGCGCAGAACTGTCATCTTGTAAGGCATGCTCTCCAGGTCTGAAAATTTGTTCTTAATGATCAGACCCACCTCTTTCCCATGTCTTTAAGAAATGCATCGCAAGTTCGGAACTGGATTCCCATCCTAAAGCACATTTCTGAAGACTCTCAGGATGGAAAATATTTTTTTACACCAGTTGATGGAGGAACTAATGGTGGGAGGAACAGCAACCAGGTTCTTACTGCAAACTCTGCTGGTGTCCTTGAAGAGATGAGCTACTTTTTGAGTCCCATCCACCTGCTTCTGTGGCTTAAAAGAGCACTGTCATGTTTTCTAACAAAGTTGAGTGTCAATCTTGCCAGGAGAGCAAGTAGTCACATACTCCAAGATTTGTAAATAGGCTAGTTCAGAAAAGGCTGTAAGCACACTAATTATAAAGTAGCCAGTAAACTAATCCAAGGCTGAAATAGACTGCTGCTATGTAAAATTAAAGATAATTACACTTTTTTTTTCCACTGAAATTAGTTACAGAGCACAGAGTAAAGGCATATTAATAAATCAGTTCCAGCGTATATCAAATTGGCATAAGAGAGGGTTTTGCCAACTCTAAGCATGTAGAAATCTTAAGCTCTGTCTATAAGGGCTGCAAAGACATTATGGATTGTTTATCTAAACTCTTCTCCATTCTCTGCCCAGGTAAAGTGGTATTGCATTTCCTCCTGTTTACCTCTAGAAAGCTTTTTCTAAAGCCAAACCCAGACTAGCCTCACTGCAACCTAAGACTGAGGTGTTTTAGCCATCCCAGAGTGGATGTGGAGAAGACTTTATTCCCTCCTTGTTTGAACCCGCCTTTTGCATACTTGGGAGAGCATTTCTGCATTTCCTCCTGTCCTGTTCAGCTCTTCTCCAGACTTTTCTCTGCTCTAAGGCAGTGAGGACTCTTAGCCGGCATTCAGGCGCTGATAACACTGCCACACACTGAAAATGTAGGCAACAGCAAGAAGGAAGGGTTGGCAGAGGCAGAGATAATAATGTATATTATGCTGAATTTTATGTCAGGACCAGAAGGCTCTTTATTACATGATTTTCCTCTTTACAGCTCCCAACGGAGCAGCAAATGCATATATTAGATTGTAAGTCTCTACAATACCATCTATGTAAATCACAAATATAAAGCCATGTAATGTTCTCTCATGGTGATCCAACACTGGCATCATCAGCACAGTCAAAACCAAGTTGGGGCTCATCATTGCTTTGGCTGGCATGTCTTCATAGCAGAGATTACAGAAAGCACTTCTCCCTTGCTTGGGTTACATCCCCCAAACCCAGGTGGCTTAGAGAGCCACTACTGGCTAAGGGATCAGCTGCTCACTCTGTCACTGAGACACGGGCACAAAAGCTGACCCACAGGACTGTGTAAACGAAGCCCTGCAAAGTCATCCCAAAAAGCTCCTCTGCTGTCTCCTGTTGGAGGTACTGGGAGCTGGAGGGTGAGCTAAGCCCTGGAGAAGTCCAAATGGCTAACCAGGGGTTACTGCTTGAAAATTTCCTTGTGGTCAGTAGAAAGTGAAAGGGATTCAGTGAAAAAGATTTTCTGAGGACAGGCCATAGCTAGTGGAAGGGACCAGGGGTATTTCTGGGCAGAGTTATTCCCAGTATAAGGAGGCTCACTCAAGAAATTTTACATGAACAAAGGAAGTGCCAAGACAAGTGTTATCCTTGACTTGAGGAAGAATGAAGCTATGACCAAATGGGCTTAACGATCCCAGAGGGCTTGCCTTTATTCCTAGCTGGAGTTTTGCACCAGAAAAGATTTCCATGCTTTAAACCCATGCACAAATTGCCTAGCAGTGCTGTGTCAACACCTCCATGAAAGAGCAGCTGGTGGAGTTTGTCACTGCACCATTGACTTGCCCCTGAGGCAGTAGGTCATTGTAACCCAGTCTTGAGTTTTGCAGGGACCCTAAGCTGGCCTTCAGCCCATTTCTTGCCCATTTTCTCACCTGAGGCTTGAAAGAAGGTGTGGAGGAGGCAAAACAGAGGTTTTCCCTCCCATTGCATGGGAGTTCTTGCAGTCCAGGACACAGGTGACATTTTTTTCTGATATTGGGGATGTTTGTGCCTCTTGCAGCACCTGCAGGGAAACTGCCCACACACAACGCTTCGTTTCACACTCGCCTTGGAGGAAGCAGATTCACTTGCTGTGAAAGATGCTGTTTGAAGATGTTTCACTAGAGGAAAAGCTGTCTTGTGAACCAGTCTGGAGTCCTGGCTGCTGAAATGATCAGTAGCACGTAATTTCATGTTAAGAGGCATTTGCCTCCTGAGGGCCATGTTAATGGAGTCTGACTGGGTGTTGATTTGGTTATCCTTCACTTCTAGGTATACAGATACCATTTTCCACAGGCTGCATGTTAATGATCCTTCCTCCCAGGGACTCAGAGGCAGTGAGTTCTTGCAGAGATGCCTGCTACAGACAGCTAATCAGAGAAGTCAAGGCATCTCTGTGGGGGTGGCTCAATGGGAGGGCAGGTGTCCCAGTCACTCCTGCTACAGAGGGAAGGCTTAACGCATATCCACATGCTGCTGAGGCCACAGCAAAAGTGATCCTGGGATCTGAGGAGCGGTCTTTAAGCATCCTGAAAGCAGAACAGATGCACATCGTCAGAGAAGTATTAGGTCTTCATGTCTCATGCTGAGGACAATGATTTCCAGTGGGTTCTCATGACGTTAGGGAACACGTGTCCAGAAAACAAGCGAGCTGAAAAGGTAACTGTCCAAATTGATGTGCTGGCATTTGCTGATGCAAAGCTGTATTGGCAGCTCCTGCAAAAATGCTCCCAGGACAGCAGCCAGAGGACCTAGGCTTGCAGTCAATAGCAACAGCAGAGATGTCAGAACTCCAGTAATGAAGGAAGAGACACAGGGAATACGACTGGGCTGTGTGCGAATTCAACTCCTGAGAGGTACTGTTGCGGCGCACCTGCTGAATAAATGTACCATTCACTTATACTAGACTTAGGAGCCCCAAATGTGAGTTGATATGCTACAGCCTCATATCCCTGAAGGGTTGTCCCTGCCCCATAGAAAAGTAGGGATTCAATATGTTTTGTCACAGGGGCATCAGGGTCCAGGTATGCCAGATATAACAGTCTGCAATAACAGTCTGTTTCCCCTCCACCAGCTTTTATTTCAAGGCCTGCCCCTCCTACTCTGGATTTCCAGCAGATTGTCTTTCTTTCTAGCAGCTGTATTTTGACTGTAAAACCTGAGGCATTTCCAGTCACAAATTTCCCCCATCAGGGATGCTCTAGGGCTTTATTATTCCCAGTGAGATCGACTAGTGGTTCACGAAAACCAGTCACTCTGAAAGGTAACCTACTAAATCCAAAACGAGGTCACCAAAAGTGACACATGAGAAAGATGTTGTGTGAAGTGATGTAAGCAAAAAGAAATGAGGGGTTACGGGTCGAGGTGGAAACAAGCTCTTCCCTGTGGAAAGACTTAGCCCAGAAAGGCAAGATCTGTTTCAGCCTTATTTCATGCCAGATGGCATTAAATTCATTCCCATAGGCTTCACAGTCCGTGGTCTCAGACCCGAGGTGATGCACGCAAATGACTAAAGAATATCTTAGTACTCCCCATTACTTAAGAGAACATTGTGTCTGTCTCTAACATAGTTTCCTTGTTTACCGTTCTATGTAAGAAACCAGTGGTGGCAGACAGATGGGCAAGATGAACTTAAAGGTCTTTGCCATGCCTAATGTCTATGATTTTATGAGTCATTTCACTCAGAAAAAGAGGAGATGAAAGGTTTGAATGGAGCTAAAAAGACATGACATCATGGCTCTGTTTCCTTTCTTTGAAATTAGTAATAAACTGAATTATGCTCAGCCACTTATCATTAACAAAAAAATCTTTAACTTGCTTTCTTCAAAATATGTTTTCCCTCTCTCCTAAATCAACTCACCAGTGAAAGGCAAGAGGCTTTCTCTTGTATAGGCAAAGCAGAACAATTTGGTCATTGAGCAAGTAATAGAATTGCAGGCATCACAAATAAATCAGCAATGTCTCAGTCATACGTGTATCCAACCAGCAACTAAAATTCTTAACTGCAGCCTTTAGCAGCACTTTTTGTTCTGGCTGCTTAGTTGAACATCCTGTCCTGCTGGGCTGGCTAAAATGCCCTGGTGAGATCCTCTTGGCATGGTTGTTTATGCCTTTCAGAGTACCGCTCTTGCTAGCTTATTTCATTTTAAAGTGAGAGTTCAGGATTTTGTCCTGTGGACTTTATGGCACCACGAGCATTACACAGACAGGGCCTCATTCCACTCCCACAACGTGCCTGTCCTTTCTCCACTGCCTTGGAGCACAGGAGCCCTTCCTCCCATGACAGCCTGCTCCCTCCTGACACCTCCCAACCTCAGCCCTGCTCCAGGTCTTTGTTGCAGAAAAGGAGCTTCACAACCTGCCAAGAGTGACGGAAGGAGAAGTGTTGCCCATCTTTTTCTTCTCCCACGCACCAACGGTTGAAGCACTGCATGGTTACAAGTAGGGGCTTGAGACAAAGACACAGCAGCAGACAATGGCAACCAGCTATGAGCTGCAGTTTCATCTGTAAACGCTTGCCATGACAGTACAGGGATATTAGAGTGTAACTCACCTTCTCTCAAAAGACTACCCCTTCACTTTTGACAGCTCGGTGAGCCTTAAGACTTTATGTGAGGGGAGACAAGATGGAGCCTCCCAATGCAAGCACAGGTTGCATTAGTTGACTTGGCCCTTTTAAAGTCATTAAAATGCTGCCAGTGAGGAAAAAAAATCCCAGCTCATGTCAAGGTTACCTGTTTGATTTTTCTTTTCAGTCTCTTAAAACAGACTCCATGGTTCTGTTATACACATGGTGCAAGGAATAAATAAAAATAGTTACTATATATAACACTGTATTTACTTCTGTAGATGCAAGACTGTGTAACAAATCCCAGAGACATCATGCTTAAACATTACATCTTACCTGGGCTTTTTGTCTTCCCTGCATTACCAGAGCTTCCTAACCAAAATGGATAGAAATCTTCTCCCTACGCATGGCCAGTTTTTCCTTTTCCTCATTAGACATGTCTCCCTTTGTCCTTGCTGCTTTGTGCCACTCACACCAACGCCCTTCACACCTTTCCAGTGTTGTCCCCATCTCCCCCACGTTTCTACCTCAAGCTAAAAGAGCAACTTGTTTTCACGTGTCCACAAGCACGGGCTGAGGGTGAGAAGTAGACATCAGACATCAAGCTCTGCAAGGTATCATCTTCATCTATCTGCATGACCAAGTATGAGGATATGCCAGACTGGCAACATAACAAGCAGGTCTCCTGTTTAAAAGAGTAGATGGCCATTTGCTCTTGCTGCTGAATAACTCTTCTGAACTATTCACGGCCAAGTACGTTTCAGGTCTTTTGATATCTGTCATCTAGTGAAAGCCCAGGTACTACAACTCTCCTTATCTCTACCCCCTACACACAGGAATGCCTTCCCAAACCAGTGATCCCTCTCTCCAGGAGGCCTCACGCTCCAAATATAATTCCTTCGGTCTCTGCAAAGGTGGAAGAGTAGGTATCTTCGAGAGCAGCAATGGGCTCTACAGTCAGGTGCTGTAGGACTTCCCCCTGTATTAATGAGGACACTGCCCTGCCTTACTGTCACCCCCATCTCACTCTTCCCCTTCCCTTGTGAGGTGGCCTTGATCTTGTTGCTCCCTGATCCCTCTGAGCAAGGGAGATCAGCAAGGAACTATTTTCATGGGATGGATCCACATTTGTGTGGAAAAAGGGTATTATAGAGCCTACCAAAATTTTACCCTCAGATTTACCTATGCTTGTGGCCATCGGCTTAAGGTTATTCTCAGTATTGACATTAGTATAATTCCCTCCTTCATCTGGTCACCCTAAAATGGGAGCTCTGGGATCCCTAACATGGATACCCAAGAAAGACCTGAACTAGGCAACATTTCCATATCTGTTCAGCAAAAGAAATATCAGGCAGGTTATCTAGTCATGACCACTTGCAGTAGCATCACTGCCCTCAATCTCCCAGTTCTCTCCTTGTTAATGACACAGTCATACAGTGCAGAAGCAGTTGTTCCCAGCCACCCATGCAGTGGTATAGAGCCGCATCCCTGGGGGAGCAGGGAAAGCAAGCATCGTCCTGACTTTTACAACAACTGTCCCCAGACTGGACACCTAATAAGATAAGGAGCTCGTGTATTTGCCAGAGTTTACAAATGGTGGCATTTCTGCATCTTACCCTTGATCCTCAATGTAGCAATTGCTAGGAAGGCTGATCTTACTTGCTTTGCTAACAGATGCAAGCACATATGGTGAGGACTTCAGACTGGTGAGGTACAGGCTGGGAGATTAAAAGAGAAGCTGAACGTACTGGAAGGTTGATTTAATGCCGACAATGCTGTCACCACCCTGTGCTCATACTGGAGATAGCAGATGATGCACATTCTGCCAAGGAGATTTCACAGAGGTGGTGATTTTCCTTTGCATAGAGCTATGACAGCAATCTCTCAGCTTAATTAGCAATTGCCGAAATATGTCACACTTGGTAGGAGGTAAATTATTTTGGCCTTATCAAATAATTTTCAAACATGCTGTTTACTTTGTGGTCACAAAAAGGATTACTGCCTCAAATCCACAAGAGAGCTGTTACAGGGAGGGAGGAGAATTATATTTTTTTTTTATGATAATAACCGGGCTCTGTAACAAAACCACAAATGCAGAGAAACAGGAATCTCTGCTCCACGTTTCACTGTAGCATTGCTCACCGTGAGATTGTCCAGGTCTGGCTGACTTCCCAAAATGAGTGGAAGCAGTTATTTCCCCCAAATCACGTTATGGCAAACAGCAAGTAAACAGAATCTTCACACATATCTTATTTCAAAGGCAAAACAGAAGCTCCTCAGTTCCAGCTGGGGCTACAAGTCTGATCTACAATGTTAGGGGAAGTACTCTTCTTCTCCTAAAGACATCTTGAATTTGTATGGCATCTTTTGTATCTAAAGGTAGAAACCTCAGACATAACACTGATGGATACCCCTGTGTGAGGGCTGTGGAGTAAGGCCACCAAACTGGGGAGAAGAAATGCAAGTGTGAGCCCCTTCATATATTTATATGTGTATTTATGTCTTTGTTAAGGCTTGGTAGGAAATGTAGGTCTTGCAGGTTGAGAGGAGAGAGAACATGAAATCCAAGGCAGACCAGGAGGAAGGAGTAGTCTTGTAGTAGTTTCTCCAGCCCAGGCTCCCAGCTCCATAAGCCTGAAAATGAATTAAGGAGCCAGGCAGCAAGGTGAGAAGAACTAGCTTGGAGTTTTGGTTGTTGCATTCCCACAAAGGACCCACTCGAATGTCTCGATTGCCTTTGCTGTGCAGAAGTCTTGCTGAATCCTTACTAAAAACCACACCACCAACTGATCTTTCCTCCCTCTTCTCTAGAGGGCCCTCTCTGACATGCCAGATCACCGGAGAGAAAAAAAATGTCTCATCCTCTGTGGATTTGCTTTTGGAACTTTTTGCTAGTGAACCAATGGTTGCTATTTCAATGCTGATGAATAACTCATTAGAATGAGTCCCACTGGCTTTCGACATTATCTGTGCTCCTCTGCTTCTCTGGGATTTAAAGATAAGCAGAAAAGTCCCTAGCCTCAGATGACAGGTGCTGGTCTTAGCACTGTAAGGAACACTCGCATCGACATGCCCTGCCATGTCTGCTTCTCACCTGGTCACTCAGCTCCACAGGGCTGGTCCTGCTCATTTCCCCTGAGAAAAAAACACCTTTCTGTGTATAACACATCATGAAAGGCAGATTTATTTCCCCTCCAACACAGCCACACTCCAATGTCTCCATTTCAGCTCCTCCAGCACTGCGATTTTTACAGTTCTCACTCATCAACCCAGAAGTTCTCAGGGTGGCACAAGAGGAAAGTTAAGTTCAACCTCCAGATTGGCAGTGGTATAACTGCACCCAGCAGGACACAGTTTTCTCTTTCAAGCTAATTGTAGCAGAGCATGCCAGTATATTTGTGCTTCCTGCAGGACAGATTACTCCCTTCTACACATTCTCTTATATCTGGGAAGATCTTTTCTGGTATAAAGGACATTGGTATGAAGCTTGTATTGCAGGGATGGGCTGCCTCAAAGTATGTGGCTTTAATTAAAACAGTATAACTTCTGCTTGCAATTAATCCCTAATGGGTTTTGAAGATTGGATCATTCATTTATCCTGAGCTGCAGTAAATGGGAAATTTGCAATTCAAGGAGTGTTGAACCCAAGGGGCAGAGAGAACAACACCAAAGCCTTCGGAGGCTGACTGCGAGGATAGCAATGCAGGGGAAATGAGAGTGTACAGTGGCCAGAGTGTCTTAGTCATGGCCCCCTTCCAAAGCCACTCTTTAGATGCCCCTCATTTGTCCTCTGCAAATGAGGAGGAAGTGAGACTCGGGCTCAGCCCTGTTTGAAGAAAGCTGTACCACAAGCCACCTCCACATCAATTGGGTCTTGTGTTCACACAGGAATACAATAACCTTCATCCCATGTCACAATGAAAAGTTGCTCCTCGAGTTTACCTTGGATTTTGCTTAAACGACACTTCATTCTTCTCTGTTTTCAATATTTCTGCTAAGTAGCTTCAAGAACATAAACCTCCACTTGCAGTTTATGAGAAAAAAACCAGGCAAATAATGTTACCAATTTCCCGGGCTGAATCCAACACCCTGACATACTTTCAAATTTCTTGCTGTTAATAAAGAAATGAAGGGGAACTAATGCTGCTCGTTTCTTTTCCAGCCAGAGCACATACAGGCACTGGAAACCTCTGTGATGATGTGTTTTCCAATCAGCAGTTATGCAAAGTGTGTATTATGGTTTTGTTGTTGTTATACAACACAGAAGTTATTAGAAATGGGGGAGGGAGTCATAAGGCATCACTCCTATGACACAATTAGAATCAGAATATCTAAAGGCTTGAAATGAGGTTGATGGGGGGGAAAAATGCTGAAGTGTTGACAGAACAAAGTGAGATGCAGTTAGAATAAGAGCCAATGCCCATGTGATTTAAATATTCATTTCTGTTGCAGGGATACTGAAAGCCCTGGGAAACAAGATATTGATGATCACAAGTATTTAGGAATAGCCACTGAATATCCCAAGACAAGGCAGTTTTCACTGCTTTTAACAAGGGAAAGCTTTCAAATATAAGCGACATATCCTGAAGACACATCAGGAAAGGCCCAGGTGATGCTCAGAGGGAGTCCAGCTTAAACTGAGCCAACCTGTCACAGCTGTGTTCAAACAGATTGGGTGGATGCACTGAAGCTTTAGCAAAGACAGTTTGGACAGTATTTGGACAAATGCTGTGGCAAAGTCCCATAAGGTCACTGAAGTTATTGCTTTACAATAGCTTCTGTGTAAATGCAAGCTCCTAATTAATTGCTTAATTATTTGTAGTCTGTAGAAACCTGCTCAGAACAATGCCATCTGTGCGACAAGGTCAAGGAATGAGGACACATTCAGCACAATTACTGAGTGTGGCGTCTTGAATGAAATCCAGAAATCCCAGGCTGAGACAATTACTATTTAAATTAGTTCAAAGGCCCACATGTCTCTGGACACTAAATTTCATTTCCTGGGTTATCACACCTGGGAGGATTTGGAAGTTACTCTCTCTGCTCTTATCAGCCACCTTCAGCTTTTGCAGCATGTCATTGCTGTCGTGAAGGAGTGCTGGGAGCAGCTACTAAGTAAGATCTGAACCATGGACAGGGAATTCTTCACCAACTATTGGTTCCCCCTTCACAACTATTAGATGTGCATGGAGGACATGATTCCTTTTAGAGATCCTTCATCAGATGACTGAGCAACAAAAAGTCCAAATTCCAGCCAGAGGAGATTCAGTTAACAGAACTGAGAAGAAAAGATTTGGTCTTTCCTGTTCCCAGCATCACATTTCTACAGCTCTTGATAGAGACAGTAACTGTAATGAGAGGTCCCTCGTGGTGATACACCTCATGATGCTGGGACAGACACTAACAGTTGTTAGCCACCTTTGGGACTAATCATAGAATCACAGAATCACAAAATGTCAGGGGTTGGAAGGGACCTCAAAAGATCATCTAGACCAACTACCCTGCCAGAACAGGATCACCCAGAGTAGGTCACACAGGAACGTGTCCAGGTGGGGTTTGAATGTCTCCAGAGAAGGAGACTCCCTGGGCAGCCTGTGCCAGTGCTCTGTCACCCTCACAGTGAAAAAGTTTTTCCTAATGTTTTTGTGGAATCTCCTGTGTTCCAGCTTGCACCTGTTGCCCCTTGTCCTGTCAATGGATGTCGCTGAAAAGAGCCTGTCTCCGTCCTCCTGGCACTCATCTTTACATATTTATAAACATTAATGAGGTCACCCCTCAGCCTCCTCTTCTCCAAGCTAAAGGGACCCAGCTCCTTCAGCCTTTCCTCATAAGGGAGATGTTCCACTCCCTTCACCATCTCTGTGGCTCTGCGCTGGACTCTCTCCAGCAGTTCCCTGTCTCTCTTGAGCTGAGGGGCCCAGAACTGGACACAATATTCCAGACTAGGCCCTGGGAATTCTGGGTAACAGCTGGTTTGAATTGCGTCCTTGATTACATTCTCCTGGACTTCATGATGGCAAAACACGCCGGGGAAGTCAGGATCAGGAATGGAGCCAAGCAGGGATTGCAAATTCCACCTCTCCTGCCCAACTCTATGACCTTTTTTCTTTCATCTTGGAGGAAGCTGAGTCCCTCGGTAAACATGTGTGGACTTGCATTCACCCAAGCAACTCTGACTCTTTCATACTTCTTGGAAATAATACAAGAAATACCAAGATGTGGAAATGTCATTCATAACTCATTGCTCATCATGCCCCGTAATTAGTGTATTTCAATACTAAACTGGCACAGGGGAAGGAAGAAAAATTTTTACAGTATGGAAAAGTTGGTGGGTTCCTTCCCCCCGAGCACATAAAATATGTTAGTTTTATTACTTACTGTACATCACGTGTCTTGATAGGTGCATTTTAATGTCCTGCCTACCTCTGCGGATACAGCTGGAGGCAAAGTATCCAGCAAATGCTATTGTTTAGATTAGGAAAGAATGTTTGGGAACAATGCAATAATATCAGGTAATTAAACTAATTTTTCACTTCTTAGAGAAAGATTTTAACCATTTTAGGCACAAACGAAACAAGGGCTCGAAACCAGGTACCGCAAAGATCAGTAAGAGGTGGGGTCAAGACTGTTACAGATCGAGGCCAGGCCTATGGAAGGACAAGAGTACCTGTATTTCTAGTGGCTACCTAAGGGAAGCTGTTTCTACTGGGCTCAATATTTTGCCCAGAGTCATGAGAACAAAGAGTGTAATATTTCTGTCTACTTTAATGAGACAGATTTATTTCTTCCTGGTCTTATTGGTTCTCAAGGTTTTTTGGCTGGCACTAGTCTTAACTTTACAGAGGTCCTGCTGGAGCCAGCAACAGAAATCTGTCTTTTACTATGCTGACTTCCAGGGTCTCTTACATGTTTTAGTTTTCACTTGAAGAAACCCTCGCACTCAGTCACAAAGTCCATAGGCTCATTGCTGGGACAGCCATAGAAACCATTTGCCATTGAGGAAAACCTCAGTGCATAACCACTGGGGAGGTGAAAGCTGGTCCACTGAAAACAGAGAGTTTTCTCCCTTCCTACCTCAGGTATTTTATCAGTCGGTCCTGAGACTCATGTATTTTGATATGACAGATAATCCAGTATTTATGTTAGGCTGAAGAGTATAGCTATTATTAGCAAAAATGCAGTGCCCAGTTTTGGATACAAAATGCACAGCTGCAGGTATGTTCTGGTCTTTTCCTTTCCACAAGGTTCTTGTAGTTCATCTCAAAATAAATATACAAAATCTTCATTTCTTTCCAACTGCTGAAAAGTCAGTCAATTCAATGAGGAGTTAGTTACAATTGCCTGGCAGGAATCGCTAGTCTTAAGTCTTCACTTCAAAGTGTTTTTCTGCAACCCATTTGAAAGAGATATGTAGATTATAATCAAAAGTGATAAATTCACTTTGCTGTGCATTCAAACAGAGTAGTAATTCAGTAGCCCTTGCTAGAACACCTGCTATTCAAGATTAGAATATAGCCCTGGGTCTCTATCATACGATGCTGATTTCTGAGAAGAAAAAACACCTGAGAATTCTGCAGACTCGTAGAAGCTTAGCCCTGAGTCTTTGCTGTTGAAAACGTCCATTCATTTACTGCTGCATACACTAAAGTTCACATGTGTGTGACTCCTTTCATTTGTTTTTGTTCTGGAAAAAATATGCCATCACAGCGCTAGACTAAAGAAAAGCACCCAAAGAACTACTCTAGACACACAGTTTGTTCTCCTCGCCACAGGAGAATTCAATGGAGATCATTTACCACCTTGGATGTGAGGATCTTCATCATGTCACCAGGTTTCAGAAGCAGCACTCAAAGCTTTTTGGCTTTTCTGACGATTGAAGCAGACATTGGGATGGCCAGAACAGGGTGACCATGATCCATTCCCAGGTCTGCTATGGGTTTCTTCTTTCCTCATGCCTTTTTCAGCAGGGCTACCTACTAGTGAGATGCGAAATCATGTGCCCTCTTTTTCTCTTGGACTGAGAGCATCCTCCTTCTGTGCACTCTCCTGCAATATAATCTGTCTTGACCACTCTTAAGTTTGCAGATGTGAAAAATGAAGTATTTAGCTGGGACGTGCGAATACTACTAACAAAAGCCCCCCCATGTGCCTGCTAACAAAATGCACCCTTGTCATCTAAGCTAGAACCCATCAAACCCTACTGCCTAAGACTAAGAAATTGTTGAAACTTAGTGAGAATCACCCAGCTGTCAGGGGGCCTGAACTCCCCATGGAAGATTTATTACCCTACTCTTCAGATGCCTATATCAGAGAGTATATGTGTGGTTTTGTGAATATTACAGACACACTAGATCTTTGTGGCAGGCGTGCCACCAACCTGTTGAAGGCGCATTATTCTGCACTGAAACAACCCTCACTGCCTTGTAAGCCTGATACAATGAGTCAGTAGATGGAGAAACAAAAAGTAACAGCGGGATGAAAAGAGGGTGCCAGGAGGAAATAATGTTTTATACCTTTGGAGCATGACTGTATTGATACATCTCTGGTCTCTGTCTGGCTCAGCATAATGTGCAAGGCATAAATGTCTGGCACAGAACAATTTGTGTACCAAGTTTGCCATTGTGCAACATGTTCTTGCTAATAAAATAGACTCCTCATCTCTTCAAACCTTTTGAGCTGGACTCTTTTCTATCCCAAAACTTCCTTGTAATTAAACACCTGCATAATGAATTAAACTCTCCAGGCAATGTTATTTGCCAGGTACCTTTCTAATTCTTTAAAATTAGCTTAAGGGCTAAAGCAATCAGACCATTCATTAATCTAATCCCTTTTAGTAGCTGTAGTTCGTGACTTGGAAATGTGGCCACAGGATCAAAAGGACAAGAAGAATGAAGAGGAAATTATACAAGACACTTATAAAGTTCCCTGGCCTGAGACCTAATCCACAGTACACTGAAATCATCAGCTGCTGCTACACAATACACTCTAAATGGCCACTTTCTTGTGTGTACAAACATCTCTTCTCAGGAGACTTCTACCCCAAAGGGAAAAGTCAACACAAGAAAAGTCTACCCACACTTCAACTATTGGTTATGAGCCAACTCCCTCCTGGAAAGCAGAAAATTAAGGATGCTGGAAGTTAATAAACTTCACTTCATATTGCCCTTCATGATCTGAGGCATATCCTGGGGAACAAAAGTGCCATGAGACATCCTCTGTCACTCACTCCAGGACTAGGCTTTCCCTCTGCTCTGAAAGAAGTTGCAAACCTTAAACACACTGAACCATGTGATGCGCTCTTTGCAAAATCAAGGGTTGACCCCCAAATGTCCCTAATCAGGGGCCAGAGACATCCATTTCAGAGCTGCTCTACGAAGAGAAAAAGACCTAGAACTCTCACACAGCGACATATGTTCCAGGCTATCTCAACGGGTAGTTTCTCTCTGTATTATGGTTGAGCCATGTTATTTTACACTGGCACAGGCTGTGCTGTTCAGTATTCACCACCATCCTTCATCTATGTGATGGGAGCAAGGGGAGGAAGGTAGACAAGCAGCCAGCAGTGTCCTCCTGCAGACCAGCCCTTGTGAATACAGCCTTGTCCGTGCCCTAGCTGTGCACATGCTCTGCCTGCCCTGTGTGTTCTGCTGCCTGTGGCATTATTCTCTGAGCATTTGCCTTTCACTCTGAGCCTTCACAGAGACACTTGGTGTCAAGGGACAGCTCCAGTGTCACATAAAACTGTCCTAGTTGGGATGGAAACGTCATATCAATGTCTTTAATGCCCACAGCTGCAATCACCTGCCTCATGAACATGCCCATGTGTGTTCCAGAGTGGCAGAGAAAGCCCCTCTCAGTATTCATCTCATCTTACATTTAATACTTTTTAACAGGGGAAATCCCTAACCTGCTTTTCTTCAGGCAAGATCTACCTGGGGGATTAAGCTGGCCTTACCCAAGCTACTGCATCCCATGCCACGCTCCTAAATTAACTCTGATCGTCACAAACTCTTTCCCACTCTCAGATTCCCCATCCAGCATGGCATATTTCCAGTTCCTTGATGCCCTTCATTCCTTCTTAGCAAGGCTAAGGGATCCTTACTCTCGCTACTGAGCAGACTGGGTACCTGAGCACAGGTACGAGATGGACCCACATTGCACAGATGTGTGTGTGCGTATGTACAGAGAGAAAGACAGAGAGATGATAGATAGATGATAGATAGATAGATAGATAGATAGATAGATAGATAGATAGATAGATAGATAGATAGATAGATAGATGATAGATAGATAGATAATTCCCACTAGTGAATCTCCATCCTGCACAGATGGAGAACATCAGGGTGAGGCTGCAAGTGCTGTCTGCATTATTGAGTGTTCTGAGTGTCCTTCTGTGATCTGTGTGGCCAACTGTATATACAAATATGTGATTTACATGGTGTATATGTGTGCTCTGTGTGTGTGTGCCTGCCAGGACCATATCTTCAGTCTTGCTGCTGGTTGGACCTGCAGGCATGGAGTGGCAGCAGCTTTGCCCCTCTTGGGTTACTGGATCTGGCAGGACATATTTTCCTCTGGCACACTCTACCTCTGTGTTGAATGAACATGCATGGTCAGCAGTTTACTGGGCTTGTGCCTGTTGCTCACAGACTGACTCATGCTGCTCAGCCTATGCTGCTCCTTCCCTCAGGGCAGACCCACCTCCAAGTTATTATAAGCCATGTGTACAGACCTGACAAGGGCAGGATGCCTGGGTCACACGCAGGCAGGTCCTGCCCCAGTCCCCTGAGTGGACGAGGTAGACAAGGGGTGAAGTCCATCAGCTAAAAGACATCAGCAGAGGCCATGCTCCTCAGACCTAGGATCGCATATAGACGCAACTCAAAGCACACTTATGTACATCTGAAGAGGCATATGCAAGTCCAAGACAGCTGTCTTGTGGTAGCTAAAATTATGGTGTCATCTTGCAGTGCTTGTCCTTGCAAACAATGTATTTTAATAGGAGTGCAGATATGGATCCATACAGAGAGAGTTTGCAAACTGTACGAGCATTTTGCAAGCAATTCATCTTGCATTTCCTCATATAAAAACCCTGTTTGCCATGGCTTAAATATCTCACCAAACTTCAGGCATGAAATCTAACATGCCAGTCCTCCACAGTTACTCCTGTGTTATGAATGTGGCTGGAAGAGCTCAGCTCTTTCTTAGTGGTCTCACTGAGGAAAAGCTCAGAGCACACAGCTCATCCCAGCAAGAAGCTAAGCCCTACGACATGAGAGTCTGAGGGCCTTGGGCACCTAGGGATGATGTCATGTAGGAATGGACTTTCCTGACACTGGTCACAGACCTGACCCTCCATGTGAGTCCCTGTCTTACTCCTCTGTTTGGTAAGAGAGAGTTGGCAAAGCCAGATCTTCCACACAGAAGCGAGCAGAGGAGGGGTGATTCCCACCAGCTGAAGAGTTGGCATGTCAAGAAATAATAAATATTAACTAAGCAGAGTCTATATTTGTCAGCTGTTAAGACTGAAACAGGCTCAAGAGGAACCCGTAAGTCATGGTGCCTTGCAACTGGGACACAGCCTGGTGAGCATTGAGCCTCCCAGGGCCAGGGCTCTCATGCAAGGACAGAGGCCACACCTCCCTCAGTCGTCTCAGCAAGACACTGGCACAGAGTTCTGCTGTGATAATTTCTGCAACAAAAGTCCTTAGAAGCTCCATGTGAGTAGGAACTCATTCTGACTTATTTTGCCTCATTCCTGACACAAGACGGTTTTATTCACAACCTTTTGCAGCTCTAAGACTACAATGGAGCAACAACTCAGGTCCAGTTGCAGGACTGCCTGATTTGGCATCCTGGTCCAAGACCCAAAACACCAAATAAATGACTTTTTCATGTTATATTTAAGGATGTTAAAGTTCATCTTCTTTTGACAGTCAGCTCTTTTGTACAAGCGCTACTTAGTCCAAGAAATGATACAGTACTAAAAAATCAACAACTTTCCTGAAAATGCAAAAGCCTGCTGTCTGTGCTAGTATTGCTTTGGCAATGCTGGTCTGCATGTCCTGCAAGTCTACACCTTGGCCTGTTACCGCATGTATAAAAAGAAAAATAAACCATGTCTTTGGTTTTGACTGTGCCTTGCATTTCAGATACAAGAGGATGTAGCACCACCAGTACATATGCTTATGGTGGTGGATGTCAACTTCTTGAGGATGTGATTCTGTGTGAGTCCACGACTATAAACTACAATATTATGTTTTCTGATGGAGGAAAGTGAGGCAGAGAGGAAAAAAAGGAAAACAGAGTGGGCTGGTAGAGCATGGAAACGTTGTACCAATGCCACCAGCCAGTTTGGTGAAGTGTGGCATGTCACACCGCTGTCCTGTCTCATGGTTTTCCTTGTTGAGATGAGGACTACAAGCCACATTTCTAACAAAAAAAACCCAACAGGTAACACCTGGCTGATGTTTCCCTGTGCTTTTAAGTAGTGGTTAGATGTCAAAATCTGATGCAGAAAAGCAAAGAAAGCGAAACACATTCATCTGTGCTGAGCACCTAATCTCTGGTCCCTGATAAAGGTTAAGTTCATACTGTCTTCTCCCTCCCAGCGGGGATACAAACATTATTTATTTCTTCTCCTCAGTGAAACATGTCAAAATAATTTTTTCTCGGAGCCTCTGTCTCTGAAAACTGGGTAGAAAGTAACCAAATGTTTCAGAAGTTATCACAAAGAAAGACAAAGTACCTCTTTGCCTGATCCCGTATGCCTCGTGTCTGTATGAAAGGCAGAGAAAATCCTTTTACCCAGTGTGCAGTCCTTACTTTTCTTTAAAGGCAATCTGACCAATGGTATTTGGAGCTGTGCCTGCTCAAACCATGGAAATGATTACAGGGTCACGCGTCTCTCCATCACCATGTGAGGGAAGCAGTAGCAGCACAGAGCAAGTGCAGCAGATGGGAAGCAATTGCTCTCTTGTGCTTGGACTGCAGTCTGCTGACTGACGGGTCTCATGTGCCACCAGGAGCTTTGGAGACAGCTATCTGAAAACTTAAGCATGCTGAGAAGCATCCTGAGGGATTTTTTTTGGGTGTATTTCTATGCCAGCCTGACACAGCCCCATGGAGGTTGTGCGGAAGCTGGATAGAGGTGTTGTCCTTACCCTTGGTCCTGTCTGGAGCAACTGGCATTTATTTTTTCTTTGGTGGGGATGTGCTGGGGGTGAAGGGCTCCACAGGTCCACCCACATTACACAAAAAAGCAGGTACAAAGTGAAGCTCATTCACACCAGCACAGACTTAAGTCTCTGATATTGAATTTCTTTTCTACAGGAGAGAAAGAAATGTGTGATATGGTATTGCTCTCTTTCCTAAAAATAAACACAGGAAGAAAAAGAGGATTCAGACAAAAAGTCAGACCTTGCAGGATTGTCTACCCTCCACCAAGCAGAAATCCTGTTAGGCCCCGATAAATCATCTGACAGGATTAATAGTAAACTTGACAAGACAAAATTTTTTTTAAACTTCTTTCTCTGACTTATGAAGATTCAAACTTGCCTACAATCTACAAAGCTAAAAACTGTGAAAATGAAAACTGAGGTACCTGCATGACTCCAGAGGGTGAAGACTTAAAAAACCTCATCAACATAATGAGTTGGGGTTTTTACCAGACACTACTTGTGGAGGAGAGTTTTATGGTAAAATGCATATGACATTTACATTTTCCTCTACAAAGGCTTTCCTGCAAACTGCACAAAAACACTCTGACTGAGCCTTTCAGACTCAGCTATAAGCTGTTTGCAAAGCAGCTAACCCAAAAAAATTGCAAGCCTAAAAACTCATATGCCCCGTTTGTAGAAAAGTGAAAAATTAACCAATAAAAAATACCTAAGGTTAAAAATCAGAGTACTCAGGGACAGTATCCTTTCTGAGAGGTTACCTTAAAAGAGTGGCCCCTAGACAGGTCACCCAAATAGCTGTTGTGTGCAAAGCCCCCGTATTTTAGCAGTGATGGCTCAGGTGCTGGGCACGACATAGCGTGATGCCAGCATGACATCAGCATGGCCAGGAGGACACCTTGTTCCTGTGAGGCAATGGCAGTCACATCCCCATTTCACGGTCCAAAGAAGCAACTGTGATGGAAGAGGGGATACATGGGAAGAGAACTGCCCAGAAAGTAAATGAGCATGTATGCAACACAGTGACAACCTCACGCTCTGTTTTAACTGAGGGATGGTGAAAAGCAGAGACTCTCAGCATTGCTTGGGATAGGAAGATCACCAAGTGATGCCCTACTCATGTAAATTGGATAGTCCAATGGAAAGGAACGGGGTTTGCTTTCCTAGAGTGTGTTTTCTGAATACACTGCTAGCTCAGCTAAGCTTGCTGCATGTTTTCATTTCCACCATGCAGGCAGATGCACAGTTGCATCGTTCGATACAGACCGTCTCCGAGAAGCCCTAAGACAGCAACACACTGGCCAGAGCCTTGGTGGAAGTAGTGAGCACACACAGGACAGTAATAGCCCATGCAGGAAGCACATTGCTTCTAAGGAGCACATGGAAAAATTAAATCATTCTGTTTGTAGAGGCCACCTCTGAAACCTTAACCCATCCATCCTTGTATCATTATTTTGCTCCATGACATAGACATATGCAGCATAAATGTACTGCCAGGTGCTGCAGGAATAGACTGAAAGCACCTGTCCCTTTGGATTGAGCTGTACTGCAAATATATCTTCTGCAAATCAGGCCTTCATCTGTAAATGTGCTGCACACTTAAAGGAGACCATTGGTTTTTTTTTTTAAAAAAAAGTTCACCACAAGTGCAAAAATCTGGTACAATAAGTCCATCCACCAACTTTGACATTCCTACATGTTACAAATTTTTTCCTAGACTGGGACTTTTTAGCAGAACTAAGGAGACTTCTGAAAACACGAAATTTTCAAGAGCTTAAGCAACTGCAAGAAAAGGTTGGGATGTAAGTGCCAAGTGTTGATGTTAAGTTGTAGTTCTGACTTTTGGTAAAGGATGGTAAATGTTAAACTACATTTTTGTGTTAATAATAGATCTCAGATGTTAATTAGGAGTTTAAATTAAAAGACCTATATAAATAGAAATCACACGCTAATAGGACATAATGTTTTACTACTTCACATGTAAAACATCATTCTGAATGATTCAAGCTCTAAAGTATGAGCTGATACCCCTGTTGGTATTAGCTTAGCTGTGAGTAGGGTTTCGGTGGTTTATACCAGCTGTTTCAACCAGTTCTCAGCCACAGGAGGTTTTTGCCTTAATTTTACTTTCTTTTTTCCACTGGAAAATACCAGTTTGTTGGACGTGGGGTTTTGCAGAAGAGCCAGTTTCAGTGAAGGCCTGTGGTTTCTCAGGGCTATGATAGACCTGTCGAAAGGGAAGGCAGGCAGCAAAGGTACCTCCCAGGGAACTGGGGGAGCAGACAGACTGATGTGCCTGTGCTGGACTGGGATGAGCGGGGTTTGGACATCTTTCTGCAAGAGATTGGGGAAATGAGTTCTCAGCTGATTCAGCTGTTATGAACAGAAAACCAAGAGGAGAGACTGGAGGAAAGGAGCATGCACGGGTGATGATATTATCGATCATTTTTTAGTGAGGAGAGATGAAAAGATTTCTACTTTCAGTGCAAAAACAAAAGTCAGAATGCAAAATTGCTGAGAAACACGGTCCTTCCTCCTGTCTGGTTTTAGCCACAGTTTGCCTTGTTGCATCCAAGGGGTCAGCTATCATTGATTAATTTAGTGTCTCTCAACCTAAGAAAAGCAAAGCACCTCCCTGATCTTTCTTGCTGACAGTTCCTGGTTTTAGGCAGCCACATTCAGCTGTGGCTAAATCCATCACATCATTATGACAAACCCAAACCCCAAGTTTCCATTTTCCAGTGCCCAGATCCTTCAGCAAAATATTACCACCATCTCTGCCTGCCTTCATTTTGCCTTTTCCACCTTTCTTATGCTCCCATTGAGGAGTGCAAGGTCTTAAGGATTCGTGCTGGCCCCTGGGATCAGTTCAAGGCTAATGTGGGTATCCTGTCCTTTGGCTCTCAGCACATTTAGCTTCTCAGCCATACTGCTTTCTAGGACTTAATGACATCGTTAGTTTTGCATTTATTGGACTCTGCTGTGCTTTCATTGTTTAGATAAAACTAGCTGGCAATCCCCAGGCTGCTTGAAGGAACTCTACTGCAGGAAATTAATGAGGCCCCTATTTCCCCCAGCACACAGCAAACTCGCTGCTAATGGTGACAAACTCCTAACCCTAACCTTGGCTGCAGCATTGGTGAAAAAAACCTGCCTAGTCCATGTGTGTGAAGAGACGTGGCCATTGGAAGTGCTGCTGAATAGCTCTGCCTGAAGGACCCAACAGCAGGATACTAAAGTACATTCAGATCCTATCCAGTGCTGTACTTCTTATTGTCACTGTCATCAGGCAAATTCCTTGACCCAAACTTGAGAAATCAATAGCACTCAAACAAAGAAGCTTGCTATTTTCCACTGGACAAACTTTAATTTTCTCAGAGTTCCAAGTTCAATGGTAAGACACTTCATTTAAAACAACAAAAAAGAAATAGTAGTGTTGTATCCTTCTTTGATACTAAAAACTGGGATTTTTCAGATCTGAGGTTCCTGCTCTTGGCTCGGCAAATACCCAGTGCTGGCATATGGTTAAAGCAGGCAGATTAGAAAGACAGGTGAGAAGGTCAGTGATTTTGGTGCGGTAGAGTACAGATTGTAGTCTGTAATAACCGTGCCTACCACCAGTAGATAGAAACATAAGTGAGCGTTTCCTTGCAGTCACTGTAGATTCCTTTTCTGTCACGTTACATTATCTGCCATGCTGAGAAACTCAATAATTACTCTGCAGGCACTTACGAAGACATACTTGTCGAGACAAATGATGGGGCATGAGGCGATTGTTCAGTTAGGCACAGGGTGGAAACCAGCAAGCCTGCCTCACGAGGGAAACAAACCAAAACACTGTCACTTCTCTGGTAAAAAATATTGCATATTAAAATTGGACACAAAGAAGAGAGTAAGCAATTTTTCAAGGGGAAAGCAAATACACTTCTGCAGAACTGAAATTATTTTTCTGTTCCTGGAAGGACATTGTTTTCTTTTCCAGATGATCAGCTTGGGAACCAGAAGGTCAGTTTTCCAAATGGGAGATTCAAGTGTTTGAGATAGCAAGAGTGGTTTCCACTCAGAAATTATGTCCACAGAAAAACCCTAGCTGGACATGGAGTCTGAGCATTTTCATCTAAAACCCAAAATATTTTGTGGACTCCTCCCTCAGCAAAGTATCCCACAAGATAGCCACCACTACCACAGAGACATATCAAGGATGGGGAACACACTACCCTGTTTAACCACCTTCCACCTCTTGCCCAAATTTGAGTTTTTGTGAACTTTCCTTGCTGATATGGATGATGGTTACTCTGTGAATGCAAAACTCTGAATTAACAGGAGATATTTTAACATTACCTCATGAGACAGGTAAAAAGCAGCAATCCCCAATGGCCAGAAGCAGCAGAGCATGGAGAACACAGTGAGGCCGAGATGATCTCTTGGTGGCATCATCAGGAAATTGTCTTCGCTTTCGGTGTCACTTGAGTAATCACTCTGGAATAGGAAGGGAGAGAGAAATGTAGAGGTGCTGGTTAATGCTATCACTGTTTCTCCTCTGCCATGGGTCAAGGCTCTGGTAATCTGCCCATAAACCTCTCCCTAGTCACACCAGGACAATTCCTCAACATCAAGACAGGCCTCCAGCACTCTTAGTAGAAGGCTTCTGGTGACACCTGTGGCTGTGGCACATGTCCCTCCCTGCCCTGCTGAAGTACTCACCAGGGCACTAACCTCTTGTTTTTGGAGCATCCTGAATGGAGGCTGAAAGACCCAAACCCTTGTGTCTGCACCAAAGTCAAGGAGAGGAGTGAGAGCACAGATCAGAGGCAGGGTGATCTCTGCAAGATGCAGGCTGGGACTGAAGCTGCCCTGTCAGCACCAATGCTTGGGGAAGCCACCCCAGCCAGCGTCACAAAGTCATCGCTCTTTTTCTGTCCCACTGTACGCACAGCCCAGCTGTCACCCCTATGAACACAAGGGAAACCTCCATTCACCAACTATGTCAAAGCCTTCATCACTATTGCATGACCTTGAAAGCAAGAAATAAGGAACGACAAGAGATTTTGGAAATCACTGGAAGGAGCAGAAAAGGGCCCATTTTACATGTTTATTTTTCATGAATGAAAGAAAGTGACTCTCTAGCCAGATGAATCAGGATGAACCTGGATGGGTTGGCACTTTAGAAACAGAATGTCATGTATCTAATGCAGAAGGAGCTGTAAACGTTGGGTGTTCTGCACTTCCCAACTCCAAAGACAGTCTTCTGGAAGATCACTGCTCAGGTGGCATGGGGAACGACAGCCGGGCATTACCCATTGAGGACGAAGTGACAAATGTGATAGAAACCTATGCATGAGGAACCGAGGTAGCAAAAGCTGAAAGAGAGAAAAACATGACCTGCTCCAGCAGCAATGAGATTCCACCATATTTACAATGTATAGGCAGTAGCACCTGCCCAGACTGCCCATGGTCAAGCTGAAGCAACCCTGACATTGCAAAAGTTTCTTTCAGGATGATTACCAGTATTGGTCCACAGGGGACCTGACTGCCCCTCTACTGAAGACAACAATCTCTTTCCCCAGTGGCCTAAGTGACACCATCAGAGGGCAGGCTTTCACTGGGTGAACCAGATGGGTCTCTGACTATGTCTTATTTACACATGTTTTCCAATGGTGCACATCTCTGCAGCCCTAAAATGCATCAGGCACAGATGATGTGGGCAGGACAAAAACCATATTTCTG
Source organism: Trogon surrucura (assembly GCA_020746105.1). Classification (NCBI taxonomy): domain Eukaryota; kingdom Metazoa; phylum Chordata; class Aves; order Trogoniformes; family Trogonidae; genus Trogon; species Trogon surrucura. The sequence continues at coordinate 113,572,548 of CM036618.1, read as the reverse complement.
CAGACCGCGGGGATGTGACAAAAGATGAAGAGGAGAAATGAACTTTGCTGGGAAAAGGGAGGTGTCTACTTCACAGCCCCAGAGCACCTGGGATTTTGCAGCAGCTGGAATTTGGGTGCTAGACAATTCAACAGGAACCCTTGATTTCTGTATTCAAGGGGACTGCTTCTGACACTTCCCAAATGACCTGTACAAGAAGTCAGCCTTGAACATAACCACAAACATGGTCATCCTGGAGAGCTGTAGAATTAAACTGAAACATGAAGGAATTTTAGTCTCTGAAATTCAACTAGCTGCTTCAGTTGATAGTGATGCTTCCTCAGCAAATGAGTGTGGAAGAGAAGAGAGAAGAGAGTATTTGATATGGGATACTGAATCACTGTGAAGGTTTAACCCTGGCTGGTGGCCAGGTACCCACCACAGCTGCTCTATCACCTCCCCTTCTCAGCCAGACAGGGAGAGAAAATATTACAAAGAGCCCATGGTTTGAGATAAGGACTGGGAGATTATTTGCAACTACCATTCCAGGTGAAACAGACTCGATTTTGGGGAAATCAATCAAATTTATTAACAAATAAATCAGAGAAGAGTAACGAGAAATGAAAGCAGATCTTAAAAACAACACCTTCCCCTCACCCCTCCCTTCTTCCTGGGTTTAACATCAATTCCAGCTTATCCACCTCCTTCCCCCGAGCAGCGCAGTGGGACAGGGAATGGGGGTTGGGGTCAGTTCATCCGATGTTGTCACCACCACTACTTCTTCCTCCAGGGGAGGACTCCTCACTAGTCTCCTAGGCCATTGTTGGGTCCCTCTCACGGGAAACGATCTTCACACGCTCTCTCCAACATGAGTCCTCTCACGAGAGACAGTTCTTGACAAACTGCCCCAATGTGCGTCTCTCCATGGGGTGCAGTCCTTCAAGGGGAAAGTGCTCCAGCGTGAGTCCCCCATGTCATCACAAAAGTCCCACCAGCCAACCTGCTCTGGCATGGACTTCTCTCTCTCAATGGGTTACAGGCTCTGGCAGCAACCTGCTCCAGCGCGGGCTTCCCGCAGGGTCCCAGCCCCCTTCAGGCATCCATGCGCTCCAGCGTGGGGTCCTCCATGGGCCGCAGGTGGACATCTACACCCTATCACCTCCATGGGCTACCGCGGGACAGCCTGCTTCATCATGATCTTCACAAGGGTCCAGGCGACTCTCTGCTCCAGCGCCTGGAGCACATCCTCCCCTTCTTCTTCACTGACATTGGTGTCCTCACATATTCTCACTCCTCTGTCTCTCCACCAACACCCCATTCCTGAAAGGACCATAGCTTGGGAGCAGGAATCACCTCGCACAGACCAAGGCTGTCGGTGCACTGACCTGAACGCAGGGTCTGCTCTTGGACCATGTTTCTCGAGGCAGCAACCCTAAGACTGCTAGACCAGAGTGTTCAGTCCAGAGCAAGCTGAAAATAAACCTCCCCTGTGCTTCACCACAGGAGGAATGAAAGTGATCCACAGAGAGGGAACGAAAGGTATAGTACTACAGGCGTGTACATAATGGGTCCAGTTCTGGTACCACCATTTCCCAAGTATGTTGGAGAGATCAGGAATCAGAAGCCAGGTACATGCGTCATGCTGCAGGAAATCATCTACACAGGACAAAAGCAGAGAAACCAACTTCGCTTGTAAGATAAATTTAAGATGCAATTTCATCACAGTCTCCGAGTGCCTACATGAGTAGATAATTTCTGATCAGAGACAGCTCTTTTATTTGGCAGAAAAGCAGAAGAAACCCCGGCGACTGAAAGCAGAACAGATGAAGAGCAGACACAAGGTGCAGATTTTTAACAGAGATGGTGATGAATGCTTTACTGCAGTTGTAATGGATTTTCTATTACACAAAGCCTCTTCTTAAATCGAGGCTAGCCATCCCTAAAAGTTATATGCTTTACCTCATCCGAGACATTATGAGTGAACCAAGGTTCTGCAGACAGCCTGCCATGGGCTGCCTGCAACATACCAGAGGCTGGACTTGATGGTCACGTAGACCCTTCCAGTATTAAAACTCTAAGCACACTGGAGAAGTCAGACAACAAGGTCTGCTGTGAACCACAGCTGCCAGCAGCCTTCGATGGATATGCAGAAAACAGCCCCTTTTGGTATTACTCCCTTTTTCCTTCAAAACAACCAATTCAGCAACACGCACACACTGCACACAAAATTAATTTCTAGTATGGCCCTGTGGGATCTGCTTCAAATCCAGATGGTCCAGTGGTCTGTTTTTGACAAAGACCAACGCATGATGCATGTAAGATAATACATGCTCTGTTTCCCTCCTCACGGTGCCTGTTTCAGTAATGCAGTTACACATGATGCCCTATTCTGACTAGCACTCTGCATCCCTTTGCTCCTCAGTAAGCAGTCTGAGCTCACCTAAACACAGCTGGCATCAAAGGCAGCTCGCTGGATGGATAAACCACAAGGGCTGTAGTTTATGACTGCTCTGCTTCATCCTATTTACTTGTCACTGAGCAGCATCTGGCTGATTCTTACTTAAAAAGTCATGTAACTAAAACCTGTTGCCATCATGGATTCTTTGTCCTGGTGACACATTATTTACTTATTTTGCCTGCTTGTTTATTTCTTTTTACTTTTTGAGTTTTGCATTTGCTCCCCTTCAGTTTTAAATGTATTTAAATGATCCATAACCTACTGATCCTGACCTAGTCCGATTCCTCTTGTTTCCCCAACTCGCAGTCAAAATTTCCTTCTTAGTCTTGCAGAATGGGCTCACGGAGGTCTCTCCTTGCTTGGAAAGCTTCTCATATATAACCTTGCAAGATCAAACTGTATCAGGGGCAAAAAAAAAAAAAAAAAAAAAAAAAAAAGATGCAGCTATCCAAGCCCATTCTTCCTCCTGCCCCCCTGGATTTTGATCATCTCTGTTGTGATGGTTCCTAGATGCCCACAGCCAGTCTGCCTATGGCTCATCAGTAACTTGCATTCAGCACATTTCCACTGGAAGGGGATTACTGCAGACAGCTATAAACTGTCCATACTAAACAGGCCAGCTGCCACAGTCTCCTTAGTCACACTTTTTCTCTGGGAGAGCAGTAATCACAGCCATAAAGTAAATATTGCTAATCTTTGTGAAAGTGCAGGTGGGCCAGCAGCCACCACAGAGAAGTGGCTCTCAGCAGCTCACACTGTCAGCTGTGGGAAAGGCTGAAGCTGCAGTGAGTGCAACGCACTTCATCAATGTTACTCTTCATGGCATCACTTTAGGGCTGCTGCTCAGGGAGAGGAAGACCTCCACAATCTGCGGACACACAGGTTCCTGTCCAGAGGAGCAGACCAGGTAGTCCCTGCAGAGCAGATGCTCTCAACAATGCCTGTTGAGGAAGATTAGGGAGATGCCCCTCTTCACTGAACCACTTCAGCAGGAAGAGTAGCAGTACACCTCTCAGGCTGGAGAGGTGCAGTGGCCTTTCGTGATGGTCCTCTTTTCTCTTCAGAGCTGACATAGCTTCCTTTGTGGTGCAGTCCTTAAAGAAGTGTGCCCCATCCCACCTTCAGCAAATGACAGCGTGCAGCTCATCCAGATCTTCTGTTGTTTACAAGCTGGAACCCAGGGACAAAACTGTGTCATGTCAGTGTGAAAACTCAGAGAAGTGCTGATGAAAAAGGGAATTTCTCCAGGCCCTGGTTACTATTAACAAGATTCACAGGAGGGCACTTGGAGACTGCTGAAGGTGACTTCCCAGCCATGCTCCCTTCACCTAGGGCTGGCTGACAACATTTAATATCCCTTGGCAGGGCTCAGTATCACCAGACTTCAGTGGCTTCTCCTTTAAGAGAGAAAAATAAATCAAATGCAAATGAAGTGTAATCAGTCTTGTAACCTGCTAATAATGTGTCTGTAAAGGAATCTGAGGACATAAAGTGTGTCCTTGTGAGTCAGACCAAGAGCCCATTGAGCCCCACACTCCGCCTCTGAGAGTAGCAGCAGCGGGACATGGCACAAACCTGAACTCTTTGCAGTCCATCCCTTGTGCTCCCTCAGCACCCACAACTGTTGTGTAAGAGGTATTAGAAAGAAAAAACTTTGGCAATTCCTTTCAATTACTTTTTGCAGATTCCTGTGGGGGGCCACAACTGCCTGCTCCACTTAGGAAAGTGGACTGCACCAAGCTTTAATTCAGTGGCAAAATACTGCCAGAGCTCTTATCTTGTTCTCAATACTGCTCTTTAAGATACCTGACATTTTGTTGGCTTATTGACTTGTCTTGCACACTGTTCTGTAGGACTTCACAGAACTGACAATGATTTCTCCGGAGTCTCTTTCCTGAGTTGCAGCTCACAGTTACAAGCTGAGCCTTGAGTTCACATGGACTAGTTTATTTTTCCATAAATATACTAGTTTCCATTTATTTACATTGAAAAGCATCTGCCACTATTTTGCCAATCAGTTTTGTGCAGTCCTCCCAGAGTTCTTCTCCACTAGCATGCCACCTGAGTTCCCAAAAGAAACTAAAAACAACACACAAATATGGGCAAGTCTAAGAGCCCAAATGCCTCCGTATTTCCCTGTGACCTTGTTCCATGTTCCTGTGTTCTGACCATGTGCCATTGGACAAAAGAAACTACAATGACATTCCCAGATTGTAGAATCATAGAATAGTTTGTGTTGGAAGGGACCTTAAAGGCCATCTAGTTCCAACTCCCCTGCCATGGGCAGGGGCACCTCCCACTAGACCAGGCTGCTAGTGCTTGTGAGATCCACAACACATCCCTAGGTAAGCTTGGGCAAGACCTTTATTACATCATTTTCTTCAGTTCCCCAGGTGCAGAATTAACTCTTTTCGCACCTTCCAAGAGTGCTGCAACGACCAGCAGTCTATTGATCAGTGAAAACAAGGGCAGGACCCTGAAGGGAAATGGCTGTACAAGCAAGTAATTAAGGCATGCAAGAAATGCCCCAGACGTCATCCGTGCTGCAGTCTCCCATGTCTGGGCTAGACTGCCTCTTCACCCATACTACAGAGCATTCTGGAAGGGGAACCCCACCATGCTCAGCTCTCTAAGGGCAGGTCCAAACAGGTTTTTTGGACACCTACTCACAGGGAAGGCCGAGGACACGGCAGCTCAGGTCTTATCAGAGCAATGCAGAACCAAGCCTGTGCAATCTGGAAGCATTGAGAGAAAGCATCCACATATTGAGAATAAGTCTATGAGGAGCAGCTGAGGTAACTGGAGTTGTTTAGCCTGGAGAAAAGGAGGCTGAGGGGACACCTTATTGCTCTCTACAACTGCCTGGAAGGAGGTTGTAGCAAGGTGAGAGTCAGTCTCTTTTCCCAAGTAACAAGCGACAGGACAAGAGGAAGAGGCCTCAAGTTGTGCCAGGAGAGGTTTAAATTGGATATTAGGAAAAATTTCTTCACGGGAAGAGTTGTTAAGCACTGGAACAGGCTTTCCAGGGAGGTGGTTGAATCACCATCCCCAGAGGTATTTAGAAGACACGCAGAAGAGGTGCTTAGTGATATGTTTTAGTGGTGGACCTGGCATTGCTACGTTAACAGTTGGACTTGAGGATCTTAAGGGTCTTTTCCAACCCAAATGATTCTATTTGAATATTAGAATCACAGAATGGCCTGGGCTGGAAGGGACCTTAGAGATCATTTTAATCCAGCCTCCCTGTTGTGGGCAGGGACGCCACCTCTCGACTAGGTCAGGCAACACACGTGAGAACTGAACGGGAATTGAACCCGCGACCTTTGGTGTTTCAAGCACCACGCTCAACCCACTGAGCTAAACCGGCCCTCTATGATACAATGTGGTGAGGCTTGAAGTGCATAAATCCTTCCAGGGCCTTCTCTTCATGTTGCAGAAGAGACATAGCTGAGATGCATTTGAGAACATTGAGAAGAGGGCTTAGCTGGAACAGGACATGGCTTAGGATCCACCTTCTGCCTTTACACTTTCATGTTCACATCCAAGGGATGAGTTTCACAGCAGTATCCAGCAATTTGTAGGGAAAAAAAAAGAAGGAAGGTTTAGCTTGAAAGCATTACATTTCCTTTCTTCTTTCACTCCCCAGAACATTCTATTTATTTCATTTTCAGAGACTGTTTCAGACGCTGCTGGGAAAAAGAAAATGGGTTTTAAGAGAGAGCTCAGATGTATTCTTTTATGCGACACATATGAATAATTCAATTTGCTGCCATCAATAGCTTGGGTTTCTCTAAATAAGCCATCTATCTAGGGGTTAGGAGGAAAACTAGCAGGAGTCTAATATGACAAATGATGTTGCTGGATAAAAGATGGCACTGCATTTACACATGAACTCTAACAGGAGGGTGTTTCAGCTAACAACTCACGTAATATTTCACTGCCGCCACATTTGACAAGTTGTCTGTCCATTAGTTGTGGCGTAAAGAACTCATAAGATATTTATAAGCATTCCAGAGATACCTAAACAGGGTATCATTTAATTTCAGGGATGCACGCGGAAGAGAGAAGTACAAAGATTTGACAGAATGTGCAGCCTTCTGCTTTTCTGCCTGGTAATTGCTGGAGCAAAGTGGGGCTCTATATGCAAATGAGAGCTGTTTCAGAAATGTTTTACCCTCCGGACAAATGTAATTTTTGTAGGTAGTCTGAATAAAATTACACCAGGACCTGAGAAATACTACTAGTAAAAATAAGTAAATAAATTAGTCAAACATGGTCACATTGTTGCAGCGATGTACAAGAACCCTGCTTAGGATATCTTCTGCTCCTCTGCTCTGTCTCCCAGGTTCTTCAGGGTCCTCGGGCTTGGGGAGAAAGAAGGCGCCTCATTCTATGCAACTTGTCAGAGACACTGGTGGGCTGGATAGACGCATCCTGAAAAGGATGACAGGTAACAGAGCAGCAACGCCTGCAGCCTGACTGGGTCAGCCTTTCAAACCAAAATCAAATTGCTGTCAGTCAAAATAGCTTTCTTTTTTTCAGGAACTTTCTCTGCGGCAAAGACTTCTGCGGCAGAACAACAAGAGCTCAGCTATCTTCAAAAACCAAACCCTGGCAGAAACACACTGACCAGCAATAAAGCCATTTTCTTCATGCATCCGTGGACTCCTGCAAGTATTGCATGGAGGGATGAGTTAGATATTTCTGCATTTCTAAGAAACTAAATACCCAGTCCTGAAAACCCCTAGGTAGGTGCTCTGCAATAAGACAGGCAGTGGCAAAGAGCTGTGGGGAAAGAGAAACAACTCACAACCCCAGGACTGTTCTGTCTCCCAGAAGGCATTTTACTGAGAAAAATGAGTTGGGAATCCATTTGCCTTGCCCTGGTAGCCCTCAGTTTTCAAGAGAAAACAGCTCTTCTGCACAAAGCTCCCCTCTTTGCTTGTGTTTGCAAAAAATGTCTACTTCTAGAGTTTTCTCCCAGAAAGAAGTGCCAAAGCAGGTGTGTTACAAGAAAAAAACCTTCCAAGAACTGAGCTCTTATACTACACAGCTCCCATTCGTCAGTGAGCTGTGGCATGACAGTCAGTGTGGCAAGATCCTCAGCAACACGCTGCACATTCTCAATGGCAGAATCAAATCCATCAAGGTTCTCACAGCGGGAAAGCAAAACCTTGCACCTCTGCTGTATTTCCCTCTCTCATTTTTCTCCATTTAACTTCTGCTCTGAGTCCTGGTACTAACCCTTTCCACCCCACTCCGGGGCTATCAGTAATTTAAAAAAGCATTTGCTTCCTGTCAGTAAGTAAGTGGTGGGAAAAAATCCTTTCTGGTGGGCCAGACTTGTGCTGTGTGACTCAGGTGCTGTTTGTCTCATTTGGACAGATAGGCAAATTTTTATGTAGTTAACGATCTGGCATGGTTCATTCCTCTATTCAGTGACTGCTGTCCTCAAGTACTTTTCTGGCATTCCTGAAGTCTCAAAACATTAAGCTATGCCTCTAATAAACCTCTGTACTAGCCAAGCCTAGGAGGCCCTCACATAGACACAGCATCTGTCCATGTGGGAACCAGAAGAGCACAGCACAGCAGTCACCATTTTTCTGATCTAGTGCTGTCAAATTCATCTCTCCTCTCCTTCTCATTTTTCTGCATGACCATCTCCATCTGCAGAATTTGCGATGGAAGTTACTCCTCACGCTGAGCCCCCTTGTGCTGAGTGTAGCTGCTCAGCAGGTTGGTCGTTTGGGTCTGCTTCATGGAGAAATGCAAAAATCTCGGCGCTGCATCAGGTTGGCCAAGTAGCCCAGTGATGGAGACTGATGCTGGACTAGAAGCAGAGTTTTCTAGCAATTCCAGCAGTGCATATGTTTCCAGTCAGGCAGCTCTTTCCCCAGACCTTGACTTTTTTGCTCCTTGCTCCACTCTCCAGGTGGAGGAGAAACCCATATACAGAAGAGAGGGAGACACATGGATGCTTACTTTTTAAATATTGTCCACTTTGTACTTGTAGCTCAGGACAGCTGTCCATACACCTCTCTTAGCACAGTAACATCCCACAAAGTTAAGGAAGTAACATCCCATAGGCTGGGAATCCCTGGTGCCAGATGCATTTAAGAAAGGATGTGTACGACTTCAGAAGGCTACAGTGCAGACAAATAGGTCAGAAAGAAGGAGAACCCAAGGAAAATGATGCACACAGTGTAACAGCATGGTACCAGAATTTGCAAAGATTCTCTCCTCTCTCCCCTTGAGATCTGGGGAGGGAAATGATGAAGGAACTTTCCTCAGACCTTGTTCTACAGGTGCAATTCTAGAAACAAATTTTTCTCTACGAAAAGCTGATCAAGCTCTTACAGTACCACTTTGATGAGACACACAGATCAAGGGCCCTACATTGCAAAGGCACCTTAAAACTTTCACGAAGAAAAGGGAAAGGAGTTTTGGTAAAAAACATTTTTTCCCTTGTTCTGCGTATTTTTCCTGGCCTTTGTCAGCCTGTTCTCCAAAAGCTGACTAAAGAAGGTCTTGCTGGATTTGGATTGACAAGAGGGAGACATTTTTCTTTGTTGCCTAAATGTCAGCCCAGATGTGTCAATAACACCATTAGGCAATTACATGCCTGCTGCAGTCACTTGCATCACTACTGCATGTGAGAAACTAGGGCAAAAAGGCAGCAGCTATGGATTTTTGTTTTGATTAAGAAAACGAGACTTCCCACAGCCAATTTGGAAATGCTGTAGAAGGGTGTGATTTGAGCTAACACCCTCACATGCCTCAGAGGGAAACTTTTTGTCTCCCTGCGGAGGCATTGAACACTGCATTACTGGCACACACTGGGAAAAACACCTCTCTCTTCCCACCTTATCAATATAGAGAGAAACGAGAATAAAAGAGAAGGCAGGCTCTTGTTGGGTTGCCCCTGTGCTGATCACAGAGTGAGACGTTGCTATTACAAGAGGTGAAAAAAGAAGTTTCAGGACTTGTTAGGTCTCATTGGAGAAAACCCCTGCAACAGAAAACCGTGAGCAAAGAGTCTCTCGATATCAACTTGGGCATTCAAGTTGAAGCTATGACTTTGCTCCAGACACCAAACTGTCTTTGCTAGGTTAGGAGTCTATGACCAATGCTGAAGAAAGTTTGGGTATAGGCAGAATTATGCTCATCCTCCGTTCCCGCACACATCGGCAAACACAAATCTGTGACGCACTTGGGCAGCTGGTTGCAGCCAAAACCAAAAGGATTTTTTAAAGTAAAAAATGCATGGTTCGAGAAAGAATGAAGTTGATTTCCATAGTCTGCCCTATTTGGAGAACAAAATATATCTTACTTTACTATGAGCAATCAATGAAGCATGAGAGCCTAAAAGAAAACATTGCGTTTGGGATCTAATGGAGTGTTTCACTCCATCAGATGAAAATGTTTTATTTCAGAGGCATGGGATTCATTGCAGCTTGAAACCCAAAGACTTCTGATTTTATGTTCATTCAGGGACAGAATTGTTTTGTGTTTGAGCCAGTATGCAAAACAATCTGCTTTATGCCCAGCTCAAGTCAGGAAAAAGTAAGAGATGATGTTGGTCTGCTGAGTAAGACAAGCTCCAAGTACATGGACAGATGCTCCTGACCCTGACCTTACACAGCATTTAAGCACATGGGTCTTCTTCAGTTTCTGACCAGCCACTTCAGAGGCAGGAGGAAAACACTGATCTGCATTAGGGCCAGTGGGAATTTCACCATTAGTATCCACGGAGTTGGGAATTTACCCAATAAATAAAGATGCGTGTTAGCTCACTGTCCTGGCTGGAGGAGAGAGTGATAGAGTTGACCCTATGCAGACCAGCTTCCAAAGCAGCTGATCCCTTGCAGACCAGCTCTTGGAGGCTGCACACTTAATCCCAAATATGCCCTGCTCCCCCCTCAGCCTTCCCCACATATCCCGAATGACGTCTGACCTCTAGCTCCTGGAAATCCTCCTCTTCCTCCACATCATAGGAGAGGGTGTGAATCTTGATGTCATCAGCTGAGAGGTCGATGAATTTGCTGTCCGGGTACTCCAGGCTGTCTTTGGTGGGAGAGCGGTCCTCGATGAAGGTAGTTTCGCAGCACTCCGAGCCAATGCTCTCGCCCCACGAGCGCAGCATGTTCTCCGAGTAGAGGATGATGTTGGGGCGGTAGTGAGACTCTACTGTCTGCTGCAGCATGTTGGGGTCCAGTAGCTGCTGCACGGGGTCGTTCCTGCCGTTCTCCAGGCAGCTCGGAGAGGAAAGGCTGCCCACTCGGTGGCTCTGGTACTGGGGGGTTGGGTACACAGAGACCAGACCATCTCGACTCTCTGCCACTAAGTTCCTCGTATTAATTAATCCATTCTTTTTCCCAGCTTCAGTGATCTTATTGTGCATTAGCACGCTGCTCTGCTCAACCAAGCCATCCATACTGGGAGGTGTCTGAGGGAGTGTGACGGGTGGTCTTTACTTTGTTGTACCTTAGAGACAGGTCACGCTGGGGCAGTATCTCCCATTTTCCTGATGAAGAAAGGAAACAGATAACAAGGTGAAGTTGAAGGCAATGAACAACATATCAAGGCACCCAGATCAGCTCGTCTTCTGTATCACTTCATGAGGAAATGGACTAGATGAACTTAAAGAGTCACTTCCAAGACATTCTATGATCCTATGAGATACAGACCCACATATGCACACAATCTGCCCTAGATCACACCTTGGAAAATGCTTTACTACTCTTTGAAAACCCAGTTGAAGGAAAAGAAGCAGGCAGCGCTCTTCAAATCAACTGAAAAAAACACCACCTGAAGGCAAGATCAGATCTGATCCCGAGGAATTAAAACTCCTCTGGACTTGGTATCAAATCCCCTGTGTTGCTCTGGGTGCCCCACTTCTTTCAAGGCCTCTAAGGCTGCCCCTAGGCAACAGATGGAAGGGCTGTGATGTGACTGGTCAGTGTGACCATCCCCATCTGGATTCACCTGGAAGACATGGAGGCACAGTCACTTGAGTCCCAGGAGCTGGATGTTTCCTTTTGCAGAGGAACAACAGCCATCCCCTGTCTCTCCAGACAAGCAGCCCAGCTCTGCTTTGTGTGGGTTGCACTAAGGCATGAGAAACCAAAGGGATAGTTCAGAAGGCTTAAAAGTAAATTTTTTCCAAGCCTAAATGCTTTCTTACCAGGACACCAGTTTTGCTTAGGTGTAGCCAAAGGAAAATGCTTTTGGAAATACATATCTATCTGTCACAGTAACAATGAGCTCAGGGTTTTGTTTCTGGGCCTGGCCATAGAAATCACAGAAAAGCTCCTGGCTTCAAAGAGCTTCATATTAGATTCTCTAAGGCCAAATTTTTAAAAGAGGATTACCTGCCCCCAGTGTGCTGCCTGGAGGAAAACAAGAATTATACATAAAAACACACGTATATATGTATTATTTTTACTTGAGGCTTTCTCTCTATTTCCCTTTTATATCAGAAATCCTCTAACAGAGCAATGTCTAGCAAAAGCCTAATTTTACTTCCTCTAAGTAACTCCAGACTTCAAACTTCCGCAGTCCCCCTTTTGGCTTGCGAGAAATATTTAACCATTGCTAACTGCTGGTCTTCTCTCTCAAATGAAGCAAGAAATGTCTTTAATGTACAAGAGAGCTTAACTTAAGTATGTTGCAATGTTTGCATTCACAGCACTTGTTTTAACACATAGAGAGCCCACTTTATTGTGTTCTCAAATAGTTCAGTGCTTAAGTGAACTGGCAGGAAAGCTACACAAGTGAAAATACACCACAGTGGGATCCCATGGAATTTACACTACGTGACTCTCAGCCCCAATGCTGGCAAACCTGCTGGCAAAACTAACTAATTTGCAGATTGGCTTGGAAGATTGGTCTCAGTTTCTCCAGAGGGTTAGTCCCAGAGCCCTCAATCCCTTTGCAGCTGATAAGACTCAGAGCAAGCACCCTGCCTTTCCAAGGAAAACTCATTTCCGTATGCATTTCCATATGCAACCATGCCTGTGCTAAACAAACAGAGGACCATGCCCTCTTCCTGCTCCCAGTGGGGTAACATCAGCCTGTGTCAGCACAGACATACTGGTGTGAGGTGGAGCTATTTTTGGAGGAAGGAAGCAAAGTTCAGCAGGCAAGAATGTAGCGGGGGCAATGTGTTGATGTTTGGCTTAGCACTGGTGCTTGCAGAACAATCTTCCATCCACTGCTCCCCACTGAGCACTGGCAACTTGCAAGACCTCAAGGCTGCTAAGCTGTCTTAATTTAGCTGTTTAGGAGGCTTCAGAATCTGCATTGGACCCAGTCACAACTTCACTTGGGGAACACCTGCTGTTTTACCTAGGTTGGGTGGAATCTCTTGCTTAGGAGATCACTCTGCTGTGTCTCCAATAGCTTGCCCACAAACCTTTCCCTTCTTCCTCCTGCCGCTCCCAAAGAAACAAAATGAAAGTACATCACCAGAGGCAGAAACTGAGAAAAACTCAGCGATTGAAGAGTAAGTCGTAAGGAGACTTTGCTCAGTTCCCCCTGAACTGCCTTGAAAAATGCGCAAGGGTTCCTGACATGTGAAACCAACCATCAACCCCACTGGCACCCGAGAGACTTCACCCCAAACTCTAAACCATCTCACAAGCATTCTTAGCCCTGCAAACTGAAACAGTCAGCAGAAAAATACCACATACGTAGTAGAAATTGGAAGAAGGTGCACAAATCAAACAGGTCCCCTGAGAGAAAAAATGGATAAAGAGGTCAATAGTTGGTTACTGCATCAATGGCTACAGCAAAGCTCGTGTCAGGCCTCACACCTCTGCGTGGTCACATCATTCCAACAAATGGGTATTGTCTAGCTTGAGCAGCACTAGGGAAAATGCAATTTTAAGGCAGCTTTATTGCATGCCTTTGAGCTACTCTGTCAGATTCCCTTCACGTTGCCTCTGCACTCGCCTATCATCCAGATAATGCTTGGCTCTGGAAATGCAGGTCTCACTCCAGGCATTCCTCTGACATTTGTACTGTCTTCATGGAAAATGCTCACTTTGAAAGGGTGCAAATGAGGCTCTACAGGCACAGTAACAGTGGAGGTAGCTGGTATGCAGACCAGTACATGTTCCTCATGCAGTTTTAGACAGTCGTCTTGAAAGGAATGGATGCCAAGAAAGGGTTGCTCCCATCTCTTTAAAGTTGTCTTGTATGGAGACACTCCAAAATCAAGCCAAATTAAAACTGTCCTTTAGTTCTTTTCATAATCCCCAGCAAAAAAAAGGAGAAATATAAGCAGAGGCCACAGGAGAAAATGCTTTAGTATGCTTAAGTGACCTGAGACCCCAGAGCACTTCAGAACATCACTGGGATGTCAGTGCCATCAGGAGTCAGCACTGTCCCACATCACCCTTTGCTCCTCAAAGTCCATCAGCTTATGTGATGCAGGAGTCAAGACCCTTTGGCTGATTAAAAGGAGTCCCAAGACTCAGTGTCCTTTCAAAAGGTGATTTGGCTCCGAAGCATTTGGAGCGCTGACAGATAAGATTCTGCGAAAGGCCTAAACCAGGACTGCTCATGACGGCTCTGGTACTCCATGGTTGGTATCTCTACCATCCCAAGGAACCGAAAACAGTTACACTACAGGCTCAAGCACCTCTCTAATCACCCTCACCAGCAAAGTGTTAGCACACCCCACAGCTTGGATTCAGCCTGTGCCCACTCCTAGACTACACTGCAGTAAATAAGTGCCATACGTATCCCCAAGAAGCCCAAAGGGGAAAACCACCTTGTTTTGACATGTAAGACAGCTTGACAGCATGGACATGGTTGATGTTGGACCTTTCAGCCTGTGGGTGACAGAGTGGATCTCGGCATGCCTCACTTACTAGGTAGGAGGAAGCCTGTGGTGCTGCTCAGTCTTACCATGCGTCTAAGTATCTATCTGGCCGTGCTCACCCACCATGCATTTAAACCAGTTTTGTAAACCAATCTAGCAGATTTTGACTGACTTTCCCCTTGGGATGGGGCAGGTGGAGAGAAGAAAATATCCGAAACTAAGCAAGGACAAGACAGGGAGCATCCTTCCCACACAGAGCTCCTCCAGTAATAAGGCTAATGCATTGCTCAAGACATCCTCTCTGGAGTCCCACACAGCACTGCAGCCTCGGGGAAGGTCAGCACAGAGAGACGTGGATGGCAGAATGCAATCAAGGAAAATTGTTTAACCCTGGAGTCATTTCAATCTGTAGTTGGCTGGCTACCTTATCAGACCCTGACCCAATGTTCTCAGCCCTGCAAATGTATTGCTTACTGGTAAGCAGTTGGCGAAACTCTTATGCCTTTTCATTATAATATCTTCGCAGAGGAAAAAAAAAAATTATAATAATGTGTCATTGATTTTTCTTTTCCGGGTGAAATTCCTGAGCGGCTGGCCATTAGGTTTAAATCAATAGCACCTTGATTGCCAGTGCATTTTGATGCATAGCTGAAGCAAGGTCAATTGCTGTCTAGGGAAACTGAGAAACGGTTGAGGTATCCAGGGATTCTTCATCAAAAAAAGGGCAGGATTAAGAGCATTGTCAGCCACAAATGAAATTTCATGTCCTCATGGATAAAAGAGAACCTCCCCTGGGCTTTTCTCTTCCCAACCACTGGCTGAAGGGAGTTAAATCAGATTTCCAAGGCATTTGTAACCTGCTGCTACCACAGTGTTGGTAAGACAATTAGACTCAAAGCTGGACTTCATTTCACCTAGTGCAGACACTCGAGCATAATCTAGGCATTCCTGCTCTGGCAGGGGGATTGGACTTGATGATCTTTCGAGGTCCCTTCCAATCCCTAACATTCTATGATTCTATGATTCTATGATGTTTCTTGGGAAAAATTAATTGAAGTTAATTCCACTAACCGGGCTCATTCAGTCCGCTTGGTCTGCCTTTCGAGTAACAATACCCCTGTAAAAGACCTTCTCATCTGCAAATAAGTCCCCCAGGTTTAGATGGAGGAGCAATGGACAGTGGCACATGGCTGTGAGTGACGCTTAAGGTCCCTTCCAACCTCTAACATTCTATGATTCTATGAAGTGCTTATGCAATTGCTCAGAGGTTGTATCCCGTCTGCAGGGACTCCTTGGAGGTAAATTCAGTCACCAGCCTTTCATCAAGGGCTTGCACTGACCTGACCTGGGCCAGGCTCCCAGGCAGGTCCTAAAATTAAGATTGCCCCAGTTTCCAGGTCAAACTGCAGCCCAGAAAATCCCGGATGGCAGTACAATTGAGCAGATAACCTCTGATAGACCACCTGAGGCAATTGGAGGATGCCTTCTCTGCAGGGAGCCAACACTCAAAAGTGAAAAAGAGCCACTCTCATTACCTAGGACTGCAGTGAGGTTTCAGGATGATGCTGACAGGAAAATGAAACTCATCAGAGCCCTTTAAATAAGAGAGCTGTTCAGTCTGTTCCAAGATGCAGAGTTAATTTTGATTCAGGTTTCATTTGGCTTTGCACAGTTTGAATTTCTACCCACAAATCACTCAGGCTGACCAGAAATAATTCTGCGTTTTCAGACTTGAGGCTGGAAGCAGAAAGGAAAACCAAGTTCAAGCTATTGATAAATAGTAGACCAACCTTCAATCTAATATTTACCTTGGGGATTAGTCATTACCCAGGTCTCTGATATTAAAAGTGAGGCCATTATTTATTACTTTCATACTTTCCAATTCCTTGCATTTCTTTTTTTTTTTTCCTTTTTCTTTCTTATTTTAATAAGAAGCTGCAACCAGTGCCAAGATATTTAGTCTGCAATGCTGTGGTATATTAAGCTATCACTTGTGCTACAGCAGAGCCCAGCTACGGTAGCTGCAATGAGAGCTACGCTCTGCTGGGTGCTCTGCAGGCTCCTGCTATGATGACAGTGCCTGACAAACTAATTAAGGAAAGGGCGTGAGACAGAGGAACTGCAAGCTGTAGAGAGGGCAAGGAGAGAACAGCTAAATGTTGTGCCCCGGGCTCTGGCAGACAAGCAGCAGAGGCTAGCTCTGCTACTGCCCATCATCCCAAAGCTACTTCACTCTTCTGAGACCCAGCAGGATGCTGTTCTCCTCCTTCCACCATGGGGCTCTCACCTTTCTATAGATCTAGCAGAGTCTCAGAGTGTTTCAGCCTTCTTTTGATCCTTACCAGATACCAGAAATCCTGTGTGAACAAGCAGTTCGGTTACCTCTGAAATACCATAGAATCATAGAATCGTTAAGGTTGGAAAAGACCAGGCTACAGCTGAAAAGCCCCAGCCCTTTCCTCACAACAAATCAGAAAGACATTCATCCAGGCAGACCAAGCATCACCACCCCAAAAGCCTGGGTTATTAGCAGGAAAATTTGGAGATGAACACAAGCCACGGTGAGGTTGAAGGCAGAGTCCCCACCCACTATCAAGGCTTATGGCCACACTTGGCGCCATTCCCTGCAGATCTTGCAGAGCGTCAGGCAGGAGAAAGGGCTCAAAGAGCTCATGTACCTCTGCATGAGGTCTTGGATATAAGGGGATATCTTTTCAGCCTGAAGACAGTCAAGCACTGGAAAAGATTGCCCAGGAAGGTTCTGCAGTCTCCATTCTCGAAGGTTTTTAAGATCCAACTGCATGAAGTTCTGAGAAACCTGGTGTGACTCCATAGTTGACCCTGCTTTGAGGATGAGATGGGACAAGAGACCTCCTGAGGTTCCTTCAAATTCAGTTACCCTATTATTCAAATCTCTCTGCTCCTAACACATG
The DNA here is from genome assembly GCA_020746105.1 of Trogon surrucura. NCBI lineage: Eukaryota > Metazoa > Chordata > Aves > Trogoniformes > Trogonidae > Trogon > Trogon surrucura. The sequence goes on along the minus strand of CM036618.1, from coordinate 113,555,351 downwards.
CCCACCTGTCTCCCATGCTCCTATCAAGACATTCACTGCTCCCACACCCTTCTGCCAACCTCTCAGTGACTCTAAACCTAACACCAGCATGGCAAGAAGGGAAGACAACCACCCTTTGCAGGGCTGTGCCACCAGCAGAAACTGATGCAGCCTTGTGACTACCAGGTTCAACAAAATGCCGCTGGGTTTGATGCTGGCTTCCCCACTGCCAGCCCAGAGAGAACAAAGTGGAGAAGGCTTTCTTGAAGAGTAGGCAAGCCAAATGGTGAGAGCTGCAGCCCGATTGTGAAAGATTTGGAGACTGCAGGTTTCCTTGTGCAAGCTTTCAGGTATGAGGGAGTTTTTAATGCATAATGCAATGAGCGTCAACATGGCTTAAGGTATTTCAAACATCTGGAAATGGCAACAACGTAGATGGACCTTTTGCTTGAGAGAAATCACAGGCAATGTAGATGTAGAGAGCTGATTACAAAGTGAAGTATTTAAGGAAAGGAAGGGAAAAAAACTTTCCCACTTGTATTTTTCTTCTTTGACTTAGCTGGGCTCATTAAAATGGGGTTTGTTTTAAGGGAACACTGCTATTTCAGCAGCTGAAATTCTTTTTGACCTATTAAGTAAACTACAGGGAGTTTCATAAGGCAATGCAACTAACTCACACTGGGAGAATTAGGAATGCATGCATTAGTGATAGCTAAATGTTTAATTGCTAACAGTGGAAGTAAAAAGACCTCCATGCTATTTTAGTATTACCAATGTGCAGCAAATCCACTGTGAGATGTGGGCCTGTCCTGCCCTGAAAAGAAGGAACTCAGAGTACAGTGAAATGCCCAAGGTCACATCAGACAGAGTAGCAGAGCTGGAAATAAAATCCAGGTCTCTTGATTGCCTGTCCAGAGGTATATTTAAATGTGGAAACAATTACCATATGCATATTAGATCTGCCTGAATAATTGATTGCTTGATTCAGTAGCTGAACCAAAGAACAGGGTGGGGAGAAAGGAGAAATTACCTTGTATTGACCTAAACCATAAAATGTTATCTCTGCAACAAAATACTTCCTTCTGAGCAGAGAGACGCATCTTGCCTAAGCCGAAATGAAATGGGATATTGCATTTATTTTTAGTTGAAGGAACTGGCTTTTAGTTCAACTTGCCTCAAGTTGCCTCCAATAAAAAATGACACTTTCCAGCTTTTCCAACAATCCTCCTTCCTGACTAATTTTGACAGCCTCAACTCTCTGTTGAGTTCAGTCCAAATGCACAACTTCTTTCGTTTGATGACAGAACTGCACTTTCCTGCTAATAAATAACTGACCTGAATAACAACGCCTGGCTGTAAATAACCCCGCCTGTTGTGGAAGGCACCGGTATAAAACCACCTTGCCATCTGCGGGATTTACAGAAATTACTCTGAAAAGAGGAAGCAGTCAAGAATCAGTCTCTGCTCCTTTTAGAGCCAGAAATTAATTTCACCAATGCAATTGGGGAAAGCTCGGTGTCAGAAAGCTGTTATCAGTTCCTTAACTGCATCCGGACACATGAATGCTACGAATCAACCTTGACCAAGTGAGCTCAGTCCTAACTCTGCACCTCCACATGAGCAAAGCCTTTTGTGCAAATGCCCAACAATGTGCTTCTCTCATGCCTTCTCCTTCTTTTATGGCTGCAAATATGCACCCTCCTATCCAGTAGTACACACAGCAAAGGATGCCTTCACATCAGCTTCTATCACTGGGTCCTTCACAGTGCTGCTGTTCAGAGGGTTCCAGATAAAGCAGAACAGGACTGTTTGACAATGCCAAACGTATCCAGCTTCATCACACCCTTCTGAGGTTCCCATGGCCTCATTTCAAACTGGGGAGACTGAGTCGCAAAGAGGGATTCTTGCTTTAAAAGGTGTATCCTTTCCCAGCAGAAGGCTAAGTTGACATTTCTTCTCCCTCCATCCATCCCCAAAAGCTGTTCTGTAAAACTCTCTGACTATGTCCAGTGCAATAAAACTAAAATTCATGACACAATAAATGGAGAGGCATAATTAAATATCTCGGGTCACTACCTTCAGCATTATGGTCAGGCTGAAGGATCTGTTTGCCAACTCGAAGAGTGGAAAATTGTGCTGCCTTTCACTTTCAAAGCAGGTGAATACAGCTGTTCTCTGAGGTGTATAATTGCATCCTTAATTGTTCAGAGTGCCCTCACTGAGAAAAACTTTTTCTAAAGCGAGTCCCACGACTCTTCTGCATGGAGTGGAAAGCATTCCTAGCCTCTGCCCAAGAGCTGCTCCAGCTTCTGGGGTAAACTTGACTCAAACTTGCACTTATTATGCCAAGTTTGAGGCCAGAACTATTGGTCTTGTGGATTTAACCATGATCCATGTTTTGCAGAGTGAAAACTTACGTACAGCTGAACTGCTTGCTTCACTCTGTGTTTACTTGATAGATCAGCCACATTCTCGGGTGAAAAGATGCGATGCATCAGTCTTCTTGCTGATGCCACACTTCAATGCCACAGACTCTGGCTAGTTTCTGAGAGTCAATCTAGATTTAGAAGTCTGGGAATGGACTGTTACAACTAAACCCCTCTGCCTAATTTAAGTGGTGCTTTGTGTTTTAACAGAATTCAGATTCTCCACCTTAGAAGCAGCTACCTGATGCTCTGCCCTGTAGGAAGAAGTCCCTGCCCCACACAAAAGAGCATCTAAACGAACCTCGAAAGGCTCACTCAGAAATATCAACATCACAGCATCACCTGCCCCACTTGGTCTGTCTGCAGGCTGGCTCCAGTGCCTCCCTTTGAACCGAAATCCCTGTTTCACTGAGTTTGGAACCAGGTTGGTCATGGAGAGAAAAGCCCAGATATGGCTCCAGGACTCCAGCCCCTACTCACTCAAGTCTCATTCCTGACAAGCAGACTAGCCCCCATAGAACCTGGTTCTTGCAAACACCTGCTCATCTGTCTCTACTCACGCTCAGGAAGCAAAGCAGGACAAGACACCTGCCTCACTCTTCTTCTGCTAAGCTTGAGGTGGGGACTTGAAGTATTCCTGAAGAAGGAATGATAAAAAGAGAGGACAGAACAGGAAGACAGCCTGATGATGCAGACTTAGTGCAAAATGAAGGTTTCCGTACCTCCTGCCCCAAGCAAAGCACCCCAGGGTTGTAAGTCACTTTGCTAGAAAAATGCTTCTGTGATCCTGTAAAATTGCTAGTGCCAGTTCATCAGGGTGAGGATGATTAGATTAAGCAGCCACTGCTGGGGCAATAAAATCAGCCTTGCTTCATCAGGCTCTAGAAGAATTGCACAGCCAGGAATACGCTGTGGGACAAAAGCTTTATAGAGTAAGTGATTTAGACATAGCGAGACTGGTAGCTGGAGGCAGATAAGGCAGCCAGGGAAACACTGAGAAGTGGCATCAGTGGGCGTAGATTGACCATTACAGACCTTTCTTAACCCCTTTACCCATTCTTCCCTGCAGAAATCAGAGTTGAAATAAATAATGGAGCCCATTAGGATCAGGACATTGCCAGAGCCTGAAGAAAAATCCTACAACATCTTCCCTCTGGGAGGAGAGGGAATATAGGACCTAGGAGATTTCTATATGGGAGGCACAGGTACTTGGCATATCAACTCAACATCGCCTCCGTGATCTTGCAAGCCACATGCAGTGGGGAGAAGGGAGATCATTTTGCTGCAGAGAGCCCAGGAGTAGGAGGTGGAAGGTGGATGGGTGGCGTGGGGACACCACGTACTGGGATCAGCCGTTGCACGTAGCAGGTGCCCACTGTGGGAGATGTCCTGAAGAAGCACGCTCAGCACAGCTGTCCTGTGAGACCTGACACCAGGCTGGATATCTTGTGGGACCTAGGATGAGCAGGTCTCCCCCTCAAGGAGCTGAACTCTTTGATTATGCCATGATTGTCTTCCAAGCAAATAATCCATTTGCAAGCACCGTTTCAGAGATCTTTGTTCTCCTTGGGCACTTTTAAGGGGTCTGAGCACTCAATCAAAGCACATAAACCCCATTAAACGTCAGCTTGAATTATACCAGCTTGGTGTGAACAGCCAGTCCATTCTTTTTGTGCCTCAGTGAACTAAAGTCTCAGAGATTAAGGACAGAAATACTTGACCTCACGGATTTGGATGGATGGTTAATGAGGGAAAATTACCTTCAGGTTTTATATAGATGCATATACATAGGTACACATCTGCAGGGATGCCATGTAAAAAACTGGCAGTTCAAAATGCATGCATGGACTCACACCTCTCATGTACTGCAGCACTAGTTTAAAATGCGGTCTTTGCTGGTGCAATGAAAATAACCAGTTTGTCACTCTTCTGATATTATGACACCAAATTCAAAGCAGGAAATGTTTTGATTCTTATGTAGTCTGTGTTGGACCAGCTCTACCTCAATCCTTGGAGTCTCAGACATTTACCTCTGAAGAGGAACATTTTGCTGTGATCTCATTGCTCAAACTTTTACTGGAGGAAGAGTATTCAGAAACATTTGATTTAATAGCCAGAGGATGAGTACTGAGACATGAACAGGTACACACACACTGACACACAGACAGTATTCAGACTTGTCAAAACAAAGTCACTCAACACGTATTTTCCTCCCATTTAAACCTCTGCAATTCTTTTCTATTTTTTCACTGTACAAAAAAAAACATGTAAAAAAGTAGAGTTTTCAAAGTGAAGAAAAAAAAATTTGGAATTCCCAACATGTGATCTGCAATCTTAATGACCATGCAGGTAGTATTAAAACCTCTCCTAGACAGAAGAATTTATAGCTGTCTGCAAATACAAATTTACAGTAGAGAGAAAGACAAAAACTCTTATCCAACTATGTTGCATCTTTTCTCTAATAGTATCCTCAGAAGCAAATGCATTTTAAATTCAGAAAGCAGCCTTCATCAAGTTAAATGTGTTGTGGTGCTGTCTATATACACTAGTACTGCATTACATCTGCATTTGTATAACGAAGAGCCTTCCTGTGCGTGTGAGATTTATTCCAGAGCGTATGGCACCAGTGGTGTGAGATGTCTGCTTGCCCACTTAATAAAATGAAACTTCATTTAATTCCTACAAATGCATTTATCCTAGGTACACCCTGGCATGACCTGTAGCTACCAAACTGCCAATAAAATGTCACCTTGGCCAGTAAAATCAGAAGTGGCTTGTTCTTTGGAGAAAGGTAATTTGAAACTAATGTGGAAAGCATCTAAATGCAGCTACTTTGAAGATGATAGCTCATTAACTATAATTAAGAGCAAGTCATTTAAACACATGAATATAGAAAAGTGCATTCTCTGCTCTCACTGAATTTTATAATACACAATAATCCCCCTGAAAGCACCAGTTACCTCATCTTCATGGGTTTAACAATATCAAAGCATTGTTTAATTGTTGTTAATGCCCTGTTTACGAGGGATTAATGTCTAATTATTTGTGATTTGAATATTTAATCCCCTGGAAAGTTTAGATCTTCTTTTTGCCTCCTTTCTGTCTCATTACACGCAGAGGCTGAAGCCTCGCCTCCAGTTATTTTGAAGACACTGTTCAACAGATCGCTCTCCAGAGCAACTCCTGCCACTAGGTAGCTCCATGGTCTCATGGGGGGGACAAAACACACCACTGTCCTTGTAGACCCTTGCACCTCTCCTCCTGCAGTGCACTCAGGACCAGTCTTGTTTTCCAGGACAGCTCGCACTCCTGCAGTGCCAATTCCAGAAAGGTCTCAATGCATTTCGCAGCCTCTTCCTACTGAAGGGGTTCTCCTTAATCCCTTGTGGGATGTTTTAGTGATACCTGTCCCAGAAGGATGGGGCAAGTATGGGGGGGCACTCACCCAAGGTCACCCCTCTCTGCCGCTGAATAATAGGGACCACTCCTGCCCCCTCGCCTTGACCATCCCTCTCTCCAACTTAGCTGTCACTGCCCGCAAACTAAAGGACGAGCAGGGAAAGAAATGCAGCCCGGCGCCTCTTGAGCAGGGTGGTGAGGGCAGTTGTGGCTGCAGGGAGCCCTGCATCCCTGCCGCCTGTACCCCGGCTTAAGCTCTGCCCTGGAGCCTGCACCCCCTTCCCGCGGCAGAGGCTGCCCTGGACTGGCCGGGCGCTGCGAGGGAAAGATGTCACAGTGAGCTGGAAGGGACTCCTGCTGGGTAGGTGAGGGGAAAACGAGAACCTCACGCACAGTTTCCCTGCCAGTGCTCCCAGTCCAAACCTTGCCACGACGCTGGAAAAGCCTGATCCCGAGCCCCGCCAGGCGCGGAGTGGTAAGACCGGGCACGTTAATTTCGGTTCTCAGCAGGGCACCGGGGAAGCATCGCTGCGGACGGACCCCCCGCTGCCTGGCGGGGCCAGGATCCCCGTCGCCCCGGCCCGGGGGCGACCCTGAGTCCCTGGCGCTCCCCGGGGCTCCCCCCGGAGACTCCCCGCCGCGTCGGCTGCAGGAGCCGCGGTGTCCCCCGCCCCCGCTCCGTGCCCAGCGGCCCCGCTCCGGAGGGATGGGGAGGAGGGAGGTAGGATTTGGTGCATCGCTCCGCGGAGGGGATGATATGAGGGGGGCGGGAGGGGGCGGGGGGTCACTCACCTTCCTGCAAGGTGACCCGCTGCGCGATGCTCCCGCCGGGGGCTGCGGGAGGAGCGGCGGTGCTCCCGGGCCGGCGGCGGCTCAGCGCCTGGGCGCAGTGCTCGGCAGCATCCCGGCGGCGGGGGCGGCGACGGGGAGCTGGGGAACGGGGACCGGGCAGGGCGAGCGGCCGGCGGGGCTGCGCCGCCTGCACCGCCTGGCTGCACTGTGCGCTCAACTCGCGGGGAGGAGGAGGAGGAAGAAGAGGAGGAGGGAGAGAGGGAGGGAGGGAGGCGGAGGGAGGCAGGAGAAGCAGCCCTGCGTGGCAGCGCGACCAACTTTCCTCCTGCAGCAGGAGCGGCCTCGCATCCCCTGTTGCCGTTACCTCCCCGCTCGAGGGGATACGGCAAAATCCTCCCTTCTCTGCCCCCCACCTCCGCCTCCTCCCTGAGCCTTCCTCACAACCAGGTGGGCTCCCCTGCTCCGCGCCCACCGGAGCTCAGCATCCCTCCAGGGAGCACCGGCTCCACCCGCCCCCCGCTCCCCGCCGGAATCCAGGCTGCCCCCCAACCCTTGCCCTGCGGCAGCGGTACTGCTCCCCCAGCCACGCAGGCACCTGCGACCACGGAGCCTGACATACCGACTCCCCAAGGAAGATGGGGAAGCTCCAGCCGGTCTGAAGAACTTTATTTCATTTGTGTGTTTTCTCTTTTAGCACAGTGACGAGCGCGCCGGGCTGCGTGCTGCAGCATTGAGGGGTGTCCCCTGCTTCCCTAATAATGGTACATAACAGGGGTAAGCAGGGTTCATTCATTCCTCTTCCCATCCCCAGCAGGCCTGCTAGCCAATAAGTCATTTGCCTAAAAGCTTCTCTGCCACCACTTCTTTCTATGTTTCAACATCAATGACTCAAAGTGCTGTTGGAATATCACATGCCCAGTTTAGATAACTGCTTGCCTCTTCACGGAGAGACAGACACACAAGCCCTTCCAGCCCCAACGCATTTTTGTCGCCCCTATCTTTCTCCCTGGGTTTAGGCTTTCTCTCCCTGCTCGCTTATTGCCTGTTGTTATTCGTACTCCCAAAATAACCAATGTCAAATCTTTGCTGAAGGAGAATGGTGAGGAATTAAAACACACATTAACTAATCTGAGCCTATCTTGGGGATTTTCCGCAGAAAATACCTCCAGCCCCATTTCCCTTTCTTTCACATTTTAGTTCTCTTCCAGACTCTAACTTTGTTTTCCGTAGATCTTAATAGTACTTGCACAATGTTTTTCTCTCCATCTAAATAGCTGATCTCTTGTTCATTCCTGACTTGCTCCGGACTTCAGGGGGGGTTTGTGTCTTACAGAAACAGGTTTTTTTCCTTACTGTAATAGGCACTAGCAGAGAACAAATATGGAATCAGCAGGAAAAAAACAGCCCCAAATTACGATCGCCCTGATTCTCTAAAGTGCTTTTCACCTTTCCTTTCTTGAGAGTAGAAGTCTGTAAACCACATCCATTATGCCTTTACCAAGTAAGACTTTTAGTAAAAAGACCAACTTTCTGTTCTGCTTGTACAGAAACAAAACTGTAAGGGGCCCGGCTTGCCACCAAATAACTTCTAGCTGCTACACTGCGAAACTTACCATCAAGCATTACAGCTATGGGTTGGAGATATCAGCTGGCTTGGATGGATGGTGAATTCCCAAAATATGATTTCGTAGTGACCACAAGTATTTGTGAAATAGGAGGAAATGTGACAAGATTTACAAAAGGGTTTGTTAGGTTTTCCTTGGAAGAAAAAAATGTCATTTTTTCAGAATGGAGCAGGGAAGGGCTTTCTGGGTCATTAAGTCAAATTTTCCAGCCATGTCCTGTGAGTCTGGTTTTTTTTGCTTCTGACACTTCCAAAATGAGGTATTTTCCATTATCTTATTAAGGTGAAGATCAGTGGCTTCAGGGAAGTTGTAATTTTCTCCAACACCGTTCCTCCACCTTTCTTATTCTCCCTGCACCAGATATAGCACATTCTGCATTCAGTTGGGAAAGACCACGGGCCTTTGTGTCATTGAGGAAATCAGGACTCATTTGGTTTAGTTGAGTTTTGCTACAGAACCAAGAAAATCTAAGTAGTAGAGCAATCACAATCCAACGACTGCAGTGGCTGTAACTATTGCTACAGACCATGACATACTTGGCCCTTTTTTCTTGTCAACGTCTTTTTTTTTGCCAAAAACCTCCCAAGAAGGAGTTTAGTGGTGCTCTAACTAGTGTTAATCATGTCAGTTCCTTATTTGCACTAAGCTTGCCATGAATTGGCCTGTTCCTGATGCTGAGTAGGTAAAGACTGTCTAATTTGATTTTGATATTTGCAGCTCTCATTGTCTGCCTGGTATCCTGCTGATTTTTGGAGAAAGGTTTTCAAAGACCAAAGGGACTTGTGGTGAGGTGAATTGCAGCAGAGTGGTTTGTGATTTGAGGGTTTCTCTTCAGGTCTAGCAGCATCACTGAGAGTCCTCTGCAACACCAGGTAAACATGCACAATGCATCCTTCATGCATTGTGCCAACACATTTCGTAGCTTCTTGGTAAGAGCTGTGAATGGGAAGAAATTGGAGAGATTTATGCTCTGTGTCCAGCAATGGTAACTAATTCCTTCTTTCTGTTTATAAAGGCACTTTTCAGCCCTCCAGGGCTCAGTGTCAAAAATTCTGTGTAGACAGAAGCACAAAGCATTGCAGTGATAGAGAGCAGCATGAAGAGATATTTGAAAGGGGTAAGGCAGGGAAGGAAGAAAAGTCCACCTCCCTTGGGTCTGAGGACTGTTGTAGGTTCATTGCATGTGCTTTCTATTCTAAGTTTATGCTGGCAACCTGCTAGGATAAACTACATAGCAGTCAGGGGCCCTTTCTTTCTTTAAGACCAGGAATCTGAGTAATTGCTCCCCAGGGACTCTGAGCAGGGCTGAGAAGCTCCTGAGAAGCCACCGTTCAAAGACCTGATGAGTAATAAGAATGAGAGCAACCCTTGCAAAGAGGAAAAGTGCAAAGAGCAAGGCCACCTAGAGCAGAGGGAGAGATGGGAGGGCTGCAGGGCAGCCTCAGTTGCTCTGGGAGCCTCCATGGGTCCTGCAGTCTCCTGCTGTCTGTGAGGAGCTACGGATTTGGGACCCATCAAGGCGGGATGTAAAGAAGAAATGCCACTTGGAAACAGAAATTACCAGAGACATACAAAGAGTTTTTCCTGCGACATGGTGTTTTGCAGAAGTTAAGGAAGGGATGAAACTTAGCAGGCATATGTTATAGCTCCAGGGAAACCATTTCACTGCTGTTTGCCCTGATCAAGTCTATTACAAGGACTTACATTGACAAAGCATTTGGCCACTGGCTTCGGTGAAAGCACCCTAAGTAACAGCACCTGGTTAGAGAGTCAGGTAGTCCTGACTGCCTGCCTGCTCTTTGGTCCTCTGAATGCTCTGCAGCATCATTAGCAGTCACTCTGTGAGAGCCCTTGGAGACAGAGCTGCTCTGAAAGTCTCCTGGCCAAAACTACTGAAGCAACATCACAGCGTGAGAGCAGGAGAGAGTCCCCATCTGGAAATCATGTGTCAAAAGCTGAAGGAAGTGAAGGTAAGCTTTGTGGCATCCATGAGGATTTGGGGACCATTGTTAGCTGGTACCTCTGTTGATGTGCTAAAATGCTCATGGGAGATGATGGGAGAAATGTTAGGCTGTGGTCCTCAGCTTTCCAAACAGAGTTTGAGAGTTTCCAGTGTGATGTAAGTCCTTGCAAGTTCAAGACACACCAAGTAGGAAAGTGGAAAGACAGTGACCTGCAAGTGTGTCTCTGAGCTCTAGGAAGAGCAGCAGCACCACCTATCACCAGAGAAAGGAGGAGAGAGGACGAAGTGCTGCACCTTCTCTCTGTTCCCAGCACAACACTGAAGCCCAGAGCTTCTAGAACACCAAAGAGAAAATTTTTCTTCCAGCAGAAGAACCTGGCTTAAATCCTTCCCTGCAAGCTTTCTGCTAAAGGCTCCTGCTGGCTCTGTGGACAACTCCTTATTTGTTTGTGATCTAGCATCCTTCACTGCAGAGAGAACAAAATGTCACTTGACGCCTCTAAAGTAAGAGTGGTCTTGTAGACTCTCCTCTGAGGTCACCTCAAGTTCAACAAAACCAGACCCCAGTTAACATGGCAATGACTGTCATTTTAAGTGAGGTAGCCCGGTGGATGTGCTCAGACTTAACAACTTGGGGCGTCGTTGTGGAGTGGTCTTGATGGGGTGTAGAGCTAACAGAGGGAGATGGAGGGGATGGAAAGAAGGAGGTTTGCGGAGAGAAGGGCTGAGAGCCGGTATTTACAGTGACAATGATCAAAAAAACCCCAAGAACCAAAACCCCCAGCCAAACAGGTCTAGAAGAATGCAAGAACTGTTCATCATTTGGAGAACAGAGCTGAGCTCTAGGACCCTGAGCAGGACTTTTGGCTTGCAGGTCAGCACATAAGGGTTCTGTCTATGGAAAATCCTGGCACCGTAGGTGCTGGTTTGGTCTGAACCACATTTCATTTGATTATAATTCAGAGTGATGGTACAGAGCAATCAGGAAGTAGCTCAGAATCTGTAATCTCTTCCTGCCAAAAGCAAGAAGAATCTTTACATTTAATTGGATCAGATGCCAAAGGTGTAGCCATGAGTGCTTTTAACCTTCTGAGAAAGAAAAAAGAGCTGAGATGGCTGACTTGTGTGGGTGCTGAAGTTTGTGTTGATTTGTTTGCTGGTAGTTCTGAAACCAGAATAAAAATGAAAGCTTTGGTTAACCCAAGCTGACCATTTTTTTTTTCTTATTCTGTATTTATAGCAAATGGAAAAGTAGAATACATAATGTTTTGGCTGAGTGAACTGTGTAGCTTAGCTCAAAATCAAGTGTTTCATTGCTTTGAACTCTACTCTTCTAAAATGGATATACACACTTACTTGCAAGACGGAAAGAATCTAAATGCAATGACTGCCCCTCTTTGCCTAGCCTGCACCAAGAAAGCGCAGCTGCTGGATATCATCTGCTAGGACGATGAAGTAAACAGGGTGTAACGCTTTACATCTCATACTAAATTGATTCAGAGGGATCTGTTAGCAAAAGTGAGGCAGGACCACCTTTTTAGACACATTAGTCCTCAGCCCGGTCTCTGGAAGAGCTTACCTGTATCTCCTTTGCTCTAGACAAGTTACATGAATTCAGCTAAAGTGGCCCAGCTTCTCATATGTCCAGAAGCTGAGAGACTCAGAAGCTCAGAAAAAAAAATTGCATTGCTTTTATTTTGCCATCTGTGCCTCGTCTCACTTCATGCAGTTCTCATGTTTGAACTTTTTGGGATTCTTCCAGAAAGCCTTACAGCAAGTGCTGGCACCAATGCTTTCCCTATTCATAAGGCAGCTCGTTGACCAGTATGGATGGCTCCAGGGGAGAAGGAACTGTATCATTTCTGTGCTGTCTCTCATTGCTGGCTTTCTGAGGTAGCCAGGAAAGGCATAGGTTAGTGCTGATAGAGATGTGGCCATCTGTCAGACAGGAACCATGCCAAGGCCACCTTGTGATTTTTTATAGAGGTAGGAACCAGTCATTGGTTACAATATTTAGGTGCTACAGACCTTGAACGGAGTCAGAGAGATATCTGAGATGATAAAGGTTCCCCCTGGATACGATTAGGGATCTCCTGTGTTCTCCAACATCTCACATTAAATGCCTTTTCATCCACTGTGAAACTACAGCATAGCCACTTTTTTTAAGTCAGACTCTTCTTTGGAGTTGAGTGCCGTGAAAATTGACCTATTATTTAACTTACAGTATTGCTCAGATTCCCAGTATGTAGAGACATGTATATAAACATGGTAAGAGACAGTCCTTTCCCCAAAGATCTGATACTTTAAGTAGCCAGGAGAGGAAAAGTTGGGGGTTGAGGAAGCGAGGAAGGCACCTAGTCCCACTGGAGGTCTCAGACCTCTATTCATATGGGCATGTTGATGCCTAACTGGGCAGACATTAAGTTAAATTTCATGAATTGCAGATTGCCATGTTGGATTGGTTCAGCCCCTTATAGAGAGATGCCCAGGCCTGCAGAGAAGCCCTCTGTCAACCAAACAATGTCAATAGGCTCAGCATGAGACATCTGAAAGAGCTGTAACTCTCTGGAACAGGGACTGGAGGATGCCCCAATAGTTAGAGAGATGAGCCCGATTGGTCTGATTTCCACCCTGGCAACTGTGATTTAAAGAGAGTGCCAGTCCCTCTTTTTGCTGCCTGCAGCCTACATAGTGTGGGTGAAACCTCGTAGCTTAGAAGCCTCAACAACAGCTGTGCATGAAGGACGAGATGGTTTCCAAATTTTCCATCACCCTGCAGATTTAAACTAGTCAGTGCCTGCCCTGTAACGTTAAGAAAGTGTGTTGGGGTTGGCAAGAAGAAAATGAAAAAGCCTTTTCCTTTCTGCACTAACAGGCCATGAAAATAAAGAGAAGTTCATATTCCCACCTCCAGTCTCCTGCTGCAGCTGCTGTGGCAAAGACACAGTCCCACTGCTCCTCAGGATGTCTGCCAAGAGCTTGCAGAGGGCAAAACCTCTTAAGGCAGATGGCAGGAACTGGCCTCAGGTTTGGCTACCTGGAGAGACCATGGGAAACTGATGGACATGATGAGAGAAGATGCTGAACACGAGAAATAATGGAGCGAGAAGCTGATGAAAGTTATGGGTAACTCCATGAAAAACGATCTGGTTTCAGGGTGGGAAGGAAAATGATGCTGATAAAACTTGTGGAAGAAGAAGCCTGAGGACAGAGGCCAAAATGATAGGACATTATGGTTAGTAAGTAGTGTAGTTGAGGAGAGGTGTCTTGAACGCACCTTAATGAATCGTCCCACAAATATTTCACTAGATTCTCCAAGGGAATTAATCTATCTGCCTGATAAACACCTAGCTGCCAGCAATGCTTATTGAATTAACTGATGTCACCTTAACATGCAGAGGGGAAAAAATTCATCTTTCTTATAATTTCCATGTGCTTACCTGATGAGAGATTTCTCTCCCCTGGAGTAGCTATGAAAGAGAGAGGACAGGTTTTTCATAAAGAAAATATCTTGACAAATAACCTTAGAGGTGCTCTGGCAATTTCCTGCTTGTGATGTGCAGGAAGCCCAGGAAGGACTCATCCACATGCTGTGTCCTCATGGCATGGTTCATGTGCACCCTGCTCTGACTACAGAGATGCTTTTGGGGCGGGCATACTCCATTTGTCCTAAGCTAGCCAGAGTTTTCATACTCAAAGCACCCAAGGATGAGTAGGGATGTATGTACAGGGAAGCTCCTCAGGAAGTCTGGACCCTCATAGATCCCTATCATTCCTGGACAAAGACATGATCTTGGCAAAAAAAGCAACTTGTTGCCTCTCGTCCTTCCTGTCCATGGGAAGAGGTCTAGATCCCAAGCTGTTTGTCATTTTTCTCTTGCTCATCAGTGACCCCCAAATCAGATCTTTTTCCGCACAACAGTAAAGGCATCACTTCTAGTTTATGGTTCTCTGCTGATCTCTCTGTACATTCCTAGAGTCAAGAAGAGTTTTGAGATCTCTTTCCAGAAAAAAAGAAAAAAAGATATATAGAGGAAAAGAAACACATTTTTGATGTAAAGACAATATTAAAGGTAGTCAGGGACAGATCAAGCCTTTGGTGTTCAAGGAAAATCTCCCAACTGAAATCAATGAAGGGTTGTGCTTCCAAATTAATTGCATGCTTCTGTCCTCAGCATCTGGGCATGGAATCAAAACTGATGAGCCAACAAAGCAGCACTGAGCTTCTCTTGCAAACAGTCACCATCAATAATGAGAAATACTGGGAGAAGTACTCTTTGAAATTCAAATCACAAGGAGCATCATTTAAAAGGGAACTCAGGAGAAGCAGAAATACCATGCACCACACATTAATTGTCATGCATGTGACAAAATCCTCCGTACTGCTGTAACTTAGCAGCATTAAATTTATTCCCATATTATTAATGCCATACCTGGGATGAAGTAATTAAACTGGCAGCCCATTTCTTCTGGACTGGAGGCCAGGCCTTCAGCAGGTGTAAATCAGAATAGCTCCACTGCAGAGACTTGGATTTACAACCAGTTGGGGAGCTGAGCCATTGTTTCTAAAAATGGAGAGCTTGAAATGAAGTCAAAACCATCATCACTGTATGATGTTCCTTCTGCCCCAGAGTAAGGGCAAGCGGGGCTAAAGTCCCTGCTGACCTGGAACCACTCCCAAAGCACACTGCAAGCAACCTGGAAGCTCCTTCCAGTAGATTTAAGAAATTAAATTTGGAAGGTTGAATATTTAATAACATGATAGTGATTTCTTCCAAATGGGCACACTTAAGTCTCTGCTATATCCTATTGCTTTTATAACCAAACTCATCTGAAATACAGACCTGTTTTGACAGAAATGCTGTACTATGTGTTCATAAAAGGACTGATGTAGAATTTGCCACCCTATCCTTCCCTTTCAAGGCCTGTAGCCACAGCTGCCTTTTGCCCACCTTCCAGCTCGGCTCCCAACATGCCTGTAGCTGTGTGACACCAGGATGACTCCACCTGCCTCCACACCACCTTTCATGTCATGACCCCACATTGCAGAAGAAAAGGGGAGTTACATTGATTAAACCTCCCAGTCAAAGAGGTGCAGAAGAAAGTGGGGTTTTGACAGATAATTAGGATGATTTCTAGCATTGTAGCTGACATCAAATCAATATAAGAAGTGCCAGCTTTCCAAGGCAGAGGGGAGGGGTTCTCATACAATAGGTTGCAGATCTGTGGAGCATCTTTCTAAAAGACGCTGCAGATGAGAAAGCCCATGTGGGTGCAGGAGAAGATGAGAAAAGTTTATAGAAGAGGTTCAGTGAAGGATATTGAATAGATAAAGATTATGTCTGGCTTGGAAAAGCCGGGAGCTGCAAAGTGAGAGTTTTTGTGGGTTTGGGTTGGTTTTTTTTCAGCGGTGTTTGTTTTCTTTGAGAACTTCTGCTTTTCGAAGGAAAATTGAACCTCTCTTCACAATGTTCAGGTGTTGCAACTTTTCACATCTTCATTAACAGCAAAACTGCAGTGTTCAAAGCTTGGAGCATATTTTTTAAGAAATACCACAACTTCTGATTAAGAACCCTTTCGTATTTCAGGGCTCTTCCATTCTGTATAGTGAGATACTGTTGCAAATGAAAAAATCTTCATTCAATTTAAAGATGTGTTTCAGGTAGGCTTTTTCCCCCTGAACGTTTGTACAAGGTTTCCTGTTGATCTGAGTGGCATTGGTGCCAAAATCTCTTAGATAGCTTTGAAATTCATTCCCAGGCCTTTTGGCCTAAGTAAAACAACAAAAGTCTCTCTTCCTCATTGTTTCTCAATGTACTAGGAAAAAATTGCCCTGGATTTGCCTTACGTGTACCCACTTCAAAACAGCAGCTTCTTCCCACATTCATGGGGCTAACCAGTTAAAGATACTTTGGATGGATAACCCAATGCTTTTGAACTCCAAATGGTTGCCTTTCAGTGTTAGATCACTGACAATTTTTCCTTTCTTCTTCTAGTGACAAAATAACAACATATACCAATTTTTATGGGTGTCTTGTAAATCTTTTTATACTTAATTAGTGCAAATTCTTTCTTACACAACAATTTGTTTCCATTAAATATCTCTTGCTTGCAAGCAGGTAGTCTGCCAACTTTATCCATCTCTTGTAATTTACCTGTTCTATAAATTACTGAAATCAGTGGAACACTAACACTCCTCTTTCTTATATTTTTTTGTGTAATACTCACCAGAAGGAAGGCAGCGACTGGTTAAACTGTGGGATTTATAGCAGTCATTGCTTCATAAATAATTAATCATAATATTACACAAACATTGATTTTTTTTTTTGCTCTTTTTCAATCCGAAAACCTCCTTTACTCCAGGGAAATGCAGAGTAGTGTCCCATAGGGAAATTTTCTACTGATCAGCAGGAGGAAATCTTACAGCAGACTATGCTGCGCATACAAAATGTAGAAATCAACACAGTCTGCTCAAGACGGTTGACAAAGTGGAGTTGCTGGATCCAAAGAGGTATGTACAACTGCAGCTCTAACCTCAGGGCAGGGCTGGTCAGCTGAAGCTCCCTAGGGCATGCTAATGCTATCACTTCAAGCTATTGCGATTTCCAACTACGGTACACATACAGGTAAGTTAAGGAAGGAGACATTTTCTGTAAAACAGCTTTCAGCTGAGGGGAATTGGCATGGCTAATGAAATTAGACTGATTTTCATCAGGCAACGCCCTAAGGATCCTCTGACCTAAGACCCTTTCCTAGCTCTACTTTTTGAAAAACATGAAGCATGAGAACGATTTGCTTTACATTTACACAGAAAACAGGTGTATGACTCAATGCTCATTGTTCCATATGACTGGGGTGCAGACTGCAGGGACTGTGATTTCAGGTGGTTTAGTAAGGGGTTGTGCTTTGTCCATCTTTCAATCTTTCTTTTCTATCTGGAACCTCTTCTTCCACCATTATCTTGACTTCATTTTTTTCTGGAGGCACCGAAGGAATTTCAGTGGGATTATTCTCTGGGATGCACCGAAAACCAAACCGGCTTGGTTTTAGGTCCAGTTAAAAAGGTGAAATGAGAAGGTACTCAAACATCTTGCAAAAATCCTGAGCAAATCCCTCTCCTTCATCTGTGCGAACATCTGAAATGTGAAGGAAAATGTTTGCCGAAAAGGCAAATTTAAAAAATGCTGAGGCGTTCACACTTTGATGTAGTGTGTTCCTTTGGTGTGTGTGAGAGGGCCTTTCCACTCCTACTACTGCTTTGCTGATAGAGAATGTCACTCCTTGGCATCTTCAAGCATTTTCCAAGCGTCTCAAGTACCAGCTGGAGTATTCTCCAAAAATCATTTGCTAACACTCCTTGCTGGTAAGGACACAATCCTTCTCCCATTGAGGACAGTGGTACAGCAGGATCATAATTTTCTTTAATTCCCTTGACCCTGAGGGTTTTCTGTTTGCTCCACAATGACCCTTGAGCATAGTTTTGCTCCAAGTGTGATCATCAGGGAAGACAAATTGTTGGCTGCTTGGTATAACCAAGATAGAGAAAGGTAACCATAAGGCCTTTGCCGCCGCTTAGAACATCTCTTCGGTCTGATGCTGCTGGTGATCTTCAGGGATTTGAAAGTGGGAATGGACACATATAGCTGTGCATCATCCACAAATGTGAGCTGCTCTCTGATCAACGCTTCAGACTCCTCAAATCTTGCTCTCTGGCTTGCAATCTGGATGAAGTACAGTCGTGCTGCTTTATGATCAGCATATACTACTGGCAGCTTCTGTGGTGTGTTTCCAGCCTAATCTGATTGCTCCTCCAGCACTTCAATGCCTTGGATTCACACAATCACGTGGGGAGGATAACATCTGATAGATCTTCACGTGTGATACCCAGCTGCAACGTATCCTCTATATACTTTTCACTGAGAGTCTGGCCATAGCATTTTGCTCAGGACACATTGCTTGAGGCTAATACAATATTTTTCCAAGTGGAACCTCAGTAAGCCCTGCGTGAATTTTTCGTGTACACCAACTCTAGAACCTTGTTCTGCATTCAAGAAAGTGACCAAGTGAGACACAGCTGTGGTCACAAAGCATTTGCATGTGGATTCCAGATGCTGTGCCAATTTGCCAGAGAAATCTGCATCATTTGTATCTTTTATGAGATCATACTGACACTCGCAATCCTTGGACTATTTGATACCTGTTCTAAAACCCAGGCCACGGCTGTACAGAGCATCCTCTAGTCAAAGATGGACATTGCCTGTTTTTCTGTTGCAATGATGAACCCAGAGGGAAATCTTCTTCCAGTTGGGCTGTTGTATCCATGTGAAGGTCATGCATCACATGCAGCAGGTTATTTAAGCTACTGCTGTTGCTGCCTGCAGAACTGAAAGCAAGTTTCTTATCTGTGAAGGCAGCATGTAAAGGGCAGCCTAGTTGCTGGTGTCTCTGTGCCAATAGCTGTAGGCCACAGAGCACGCGTGGCTGATCAACTAGCAGTGAAACCGGATTGTTCTGGGTGGTGTTTACGAGTCAACAGCAGCTGAATTTTGGCCAGGAGAAACCGGGTATTGCTTTCCCGGGAGCAGACGCGGCTGCGATTGGAGGACAGCTGCTGCAGTCTGAGAGCAGACCTTTGCCTTTGGCAGCGATCTCCTAGCACCCCCCCTTCCACTCCGCTGGGGTCTTGCCAGTTCCCTTGCCTCTCCAAAGCAGCTCACAAAGTGTGACTGTGGCTGATTCAACAGCGTGGGCTTGCAGCTCTGCTGAAGCAGAGGCATACTCTGTTGTGCAACAAAACTGGTTTCTGTGACATAACCTTTCCCACCGGTGGATGCATCTCTCTGTCACTTCTGCAGTGAAGGAGGTTTGTTTTGTGCAAGATATGCTAAGTCCATCTACAGGTGGCATTTCAAAGTGAGAGTGGAGATAACCATCTGGCCTGTGGACTGTTATGGAGATGCTGCCAACAAATGATAGAGATAGCTATTGTCTATAAGTCAGCTGAAAGGCATGATGAACATGAATGCCATGAAGCAGACTTTTGTAGAAGACTTCTATCCTTTGCCTAGCTTTTGCTTTATAGTTTTGGTGCTAACTTGATTTCAGCCCTATCTTTGTCATTGTGGGGATTTATTGTAACACACTGGGCAACCGTAGATACTTCATGGGATTTTGGAGCCTTGCAAGTTGGCACAAGGGCTGGTACACACTCCCTGAATAGGATAGCTCTTATGTCTTCTGAGCCTCCAAGGTGAGCAGGCATTTATATCAATGTTTGGTTCAGGAAGATCTATTTAAAATGCCAGGACCATGAAAGATATAAGTTTTGTTCATAGAATCATAGAACAGTTCAGGTTGGAAAAGACCCTTGGGATCATCAAGTCCAACATTAACCCTACACTACAACCATTAACACTATCATATCACCCAACACCACATCTGAGCGACACTTAAACACATCCAGGGATGGCGACTCAACCACCTCCCTAGGCAGTCTGTTCCAGTGTCTGACCACTCTTTCCGTGAAGTATTTCTTCCTAATGTCCAGTCTAAACTTGCCCTGGTGCAACTTGAAATCATTCCCCCTGGTTCTGTCCCTAATTACCTGTGAGAAGAGACCAGCACCAACCTCTCTACAATGTCCTGTCAAGTAATTTTTGTAGAGCATGATGAGGTCCCCCCTCAGCCTCCTCTTCCTCAAACTGAACAGTCCCAGCTCCCTCAATCGCTCCTCATAAGGTCTATTCTCCAGGCATGTCCCACTGGTGATCACTGTCCCACACCATCATTCTCCATCAGACTGTAACTCAGCAGCTATCTCCACCAGGGCAAGTCTACCTTTCTGAGCCAGGAACATGTGGTAAGAAACCTGTGCAGAAAATGAAGAAGTAGATAAGATGCTCTGTGCAGTGAACATGACTTCTTCAAGTGGTTGCCCAATGTTTTTGCAGCAGGGCAAACAGGGACTAGAAAATCCACCTCCTGGGAAGCAGCTCGGAAAGGGACTGTCCAGAATGAGCCATGGCCTTAGGCTATAAAATCTTTAGATGCTTCCACCAGCTCTCTGAGGAAAACATGCATCAGGCACTGAGTGAAACAGTGAATAAGTATGCAAGGAAGAGAAAATATTTGATCTCACTGACCCTGCCTGTTTGCCAGGCACTTTGCCTTTTCCATGACCATTCTACGATTGCCCCAAGACCTCAGCCGTGGAGCCAAAAGGAAGCAATGACAAACCTAAGCTGCTACCTCTGCCTGCAGCTTGCTACTGGTGTTACTGGAGTTTGCAATAATGGGGACACCTGTGTGGGAGGTAAATGGGAATCGCACTGGTTAAAGGACAGAAGTTAATGCAGATTTCACCAAGGGAGGCAAGATAATTTATAACTGTATATTTCTGTCTTTCCAGCCCTCGGTTGTAGTCAGAATTTCAAAGAATCATAGAATAGTTTGGGCTGGAAGGTACATTTAAAGGTCATCTAGTCAAAATCCCCAGCAGTGATCAGGAACATCTTTAACTAGATCAGGTTGTTCAAAGTCCCATCAAGCCCGACCTTGAATGTTTTCAGGGACATGACATCTACCAAGTTTCTGGACAACCTGTTCCAGTGTTTCATCATCCTCATAGTAAAGAATTTCTTGCTTGTATCTAGTCTCAACCTACCCTTTTTTAGGGTTGATCTCTTCAGAGCCTGATATTCCCTCAGGAAGGAAGTGTAAAAACTACCTCACTGCTAATGCAGACCTGATGTGTGCAGGTGGGCTTTGCAGGAGCCCCAGGTCCATGTGAGACGCTGCTGCATCCTGCCAACAGAGAGCAGAAGGGAAAGTATTACTCCACGAATTAATCTGATCCCTGAGCAGACAGTAGGGTGCTGGCACCAGCCTGCTCCAGACTGAGAGGTGGTTTCCACTGAGACACTGAGAGCTGTAGCTCCCAGGTGGCTCTATATTCAGCCCCAGCAATCACACAGGGACACAGAGAAGCAGCAGTTACAGCCCTGTAACCACAATCACAGCAGCTCAGCATGGGTATGGACTCGTCCTCACTGCCACACGAAGTCAAGCTGAGTGCTGACGTTGAGGGTCCAGTTGGTCCCTGGAGTCGGGACAGTCCTGACGGAGGGTGGGAGGCTGTGTCGAAGTGGTGGCTTGCTCTTCCTCGCCCTTCCCATCGATCCTGTGATTGTCCCAGGATGGCTGCTGAGCAGGGACAAGCAGAAAGATGCAGCTAAGTGTTAAATGTTTTATGCTATTGCCTGATTGATTTTAAACTGTGCTTACTTGGCAACATGCCTCTCAGGACTTGTTACATAAGATTAGAGATGTTTTTTCCTAACGCAGCACTACAGCTGGTGAAACCGTTGTGCTCCAGTAACAGCTGAAGAGCCTGTATCGAGGAGTGGAGCCGCAGCAGCGTTTGACTCATGCACCTCAGGATGTGCCTCTCCGTTCCCATGGCCCGTGGTGGGACACGGTGGTGTGGCACACACTGTCTGCAGAAGTCAATCACCACACCAAGTCTCAACTGTTCAGCTGCCATCCTTGCCCTCCAAGGCTGGCTTGAGCAAGTACAGAGAAGGGATATCCGTGTTACCTAAGTTTATGATAGTGGCCTCTAAATGTCTTCTCAAGGATTTCTCCACTTCAGGGAACTGGTGTTCTATTGCTTTTCAAGTTGCAGGTGCTCTAATCCATTGGGAGCGTCACTGGATCAGGCTGCCCAGAGAGGTTGTGGAGTCTCTTCTGGAGATTTTAAAATGTCGCCTGGACACGTTCCTGCATGAGCTACCGTAGGTGATCCTGCTCTGGCAGGAGGGTTGGACTAGATGACCTTCAGAGATCCCTTTTAAACCCTAATATTTTGTGATTCTGTGACTCCTCTTGGGATGAAAGAGACCCTCTTTTGTAGAAGTCTTTAAAATCACCTTCATATGTGCTGAAGAGTGTTTTGAGTCTCTGTGGACTCAAAATGATGCTCAGCTTGGAAAGAAGTCCTAGTGGAGAAGAAAAAACATCCTCCCTTGTCAATACCACCCAACTAGGAGTAATTTTTGCCTAGTTATGTACAAGTTTATACAGGTTTTTTTTATTATTTAAAAAGAGGAGAAAATTAAAACTATGTAACCATGATGAGACTGGTTTGTTGTCTTGCTAGATTTTCAGAAGTAACCTTCTCAGAAAGGAGAAGCTCAGAAAGGACAAAGAATGGCATAGCAAACAGTACTGAGTTGCAAACACCAGCTCTGCTGTGTTGGATGGGAAGAGCTCTTTCCTTCCAGAAAATAACATGCTTTTTACTGTACTTCTTCACTGTCCATTCAAAATGTGAAGGACCAACCATTACACCCAACAGTGTGTGCCAGCATCTCAGCTGTGATGGATGGCTGAGCCTGTTACTCAGGCCTCAGGGAACAGACATTTGCTCTTTTCAGCATAATGCCAGGAGAAGTGTCCTGGCCAGAGAGCATTGGCAGACTTCAGCCCTTCACACAGCTGTGAGGAGCAACCCCAACTTCCCCATCCCCTGCAGCCTACAGCACTGTCTGTGCAGTTCTTCCAGGCTTCGACCTCCAGGAAGTCACATTTGTGGTAGGTAGAAACCTGGGGATACTGAAGGCTGAGGAAGTTTTATTGCTGACCTGCCCATCTACCTTTTTGCCATCATTAGTCTGCCTGTACATTGAGGGTCACTTCGAAGAACAGTTTCCTGCTGGTGATGTGAGATTACTTTGAATTTGTGCCATGTATTGGGGCTGGAGTTTGAAGTTCTCTGGCACACTTCCGACCTGTAACTGGCTGTTATCTCTACGGGGACTCTAACTGGGAAGCTGCAATCTGATGACACGATCTGCAGGGACAAGAGGAAGGGCCAACTCATCTCCTCTTGTGGAGAGAGATTTTGCTGTTTAGGAGATGCTGTGGAACATAAGGAGGCTTCTTAAACTTGTCTCATTAGCTCATTTCAGTAATTGAGACTGGTGCTGGCTGCATGCTTATGCAGACCATCAATCTCAGCTTTGTATGCCACCAAATATCTTACGGAAGAGAAAGAGGAGAAGATGGGCTAGGCCTGAACAGTAAATCTGCCTAGAAACAAATATAGGAGCTTCTGCTTCTATTATATACCGAGACGTGGCTTGTGAGTGTCATGGAAAGACTTGATGACTGGATGTGATCTAGGTAGATTGATGTGAACTCTCCAACCCTCTGGTGAAAAGCACAACCAGCCAAAGAGTGCTTCTGGGCCCCTTTTTGGCCTCACTCTGTTAGGATTGAGGCAGATGATCCGTCTGTTCTGCCTTACTGTCTCCAGGAAAGCAAGAGAACCTCCCTCCCTCATGATCCCATTACCACTTGTTGTTACCAGGAAACTTGACTGAGCAGTTGGAAGCCATAACAAGAGCAGAAAAAACAATTATTCAAAAATCATACCTTACCCACATGGGTCCCTCCAGAGTCTGAAAAGAATCAAAACAAAGAGTGGAATTTTTATTTCTTTTTTTTTTTTCATGCCCGCTTTGTGTTCTTAAGCACTGAAGAGTTTCTTTCTCCAGTGCATTGTTAGATTAAAGCTTCATGGGACTGCAGTTAGAAATCTGATTAGGAAGCAACACTCTAAATATGGAGTATTTTGAGGGAGTCTTTTCCATGTCAGGCAGTATATTCTGAGTTGTCTCAGTATGGGAAGCAGCACAGGGCACAATGTATCTGTTGAAACTTTTTACTGACAGAAAAGTAATTTTTTGACAAGATGAAAACTTCCCACCCCATATTCGATTTAACCTTATTTTTAATTTTTTTTTTTACATCATATGCTGTATTCAGCAATCAATATTTACAGTGAAATTGTTTCCACATAAGTTCTTTGTAACATCTGCTCTTTTGGGGGTTCGTTCTGTCTGCTCTTTTGGTCTCCAGCTCGTGGTTGAGGGTCAAGGGACAACAGTGTTTTCAACATTTCTTTGGGAGGTGATT
Organism: Trogon surrucura; assembly: GCA_020746105.1. Taxonomy (NCBI): domain Eukaryota; kingdom Metazoa; phylum Chordata; class Aves; order Trogoniformes; family Trogonidae; genus Trogon; species Trogon surrucura. The sequence continues at coordinate 113,531,190 of CM036618.1, read as the reverse complement.
ACGCCTGTGCAAAAAAGTGTTGCTTAGAAGTGACAAGGACCCCAGCATAAAAAGAGTTAGTAGTTAAAACAACTGGGTTGTACTGACTGGAAGATCTGGTGATGCCTTCTGCTCCCCAGGGACTGTATTAGAGAGCTGACTGAGCTATATCCATCTCTGTGTAGTAGTCCACTGAGGAGAAACCAGGGTATCTTTCAAGCCCTGCAGGCACAGGGACAGCAAATTCTGTGCAGCCCAAAACCTCTGTGAATTACCCTCCAGGCAGCAGGACGGTTTTGGCTTGTCTCCCTCAGTACCAGCCTTGCAAGGCTCTTCCGGCTGTGCTCTGATTCCTTGTGCTCCTAGCCTCTGCAGAGACTTGGAGAAGGAGGAAGGAAAACTGTTAGCTTATATCCATCAACAACAGGTCACATTCTTTTTTAGACTGACACTACTGGTTATTTTAGTATTAACAGTATTCTGAAAAGCTGTTCAGATAAAAGAAAGCATCTGGAATAAAAACATCTGCAAAGGGTGCCTTTTGAATGCTTTCCACAAAAAGAGTGAGGTTCATACTTAGCCACAGGACCTGGCTGGCATCTGGCCCAGTAGCAACCTCTCCAGGTAGATGCCTGGAGCAAGAGCTGCCTGACTGACAGGAGCAATCAGGAGAGCTGGAGAGGGTGCTGTGACCACCAGCATGCCTAGCTGAGCTGAGCTGAGGTGGCAGCAGGCACCAGCACGGCTTGCAGGTGGGGTACTGAGGTATCATAGAATCATAGAATGTTAGGGATTGGAAGGGACCTCGAAGATCATCAAGTCCAATCCCCCTGCCAGAGCAGGAATGCCTAGATTATGCCCCACAGGAATGTGTCCAGGCAGGTCTTGAATGTCTCCAGAGAAGGAGACTCCACAGCCTCTCTGGGCAGCCTGTTCCAGGGCTCCGTCACCCTCACTGAGAAGAAGTTTCTTCTCGAGTTTAAGCGGAATCTCTTATGTTCCAGTTTCAGCCCATTACCCCTTGTCCTATCAGTGGTTGTCACCGAGAAGAGCCTGGCTCCATCCTTGTGACACTCACCCTTGATATATTTGTAAACATTAATGAGGTCACCCCTCAGCCTCCTCTTCTCCAAACTAAAGAGCCCCAGCTCCTTCAGTCTTTTCTCATAAGGGAGATGCTCCACTCCCTTAATCATCCTAGTTGCCCTGTGCTGGACTCTCTCCAGCAGTTCCCTGTCTTTCTTGAACTGAGGGGCCCAGAACTGGACACAGTATTCCAGATGGGGTCTCACCAGGGCAGAGTAGAGGGGAAGGAGAACCTCTCTCGACCTACTAACCACCCCCCTTCTAATACACCCCAGGATGCCTTTGGCCTTCCTGGCCACAAGGGCACAGTGCTGGCTCATGGTCATCCTGCTGTCCACCAAGACTCCCAGGTCCCTTTCCCCTGTGCTACTCTCTAATAAGTCATTCCCCAACTTATACTGGAACCTGGGGTTGTTCCTACCCAGATGCAAGACCCTACATTTACCCTTGTTATATTTCATTAAATTTTTCCCCGCCCAACCCTCCAGCCTGTCCAGGTCTCGCTGGATGGCAGCACAGCCTTCTGGTGTGTCAGCCACTCCTCCCAGCTTGGTGTCATCAGCAAACTTGCTGATAGTACTCTCTAGTCCCTCATCCAAGTCATCGATGAATATATTGAACAATACTGGTCCCAGTACCGACCCTTGAGGCACTCCACTGGATACAGGTCTCCAACCAGACTCCGCCCCATTGACCACAACTCTTTGGCTTCTTCCCCTTAGCCAGTTCACAGTCCACCTCACTACCCGAGAGTCTAGACCACACTTCTGCAGTTTAGCAGCAAGGATGCTGTGGGAGACTGTGTCAAATGCTTTACTGAAGTCAAGGTAGACCACATCCACCGCTCTGCCATCATCTATCCACCTTGTTATATCCTCATAAAAGGCTATGAGGTTAGTCAAGCACGACTTCCCTTTGGTGAAGCCATGTTGACTGTCTCTAATGACCCTCTTATCCCTGATATGCCTTGAGATGGCACCAAGGATAAGTCGTTCCATCACTTTCCCAGGGATGGTGGTGAGGCTGACCGGTCTATAGTTACCCGGGTCCTCCTTCTTGCCCTTTTTGAAGACTGGAGTGACATTTGCTTCCCTCCAGTCCTCAGGCACCTCTCCCGTCTCCCAAGACTTGGCAAAGATGATGGAGAGTGGTCTAGCAATGACATCAGCCAGCTCCCTCAGCACCCGTGGATGCATCCCATCTGGACCCATGGATTTATGTATGTCCAGATTGCTTAATTGGTCCCTAACCCAGTCCTCATCGACTAAAGCAAACTCCTCCACTGCCCTGACTTCCTGTGGGGCCTCAGGGGAACGGGGCTCCTCAGGACAGCCTCCGGCAGAGTAGACAGAGGCAAAGAAGGCATTCAGTAACTCTGCCTTCTCTGTATCATCTGTCACCAAGGCACCCACCTCATTCATCAGTGGGCCTACATTGCCTCTGGTGTTAGTTTTATCTGCCACATATTTGAAAAAGCTCTTCCTGTTGTCCTTGACCCCTCTCGCCAGGTTCAATTCAAGGGAGGCCTTTGCTTTCCTAGTTGCCTCCCTACATCCTCGGACAACAGCCTTATATTCTTCCCAAGTGGCCAGCCCTGCCTTCCAAGATCTGTAAATTCTCCTCTTGCCCTAGTGGGTAAGGTTGATGTGAGTGGCCGAGTGTCCAGCTTGGGTGGCAACCACCCACTGAAGGCTTCAGCTGAGCAGGGAGCCCACGAGAACGAAGCTGGTGACTGAAGCAAGCCAATGCCCTGGAGTAAGCAGTGCCCTCTGAAATAGTCCCTGCAGGTTTTTATTGATTATCTATTTTCATTGAATATGAAGAGGTGATTTCTTACCTTTTCTTTTCTTTTTTTTTTTTTTTCCATAACATATTTTAGGCAACAGATTTGCAAGGAAGAGTTGCCTGTGTGCAATGCTCCTGGTATGTGCCCAGGCCACCGAGTGCAGCAGGCCACCGGTGCACACGAATGCTCGACATGACTAATGGAAGGAGAAAACAGATGTGCCCAACTGGAACAAAACCCTGATGGAGGGAACTCGCTCACGCAATGGTTGTGGCATCTGATTGGTTCCCCTGCCTGACCTGAGTCATGGGGAGACAACCAAGGGTTATCTCAGCTGGGTGACATGACCCACTCTGGAGGGATGTGACTGGGGTGACCCAGCTGAGAGGCTGCTTGCATGAATAAACTGACCTTATCAGCCCTGCTGAGCTGGTCACTGACATCACCTGAGACAATAAGAAATCTCAGAACCAGTTTTTATGTCAAAGACAGAACCAAGCCATATTCAATGTCCAGTATGGAATATTTCTGAATACATTGAAAACAAAATTTTATTACTCTATTTTTATTATTTATTTATGATATCAGCAGAACTATCTGGAACCCACTCAAAAGTTCTAAAAAATACTGAAAGAGCTGAACTATTCTCTCCAGTGTACTCTGACTGCGTGAAGCAGTCTCACCCCAGAGGAATGGAAGGGACAGCATGGAAGTAGTAAACACAAGAACAAGTGGAATATGTCAGAGAAAAGTCAACAAGACATCATGTCATCAAATCTGTTACTGTTTTTGGAAGGACTCTGGATAACAGACACCCTTATTTGATCCATGTTTCTTTAAAAATGTAGTAGGAAAGGTCTCTTTGCAAAGATTACTCATAAAACCGATCAAGGAAAAACTGGCTTGAGCATGTTCTGGATTAACCACCAGCTCAAGGCAGGGAGTAAGAGTTTGTTTTCACAATGCGAGGAGATTACTGAGGATATCTCCACTTCTTCTCATTGACCTGTGCTCCCCATCATATTCATAAGGCATTTGAGGAAGAACATGCACAGGGGAATTCCCAAGACTGCAGATGATACAAAATTGCCTAGGATGGTGATTGCAATTCAGTGACGAGTGGCAGAAGGGTCTTGGGAGGGCCCACCACACACCTCTGCTGCAGCAGTTTGCAGAGAGCATAAGCTATCTCATCCTTCCAATGAAGAGACTTGACCTCTTCAGCGTGAGCTGTCACCCCATCTACTTTTGTTCTACAAGTTCTTGTCTTGATCTTGATATGTTATGAAGGAAGAAGCCTTCCAAAACATGAGAAGCATGTTTTGTCTGTAACACTGCACACTGAATGACACTTGGTTTTGAGAAGCTGAGCCAAGAAGAGATGAAGTTTGGGGATTAGAAGGAAACCAAAATTGATGAAGAAATTGCTTTGCTTCTTCCTGTTGCTCTGATGTCCTCTGCTGACTTCTAACTCCCTTATCTTCAGCATCCAGAGCCTAAGAGGAAACACAGTGGCTAAGACACAGCTAACTTACACCAAAACAACAGTGACCTGAAAGTGCTACTACATTTCTCAACATCATACATCCTCCTCGTCCATCAGCCTTGTGTTCTGAAAGACCTGTTGTCTTACAATAAAGTCAAATGCCAATTTACACAAGGTTTTGACTCCTCAGTACAAAATTCAAGGACACTGCAGTCTTGCCTTTATGGACACCTTTGCATCTGCTACAATGGTTCATATTTGCCCATGGTTTCTTCCCATCCTGTGTGCCTCATGGAACAGGTTCTTCAAAAGGCAAAAAATGGTCAGGCAGCAACTTGCCTTTGGTAATAGTGACAAATAAAACACCCCATCTTACAGTTTGGCTTCTATTTTTATTCAATTTTCTTGTGATTATGCAGCTATTATTTTATATCTGACCCTTAATTCTTGAAGAGCATCCTGAGTCCACCAATTTTGTCAACATGGTCTGCTCGTGTATCACACACTCTGACAATCATCTCTGCCTTAAAGAGTCTCATGTTCACAGACTGTTGTGCTATCAATTAAAAAACTGTCTAACCTTCCTTTGAGAAGTTATTCATGGTTTTCCACCTTCTTAAGAATTAAAGGGAAAGAAAAAAGAAAAAAAAGAAATACATATTCTCTCTATGACATTCTCTTTTTCCAAACAGATCTTCACCATGTACCTCATTTGTTGTTCTCTCTAATGTATCCTTCCAGCAGGGTTATGCTTCTTCGCCGAAGTTTTGGCTTGTCAGTTCTCTACTGTTTATATAGTTATCATTAAATGTTCCTGTCATATCTTAACCTTGCTGGCTTTTTTCTCTTCATCTTTCCCAGCAATATGTAACCTGCTCTCGCTTGAGTACACGGCCATTAGCATACACAGCACGGCTGCTGCTGTTGTTATTCTCATTATTACCATAATGGCTGAGGCCAGAAGAGAGAAGCAGCTTTAGGCATTGTACAAACACAGACGATCCCTGACACAAAGTAAAAGCTCTAGCGCTGTTAAAAATAATTCTGAAATCATTCCTATAAGTACCCTACTCTCCCTTTAAAATATTCATTTTTACCCATTCAAAAGCTACTAGCAAATGCGTTGTGTTCAGACCTCCAATTTTTTGACAGAGTTGACTGTTTTGCATTAACTCTTCCTTGCCACTTCACTTCCCAGTTAGGTCTAGCAACAACATTGCATTTACAGCAGGTGAATCCTCAAAAGACTTCACTTGCCAGAGGTTTCCCACGTGTTTTGACAAATCTGGCCATATATTAAGGACTGCAATAACAATATATCATACATAGCTTTTTGAGAAACCTAGTCTTCATTTCATAGTTGTACAGTCATCTCTCCCACTCCTCCACTCTCTGTGTAAAAACAAAATAAAAGTCTCCCTGCTGGATGGGCTTTTATTTTATCAATATTTTGGTCTTAAGATCAGATGTCTATCTTGGAAATGTGATTACTCCCAACCAGCCACCACTGGCTGGTGCTTCGCAATAAATCAGCAAGTTGAAGTCATGCACTGATTTTGCTCAACCCAATGTCAGCAAAGGAACATAGCACTGAGCCCCCAGTGAGCAGGATATAGTTTGCATTTTGGCATCTGCCAGCACTCATCTGCATGGGAGATCAAAGACAGTGTCTGAAACATAGGAACAGCTTGTAAACAATTGGGTTGTGCTCATTAATACTGATTGATTATATTGTTTTCTTTCTGCTTAATTCATTTGAGACATTGTCTATATTGAGCCATCCTATAGAAACACGGATGGGCCGCTGTGGAATAGAGCCTTGGACGGTAATATAACATAGAGCTGGTGCCCAGGGCAGATGTGAAAGCAGCATCAGCAGGCTTACAGTGTAAGCAATAAAACATGTAATATGGGTGGAGCGTGATTTCTTTGCTTGGGGGTTAGAGGGCAGAAGTGCAGGTGAGAGCTCCCTGGCTTTCAGAGAGACAGGAACCTGACCAGGATCTCTTGGTCCTTCTGTTGGCAGGAATCTGGTACCTCCATGCCTCCCCTCATCCTTGCCTCCTTCTCCCTCTGCAATGCATCGCCCACCTGCAGAGCCGGCCAAGGAAGGAGCAGGCCATGGTAGGAGCAGGAGGAGAAAAGCCACTGAGCTACAGACAGCCTGGGAGGGAAGCGGGACACTGTCCCATCCTAAGAGGAGGGGTGGAGAGCTGTATGGACAGCACACAAGAGGGCATGATTGTGAGACTGGTGAGTTTGGTCTGAATATTAGGAAGAATTTCTTCACTGAAAGGATCATCAGGCATTGGAACAGGCTGCCCAGGGAAGTGGTTGAGTCACCATTCTTGAAGGTATTTAAAAGACATGTATATGTGATGCTTAGGGACATAGTTTAGTGGTTGACTTGGCAGTGCTAGGTTAATGGTTGGACTTTATTTTTCAACCTAAACAGTTCTATGATTCTACAATTTTATGATTTTATGATTCTATGATTCTATGATAGTGGACATTTAGAAAGGTCCCCAGCCTGTTCTGCCCTCTCATAACTGTTCTGGGAGGTTACTGCAGTAGTGCTGTTTGCATTTATTTTCCTGCACTGTAATATTTCTTTGACTGGGAGTGGAAGAAAGGGAGAGACACTAGGGTGGGAAAACCTTAGGATGTGGAGTTTCCAAAGCCGGGACTCCGTCCCTGGTTGGAAAGGTAATCTCTGGCCAAGATGCCACTTGTCACATCTGTGGAATGGCGATAACACTCCCATCTGGAAGTGGAAGGCTTAATTGTTTAATATATGGAAGACACTATATTAATGCAATGTTATCATCTCTGGAAAATAAAGAAAGGCTAAAAATAGCATAGTACATTTTGACAGAGCTTTTGTTATATTCTTTTTATGTTCAGTTCCTTTGAGTCTGTCTTTTTCCTTGCTAGGAATTCCTAATTAACATTTTCATTTTCATTTCATTACCAGGTCCAGGTTTTGGTACTCTCTAGGCAGCCACTAATCATTCAGTCCCCAAATGAGATGAAGACTTGTTGGCGTGAGGAGCACTGTAGATACAGAGGGAACAGACCCTGGCCTCAGAACTCTGGATGGAGGCACGGGAGGGGAACTGACCTCTGTGTGGTCAGACTGAACACAGATCTACAAGACTCCACTTTTCTATCCCCTGTCACAATACATACTCCTATCTGTTGGAGGAGAGACACAAATGTAGATGCAGACACACTCTCTCTTGGGACATGGCATGGAAATAGCAAGAAGATCCCATCTGAAAGTTATCTATACTATAATTAGAAGAGTGGTTGTCTGGGAAATGAAATTTTGTGGCTATGGCAAGGCAGGGCTCTAGGATCCCCACCACAAAGCAAGGCACAGACATACTGAGACAGGTGTCCCAGCTTTTTTCATACTATCAATTTGGACCGAAGTTCTTAAATTGTTTTGGCTTTCCACTGAAGTAACCCTGGGACCGAAAAGGCACACTGAGCCCTGTACTGCCAAACCTCTGGATGCCCATCTCCATGGATTCTCATACTGGTGTGGCTGATGGAGGGGCTGTATGGAGGCAGGGAAGGAGTATAGTGAGGAAATTTAACCACCAGGTGCTCCTCCATGTAATACAAGAACAACCAGCCGTAGAGGCACAACACAGAAGTTCTGTACCCTGCCTCTCACAGTGCCGACATCTCATTTTCATGAGAGAGTATAGATTGCCCAATACATTAATTTTGTATAAAATGTTTATGAAGGCCTGTTTATAAAAGGTCGCAGTAAGAGAGGAGGTGTGTGGGAAACAGGGTTGGAGGAGGAGATGGAGGGGGAATGGGAACAGGAAAAGAAAGACCAGAAGGAAGAGAAGGAACAAAAGCAGGAACATGAGGAGCAGGAGGAGAACCCTCTGCTCCTGCCAGCCTGATTTCCATGGCCCTTCTGCCCAGAGAAGCTGCAGGTATGGGGGATGCCTAGCATCTTGCTAACACTGCCTATGTCACTAACAGGCTCGAACTTCAGGTAACAGCCATGAAATTTAGGACCCTGAACGCGTGGTTCCTCTTCTCTAACTGCGGAGGTAAGTCAGGCATGATTGAACAGAGATACCAGCTAAGTCTAAATGAGTAAGGCTAGAACAGACGCTTGAGCACTGAACACTAGTCATCAGCATTAGCACTTCCCCTTTCGTGGCTTTAAGGTATTCCCAAGCAAGCAATACAGGGTAGGAAAAGAGAATTTAGCAATGTGGAGAGGGACTGTGTGGTGCCCCTTGTCCTTCGGGCATGGCCTCTGCTTATTTACAATGAAGACACAGCCCTCGGGGCTCCCAGAAGCACAAAGATGGTAAGACTCAGAAGACAGTCTTTATTGCAGCACTTGAGACAATCTCTCCCAAATGTATTAAAGCAAGTCCCTCCTGACTTTAAAGGGCCAAACAGCTTTAGGCAAGACCTGAGATAAAGGAGGTTCAGGGATGTGTTCTTTTCCTTCATTTTCTTCTCAATATTGCAAAATGATAGTGTTGGTAGTGAAAGCTGTTAGCACTTGTATGAATGACCTGACTGTTTTCGTCAAACAGACAACACCATGAAAGTTTTAACAATACCTATACGTGGGCTGACTTATATGGGAGCTTCCCACCTCACGTGCTCTTTGCCGAAGGAGCTATGTGAAGCAGGATTGTCTGCATATGAATTAATAATGGGGTGAATCTCCGTGGCTGTGCTTTGCTCCGCACGTGGTAGCTCGCACTGTCTGCATAGTGAAAAGCTGAAAACTTTGCTCCCTCCCTTCCAAACTCCTGCAGTTTGCTTGGTGATAAGGGAGAATATTAATGCAGTGCTAAGCTGTGACCTGGTATCCCTGACACATCTGAGGACTCACACCGTAGTACCAAATTCCTTAAGGAGGGGATGGATGGGTAAATGGGTGGATAAAAATGAAAAGGGAATCTGATAATTCACATGTTTGTTCATGATTTGAAGCACGGTTCTCACTTTTCTGTCTTTCTTCTCTCCTAGACATTTGTAAAGACACCAAATTCTTTCTGAAAATGAAACCTGCTTAGATGATTCTGAAAGCTCCCTTTTCTGTGCTTGTTCTGTTTCTTGGCTTTTACAGGCAACCACAACTATGGTACAAGTGAACAAAACCGCACAGGTCTCTAGATGCCTCCAGTGACCTGAGCTGTAAGCTTAAAAGCCCTTTGGATTGGATATAAATTCTTTTGCCGTATCCTGAAATTGGCTTCTGCAAGAACAACAGAAGATGAAGTGGTTGTCCAAGCCCAGGTGATGATATAGATTGGTTTCCAGCACTCATCTGACTCTAATAACCACTGAAGCTGAGTGCAGTCTACATGAATCAGATGGCGTATTTCTCACACCCTAACTCCACAGTGGCAAACAACAGTGCTTTCCTCAATGTTTTTAGCTGTGTAACACTTGATACCAACTTGGACAAACTGAGTGGACCAGCCATTGTTCCAGCCTGGGGCAGTCCTATAGGCTCTCAGAATTTGGCTTGATTCCGATTTTTTCTCAACTGAAGGGTGAAACGGTCTAGCTCTTCCAGAGCATAAGCATGATAACGGAGTTGAAAACACCTCTGCAATTGCAGTATCAGTTTGGAAAAGCAGCAATTATTCTGGTGGGTTTTCCTTTTTTCTTGTGTGGTTTATTTGTTGTTTATGTGGGTTTTTGTTTTCTAATTGCTTTGTATTAGAATAGCTAGGAGTTTCCATTGGGAGCTACATTGCAGCTGATAGACACTACGTTATAAATGCATATAAATGGATTTCTGGGATTGTTGGTTTGTGTTATTTCATGTGTAAGTGCTGTTCAGTGGGTTTGATTGTGAAATAGTAGGGGTAGCACTGCTGCAAAGCTTGTGAGCTGTCTGAGTTCATGGATAAATAGGTGCATTAAGCATGTGACTCCATGCATTAGAACAGCCCTGTGTGCTGAAGAGTACATCGTGTTCACTTGAGGCTTGCACTACAGGTGCTTTCTTAGAGAAATCCATCCAGATACTCTTTGAGCTACTGCCCTCAAAATAGAGCCCAGCTTTCCAACACAAGCATGGACTGATTTCTGGAGCGTGGCTTTCACCCTTTGCCCTCAGAGCTAGTCTGTGGCAGTGTTTGCTTTGACTTTGATGTGTGCAGGATCAAACCCAGAAGCAATATAAAGAGGGGAAAAAAAAAAGGAAAAAAACTGTTTAGCCTGTATTTTGCATAGTAGAGCTTTCTAGCACACCTCCCTCCCAATAGCCTGGGTGTTTTAAGAGAGGGATGAACTGAAGTAGAACTGAGTGAAATGAAGTGAATGTGGGTTTTAGCAGCCTCTGGCAGTGGAAGCAACAAGCTCTGCATGTTTATTGATTACAGTGTGCTCTACATCCTGGGAAGGGGAATTCAGAGCTAATGGTCGTTGTATTTGTTATGTCTGGTTCAGAAATCAGAATGAATAAATGATAAGCAGTGGAATGCAATTGGACTGCTAACAAGTTGTTTTGATTTCCTTAGATGTGAGAAAAAGAGGGAGGGAGCCAAGCTGAGCTGTGAGTTCTGCATGAGTACAGAGCGGTTGAGGACTCAGTGAAGAGGATGCTGGACCTTGTCATCAGACCTGTTATCAGCTCACCAAGCAGATGGCCGAGTAGATATCCTTGCAAATGATGCACGTAGTCTCAATCCTTCAGAGAGCGCTGATACACTCAGGGAGTTGGCCTGATGTGGATGTGGAGCTGAGTAGCCCCCAAGCATGTCCCCAAGCATGGTGGCCGCAGTGCACACCACAATCGGTTATCCCTGCTCAATGCGAACTGTATACGAGCAACAAAGAGGAAGGGAGACTTTTGCATTTTACAAATTACCTAGGCCATCCCAGCTTAGCTCTCCTGAGCTCACCATTTCCTTGTAAATATATCTGTGTTCTTACTGAGGATACTTCTGGAGCTATCCCTAAGAAGGTGCTTGCCCCCTTGGTAGCCACTGCATCTGTGGTCATGGTTTGGTGGAGCCTGAAGGCGGGTGTTTAGAGAGCAAAAAGCCCCTCAGACCTGATGATGTCCTGCATGGCACAGCCATGTCTTGCTAGCTGCTCTTCTTTCTACTTGCAGTCTTTCCTGTGCTTCTCAGTGGTCATCAACCTTGCTAAGCAGAAAAATGCAGTAGCTTGGCCACTGCTAAAGTCCATCATCAGGTCATTGATGACTTCCTACTGAGCTTTGGTCTCAAGACAGGAAGAAAGATGAAAATTATTACCTTCATCTTCTTCCATTCCTCCAGCACGAGTGCCTTTGGCATATCTCCTCCCTGCCTGAACACAGGACCAAGATTTGTTGGACGTTTGACTTCCATGTAGACTTCCTACAGCATTATTAATGTCAGCGTAATGAATAAGTAAGACTCTGGACCCATGGGAAGCCTTGATAATTATTTTTCTTAGGTTTTGTTTGTTTTGTTTTGGCATCTTTTCCTCAGGAAAAGAAATTGTAAATCATCTGTCAATACAGGAAAGTTGGAAAGCAGTCCAAATTATTTATTTTTTTTTGCTAGTTTGCCTAACATGAAAAAAAGCCCTTCCGTTTGGACCACAGACACAACATCTAGTCTTTCATTCTGCTGTGGAAGAATTTGCTTGGGGAATACAAAATATTATATACCTCCTGCTTGTGATAAATTTAATCCTCTCCCCAGCAGCAACATTAGGAGACTGATTTGGATTTACAGCAAAACCTAGATAGCAATTATTTTACTGCAGCAGCATAAACATCTCCTCATGTGAATGAGAATCAGGCCCAGTGTGTCCCTGTATATATCAGAGGACATTTGTGAGAACTAAGAATTTAATTCACTTACATCTTTATTTTCTTGAGGGTGAGTGGTAGTGTTCTTGTCACGCCTAAAGTTGGAAGGAATACCCCCAAAACACTTCAACCCTAAATCAGTGACTGGAAGGTGAGTTGAGGTTTCTAGAGTCCTAAGACTCTTTCAGATGGTGATTTTTCTCCATGTCTGCTAAGGGTATACCGGAAGAAAATGGTCCTGTTTTATCAGGGAGTATTTAAGCCAGACACAGAATAGAATATAGGGGGCATGAGAATTCACCAGAAGAGGAGGTCCCAAGGGCACTTCAATGGAGATGGCAGACAAAGTTCTCGTGGGATGGCCCAGATAGATTTGATTTTCCCTCTGAGCAGGTGGAAGGAGTAGATCCATTTTTCTGAGATTCTGTTTCTTAGCTAACTACTGTAGCATCCTTCCCCATCCTCAATAAATCTTCCTTCCCCCAAATCTGGTCTGGTGTCCTTCTCCCTCTGCAGGCCCCAGTGGCCTCCAGGCACAACCTGGGCCATGCAAGAACTGGACTTCTGTCCCTCCTCCCATCTCTCAGGGTCTTTGGGACCTTCATTTCTGTTGCAATGCACCTGATCTCTTCTCCTTCATACAAGAAAGACTGTCACCTCCAGGGAATGTGGTTCATCACCCAAGGCACAGGCCCAGGACTACCTGATGAAGATGCCTGGACTGGAGAACCTAATTGCCCCACATTGGTGAAAAAACAACCTGAGCTTTGTTACCCCCCTGATCCTGCCTGTGACAGGCTCCAGTGGCTGCAGTGATATCCCTACCTGTTCATCAGATCTCAAGGAATCACACAGTTGAGAGAACACCATGGATTTTATTTCTTTTAAGCATTACATTTCTAGCTTGTTTGGCTCCAGGCAACAGTTTGACACAAAAGCTCTAAGGAAAATGAGAAGATACCAACATTTGTTCTGCCTTTCAAATTCCTGTTCTTCAGCTAATTGAATTTTGGAGAGCTGACTTCTGGGTTTTCAGCTGCTGGGAGTAATAACTTCATGAAAGTCTCTGTGCTTTGTTTGTGAGCTGATGTCCTTCAGTAGAACTCCCTCCAAGGCAGAGTGATTAAAGGTAGTTCCAAGGGACGGCCTGACTCCAAGCCCCAAAGCATCCTGGAAGCCACCTTTCTCATTGGGGAAAGGTCTTGGGAGAAAGGGATTTCATACAGTGAGCCAGAGATAAGACGCTACAAGGTCAGCATGGGCTTGGTGCTAAGTTGCAGACCTGCAGAAGGCGGCAGACCTCTGTACTTGTCAGCAATCTAATAAGGGCTGGTGGTGTCACCTACCATTGGCATGAGACTCCTTTACTTGCAACCTTTCTCTCTTGTTCTCTCTGGAAAATAATAAAAAACCCCAAACCAACCCACACCTCCCTCCCTCTCTTATAATTGCTTCATGCAGGATATTTTCTGCTTTGACTTTTTACCATTTTTACCAGTAACTCACAGAAAGTGAGTCACTCTGAGCAAGCTGGAGACAGGCCGAGGGCAGGCTGGGGAAGGGATGCGAATGCTGTTTTCCCTGCTGTGGCAGATCCCTCAGGCTGTGCCGCCGGCGGGTAAGTGCTGCTCTTGGCTCTTGCACGAGGCCATATGGTGAGATGTAGGTGGGAAAAGCCTTCCCCATCCAAGGAGAAGTCGTCTTCTGTCGCGCGCACTCAGGGGGTGGTTCCCATGCACGCTGCAGCTTTACTCTTCCCCAAGACAAGCCGGAGGGCCAGAGTCTGGCTGCAGGGATGCTCTAGATGGGAGAAAAACAGTTCTCTCATTAGAAGTTTGGTTTGAAAATTCTCAGGGACAAAAGAGGCAGGTGGATGCTGGAAGGCTTGGGTTTATATGGCCACTGGTTTCTGCTGGTTTAACCTCATCGGTCTTGTAAACCAGCAGATACAATCTCCCTGACCTCTGGAACAAAACAAAACAAAAATGCCACTGCATTTTGCAGGAGAGACTGGGTTTAGTCCTGCAAGGAGGCAGCAGGCAGGGCAGTCTATCTCCTGCTGCACTGGAAGCATTTTATGCTCACCCTGCTCTGGGTCATTGCGTGAGCCACAGCAGGATCAACTCCTGTGCTCTGTGGTGCTGTGCTGGGAGTAGATGGGCTCCAAGGAGGTGCTGGAGGCAAAACACGTCAGAAGAGGTAATATTTCTTATGGGAGAAATTCACAGAGGTGGATAAAAGAGACAATCTTTAGAGCCCCCATGTCCTTCTTCATGTCTGAAATAGGAGCAGCAAGAGGCAAGCCGGGGAACTGAAATTCATAACTCTAGACACTAAACATCACAGGTTCTATAGAGAAATTGGTTTTACTGCACTTTATAATTCTTATCCTCTTCTCTCAGCTAACAGCTTCTTCTTGCACCAGCAATAAATTACCTACTGCTCTCATTTTATCTCTCCCTCTCTCTACCCCAGAGGATTGAATAACTTTTTTAACCTGTCTTCATGCTAGAAGCATCTCTCCCCCACTGAATGGGTACTAACTACCCTTTCTCACCCAAGGTGTGACCAAGTTAGTTAATGAAATTAACCCTGAGCAGTTGTTCTCAGTTTGTGTTTAATGCTGCAGCTCACACACCTATCCCTGATCCAAAGACAAGTGTGGGTGCCCAAAAAAACTCATTTCATACTGAAATACATTGATTGCTTTAAGGAAAGGTATTGTGCTTAAATCAGCTTGGTGCCATCAAATAAAAGCAGGCAGAATTCCTGCCAGTAGGGGGAATTGGCAGTCATACTGGGAGCTTTTTCTGGGGTACAGAGCTGCTGCACAACTTTGGAGTTTTGATAAGAGTGGCCACTCCGGGGTTAGTCCTGCATTGCCAATGGCAGGTGAACGGGGGCTCGTTTCCAAAATTGGGCACTTCGAACCACAAAATCTAACACAGGCTGCTGAATCCACCCCGTTATCACTTCAGGGCCTTAGTCACTGGGCACAGGCAAATGAAACTCAGAGCATCCCTCTGATGTTCTCACTGGGAATGACAGAGGCAGGCTCAGGTCTGAGCCAGCTCCTGACCTGTCTGGAAAAATCTCTCTATCTTGCTTAGGCATCTAGAGCTTACAAAGTGTGATTCTGCGCCTCAAAATTGCTAAAAATAGGGCTGGCTACCTAGGCAAGTGAATGCTAAAGGATTGTTGGAGCCTTTTCTATCAAAGGAGCAGCAGCAGTAATGTTTGCCACCTTCCAGCCCTAGCCAGCAGCTCCTCCAGCTCAGCCAGCCATCCCAGGATGCCTCCTGCTCCTTGTGAGGATACAACTTTCACAAGATACTACACCAAAGCATGGCCCAGATTTTGCAAATGTGATCAAATACCTCAGATACAACACGCCTCTGTGGCTTTTTCAGAAGGCCAATGGGCTGTGGGTGCTGAGCAGCTGCTGTGGTAGGTGCTTGGCTTCCCGGATGGCTCTGTCAGAGATCATCACCTTGGTACCAAGGCTGGATGAAGCAAGGACCCTGTTGGACTTCTGAGTCCCTCAGTCTTTGACTCCATGGACTCCCTCGTGGAGGAAAGAGGATGGGTGAGAAAAGCAGGTAGAAGTGAATCGTCTTAAAGAATGAAAATTAACATTTTGGGGGCTGGGCAGCCATACGACCATTCCTACACCTCATGATGCTGATATAGCCCCAGCATCCAGCTCATCTCCCAGTACATTCACAAGTGGGCTTTCCACCAGGGCCACAGCCGTGAGCTGGCTTCGGCCCAGTGAGGGGCTTGCCTCTGAGTTTTCCTTGGCCCTGGTAATAACGAATGTAAGCAGAGGACAAACAGGGGAAGTTCAGGAAATCATTTCTGTGGCGTGATTTCTGCATCACGTTAAAATGACTGAGGGGATTGTTCTGCAAGGGGAGACCTCTGGAGGAACAACATGTCACAGTGCCAGGCAGTCCCTCCAAGTCAAGCCGTGTCTTTTGCCGTCCCTCTTAAGGCTTTGCTCTGCACACCTGCTGACTGTAGCCCGTTCTGGAAGACGTTTCAGAAAGATGTCAGCCATGGCTGGTTGGCGGTTTTTCTGGACAAGGTTGTTTGGCTGCCAGAGGATGCAAGTCACGGGGTGGTGACATTAAGTGTGAATTTGGTGAAAAGATTAAAACAGAAAATGGGGGAAGAAATAAGACCACCAGAACTGTTAATCTGAACACTTTTAAGTTACCTGTTTCGATTTTTCCCTTCAGAACAACCTTTTAAGGACAAATTTAGGTCTGTATTTTTAAAATAAATAGAGCAACTGAAGAGTCAGCATCTCATTTCAGTTAAATCAAATATTTCTGCTCACTGAAAATATTTGAGGAAGCCTGAAGTTTCATTTCAGACAACTTAAAAATATTTCTACAATTATTATTATTTTGGTTCAGCTACTGAACTGAAAAATGATTTATTTGCACAGCTCTGATTAAGGCAGAGAGAAACTTATTTAAGCACTTTGATTAATTATGCCTCTATTCCCAGCTGAGCACAAGTGGGAATTCCAAGTCAAAGGAAAGTATTGCTTCTCTTTTCTTCATTAGTTTGGTAAATGTCTTTGAATATACATGTATTCCCTTCTGCTAGGGTAGGGCTTCTGCATGCTGCTCAGAGCTGCTTCCTGACAGAAGAGTCATTTACTTGTTGTCTGTACCATGCCTATTGTGGCAGTGGCTGAAGTAATTTGTTTCCGAGTATCAATGGCATATAAATATTAAACCAAAATAACAGTGTTGCATATGTGTATTCCCCCCATTGTTTTCCATGCTTCTTGCTCTCATTTCTAAATGTCTTATTGGTGATGTTCTATCTCAGGGTCTGGAAGAAGAGAGCAGGAGGCAATAAAAGAAGAGTGCAAATTGGAATACTGATAACATTGCAGTTCCCAGCTGAAATGATTTGGTTAATAACCGATGTGTTCCCATTTGGAAGCATGCCCTGTGCTTCTCTTCTCTCTGCCATGATTGCAGGTCTTCTGCTGTACCTTCTTATTCCCTCTGCAAACGGAGCAACAGGGGATCTCTCAGAGGAGCATAAATGGGCCAGGGACCCTGGGCCGGGAGGAGCCTGTGAGGAAACCAAATTGCGACCCTCCAGAAGCACTAATGCAATGTGACCATAATGGGGTAAAAACAGCAACTGCTGCAGAAAGTGAGCAGGGGTGGGGGGAGAGAAGAAGTGAAAATGTTGAACTCCAGAAATGTGGATGGGCGTGCTCTGCCCAGCTGTTGGCAGAGCTGGCCGTGCTGCCAGTCATTCTGCCTGCAGGTACTGGAGTTCATCAGAGAAACACGAGTCCATTTCCCGTACATGAGCACTAAGACTGTGCTTGTCTCTTTTGCTTTCTTTAAAACACGTTTCATATGATAAATGGCTGATCGATACAGCCGTGACTTTCTATTCTTTTGCTCAAAACATTGATCAATAGATGTTGCAGCTATCTGCTGTCAAAGATTTGATTCACTGTGAATCTTACAAAAGCTGAACCGTCCTGAAGTCATTTCTATTCTCCTTAAACTGCATTTGAATTTGCTTTGAAACAGCTGCTCGATGCTGCCCAGGGCTTGATCATTTCTCACAATGAGAGTTTCTCCAGAAAGAAAAGTGTCTTAAGGTCCTGAACTCCTTTCTGTCCCTGAGCTCAGTGATATCCCTGCATGTGCATAATTCCATATTTTTAGGGGCCGGCTCCAGAGGAGCAGCCCGTTGTCACGGAGAGCTGAGAGAGAGCACAGAGTTGTCATGGAGAGCAACACATTATTATCACAGATTTTGTTTTCAGTCCTGACTAGATGAAACATTTTTGGCTGGCATGAAAGAGTATCACCAGCTCCTTAAACACTTCAGTGCCCCAGGGACCTTGTCAGGAGAGCAAATTCCCTGCTTACTGTCAAGCAATCTGGTGCTTAAATGCTTACAGGAGCAGAAATGCATAGTTTTCCTTGAGATTGTTGAAAGTAGGCATTGATAAGTACTTTGCAAGAAAAATAGAGCTTTATTTTCTGGGCAGGATTGATAGAGGGTGACTACAATAAGCCTTAGCTCTTCCTCAAAGAGAGATGTCCTGCCGCTTTGAAAATGCAGTGAAACTAAGGCAACAAAATGACAGAGGTGCCCATCAGCACATCCTGTGCGAGCAACTCACAAATCCTCCCGATCCATCCTTTTCACCCGTCAGCCAAATTACAATGTGTAAGGCACCTGGTCTATAAGACATTTCATGACACTGAGCATCCTCATCTCACAGAGAGGGAACTACAGGCTCAGAGCAGTTTGTTCTTGCAGGGCTGTGGCCCTGGACTCCTGTCCTCTCTTCCAGCAAGAACGTGAGTTGCTCTGTTTGTAGTTGAGCAGCCCAGGAAACCGGGCTCTGAGGATTTAGCCACTAATATCCCATGGGAAAAGAGAATTCTCTTACTCACGCTTATTTAGCTCACTGCTAGACACAATCACCTTTCTTCCCCACTTCCCTCGCGCAATCCAGACAGGAAGGCACAGTGGGAAATAATAGGATCAGATGGAGGGAGTGGCTGGACAAACACTTCAGACAGTTGAGGGAATGGGCCCATGTGGTACCGTTTTTTTTAGTACATGGTTGTCCTGGACATCGCCGAAAGAGTGTGCTGCAGCAATTCCCTTGTAAATCATGAAGTCCCCAGCAACTGCAGTAATGCTCTGACAATTTGTAACATTTTACAGCGCTGAAGAGCAGGCTGACCCCAACCTGAGAGATGTGCTTTGTGTTTACATTGGCCTGCTTCATGTCTCAGACTTGGGAAAGTAAACAGGCTGAACAGTGAATAGACACGGAATTTTGAATTCTGTACTGATCCCTCTGGGTCTTTGCCCTCATGATGCACAGATGGGCTGACAGACAATTTCAGGTTCAGTACTGATCTCTGCAGACCTCCATCACCCAGCCAGCTAAATAAATAATTTAAGTTTCTCTGCTGATCCCTCTGGGTAAATAGATATTTTTCATATTCTGGCCCAGTCCCTCTAGCAGGCCAGTAGATCAGCAAACAGAGGGACAATTCACATCCTGCTTTGAACTCTTATATCCTTCCATATTTGAATTAAAAAGAGGCTCCTTGTGTCTCTTTTTCAGACCAACTGGCTGCTGGTTTGCCATGCAGCCTCAAAATGTTTGCACTGCAGCTGAAACCAGTAGTGAAACCTCAGGGCTGGATAGAGATATGGTCTCCGTGCTTCGTAACTGTGATTCAGTGCTACAGACATCTGGAATGAATCAGAAGAGGGACTATGAGTCCCCAGGGGTGTCACTCACAGCTTTGTCCTCCCCTCGCTTGCCCCAGCCATGCCTGCAAAGGTGCTGAAGGCTGCATCCATGCTGGCACTGCTGGGACAGCAGTGCCTGTCCTTTGTCACTGGCACTAAAGTGAGAAATGGGACAGTAGAGAGGTAGAAGGTGATGGAGATATGTATCACACGGATGAAGATTCTTGGAAACAATTCTATTTCCACAGGGGTAGTTAGACACCAGTGATGTA
This sequence comes from Trogon surrucura, assembly GCA_020746105.1. Lineage (NCBI taxonomy): Eukaryota > Metazoa > Chordata > Aves > Trogoniformes > Trogonidae > Trogon > Trogon surrucura. The sequence continues at coordinate 113,511,502 of CM036618.1, read as the reverse complement.
CTTGTGATCATGACCAGAAAAGGTTAACTGACAGCCTGGGTGACAGCAGATCGTGCTCTTCACCCTCTCCCATTGCTTCAGTGTTGTGGAGACTCCCTGATCCTCTTGCTCCAACCTGTCTCCACAGTCCCAGCTCACCTGAACCTACCTCCTTGTCCACCAGAGCCTGGCTCAGGACTCTTGGTAGGATGTGTGGTGCACGCACTTCTCCAGGGACTTTGATACCCTGGTATGGGGGAGAGTCTGCAGGACAGCAGTGCGGCTACTCTTTGCGACTGGCGAGTCCCAGCAGACTTACAGCTTTTGGATGCCACAATAGCCATTCCATGCTGAGGATCTGTGACTCAAAGTCACAACCATCTTAGAGCCTTGTGGTCATTTTACGTGATCAGCATCTCTCTCAGCCCTCTCCATCTCCTCAGTCTGGACAGCTGGCACTGTGGGGAGCAGGCTCCAGTGCTCACGGCATATTTCTCTCACAATGATTTTAGCATCTGCTGCAAGTGGTTTGCAAGCATAGACACATTTCCTGCTTAACTCACAATGACTCCTTGCCAGTGCCTGGCAGAGAACTGAGGCATTGTGACCCCCAGTCCTTCCTGTCTTTTGCTGTTATATATCAGTGTAGCAAACTGAGGTCTCATGGTCTTCACAAGGCAACTTTTCCATGAGACAAGAGATGACCCAGGTCTCCTGGCTCTTAGGTCATGCTGTCCATGGTGAGCTCTGTTACTTTAGGATTGTTGATTAACTGGAGAAACACGTGGTGAAGAGTGGATTTAGGGATGGAGGGAGAGGGATTTAATGCTACTGCTTTCTGTCAGAAACAGAAATCTCAAAAGGCAAGGGTGTTTTTTTCAATGCTTTAAGGCTGGTTGCATGAGTTCTGTTTAAAATGCTTTATTGAGATAACACATGTACTTCTTTTCTAGGGGGATAAATCTGCGTGATATTTTTGGCTTAGACCACTGACAAATATGACGCTTCCCAGAAGCTGTGATTTGCTCCCACTGTCCCATCCTCTTTTATGTTTTCGTAAAGAGTAACCGTTCCCTTTTAAAATAACTGTAACGTAAAACTTCTTGTTAAAAAAAATCCAGATAAATATGGCTTAGGACTGTGGGATCTGTGGTGACCACTGGAAACTGCAGTTTGACCTCACGCCCCTTCCTTTTTTCCTGCTGGGGAATTCCTGTCTATACTACAAATCTGCACACATATAACAGCTTCTCTTTTGGGAGGGAAGAAAATGAGCAACATGGAGTCCAAGTTCACAGTACTCTCTGTGGTATTTCCTGAGACCCTGACTTACAAGGTCTTGATTCAAGAGCCATTTCAGCTTCTTTTTTTTTGGCCAGATTATTGCAGAGCATTGGACAGGTTTTAGTGTCAGCATATACTTTGTTTACAGTTTCATTTTGTTTATGGATTCCTCCAAATAAGCTTAGAGGGAGAAGAGGAGACTCCTCCTCAGCCTCTCTGAGTTCTCATAACCCCAAGAACAGTGAGTCAGCCTCCCAACTAGTGGGATTAATTTAACCAGTTATGAGTTGCAATATAAATATCTAGAAAATCTGAGGTCTTTTATGCATCTTCTGGATTCATGGCAAACAAGGAGTCTCCCTTTCATGCCTGATTGCCTAGACAAAATCTGGAAACACATTGGTCAACAAAAGTTGAATTAGTTCTGTCATGCCATGACTCTAGGGACTGGGTATTTATGAGAGAGACTAACAATCAAATGAGTTTATTACATGCCAGTGATGCAGTGAAATTAAATTAATTTGTTTGCTGTGCTTCCCAGAATGAGAAATAGGCATGCCATAAATGTGAATGATGCCATCACCCTGGTTCTGTGTCAGTAAACAAATGTAATCTGATGATGTTTTGGAGTCTCACCATCCTTCCGTGCACACCACTGAGTCCCTTGAGGCTCTGAGCAAGTTAAGAGGGCACTACAGGAGCACCTTTTCCCTGGTACAGTGTTGCAGATCCCTGCTTTAGCTTTGTGACCACTTATGACCCTGCTGGGGACAATGGTATAGGAGGCCTGCCTGGGGAAGGAGCCCTTGGCTGGCCTGTTGCCTTCCTGATTGTTGCATTTCTATGGACACAATAGTCAAATGGGACAACTGCAAGGACTCTGTTGTCTCCCCACGCAAAAAATGTTCTCCAAAGATGCTGCAGAAATGAAAAAAAAAAGTTCTCCAAAGATGGTGCAGGAATTACTTCAAAGCACTCAGCCTGCATAACTCCAACTCCTTCTCCTCTAATGGGTCTTTCAGGACCCATGGCGTGACTCACAACACCCACGGCTCCTCCAAGAGCTTTGCCGCCTAGCCTTGAACTAGGCTTTGGGTCTGCACTGTTTGGATGGAGAGATGGTGCCCATCTATATTCTGACATCCTGCAGGAATGAGTAAGGGAATATTGTCTGGAAAGTCAGGAAGATCCTGTGTCTTTGGTTGTAGATTTTGCTGGGCTTGGCAGGATCAGGTCCTGCTTGATAGTATGAGACTGGTGTGTTACTGATGTGAGGAGGCAGGAATCCCCAGGTGAGGAATCAGGTGGGAAATGTGGGCGCTGAAATGGTTTTACTCCATCCACCAAATTCTCCTCAGGAAAACATACCTAATAGCCTTTTCCCAGAGGAGTGAAAAACTCTGTCCTTATATTCGTCCTACAGGGTATGAAATCATTAATAGCTTGGAGAATTGGCAGGTCATGACTTGAAGGTGTCTGATAAACCTGAAACACTAAGTCCATCTGCAGTCCGTGAAGCGCCACATGTGCTAAAAGTTGGTCCGAGGCAAATGATCTCTTTCTCCTTTGTTGAAATCCTTTGGTAAGAGAGAAGGAGGCTTGGCTACAGGAGGGAAGGTTGGACAGTGGTAGACCAAGCAGTTGAAGGACGAAATGACAGGAACGAGGGGACTTTAGTAGGCACTTCCTTCCCTACTCTTCATTGCAGGTGGCTGGTCAAATTCACGCAGGGACTTCACCACAGTCATTCCAGTCCTGAGCACAGTGCTGGTTGGTAGCTCCAGACACAGCCCAGACAAGGCATCCACTGAGTCTGACACCTTTGTATGTAACATCGAGGTTTATCCTGAATCAAAAGGTCCCCAAAAGAAAAACCAGCACATCTCATTCACTTGTGACTTTATGAACTAGAAACCAGAGGTGCTTCTTGTTAGAGAAACAACAGGAATAGTTGGCTAAGCTTTTGTTCCCATGTGGATGCTGTTAGGTTACGTGATCAAAAGCCTTGGGTCTTTACATCTGCAGGAGAGCAATGGCCGGAGGGGGCTCCCAAGTAATAACCTGTCCTGCTTCTTTGCAGGCCCATCCGAGGAGGCATCAGCCTATCAGAGGCCCATTTGCATAAGCTCAGCAGAGCAGAGAGTCCCAAAGGTAAGAGGAAATCTAAATTACAGACTCGGAGAACACGACACCCTGCCCAGGCTTCTCCTCGGGCTGTTCTGGCAGACCCTTGGCCCCATGGTCCAGGGGTGATACCCATCCTGATGAGTCCATGAGCTCTCTGGAGCACCCTTTGGACTGAGCAGGATTACAAGACACATTATAGGCATTAAACACTATTTGTAGCTACTTTTGGTTAGGAGGGGCTGCTCCTTATTCTGTGTACACATGTGTACAGGGAATCTGAGTTGCAGCAACTGCAGTCAGACCATGGGACAGAGGACCTATGCGTCCATGATGCAGCAACCAGATCAAGTGTGGGTGGGTATGCGAGTCAGTGATCCCTAGAGAAGTTCATGCCAGACCAGCCAGTGAGTAGGTGAGGTGGCCTGGGAGCACGATGTGGATCTATGTGGCTGGGGTGAGACCATGGGAGGAGCTGGCCCCAGGGGGACCAGAGGATCCTGGCCAACTGCTGGCAGAAACTGTGGGGCCCGGGAGTTGATTAGGAGACTGTGCTATGTGTGCATGTGTGTGAGACAACAGGGCAGAATGAGGATCCAGTACCAACTGCTGGATAGACTGCATCTCTAAGCCCAGCTGCTATGGGCTTGACACTGTACCTGTCTGTCTATTTCTCTCTGTGTGTGTGTATATGTCTGTATATTTCCCACTAACAGACCCTCATCCTGATGAGCTGGAGAAGGATGAGCCCAGGCCATTGGTGCTGTTTGGGTGGGTGCTGTGTATCTCTCTCTGTGTGGTCAGACATGACCATACACATATATGTGCTGTACACCTGCGTGTGCCATCTGGGAATAGAATCTCAGCCTCACCAACAGCTGGGCCTGGGGGTTCAGAGCTGCAGCAGCCTCACCCCTATCAGACTGAGAGAATAGGTAACTCCCCAAGAGATATAACAAGAGATGAGTTTTCAGGATTTCCCTCTTGAAGGGGGTGGAAAAACTTTGCAGTGTCCATTCCATCCTCACACTGCTGTCTCATTCCTGGACACCTGGGCTGGCAGAACAAGGCAATCCACTAAAAGAGGAGATGTGCTGTGGGGATCCAGGCAGCAGGGAAGGCTGTTGCTATATCTTCACAGAGTGAAAAATTGCAGAGCCTTACACAGGATTTCCATAATGTAAGCTCCATGTGCAAAGCTGGGCACTCACCAGGGTGCTCTGTGCAGAGGAGGCTTTCTTACTCCTCCTCCTTAAATCCAGGGCTCTACACACAGTGCTCTGTCGTCCTGGGAAAAATACAGAGAGTAGGTTTTGGAAGGTATGAAAAAAAGTGTAATCCTGTTCAGAGACAGCAGTAGGGTGTGTGGGTGTATTAAATAAGGAAGGTGAGAGGACCAGGTTTTGATCTGAACCACAACCCATGAGAAACCACCCAGGGAAGGGATGCTTTGCAACACTGTAGAGAGGTGCTAGGTGGTCTACCACAAGCTGCTCAAAGAGTATTTTTTAGTCCAGGCTGGCAGCCACTTTGGTGTCTTACAGTGAGCTCCTTTGAGATTTCAGATCACTTGTCCCTGAGGAATAGGCAGTTGTTTCTCAAATCACTGTCTCAGCTCTGCCCTAAAGCCTGTTACAGGTCTCAGAAGGTCTAATTCCCATTCTCCACCTTGGTTTAGGTACACATTTATCACTGATTATTTCCAGGTGAGAGTACCCCACCAAAAGACTGACAGCTGAGCTGTTTCCCAGGGTGTTCTGTGGTATCCTTCTGCCCTGACAGATCCTCAGAGAAGATCCAGCTGTGTGAGCAACAGCTCACGGGTGTGGACTGATCGAAAAACCTCTTCTGCACTCCAGTCTGGGACTGCACCTTCCTGTGGTCACTCAGCTACCTGATCTCAATTTGACTCTTCATCCTTCTGCAGCACCAGGAAGATCTGATGGGCATAACCCCCTTTTTTGTCATCCTGCACAGTGCTGGGTACAGAGATCTCCTAAAATATTCCCAGACACTAGATTGGGGGTGGGAAAGTGGGGAAGGGAAGTGGTTTTGTTTGTTTTTCATAGGCGACCTGTGGAGTCTATCTTCTTGTCTTGTATGATTTAAACCTTCATAAATCTTGGTTTTGAGCTTTCCTCTTCAGCCATAGAGAGATGGAAGTTTATTTTTGGTTTAAGAAAGTTGAACTGCCTTGTCAGTTCTTGAAAGAAGACTGAAAACAAAGGAGCGTTACTTCGAAATTCAGATAATGCACCTGCTGTGCTTTCCAGATTCAACTCTGCACACTCCTTAGCAGCTTAAAGTATTTGAGAGTGTATGAAGATTTTTCTGCAACTCCCAAAGGATGCAAAGGGTGAGAGTTATGGAACCGGAGACAGTGGGGTGCCCAGAGGTCCTGGAGCTTTGTACATTAGATATTCTTTGCAGGATACTTCAAATTTCAAAACTGAAAAAAAAAAAAGTTGCACAACCACCTTCCACTTGGCCTCAAGCTCCCTGGCATCAGGACACAGCCCATCCTGGCTTATAACTCAGCAGTGTCACCTCAGTGTCAGACCTCATCAGCCAGTGCAGAGCCTTTCTCACTAAAATATTTGCATTCATTATCAGTAGGTAACGTAGGATTTTTCAGGCTGGAAAAAATGTTGTGGGAATGAGAGCAGAGAGTGACAGGAGACCTAGCAGGTCATGACAATATGAGTAGGGATTGCCTGATTTTCCCTTAATTTTCAAGTTGGAAAAGCAACAATTGAAGCTAAAAGAAGTCAGATTCAAAAGCTAGCAGGATGTGAGCTTCATACAACATGTGCTTTGTTGGTGAAGCCTGAGCTGCAAGTTGTTGTGAAAGCCATGTGTTTGCATGGTTTCAAGGGGAGACTAAGCAAGTGGATGGAAAAGAAATCCTTTCAGGGTAGATAAACATGCAGAAACCATATATGGGTCAGAAGCCCAGCTTAAGGGAACCTGAGATAAAGCCTCTGTAAAACTCTAACAGTTTGGACTATAACGGAAAGAAATCTTTAGGTTGGACTGTAACAGAAAGAAATCTTTAGGTGTTGTCTACTGCTATAGGGCTCACCTGTCAGGAAATGGAAAAAGCAGACAGTAAAATGTGTTGTTCCTGGAAAACACGCCAACACTTCAGAAAAGGTTTTTGTGGCTGTTCGACCATAGCAAAAATGTAAACGTAAATTGTACTGGGAATGTAATAGTTAGACAAGTGAGAGAGAGGACTGCACTGCTGTGATTTAAGGTATCCAAGAAATTAACTTACTGTAGACAATACAGCTGACTGCTCCAGGAAAGCTGCCAGAAAGTAATGAAAGCAAATAGGGATTTTTAAAAAAAAAAAAAAAAAAAAAAAAAAAAAAAAAAAAAAAGCGCAAATTCCCTGTTATCTGAGAGAGGAAATACAATCAGTTTGGAAGAGAATGACAGAAGATCTTTTTATATCTAACCTCTAAAAGCTCTGAAGTATATTAGCTGAGGAAGATTTAATTGTGTGCAAACAGCACTGCTGGTAGAGAGTTAAGAACTTTAACCTGGACTTGGGGGAATTTTTATAGCAGATTAAAGATAAAGATTTATTTTTTTAAAAAGCAAAACTATCTGGAAAAGGTACCTTTCTGAAGCTGTGTCAAATTTTGCCACCACCATAACAGAAAACTAAGCGCCCCCACAAATCTCCTGTGCTTTAATCAAATTACAAGAAATGCTATTAATTGTGTAGAATAAATAGATATGAATGGGGATTGCCTAGACGTCTGGAGTTGGAAGTTCAAGCTACATTTCATTGCTTGCCAACAGAGAATAAACTATCAATAGTGACAATCCAAAGAGCGGTTCGGATGATTACATTTGCTCTAATTAGTTTCAAGGAATCTTGATTGAAATTAAAACCCAAAGTGCTGCGAACAAGCTGTTGTGGTAGCTTGGAAGGCAGAATGGTTTTGATAGTGCTTTAAAACTGACAGGGCAGGGAGAACCTGCCAGCTGAGTGGGTTTGACAGCTTGGTTCAAGGCAGGCTTTATGCAAGCTGTAATCCAAGCAGTGCTTCTCAGACTGAACCTTGGGTGTTACTTAAAGAGGGAAAACTCATATGAGTTTGTTGATGCTGAGATATGTCTTAAGGTCTTTGTTTCACTAGACACACAGCCAAACGCTGGCATCAGTTCTTGAGAAGAGCACAAGCATCAGCTTCCTGCCCTAAGTTCTTGATTTGGGCCAGGAAGTAGTGCTTGCTTCAAAAGGAGCTGAATCTGCCCATGGTGTAAGCTGATTTTGCTGTTAGAAAAAATAAAGAAGGAAATTAAAATCTGTTATTAATGAGGTGGAGAAATGATCTCACTACAGGGAGGAAACACTTGTTTGGGAAATAAAACAAACACAGAACGGAGGCCAGAATGGTGCTGGACTTCTTTGCAAATCAAAGATCATCCTTAAAGGTAATCCATTAATGACACAGAAACTAAAGCCAAAGTGGCTCCAATTCAATAAGAGGTGCAAAATCACGACTTGGCATGTTAAAAGCACTGACCACACAGGCGTGGAAAGCAGTGACAATGCTATGAGGCACCAAAAATGGTGTCACCACAGAGAACAGGGTGTGAAATTTTGCTTGAGGTCTGATGATGGTGGCATTTGTGAATACGTCCTCGGATGTGAGAGCAAAGAGCAGCACTGCTGGTGACAGTAAGCAAGGAAGGTGACAGGACAGAGGTCTCTCCAGCATGGAGAAAGCAAAATAAAATAAAAGTTTAAGACTTTCATAAAGCCCTGGAAAAAGGTAGTCATGGTCTTTAATCATGGTATTCACTAGCCAACAGGAGAGCAGTTATAGGGAATAAAAGAGGTGCTTGATCTTAAAACTGCCGTTGGAATGCAAATCCCTTGGCAAACGATGGAGGTTAAGTCCAGTTTCAAGTAAATAAAAATTGTGATGCCTTCAATGTTTCCCTATCAATCCAGCCACATAAAGAGCCAGCTCATTAGCTATGATATTACTGAGGAGAGCTGAACACCACTGCAGCATTCACTTGCCAGGATAGCGACCCATCAGTTCATTTAACAGTGGAATGTGTACTTTTCATTATGCTGCTGTGGCAAAAGTGGAAGCGCTCATTAACTTCCCTGGGAATCAGGTCCTCCTTCTGGATAAATATGCCTGTCACAGCTTTGCCAGATCATTAGAAGGGGATGAGCTGTCCTGGCAAATTTGCAGCAGATTAAATTTGAAATTAGAACGGATACTCAAGAGATAAAACCCTTACAAGTGAAATCATTGTGGAAAGCAAGGCATGATGGTTGGAGGGTCATGGGCTAAACCGGCGGGCAGGAGGGTGATCTGTGAGCAGAAGGGGTGATCTGCACATCTTGGAGCCAGAACTGCTTGCTAGAAGAACAAAGGAGGTAGCCTAGCAGGCACAGAGCAAGGCCCAGAGATGATGGAAATGCAGAACAGATCTCTCATCTGCAGCTGTTTTTTCAGCTGAACAGGCAGCAGTCACTCCAAACCAAAATGCTGGCATCTCAATATTACAGCCCTCATGTACACAGGTAGAGGAACTATCTGTCAGTTTATAAATACAGGTGGTTTACAAAATAAAGGTCTCCACATAGTCGATTGTCTAAGAAAGAAGCAATAGTCTGCATCTAGGCACAGCACAGGGGAAAAATGGGAAAAAACTGCTGAAAGGCAACCATGCCTGGATTCTGAGTAATACACGTGGTGACAGTCGCGATTTCTACCCTCAGAGGAGGAGCTGCTGCCATCATGGAGCTATGACTGAAGATGGTCTCAGTATTGCTTCAGTATACCGTGAGATTTTTATACCTGGATTCCTTTTTTAGGTCTGGGAGGGTGCCATGCTGAAACCTGGAGGCAGTGGAGGCCGCTGGAGGTACCAGTAGAGGAAGAGTGGGAAATGCAGCTCTGTGAGAGACCTAGTCATCGTTTTACAAAGAAACCATCAAGCTCCTAGATGGCTGTTTCCTAGAATCCCCTGTGTCTGAGACCTCCCTGAGAGCATTACTGTCAATTGGGAGTGGACACATTGGATTTCAGAAAATAAAATCAAAAGGCGGTTTCAGGGCTCTGAAGAGACTGCATCTGGAGAGTTGGTATTCTTTCGGGTTTTTTGCAATACTGTTAGATGGCTTTTGGCAAGCTCATGACATCCAGATATTATCACAAATCAAAATTAATTGGGGTTTTCCTCCCTTTTCCATTCATCAGGTATGTAAATCTTCTGCTAATAGACCAGACTTACTTCTGCACTAGGCAAAAGTTACGAATATCATAGTAACTGATAACTGGTAAAGAATCCAACCCCTATAAGTATTCTTGACATTGCTCTGAGTTTCTAGCTTTGAATGGGCTATAATTGGCAGAATGACATGACTCATTTTGTTTAGAGGAATCCTTTGTACTTTGTAGCTATTGCAATGTGTGAACTGATACCTTCAAGCCTACAGAGGTTGATGTCACAGCACACTGCAATTAACTGATGATTTTAAAATGTAATTATCTAGGAAAATGGAAATGAAGGTGGAAGAAGTGGAAGTGTGAGTTACTTAGAACACACCTTACCATAAACAAACAGAATTAATTGAACTTGATCAAGACTGCTTTTAAAATGACTGTATAGCCCTCATCAGCTTTGAAAAGAGGCAGCAAAGAATTTGGGTGAGTAGCTATTGACCTCAGTTGTTTGAGCACGTGGACATTAAATATAAAGCTCATTTCTCAGCAAGGGTCATCCATATATGAAAAAGATCCTTTCATTAAATTATCTTTTAAAATTATTTCACAAAGACTTAAAATATTATGGGTTTGTTTCTTGGTTAAGATGCCTGCTCAAATGAAGTTATCATAATTTAATAAAGAGAAAAATTGATGCACTGTCTCAAACCACTCAGAAATGTGTCAGTTAGGAGCTATGTGAAGAGATGGGAGGTGAAATCATGCAAGCACTGTAACGCAGGACGGGTCCCCGCATGGATTTCTAGGGAAATGGGACTCTTTCATCTAAAGCACCACCGAGTTTCGCAGCACCGTGCGTGTTGCCCAAGCTGGCTCCTGGTTGCTGCTGGGTTTCTGTGTTCAGCCCCAGCCCAAGGCAAGCACGGCTGCTTCCACAGTGGTCTGTGCATCCTGATATAGCATCACCTGGGACAGATGGGTGCAGGTTTGTAAGTGTGTGTACCCACATGGTCTGGTTTTACAAGAAGGAACAAGCACTGCTTGAGCTGTGGCAGAAAACACAAACTGTTCCAGGAGCAGGGTGGCAGCTTGCTTGTGTTTTTCTCAGGTGATTTTGGTAAAGGTCTCTTTTTTCTTTTTTTTTTTTTTTACAACAATATATCTAAGAAGAGAATATCTGCTGCTGCCTGAATCCCACTCGAGGATACAGAGGAACCCATCCTGCACATCTTGTTTCTATGGAAACTAATGCACTTTGCATGGGGCGGAGGGAGGCAAGGGAGGAACAAGGAGAAGCAAAATGAGAACTATAACAAGTATCTAACAAAGCAGAGTAATTCTGTACCTTTTGTTGTCATTTGTCTTTGAAGATTTTTGTATCTCACTGAGGGCTATCTTACCCATGGCTTTAAGGCAGTCACCCTAAATCCTGAGGCAAAGAAGACTTGAATGATATCGTCTTGGATTCATGAGGTATTCGCAGAGACTGCTTACTGCTAATTGTCCTCACTCCAGTGACTTCAGGAGCACAAGACTGGAGCCTATAATTTCTGACATGCCCATGAGAATTAATATTATTTAAATTCTGCGATGGAGTCTGCTACCAACTACAACATCACTTCACTTTCCTTGACTCTGTTGGGAATATCCGTGAAGCTGAGCACTTCTACTGCTGAGAATATGAGGACCTGGCACTATTAATACACATTTTTGAATTTCTGGATTTTGTGTAGAAAACCTAGTTTGCAGAGCAACTTTAATATCAGGTTCAAAGAGTCTGATTGGCCAAACCTCCCTTTTCAGTAATTAACTAAGGTTCTAGACAGCTGTTTTTTCAATCGTTGAGAAAGCTGTAAGATGCAGGAAAGCTTCCTGAAATATCCAAAAAGCACCCATAGATTAGACCCCAATTGCTACATGTGGTCCTCCTGGGCATCCCAAATGCCTAAAGGTACAGATCTACCTGCACCTTTAGGCATTTATAAAACCTTTGCAAGTTTGATTTTACGTAAGTTCTGAAAAGGGAACTTGGACATCCCGTTTTCAAAATCTTGCAATCTCTTCTAAATAAACTAAATATCAGAAGAACAAAAAATTCCACATTCTGACCACCTCTTAGCTAAATGCACACTGCAGCACATCGTGCTTTGCCTATGGGTTCTTGTGATGAAATAAAGCAATCAAATGCAATGTATAATAATGATAGCTGTTTCCAGAACTGTCAGGGCTCTGCGCTGTCCAGGGCAAACACCCCCAAAAGACTTTATTCAGCTATTTTTTTCCTATACACTGCACAGATTTATTACCTTTATTGACTTTCCAAATGTTTACACTTGGAACATTCATCTGTCAAAGCTGCTTGCTGCATCTGCAATCAATCTCCGTGGTTTCAGTGCCACAGACAGCAATACCAAAGTCTTGTTTTAAAGATCACCTAAGCCTTGCATTAGTCATTGTTGCTAAGTAAGGGAAGCTGGAATAATCTACCCAGAGTGCATGTTCAAAACTGTGTCAGAGAACCTGATTAGTGTAAGTTGTTGTCACAGCACTTCAGGTTTCCTAGACAGACGAGCTTCTCTGCATCTTTGCTCAGGCACAGCAAGTTGCTGACATGAAGGACAGTTGTAACTTCACTTTCCACAGCAGCTCCAACGAGGCTGGAAGCTCTTCAGAATAGGGAAACTGAGGCTCAATTTGCTGAGTACTGCCCCAGTTCATCTAACCACACTGTCAGCAGTTTATCCCATGGGAAAGTTTCCAGTGTCTTGGCAAATGTCCCCCAGCCTTAAGACCAAAAAATCAGGCAATTGGCTTTTAGCTGAGAAAAGTCAGACCTTCTCACTGTGAATGCCTTTGGAAATAAACCAGTATAAGCATGCATTCAGCTATATTGCAGACTGACCTGGGTGTAAGGGCCAGCAGTCGTTGTCCTTCCAACGAGTTCACAAGCTGTAAACCCGTCTGTGGAAAAATGTGTTCTGGTTTCTCTGTGACATGGTGCACTTGAATGAAGGCTGCCTATTCTGTAAAGACTCTGGGCTATTTTTGTTTTTCACTTGACTTCAGCCAGCAATCTCATACATTTATATATCTCATCCCGCAAGTGCCTGAGCAGTTCACAGACTCCTACAAATCTCCTTTCAGACACCGTTTCAAGGGGTGGCAGTGTAAGCGACCTCGACTTATGGATGACCCAGACTCAGGCCATCAAATTTCCATCAGTGTGACAGGCGTGTTTCTTCCTGTCTATTTCTAGGCCATGACAAGTGCCCAGTCCAAGGTAACAAGAAGCAGAGTGACTTGGGTGGATTTTAGGTCTTGTGGTCTCTTCAGCCCTGAATCACAGCCCAGCTCCACGGCAGGGCTTACACCCTTCACATCCAGCTTCTGCAGGCTGCCAGGTGACCTTTCAGCATGCTGGACTGTGCACAAGGGATTTGTGGCAGAGCAAGGAGTTGGACTGATATCCAGTGATGGCTGGATGGAAGATGGCCAGCTGTTTTCCGTTTCAACAGTAAGAAAAAACCCAGGCACTGACAGACCAACCCTCTGCACCATGAGCCTGGCATCACTCTCCCGGCTAGCATGGGAAATGATGACCTCCCCTTGTGCCCATCAACACGTATATCATATGCCAGTTTTGCTGATGTTTAGGGTTCTAGACAAAAGTTAATTCTTGGGACCTAAACTCAGTTGTGGGTGAAGGAATGTCTTCAGTCAGTCCATGCCCCATCTCATGGTCCACATTCATCCATTCTCCATCAGCACCCCCACTGCTTTTGTGGCACACTGATGACAACAGTTTTCAGTGATAAAACACCTGCACCAGCCCTGAGGTTAGTATGCCTTTGCCCATCCACTAAACCATCCACCTGCTCACTTAACCCTTTACACTGTTGAGTAGGATCAATGTGGCCCTCAACCACAGCCATCCCACCAATTGACTGGAAAATAGACAGCATCATTTAAAAAGCAATGACACTACCAAGCAACACTTCCATCCCCATTGCCTCACTTGCCTAAGGATTTATTACTCTGGCTCTTGTTCAGCTGGCCTCTGTTTGGGTATTTTTGGAGTGAGGTGCTGTTCCAAGCCCTTTGTAAATATCCGTCATCCTCGTGATGCTTCCTTCTCTAAGGAAGATGAGCAGAAAACCTCACCCACAGCAATGGCATTCCAAGAAAAGGTGGGTGTCAAAGCAGTAAAAATAACTTTGAAAGAGCTCTTCCTTCCCACTCTACTCCACCCAAGCTCTAGTTCATATTTCACCTTCAGCTTTGGGTATGCAACCCAAAGCAAACCAACGTTATCTAATGCCAAGCTTCTTTTGGGACAAGAAAGTTCTTTCTTTTTTTGGAAGAAGGAATGTCCTGCATTGGCCCCACTGCCCATGGAGTAATGGAAAGAGCTGACTTCTCCGACCAAGTGCCTAACCCCAAGAATGGTAGAAAATGTGTCCAGAATCATCTACTTGAGCGCCAGGCTAAGCCTTGTCTCTGATGTCATTGTACGTTGCAACAGAGACTGCTTTTCTCTCAGATGAAATACTTACATCCTAGATTTCTTCTTCCCTTCATGATGAAACGGATGCTTGCATGCAGCAAGGGCCAGTTCACACTTAGACTGGAAGCTGCTGGGTTTGATGGTACTTCCATCATCCTGTGAAGGACATGACTAGGAGGGAGTTCTGAGCTGTGCGCACCAATGCCGGAGAGCTCTGTCAAACCGCAGACGAACCACTACCTGAGCCCCATGGCTGCATCCAGACCCAGGTGTTTCTGGTGTTTGGCACAGAGATGCTTCTCCTGTCTGTTGGACAGATACTTGCTGTAGGCAGCTTCTTGATGCCATGAGGATTCTGAGCTGTTTTTCTTTTCTGGAGCTCCAGGAGACATTTTTATAGAAGACTGGTCCAGACTTTCTGCTATTTGGTCACTGGACAATCACAGCCAAAGCAGAACAGCTCCAAATTTACAAAACCAAGAAATACAATTATCTCCCCTCTCCCTCCCCTATCAAAAAAAGCCAGCGAAACTATATCCCTATATCAGGATATATCATTAATGTCAAGAATGTAATAGGAGACAAGCCCACATTAGCTACTTCTATGGTTAAGGAGAAGGTGCTCAGCTGCAGCAGTGAAAATTTAGATAGCAGCTTTTTGGAAAGGTTAGAAATCCACATGTCCCAGCTTTGGAGCAGCCACTAGTTGGTAGAAGTCAGGAAATAATTTTATTTTGGACAGATTGCTATTTCCTAGGGGGTCCTATGCCTTCCCAGTAGCGAAAATGTTATGAGCAGTTATTCAATCCTGCCTAGCAATTCTGCTTTTATTAGCATTTCATCCTCTCCACTGATTTCCAACTGCAGTCACCGATGTCCTGGGGACTCATACTGCTTAATTGTCTGGCATTATGCTAAAATTCCTATTTGGTCAAACAGGTACAGTGTGCAAAACCAAAGATCATTTATGTTTCCAGTACCTTTCGTAATACTTTCACTGGTGCTAATGCTTTGAGCTCGTCCAGTCTCTTTGTCCCTCCTTGACAGGCAACTCTGAGAGGAGAAATGGCCCCTCATGGTCAGGATAAACACATTTTTCTTCAGCCGCTGTTCACAGAACACTCTCCCTGGCAGGCAGTTTTGAGAATGGCTATTTGGCCTGAACAAATGAATCTTTGCCTTAGATCCCGTGGGATATATTTTCATGGCTACTTTATTTTGCAGTGTAATTAATGCTATTAGTGTTAATGAGATTCATATCTTCAAATCCCTACATATACTGCTGGCACTGCTCCCCTGCACGCTTTACCTGGAATAAGTATTGAAGCGAAGCGAGGAGAGAAAGAAAAAAAAATAAAGCAGCCAAGGAATCAAAAACATTAAATCTGAGGGATACACCTGTGCAGAGGGAGCTGCTGCTCAGATCAGGGCTTCACTTGGGGTAATCTTGCTGGCAGCCTCAAGGGTTTATTCCCAAATGTGGTTGTGCCTGTCAGAGAAAGCATTCTTTTGGAAGGTGTGAACATGGAGACAAGGAGGTGGACAGCCACTGGCAGAGCTCTGTATCCTGAAGCCCTCTGCTTGAAGCCTGTGCAATAAGATGACCCTGACACTACGGCATGAGCCTACCAGATCTTCTTGGACTGGCCCTCAGCCAGCAATGTGACAGCAGCACACCGTGACAGCAGGATCAGTGCTAGCAGCTGGGGGCTGATGTCTTTTGCAACTTCACATGTGCCACAGGCCTGGAAAGCAAAACTGACTGTGGTTCACACTGCAAGGTAGCTTGGGAAGAGAGGGCATCTCCAGGGGAAGGCAGATGGGACTTGCAGGGCAGTGCTGACTAGCAGTCATACCACTGTATCCTTAGCCTGTCTTCAAAGGTCCCCCAGCTTACACTTCTTGCTTCCCAGAGGAAGAAGCCATATGCTGCAGGTCTCACAAATGCAGGTCGTTTCTGTGCACCAGTCAGAGCTTCTCTGAGATCCCAGTGCAGCCTGGCAGAGCTAAATTGAGCATGCAGAGTACTCTGCCAGGACTGATCAGTTCTGCTGGGAGGTGTAGTGCAGTCACACCCTTTCTTTCACCTCCTGGGGCCAGCACCAAGCTGTCCCTGCAGTCCCAGAACCCCATGCCATGGTGCCATGCTGCATCCCATAGATATACCCTGTGGGTCACCAGTTTTCCCATTCTTGCTGAGTTCACCAAGAGCTGCCCCACAGCTGAGGCAGCAGAAAGAAGAAATACCCAAAAATCAGTCCACAGGGTGCGCCTGGCACATTGTATGGCTTCTTCCTCCTACTTTTTTCCCCTGCCTAAGTCCCCTAGACATTGCTGGGATGTGGCTTCGGAGATGGTGAAGTTAGAGCCCATCATGTCACATCACCAACTATGCATCCAACACGTCCTTGCATGACAGTCCTCCCACTTCTGGCATTGCTAACACCACATGGAATTGCCAACAAAGGGAGGATTTGAGAGGTGAGGCTGAGACCTTCCAAAAGCAGCTCCACCAGCCCAGGAGAGAGGGTGCAGGGCAGCCTCAGCAGGTGGCTTGGTCCCTGTGCATCCAGCTGGACATGAAGCAGAGCTCGTTCTGCCTGGGGGCAACCAGAGACACTATTCCTCCTGTCCAAACAAAATTTTTACGATTTTTGTATATCTGTGTCTCACTCTTGCTGCCCAACTGCAACATATACCAGGAACCAGCTGCAGAGAACATGAGGCTTAAGGCAAGCAAAAATTCACTAACTTGTATACAGACTTATTTCTTATGCTTAATTAAACAAAGTAGTTGTCCTTGATGAATAACAGACATTCAGCTTAGTGGCTGAAATGAAAGATGCACAAAATAATTAAGCTTATCTTGAATGTATTTTGCTCAATCTCAAATGGAAGGTTTCGCTTGGCTTTGGGCTTTCTTAACAGCTTTTCAATCCAGCTTATTTATTCTCTGTTCTGGTTTCTTTTTTTTTCTCTCACAGAGAATTCTAAACTACAAATGCAATTTGGAAATGATCAGCAATTGAAATGATGTTGTTAAATGAAAATGTTCTCATAATTTAATATGTTTTCCCACATTTTCTGCTAAAGTCAAATCATAAATAGATATTTCTTCTCCAAAACCTCCCTTTTCTTTGCAAACTAATTTTTTTTTTTTTTAAACAAAGTAAAAGCCCCTCCGCCAGCTCACTTGCTTCTAGTTCAGTGGGTGTGCTTTTCATTATGAGTACAGGGAATGTCACAACAAGTTTGTTCATTTGAGATTTCTTAAAATAAACATAGAGAGAAGGATGAAAACTGTAAGTAGGCATTTACATTAAAAAAACACCAAGTTAAATACTGAGAAAAATTAGCTTGCTTAGCAAAAGGACATGCCTCATAAAGCCAGTACTGGATTTTTCCAGGGGAAAATACGTGGGTACATGAATAGGAGCCCATGTGGGAAAACTTATTGATTTATGCGAATGCAAGAGAAAATTGTTTCTCGATTAAAATCTTCCAATTTACATATTCAAATATTCACTAATCTAACATTTTACCTTCAGAAAACTCTTATCAAAGCATCGGAGCAAAAGCAGCGTTACAAAGTCAGCTACACTCTGCATTAACCTCTGCAGAAAATGTTTGTGTAAGACAAACATTGACTTCTTCCAAAGAGAAACCCAGCAGTACTGACCAAGAAATAACATGCAATAGCTTGAAACCCTGGAGTTTACATGACAATTTTCATCACATCCTGGAGCAAATCAGGAACTGATGCACCTCCAAAGCTGCCCCCACCAGGCTGCAAGTCCTAGAGATGGGTTTTGGTGTAAACTGTTTTCCCTACTTCCCTCTTTTTTAAGGGGCCAGAAGGAAATCTGCAACTCCTGGAAGGATGCGATTCATGTATCTCCTCCTCACCCCACACCTTGTACCTGAATGACTACCATAGTATTTCCAATTGTACCTCTTACTGTCCCAGAAGCAGGAGAAATGGCTCACCCTCTGGTCAGGAAGAAGCCATACGTGGGACATCAAGTTGGATGGGCTGATCAAGGGTACAAACAGCTCAAGGTTGGGTTTTCGGCACGTGCCTCTTCAGTTTGGTTTGGTGAAAGACATTTTTTCCTTCTGAGAAGCTCTTCTTCACAAGCTCAGAGCTATTACTTACTGCAAAGAAATTGCAAAAATAACTTACTTGTTTGGACTTCCTCACTCATTCCTTAGCAGGAGCAGAGCAGGTGCTTTCACGAGAAAGAAGCGGCTCCCTGGCATCAGCGCAGGCATTTTATAAAAGAGGCCTGCATAAAGAAGTTAATTTGCTACAGTCTTTAAAAAGAAGACAACTTATCATAGCCAGCCGTGCAGCAAGCACTGGGCAGGAAAGATAAATTTCTTCTGTTTTTACTGAGTTAAATCTTGCTCATTAAGACCACATTGCTGCTTGCTGGAGAAAATTTGCATTGATATCTAATATTTCCCACATGTACTTACCAGAAGTGAATGTCTCAACCTGTTTGAAACATGAACATTAACTTGCCCTACTTCCCAAGAGCATGGGTTTTGAGAAATGGACCCCTTATTAGTGCTACATGAAGGGCTGTGCCTCTACAGACCTCCTTTTTGGAGATACATTTCTTCTGTGTTGTTATTTATAGGCATACCCAGGCAGAGTTGTGTCCCACTCTCTGTCTGAGAGTGAGAATTTCATTAGGGCGCAGGAAAGGTAGGTAGAAGATACTGGCCTTGTTTTAAGACACCCGTACATGGGACTGGAGGTCGCTTAGAAGAGTATTAATAGCTGCTAATTGAGAAAGGCTGAAATCCCCTCTTCCAACTAGTCTGCAAGGACAGTAGATGTTTTCCAAAGCAGAGACTTAAAAAAGGCTACGGGTGAGATTACAACTTTCCTTCTGTACTTGCAAGCTGACATCTCCTTAGTGGGTGACTCAGAAGAGTTTTGCATCTGAAGCTTTGGTTATGAGGAACCTTTCTTATAATGCCTAGCAGGTGATAGTGCTGGAGGAAAGGACTTGGGAAATGGAAGAAAATGAATAAAGGAAAAATGTTCTCACCTAGATGACTCACTGAGCTGGATAGTCTAGTACTCTTTATATTATACTGGACATGAAGCAAGAGGCATACATCTCCTATGTGCCACTTTCCAGCTGGGCAGAGGACATACATAAATTGGTGCTGGGTCCAGGGAGTTGGGAGGAAGGGAGGTGACCCTACCAGACTGAAGTTGCTGAGGAAACCATGCCCCTGGGACTAGCACTCAGCTGGGAGGTGACTTCTTGCATGGTCCCATATTCTGGAGATTTCCCATGGAAATATGCCCTGTTCATGCTGGGCCTTACCTAGCCCTAAAAGCACCCTAAAAGCAACTCCTCATGCTCGTGTATCTCATCATGACAATACTGTTGCCTCTCTGCTCTGACAGCAGAAAATATTTACCCAGGAGGGACAACACAGTGAGCTAAGGAGGTGATCAGGCTGAAGGAGGTAAAGGAAGGCAGAACAGGTACGTGCCAGAAATCCTTGTTAAATAAGTATCAATAAACTAATTGATTGAAGGCTTTTTGAATTCAAAACCATTAGTATGTGTTTGTGTTTACAAATGAAAGGAAGTAAAAAATAGGTCTTCTACCACACTGCAAATTCCAGCGTTTCCAAACTCTGTTGTAATTCATAAATACAATCAAAAAGGTTGAGATTTTACTGCAAAAACCCTCTTTCCCAAGCTCTCAGCCCAGCCCAGTGCTGGATAAACACATAATCCAGATTTCATGATAATGTTGATTGATATTTTCGTCAAGTAACACGAAAGCAACCCACAGGAAAGTAGGCAGCACACATTTGGCTTTAAAAAATGTTAAAGCCAAAACACTAATGCTGCAAATGGCAAGGTCCATTAAAATGAAAATGAATGTTAATATGTTTGTGTAAAGCCAAAATGGAATTTAACAGAAAAAGTTGTGAAGCAGCATTTTCTGTCACTGGAACAAATCATCAGGAGGACTGAAACACACTGATTTGACATTATCAGAACTATCAGGGCAAGGTGAAAAGATTTGTCTTGACACTTATTCGTGGGTGGATAATTTCGCTGAACGGATTTTCTGAGGGGAAACCATTTCTGACTTATTCGTGAGGGTTCTACTTAATGAGCCAGCAAGAAAGACCAGCCTCCACTGTTCTGCTGTCTCTGGCAGCAACACTGGTATTATTGCTAGTTCTTTCCATTTGTGTATGAGCCTTGTTCCTTTACCATTCTGGGGGGTTTTCCTTGAATTTTCTGATTTTTGAGTTTTCACAGGCCAGGAGAGATCCAAGATGTTGCTGCAGACAAAGAAATGCATGATTTAAAAGAGATAAGCAACGTCTTATCTCAAAACATTGCACAAATCACAGCTTTTTCCACAGGAGAATTTTCCAGCAATTGTTTATGTGGCTTCCCATCCTCTGACTGCTACTAAGTTATCTGATTATTAATAACTTTGTTAATTACAGCATTGTCCTGGACTCCCACACAGAGAAGTGGTTACCAGTCCTACAGCCACAAGTCAGGGAAAGCAGAGCCTTCTAAGGAATGTAGTTCTATATGAAGTGGTCACACGAGCTGCTGCATTCAGGGCAGGGAATTGTGGGTTAAAACCTGGTGTCTGCGAGTAGGGCAGTGCTGGATAAATCTCCTTTTCCTCCTCCTGGGAGAGTAGTACTCACGGGTGAGCTGTGTGGGGCAGATCACATTCTCTAGCTGCAGATGTATGGCAGGTGCCACAAGGTCTCTGCCTTCAGAGATGGCTGGAAAATGGAAAAGAAAGGCAGCCGGAGAGCAGGGAGAGATGAATATCTGCCTTTTGGTGGAAATGATGAGAAATAAAGGATACTTGAACGGCAGAGAAAAAAACCTAGACATGAGCCCAGGAAAATGAATCACAGAATCACTCAGAATCACAGAATGTCAGAGGTTGGAAGGGACCTCTGGAGATCATCTAGTCCAACCGCCCTGCCAGAGCAGGATGACCTACAGTAGGTCACACTGGAACGCGTCCAGGCGGGTTTTTAATGTCTCCAGAGAAGGAGACTCCACAACCTCTCTGGGCAGCCTGTTCCAGTGCTCTGTCACCCTCACAGTGAAAAAGTATTTCCTTATGTTTAGCTTGAACCTCCTGTTTTCCAGGGGCTTTCACCAGTAGTTCCTTGTTCGTCTTAAACTGGAGGGCCCAGAATTGGACACAGTACTCCAGGTGAGGCTCCACCATCTCAGAGCTCTTGACCTGGTGGCCACACTCCTCTTAATGCACCCCAAGATGGTCACGGGGACACATTGTTGGCTCAAAATAATGAAATACATATTCTTCAAGTGGGCAAGGTAGGTTCTGCAATTAGCAAGAAGTCTTCAGGTTGACAAGTCTTTTAGTCTTGCTTTGTGCAGCCGTGGTGAGGAGTGAATCAGGCTGTTGTAGTTGGTCTAGTATGTGCAGGTGATGAACTTTCCCTCTTCTTCAGGAAAGTGCACCATAATTCCTGGATCTCAGAGTCTTACATTAACTTGGAGCTCTTGATATGCTTGTTTCTTGAAGGAAACTCCTAAAATCCTGTCTCCTCCGCTGTGGAAAAAAAACAGATCATCTGTGGCTTTAAGCTTAAATAATGTGCCAGGGACTTTTAGGCTTGGTCCACACATACGCGCACCAATTTTACTCTTCCAGCATTACAATAGCCTGACTCCTGCACTGCATTGCTCACCCTGGGGAAGGTCAGGAGCACTGTCACCACTGCACTGGTGGGAAAGAGAAAAACAGTTTTGTGTGAGTCATCCACAGCCTCCAACACTGCAGAGCCTGGGAAGCACATGAAGAGTCCTGTGGACACCAACACTACCTGCTGGGCTTCGATATTGTCCTGTATTCCAAATGATGTATGTGCAATAAGTAGGGCCAGAAGGTAAATCCAGACCTCTTGTGGGTTAGATGTGTGGTAATTAATAACCAAGACTGCAACTGGGATGTTTCAGCAGAGCTGACAGTCACAAATCTCTGCTGGACCCATCCTCCAAGACAAGCCTGAGGAACATCTCTCAGGGGCCATTACATCTTGGCAGCCTGCTCAGTAGGAAAACAGGTGGGAACTGATCTTTGAAAGCATGCCTCAGGAAATCTCCTCTCAGCTCCTCCAGAAACCTCTACTCCCTGCTGGTTCTGCTCAGCATTTTCCAACAGATTTTCCCAGGCAGCCTCCCACCTGCTCCTAAAGGGGAACTCAGCTCTTTCAGAAAAATCTGCTATGAAAGGGGCGGAATGAAAGCATGCTGACACTAAAGGGAAGGTTCTTGTTGGTTCCAGCAAGCTTTGGTCCATACTGATTCCTTTCTCTCTCTATTCCCAGCAAACCAGCATGGTTCTGAAGATCAAGGTGAAACAGGGTCATGCACTTCGCTACCGATGGAGCACAAAGAAAATACGTTCAGTCCAAGGAATAATTGAAGCCACACTCTGGTTCTTAACTTACTTTAATTGAGGATATCAAAGAAGAATAAATTTCATTATCAGACTCAGCAGGAAAAACTAAGTCAGAGGGAGGTGGTTCTTTATTAATTCACATGGCTGTATATCACACATAATGTCTGTCAGAAAATAAAGTGTTTTAACTTGAAGGGAAATATTAATCTTAGCTGAATAGAAACAGTGTCTAATATGTCTACCCCAATTTTTTTTTTTTTTTTTTTGCATTACAGCTTAGAATCTTAAGGTAAATACTCTGACTGTTAACTTTAAAGTAATTGAATCATTACCGTTTCTGAGGAGGAGCATGTTTTCAATTATACACACAAAATAAAATCAACACATTTCATAGAGAAACTCAACAGTCAGGATCCCATTGCATCTGGTGTAATGGACGGGATGGTGCTGAACCACTTAACATCTGCTAACGAGCTCACCACTGAACCCAGAGTTGGACAAACCCTGTTCTTGCAACATATTGGATCATTGTATGCCCTGATGTTTTCAAGCTAGTGTGCTCTGACACATGGCAAAGACATTGAGCTCAGAAAAGATAAATTCCTGAGAGTGCAGGGCTGAAGAGTCCTTCCCTGGGTGTGATCGAGGGCTAGGGATCAACATAAGGATGGTGGGGTACCCAAAGAACTACAGATTCCAGCTTGTGCCTCTGAATTGGTCATGAGGTACTGTACTGCTGCTTCTTGAATTGAGAAATCAGAGAGAGAAATTGTTTTGAGAGAAGGGCTAGAAAAAAACCCATGAAACTAGCCATTCCAGCATGGGCTGGTCTCTTCTGGGGCGGTCACTGAACAAAGATGCTCCAGAAGCTTCCAACAACTGCTCAAAGTGAAGTGTTGTCTTCTTCCCACTTTTGATTTCTTTCTCATTTTGTTATTTTTTTTTTTAGCTTCTTTCAGGAGAAGGACTTGCAGGCTGTACCTAAACTGCCACCAGGTACCATGCATTAGTTAGATGACTGGTTAGAGGTGTCAGAGCTGAAATGTTAAGTTAATTTGTATTCATTAGAGCTGTCTAAATGAGAAGGTAATTTGGGGGAAGATTGAAGCTATGGACAATTCATTAGATGCACATCTTAAAGGAAAGTGCCAGACACAAGATATACTCCTGAATACCTGGAATTAATGTAATGTTACTGCAGAAAAAATATCTTTTACAAATGCGTATTTTGAAAAATTTGCCTTTGACTGTGGGAAATTGCCAGCTGGTCATGGTGGATCTGAGGCTCACATCAACGAGTTGGCATAAATGTATTAGGAGGTGAAAATCAAAGCCCTGTTTCTACCAAAGAATGCCATGAAATATGGAATAAATTTTCTAATTGAAAATTAATTTATGTTGTACTGAGAAATGCAAAACAAGACAGCATTAATTCGGATATCCTTTTCACGAGTATCAAGGACAAACTAAGGTTCCTACCAGTGTGAAGATGTATTTGCATGTGACACTGAAAAAAGGCTGCCCATTCTGAGAGCTTTGTATACAGCTTTCTCTTCAAGGGTGTTTTACCACTTCTTGCAATAAGAAGAACAGAATTCCACAAAAAGTGATGCATCTGAAGCATCCTAACCTGCCTCGTACATCACACCACCTCCCTAATTCATGAGAGGAGTGATGCACATCCGTCACGGAGCACTGATGCCTCCTGGCAGATCGAGTCAACGTTGTTGTCTCCAGGTGGTGAGGAAATCTGGCACTCCAAAACATACCCATCTCCAACATCATTCCGTCAGAAACATGAACT